>CM056202.1:9063969-9663969 GCA_029692085.1 Gymnothorax javanicus | reverse complement strand
TCGGCTTTCACTCCAATCTTAACGTTACATTTGCGGTGCAAGCAACGAGAAGCTTCCAGATCGCTCATTGGCTCTCGGTTGGCAGCTTGCTGTTGAGAAGCTAGCTGCTAGTGGGCGTTTCAAAAACACTGCTGCTCAGGCAGCAGTTTGGTTACATCGGCTGGCAAGTTTGTACAGAATGATAAGTGTTGCCAAATTGTAATTAAACATACAAGTAACCTATATAGTGAAATTGTGTCATTATAACTAAGTCTTGGTCATTAATGCTGTCATTTCCATGCAAAATTTTGATGTTCAAGTAAGCTACAATATCAATTAGACATTTATTTCTCTCCAAAATGCGATTTTGAATTTGTAAATGAGTTGCAATCTCACGTCCAAGATAGGAGTGCCTTTTGGTATGCACCAGTGGCGGCTAGCGAACTGGCGATAGGGGAGGCTCAAAACAATCCCTTAAAATTAATGTTTGGTCACAACCTGTTTTCAATTATTCATTTAAATTACCATTACAGAAAATCCAAAAACTCTCAACATCATGAGGTGTGGCCAGTTTTCATTTATAACGCAGACCGATTATGACTCCAGACTTCTCACGCTTTTCTTTATTCGGGAATTGGATGCAATGCATGTGTTTCATGATCGTTTAAATGAAATAAGATCATTTGAAACGTCTTTATGCAATTCCATTGCTTCCAACCCCTCCAGTGCACAAGGACTTCAATTCCGCGCGAGAATCTCTTACACATGCGTTGATTGAATAATTGCTGACGACAGCAGAGGAACGTAAATATGCCACTAAAACTCACAAGGAATGTGTGAGAGTTGACCGTTATGCATTATAAATGAAAACTGGCCACATCTGATAATGTTGAGAGTTTTCGGAGTTTATGTAATGGTAATTTAAATGAATGACTGAAAACAAGTCGTGACCAATCATTCATTTTAAGGGATTGTTTTGAGCCTCTCCTATCGCCAGTTCACCAGCCGCCACTGGTATGCACATATGCTGTCATCCAGCGGCAAAGAGAATTTAGGTTATTTCTTTAACCCTTAAAGCCCTGAAATTAATTTAAAAAAATATAAATGTAATTATTTTGTGCTGCTGAAAACCTATCATGTGGCGACTTGTTAAAAAGAGCTCCCCTGCCGGGTTTTTAGCAGCTTTGGTTTTGATATTTGACAAATGAGCTTTCACTTGGCAACTATGCTGTACATTTCAACTCTGTTTTGTCAGAGAGGAACAGAACTTCCGATGGAAGGAATGTTCACGACTTCGGTTTTTAAGAAGGTGACACATCTTGCTCCTCTTCGTTCGATAGCTCGAGATCACGCTGAGCTGCTAATCAGTAGTAACAGATGTGCCAAATTAGGATTGATGTGGAAGGCTACAGGATGGTAGATCACCAGGAACAGGGTCGGGCTGCTCTGCCGTAGATCAAATCACAGCTTCGACACTTCGACCAGTATAAGCCAATAGTGACCGACTTTCTCTAAACAACGCCAATGTCAACTGTCGTAGGATTTGCTAAAAAGCAGCTGCTTCAGATCAAATACAGCAGCTTAGAATATCTCTGTAATAGAGAAACAATGCAGAACAACATACTTTTCATCCTGTATTTTGGAGGGTCATATGACTTTTCCAAAGCGCATATAAATGAAGATCCAAAGAAGGCAGTTAGTGTGGATGGCAGTGAAACAAAGAGAAGGTGATACATGTCAAAATAATCTTGGTGTTTACAATTATGATATTTAATAGGTGAATTTTATTTCAATGAAATGTAGCTGACTATTGGCACAGTGCTGCCAAAATATTTTTCTCCCAACCAACATGCCTATGTGGCTTCAGTGAACTGTGGTTTGAATGTTTCTTAACCAAACAGTACAGTTTGTTTCTTGCCTCTAGTGTTAAGTCAGTTTGCTTTCAAGTTTCCATTTTCCTTTATGTACTTGTCTACTGGTTGGAGACTGGAGCCTTACAGTGGACTTCATAAGTGTTTGGACGGTGACACTGTATAAAGGACTTTCACTCCATAATGCTTCATAAACATGACTGCAAATGCCTGCACTTTAAAGCTGAGTTTCCACTTTAACCTCTTAACTGTTTTCAAATTCAATGCATCAGAGTGAGGAGCCGCACACAAAAAATTCTGTCGCTGTCCAAATACTTTCAGGCCTCACTTTTTATAAATTTTGGTTGAATTAACTCTGGGAATTGTGCGTTCATTTATGTATTACTGTCCCCATTAATAGAGAAGTTTAAGATATTATTTATTGACAGTACACGTGATCAGCCTTGAGGGCTGTGTGACTGTTATTGGAGGGAGTGATGGCCATGATTCTTTTGTGCTGGAAAACTGCTTTCTTATGGGTTTGTGTGTGTGTGTGTGTGCGTGTGTGTGCGTGTGTATGCATGCGTGCGTGTGTGTGAGTGCTCCTGCGCTTGTGTGTTTGTGTTTGTGTGTGTGCTTGTGCATTCTGCAAAGTGATGTAGAAAAAAGAATGTGTTTTCCCTACAGAGTGTGGACGTTATTAGGAAGTGAGGAAATTTTCAAATGTTCTCACAACTACAAAGGCATACTGTGACTTATTAGTTAAGGTTTGGGGTAAGGTTAGAATCAGGGATAGGTTAAGCTTAGAGTAAGGGTTTGGGTTAAGGTTAGAATCAGGGATAGGTTAAGGTTAGAGTAAGGGTTTGGGTTAAGGTTAGAAAAAGGGATAGGTTAAGCTTAGGATAAGGATTTGGGTTAAGGTTAGAATCAGGGATAGGTTAAGGTTAGAGTAAGGGTTTGGGTTAAGGTTAGAAAAAGGGATAGGTTAAGCTTAGGATAAGCATTTGGGTTAAGGTTAGAATTAGGGATAGGTTAAGGCTAGGGTAAGGGTTTGGGGTAAGGTCAGAATTACAGAAAGGTGAAGGTTAGAGTAAGGGTTTGGGTTAGGCATACATTGCTTATTGTTAGATTAAGGAAAGGCTGTAGACACAGAAAGAATGAAAGGAAGTCAATGTAATGTCCTCACAAAGATAGAAGTGTGTGTGTGTGTGCGTGTGTGCGCGCGTGTACTTGTGCGTGTGCGGAACTGTGAGCAGTCTGTGACATATCGGGCATGATAGAAGGTGGTCTTAATTAGTATGCTTTTTAACATCAGAAGTCTAGCTGAAGGAAGAAAGGCTCATTTGATTGTGAGAAGTATCCTATCTCACACTGCCAGTTTTGCTGATCCTTCACATCTTGTTGGTTTGAAAAGGGTTTTAAATCACTTTTTTCTGGGAGATTTTGGATTCTGCAATGTAATGTGGTGCATGGAAATAATATCTCACCTGCATTTAGAGCATGCACTGTAAGCCAGCTTGTAACAACCCACTTACAGGCTTCATCATAGTTGTATTCAGTGGTCCAGCAATATGCTCCTACAATGGGCAGGTTTATGAAATATTTAAATCCCCAGACATCTTCATTTCTAGGCCATTCACTGCCTGTCGTCAGCTCCTCGCTGCAGATCAGGCAGCTCTGAGTGGGTGTCCCCTCAATGTGGGGCTGCAGGGATTCTCGACGGAATGAGAACCGCTATTTTTCTTTTTCTTGGAATTGAGATCACAATTTTCTCCCAGGGTTCTGTGGGAAGACATTTAGCAAAGTTAGCATTTCCAAACCAAAATGTCGAACGTGTATACAATAATGAGTATGACTTCTTTCAGTCTTTTTTGCAACAAAATATAACTGTTAAGAGTTTTGTCACTGAAGTTGCGCTGTCAGTTTTATTCTGTCAAAGTTAATGAAATGTCTGAATTTTATCCAGAACTTGAATGTAAACTGAGTTGAGTGTTTAGCGTTTGAAGAATTTGTTGTTGGCGAGACCAGGTTCACTGATGGCTGGTCAGTGGTCAGTTGTTCTTTCAGGTTAGCGATATAAGCTAGGGAAACAAGCAGTCAAACAAAGCCCTAAGCAAATAATTCGGATCCAGAAAAGAAGCCTGTTACAAGCTGCCATTTAAATTTTTTACATTTGCATGATAATACATAAATTACATTTTGTGTTATTTTACTTAGAGTGGAAATAACTGAAAAACTGTTTCATTTTGCCAATTTTTTCCATTCATATACACCTTTCTTGGGTTTGTCACAAATTATTCCTCACTGGTGAATATAAAGCATGCCCTCAGGTCTTCCTGGAAACTGCCGCAGTACGTTCTCTCCCTGGGAGTGAATCTCTCTGCCTCGGTCGAGGATAGTTTTATCTTAAGATTAAAAGACTACAGTTGAGGGTATTAATTGATGCTATAGCCAACTGGGATTGCAAAGTAAAACATGGACAGAGACAGAGGGAGCGAGCAGGGCGCAGAAAGAGTTGGTGGGAGGGCACTATTCTGAGCAGGTCTGTGTGATGTAGAAAAAAGCAGGAATGCCGAACTGCGTGTCTCAATCACTGAAGCAGAAAGGGAGATCTTCAGTCTAAACTGCACTATCTTCAAAGCCAACTTTCTGTTGGCTGTCAGATACACTGAAGACCTCAATACAGGTTGACTGAAGTAAGGAAAAAGTATTTTCCACAATTTGGGATCCTACTTACAACATGATAATGTATTAGTAATATTTATCTGCATTAGGACATTCCTTTTCTATATAATGTGACTTATAGTTTGTTCACTTTAAGGTTTGTTTGCAATTTAATCATTGTAGTATAACATCTACATAGTATATAGACTGTTTGACAAATCATATGGAAATTGACAGGCAAATACTTGAGATGCTGTATGTAGATCTGATGTGCTTGGAATACATATGTCCATGAAGCTGATTCAGAGCTCTGTGCAATGTGGCCAGTACGCCGATGCATCTTATGGAAAATGTTCCCATAACTCAGCTACTAGCACTCGAACAAAAACTCGCAAACCAAAATATACAGTGCCACTCATAAAGGTGAGCAGGGCAGTGCTTTTTTATGAGGACTGAAGCACCTACAATGCTCTTACAATATGGGTGCAACTACCTGCAAATCAAAGCAGTTACCTTCTGTTCTGTTACCCGCAAATCACAGCTGACAGTGCCTTCTTTTACCCATAAATCAAAGCCGATGGTCGCTTCTGTTGCCCACAAATGAAAGCCGACGGTCTCTCCTGTTATCCCTAAATCAAAGCTTACAGTCGCCTCTGTCAGCCACAAATCAAAGCTGACAGTTTCTTTGCGTCCGCAAATCAAAGCTGACAGTCCCTTTTGTGACCTCACATTTGGTGTTCTCAAATCCAGTGTGTCGGAGTTTGGGGGCAGAAATAAGAAACTGTAACTAATCCAATATTCCAATGTAACAGCATTTTTTTAGCATTGTAACTCAGCCTTAATGCTGATTAAGTTTTAGTAAATTTAATTTTTTTTTTTAGCACTTTTTACTTGAGGGGGTGATTGCAGAACCGTGATTGGAGGAGAGACTTGTGTGGGTGTTTGAGATGTAGAATCTGACTGCGGGGAGCGTGATTGACAGGACGGCGAGCGCGTCCCCACTTCCCCTTCTCATGTCGAGGTAAACTGAGGCGGCTCTGTCGCTGCTGGGCGTGTTGACAGCTGCTGAGAGGAGACAATGACTTTTATCTCTGGGTAAATATTGTCCAGGGCCCTCGAAACAGGTGCGCTGTGTGGATTCGTACTGCTCAAGAGAATCAAAAGCCCTGAACTAAAAAAAAAAAAAGGATGGAGAATTCCGGAAACACAGGAATAATGCCTTCAGCCTGTCTTTATGTCTGTCTTCTCCTTTTCCAAGTGCGAGAGAGCTCTCTCTGTCTCTCTCTTTTCTCCTCCTGTGGTAATCCTCCTGTTTTTAACCCATTCTTTCCCTATGTCCTAGTCCCTCTGATTCGCTTTTTTCTAAACTTTCTCTTTCCTGTGTCCCCCTCGCCTTGCCCTCTCTCTCTCTCTCTCTCCTGCTGCTGACAGAAGATTTTGCCAGCACAGGTACTGTCTCTTCTGGAGTAGGTAACGGGGTACAGACAGGCTGTCCGTCTGTTCGTTTATCTGTCTGTCCATCATCCCACGGCAGTGCAGCTGGGCACCTGGGTCTCACTCAGCTTCGAAATTGGAGAACGGATTTTATTTACTGCAACTTTATTTATTTACTGTAACTTACTGTAACTTTATTTATTTACCATAACCCTTATGTTATGTTTGGAGTCCCACAGATTCCTGACCCTCTTTATCAGATAAAATAATGTACTTCTGATGTCAAACATCAGTGCTCCTTACTTAAAGAGAACTACCTATAATGGTGGATTTTAACTCGGTTGGCACTTTTAAAAATAATTATGCACAACTTTTGTATATTTACCCTTAGAGTGCTGAAATAAATTTTCAAAAAAGTAGAAATTCAATGATCTTGTGCTGTTGAAAATCTACTTGCGGGAGCTTTTTTAAATAAGTCGCCACATGATAGGTTTTCTACAGCTTTGAATTTGATATATTACATCATTGAGCAACACTATTTGTATTTAGCACTTTAAGGGTTAACCTTATTAAAACACAACATAAGGGTTAAAGGAATTGAGTTTGTTGCTGTTTGATAGTGGGGTTTGGGGTCGGCTGAAGTAGAGGTTAAACACAGGACTCAGCTGCAGTGTGCTTCACTGGCCTTTCAAAATGTGTCTGTCTGTCTGTATGTCTGTCTGTCTGTCTCTATGTGTGCCTGTCTATGTCTTCTGGTGCTTTCAGGGGAGGAGTAAGGCCCTGCCTCCACAGGGAGAGCTTTTGCAGTCACAGGAAAATTTTGTAATGGTTCACTAAAATGCTTTCAGAGTGCTCTGTATCACTGCTTTATGGATTTAGGGAGGGACAAAATAAAACTTCATTCAATTAAATCCATTCCAGTAACCTGGAAAATAAATTTTGAAGGTACTGTCTGGGGAAAGCATCTCTGTAAAACCAGGTTTGGTTTTTAAAATTGCAGACTAATGGCTTTGAACTGAAGCCAGGCAGAGCAGGGCAGCACAGATGAACAAGGAACTACAGGCACAATCTACATCACAGCGCATAAGTATTTGGGCTGTGGCACAATCGCAAAGGGCCGTAACTCCTCACACAGTTTATATGCATGTACCATAGACTGTATAAAAAGATGGATGCAGCACCTGGGTCTGAAAACTGAGGCCAATGCGGAAATCTCTGGAATTTGCATTCTATTTAATGGCCAGAAGATGGCGACGTCGGTCGTTGCAGAAAGAAGTTCAATCCTATAGAAGTCCATGAGAAAATGACTCAACTTTCCCACCTGATTGATTATTTCAATAATGATTTTCCACTAAACTTTATGGTATCTATCGCAAGTTTCAAGTCTTTTTCGATATATCATGATGTTCATTTTTGTAAATTATGGTCCCAAATAGACTAGAATAAAAGATAAAGCCAGATATGCTTTAGGGACGTGGCTAACCTCTGGTCCTCGTCAGATACGGTCAGATCCACCCATAGATCCACTCCTCGCTCCTCCCTGGATATTCAATTCACGCTCTCGTCCAATAGGAATTACATCCGGTTTCAAAATGACGAAATGGCGCTATTCAAATCACCAAAATCGAGGCTTCCTCAATGGTATGCTGAAACCAATGGGTGACGTCACGGTTGCTCCGTCCATCTTTTTATACAGTCTATGGCATGTGCATTCCCTCAAATTGAATTGGAGGCTGTCAAATTTAATTATGGTGTATTTAAATTGGTTTACGGTGATTTCGCATCTTTGGCTTTTTGCTACTGCACACTACACTTTCACTACTATGTCCAAGTCCGTTCGCTACTATAGATAAATGCAAGTTAACACGTTGACTGCCAACTACGAGGTAACTCGTAATGGCGGGTCAGGGCCAGCGCTAGACTTGAAAATTCGGGGGAAATTATCCATCCCTTTATTGACAACAATTAGTCCTGGCTAATTCTAAATGGTTTTCCTTTATAAACACGTTTTCCAATTCAAGAATATTCAAGTGACAATTGAAGACACGGCTTCTCTCCCCCATGCGATCTAACAGCAAATAATGGGCTACATTCAGTAGAGAAAATAATCAAATTATAATTAGGTCTATGCACTGGCACTCAGCAACGTTATTTTTTTTCCCAGCAAGAGCGGCATTTCAGAACTCATTTGCGAATGAAGGTAATTTCAGCAAGTACCTACACCTGTTTTTGCAGCACGGTCACGCAACTTGCTGTAAAAAAATAGACAGCTGTCAGACTGGAAAATGTAAACGGAGGAAACCAAGTATACTTATCACCAGAATTACCTTCATTCGCAAATGAGTTCTGAAATGCCGCTCTCGCTGGGAAAAAAATAACGTTGTGGAGTGCCAGTGCATAGACCTAATTATAATTTGATTATTTTCTACTGAATGTAGCCCATTATTTGCTGTTAGATCGCATGGGGGAGAGAAGCCGTGTCTTCAATTGCCACTTGATTATTCTTGAATTGGAAAAACGTGTTTATAAAGGTAAACCATCTAGAATTAGCCAGGACTAATTATTGTAAATAAAGGGATGGATAATTTCCCCCGAATTTTCAAGTCTAGCGCTGGCCCTGACCCGCCATTACGAGTTATCTCGTAGTTGGCAGTCAACGTGTTAAGAACATAAATATTACTGAAGAATCAGTAGAAAAAATTTATAGAAACCATTTGCATTACAGCTTAGAATATTTTTCGGGTTCTGACTCAATACGGGCAAAGATCGAACAAAGATCGAATCGGCAACAGACACTTTGATTATAGTAGCGAACGGACTTGGACATAATAGCGAAAGTGCCGTGTGCAATGGTGCGAGTGCAGCAGCGAAAAGCCAAAGTAGCAAAACAACCAGTTACCTTTACATTCATTTCAGGTGAACCACGAATTTCGGCCCATGAGAGTTATGCTACTGCACAAATATTTACGAACCGCTGTGTGTATGAATTGTGTTTGAGTTGACATGTTTGTGTACAGCATATACTGCATTGTCAGCTCAATTAAATAGCAGGAATCAGCCATGTTTGAGGGGGCGGTTTTAAGATTTTGATGATGTCCTACCCTGTCCTCCTCTGTTCCTCAAAGCTCCGACCCCTGACGGCACTTTTCTGCCCCCTCTGCTCTGTTCCTCTCTCCCCTCCTGTTGCCTGACCCCGCTTTGACCTTTGAACTTTAAAAGCATGCCCCTTTGTCAGAGAGAAAACCATGATGTCACTCCATCCCAGTGGCGATGCAGACCCTGGCCATTCCAGTATCAGTCTGGTGACCAGCTTCTGCATGTCTTACTCTCAGGAAGCAGTCAGAAATAATGCAGTTTGTGTGTTTCTTTTGCATTAAAGATACACCAACAGTGGTGCTAAGGGTTCTCCTGAAACAATCCCTGTACATCGAAGTTTGTAGTTTATTTGCCCTGTCTTCTGTGCCTCTGTTTTGTCGAAACAAGATTGAGTTGGTTACTAGACCGATGAGACCATGACAATGTAGGCAACAGTTGAAAGCTGGTAACTGTACTCAGTTTCCCAGAGTACCTTTCTCTGGGGAGCAGTAGGCCCACGAGGTTGACCTGTTATTTCTGGCAGTCCGAGAGTGTGGTAACCGGGCCTTCATCGCATGTTGGAGCGCATTCATTACTGGGTCGGACTGAGGAATGAAGCAGGGGGAAATCATGATGCGGGTTGGGGCCTGTGATTTCTGGCATTTCTCGGCTCCAAGCTCCATCGTGTCCTGCGTGTGCATGCCGGCTTCATGAGTCCCGCCCTCACCCTCGCCGCCCTGCTGCTCTCGCTTCCGGCCTCAGGGCGGCGCTGTTTCCCTGCTAGCCTGGCTCTGAAAGGCTGACTCCTCTCTCCTGTATGCAATGCGACCAGGGCACTGGGGCCTGGGAGGTTTAGGGCAGCTGTGGTTGCCCTTGGCAACGGGGCTTGTGTACTCTCTGAATGGGCGCTTTTTTTTTTTTTTTTCCCTGCTTTGTCACATGACCCTCAGCATATGGACCTTGAGCTTGTTCATTCTCAGGCATTTGTGAAATAACTGGTATGAGAAGAGCTTTGAGCTGGTGTCTCAGTCTAGCCCTCTTCCGCAGGGCCTTCTATAGTGGGGTGAAAGGTCAAGACAATATCAGGGGCCCTCAGCTAAATGAGGCTCTATTTGATTTATTTGGATGGGGCCTCAGATTACAAGGCAAAATGTTCAGTTAAAGGAGCTATGTTACGATTACTGCGTATGCTATCAACATTGAACGAAGTGAATTTGCTCGACTTGCGAGTAAAAATCTACTTCCATCCTTGCTAATCTGCCATCATTGTGCTTTGTATTTATATATTTTTTTTTCCTCGGGCATTATGCCTTCTATTCTAAGGAGGTTTCTATGGAAATTTGAGGATTCAAAGTGCTATTTTAGTGCTTTAGCCAAAGGATATGAGGAGTGTAAGCTTGTTCGCCAACCATCAATAATCATAGAAGAAGAAGATATTTTTCTTCTTCAATGATGTTTATTTACGGTTTGAAATCCAGCTTGCATTCCTCATATCCTTCGGCTAAAGCGCTGAAATAGCATTTTGTATCGTCAAATTTCCATTGTAACCTCCTTAATATAAAAAGCATAATGCCTGAGTAACTTAAATACTGTTTATAAATGCATTGCAAAACAACGTGGATTGGCAAGGATGGAATCAGATTTTTACTTGTAGTTGAGCAGATTCACTTTGTTATGCTAACAATTTTCAAAGTTCTGCGCATGCACAGTAATAGTGACACAGCTCCTTTAAATCAACTCTTTAAGAGTCTGTTTGGTTCCTCTCTGGCAAGAGTGGACACTAACAGACTCTGTAAGAGCTTATATCACTCTATAATAGTTGAATTAACTCTGGACATCTCGCTGTGTGATGTTTGTTCAAGGGACCTGTAATTCCTTGCTGCAGACCTGTTCGTACCTCCTGTGCTGTAGCGTTAGCATGAGCGGTCGATGCTACGAAACCGCACTGCCTCTGCTTACCTCACTGATGGCTGTTTCTCTCACCGCTGGCCGGCCCAAAGTGCAGCCTCAATGTGTGTGCGTGTGCGTGCGTGTGTGTGTGTGTGTTCTCTGTATGTGCCGGTGGAGTCATCTTTAGTATTTGGGAGTCTCTAAAGGTGCATCACTCAGATGAAGTGAAGGTGGGATTCGTCTATCTGTTGAATCCATTCTCTTGTGACTCCTGCAAATCCCGTCTTACGAGAGTCACAGAACTGCCTCTTCACATCATCTGCTGCATGCTACCGCCTCATTACTCAAGTCTCCTTACTTTACTCGTGCTGTAGAGGTGAATCGATCTGATGTGGATTTTCCATCACTACATGTGCACTCATTAATAATGTAGCAAAGGCCTTTGGGGTCTTGTTATAGTACTTGTGCACCACTGGGGGGCAGTGGTACTCTGGTTTAGTTCTGCGACATTCAACTGCAGCTCGAGAGAAATGCAGCTGATGTAGTGAGCCATTTGAAAATATATTTCATTGAATATATAGTTTCAAACAAGTGTAAAAGGAAGGATTTAAGTCAACTATATTCCTTCTAGATTGAAAGGGATTTTAAAATCAGCTGAAACAGTGCATCTTACTCTTCATGTGCAGTAGTTTTGGGAACTCCATTTGAATAAAATAGCTACCCTGGTGAATTTTCCTTGCTGTGCTGTATATTTGTTGTCTTGTTAACCCTGTTTTTTTTGCCCCGCCCCTTTAGAAATGCCCACCGATGATTTGGTGCCCACAAGCCCTCCCATGACCACCCCCGTTACCACTACTACGACCACCACCACTACCGATAGCACTACCGCCGCCACCACCCAGATCTCCACCTCCGCTACCACCACAGCAACCAAGCGTGCCGATGTACTGGGTACATCCTCTCTGCTCGTCAGTGTAGCCTGGCTTTGTGGTCACCGATCATATTCCTTCACACACACACATGCGCGCGCACACACACACACACACACACAAACATGCACATTCACTCACTCAAACGCACACCCTGACCTAGGCAACTACAGCTGACACTGCAGTTGCGGTTACTTATAAAGATGTATCTCTCCCCTCCACTTAGAGCAAGTGATCACTAACATGAAGACTGAGAAATGAGGACATGCATGGTGATAAATTCAAGGTTTTTAGTCGACTCCTGTGGTTGTTTGTGGCCCCCAGGTGTATTGTATCGTTTTTAACTCAATTTGGCCTCGTGCCCAACAAGGACATTTGTTATTGCCGTCTGTTTGGAAATCTTGTGCAAGCTGCATTTCTATTATTGGGGGAATGTGTCTTCAAAACTATTCACATTTATAACTGGACGATTTTCCAGAACGTGTTAGCAATGCGATCTCATGCTTCTCAGCTCATCTCCAAATTGTATAAATTTCAGATTTTAATTGATGTCGCTTGTGTATTCTATCTGTCGTAAGTCAAGATCAAGTCAATATTCCTTTGGTGTACCACTGACCAAAAGACATATGCGACCCCCAATAGAAAAAAAAAGTAATTCATCTAATTATTATTATTATTGTTTTTGTTGTTGGTGGTGGTGTAGCAAACCTTCATGAATTTTGGTTTTGTAGCTTATATACTTTCAAGGGTGTTGTTTATGATTTTTTAATGCACTGGTTAATTGCTTTGATCTAACAACAGTGCTAACTGTTCACCTCAAGCCCAGGACCCTGTTTGTCAGATAAGAGAGACTTTATTTCCAATTGGCCCCATATTCTCCCCATATAAGATGTGCCTTCAGCTAAATACATTTGGTCATTTGGAATTTGTTATCTGTGAGTATTTTGACCCCTCAAAGTGTAAGAGTATGTGATTAGTATGTTGACTGAACACAGTAATGCTGACGTAATAATAATCACTGCAGGTATATGAAAACAGTAGATTTCTAGATCTCCAGCTCTGTATTTTTAAGAAGGCATTCCAAAAAAACAACAACTCTCTTAAGACCTGGTGTTGTCTGCCAGGTTGAGTCTTTAAGTTAATGTGAAAACATCCGGGGAATTCCAATGCAAGCTTTCCTGTGTGTAATAGAGCTTTGAAAACGGCGCTTCAAGCACTTGCCAGAAACTTCTGTTTCTCAGACCGTGTGTTATGAGCCAGGATGCATTGTGGAACCCAGCCAAAGACAAAGGAACGAGGCCAATGAAATTTGTACGAAGTCTCTAGCTTGATGGCAGTGAAAAGAATTACTCTTTACTGTTTGCAAGTGGCTCTGTTCACACCATAGATCACAGAGTACGCCTAGGGAAGTTGTCTTTTGGCACCAAAAAGCCTGCGACAAACAGGGTAATACTGTGATATTTTACTTCAGCCTTCCTTTAAAAATAGTAGCCTGTGCCCTCAGTGACTTATTAAACAGGTTTGCAGAACAGACAGCATGTAGCTCTTTTTCTTGTTCTTGGGTATAATCCTAGCTGACATTCCTTTACCTGAAATTGGTTTAATTGATGTACATCCTCAACTTGGATAAAATACAGACCTGATGAGGGTTTAGCTTCATCTGTATAACTAAATTGGGGCTTTGAGCATATGAACCACTGTTGTGAATAGAAGCCTGCACTGAGTGTAATACTGTCCGACGCTCTCAGTCATATCGTTGAGTAAAGCTAAGATTATCGCCTCAGTCAGCATTTTCCTTACTGACTGTAGCCTTTACATTTTTCAAGAAAGAGGCTAGTTTTCTGGAAGAAAATGGTTTATTTTTAGTCCCAATTTTTCATGAAACAGCTTCTGAACCGAAATGCAGTGGGAAAAGTAAAATGAACTTATATGAAATCCAGAAGAATGCTCTGTTTCCAGAAATGTTTTTCGTAAACTTGAACTGGGCCATATTCCCAAGTCCCATTAGAGTATACCAGCGTTCGCCTGTTGTAAGCAGTGGTCCAATATATGATCTAAAGAGCCCTGATTTATATAGTCCTTCAAAAATACAACCCCAATTCCGAAATAGTTGGGACAAAGTGTAAATTGCGAATACGGTGGCATAGTGGTTAGCACTGTTGCCTCACAGCAAGAAGGTTGTGGGTTCGATTCCGGCCTGGGGCCTTTCTGTGTGGAGTTTGCATGTTCTTCCCCTGTTCGCATGGGTTTTCTCCGGGTGCTCCGGTTTCCCCCACCCACAAAAACATGCATCATAGGAACACTCCAACCAGTACCCATGACCAAGGAACTGGCTTTAGAACTGGAGTTGGTCCCCGGGCGCTGCTCTGTGGCTGCCCACTGCTCCTAACTGTAGGATGGGTCAAATGCAGAGGACAGATTACACCCATAGAGATATATAATAGAACCAGAGAGAACGAGGAAGTACCTTTGCTTCAGCCAGTTAGCATGTTAGCTTTCTGCTTCCGCGTTTCCCAAGGATGCAATTTTGTGGCCAAAGACGCTAAAGCTCCATAGACACCAATTGACAAGTGCGCATTTTTTTCTTGCCAAATAAAGCGAAAACAAAAGAAAATGTATTCGGTAATCCTTCATTATTTTGCTCTTTATCTGACGCAACTGTTCAATGTTTTCAAGAGGGCCTGTAAAATAAGAACTGCTACTTAGAGCTTGATGACAGGTCGTGCACGAGTTTGGTTGTCCAGCTGTTGCTCTGACTCCAGTAATTCAACGAAAAATGAGTGTATAGTGCGTGCGCCTTCCGCATTAACAGCGTTGCTCGTCATTTCCCCTCGAACACATTCACCAATCCGCACTGACGACACATTTTCTTGGCCATTTGTGCTGTGTAATCAGATTGGCAATCTTATGAAATGGTGCCGGAAATAAGCACCCATGGAACGCCATTTTTATAGATGGCGTCTGTCAATTCCGTACTTCCTGGGCTGAAGTAGCTAGCCTAGCATCTCCCATTGAAAGTAATAGGGGTGTTACTTCCTTGCTCTCTCCAGTTCTGTTATATTACCTCCATGATTACCCCACGGGGTTCAATAAAGTGTATCTTATCTTATAAAATGTTGAAACTGAGAAATTTTACAATTTTATCCAAAAAATGAGCTCATTTCAAATTTGATGGCTGCGACAGGTCTCAAAAAAGTTGGGACAGGGGCCTGTTTACCATGGTGTAAACAGTCCATTTTAAATGAGCCTTGGCCCACAGAACACGGCGGCGCCTCTGGATCATGCTCAACAATGGCTTCCTTTTTGCATGATAGAGTTTTAGGTGGCATCTGTGGATGGCACGGCGGACTGTGTTTACAGACAGCGGTTTTTTTTGAAGTATTCCTGGGCTCATTTAGTAATGTCAATGACATAATCATGCCGGTGAGTGATGCAGTGGCGTCTGAGGGCCCAAAGATCACGGGCATCCAGTAAAGGTCTTTGGCCTTGTCCCTTACGCACAGAGGTTTTTCCAGTTTCTCTGAATCTTTTGATGATGCTATGCACTGTCGATGATGAGACCTTCAAAGCCTTTGCAATTTGACATCGAGGAACATTGTTTTTAAAATGTTCCACAATTTTTTCACGCAAGCCTTCACAGGTTGGAGAGCCTCTGGCCATCTTTACTTCTGAGAGACTCAGCCTCTCTAAGACATCCCTTTTATAGCCAATCATGTTACACACCTGATGCCAGTTAACTTAATTACTTGCTAAATGTTCTTTCAGCTGATTCTCTTATATATTAATTGCTTTTTTCAGCCCTTTTTTGCCTGTGTCCCAACTTTTTTGAGACTTGTTGCAGCCAGAAAATTTGAAATAAGCTCATTTTGTGGATAAAAATGTAAAATGTCTCAGTTTCAACATTTGAAATGTTATCTGTGTTCTATTGTAAATAACATATTGGCTCATGTGATCTGAAAGTCATTGCATTTTGATTTTATTCACAATTTACACTTCGTCCCAACTATTTCGGAACTGGGGTTGTATTACTCCATAAGATTTATTGTGTGGCAAAAATTCTCTGCCGGCACCCGTTGGTGCATATGGTGTGGTTCCGTATATGTGTGCTGTTTTCGAACGTTGTATTCCACCCATACTTATTTTCTCAGGGGTTGTTGACATAGGAAGTGTGTGTGTTTATTTGTCTGTCTCTAAGGCCCTGTTAATGACCTGTTCTCCAATGTGTCCCGTGTAGCTGCTGGAGGAAGGCAGATCTGGAATCTGACGGTCGAGCCAAACAGTGACTATGCTAACGTCAGCTGGAATCACAACTTCCCTCCTGACAGCAATGAATTTGTGGTAGAGATCACTCTGGACAGTAAGGAAGAAGAGTGATAGGTTGAATGAGAATGGGGAGGGGCTCATACCGTGGAAGGCGGTTCTAAAGGGAACCTCACGCCCATAAGCCAGCGTTTCTCTCATGTCTGTGTGTGTACCATCATTCAGTGGACAGTCACACATATTGTTTTTTTTATTTCGGTTCTGTTGGCAGTCGATCTCGGGATCTGAATCCAGTTGAACATACATTCGACTCATTGAGCAGGAGACTTAAGCCAGAAAGTCCCCAAACCAAACAGGAACTGAGGATGGCTGAAGTACAGGCCTGGCAGAGTATCACATATGAAGATACCCTGCATCTGCTGATGTGTCTGCTTAACAGGCCTCAAGCAGTCAAAGCATATTAAACACATGTGACCTATTGTTAAAAATATTTTTAAATGCGCTCAAAAATGGGGGAGAGGACAATATATTTAAAGTTTCTAAACAGTTATTCCAATATGGATAAAAACACACTCCAGTTAAAGCTTATATTCTGCCCTTCAACCTCATTGTCATTGGATCCTCACAGTCTCGAAGTGCTCAAGTACAGAACCAGAATAAAAAATGTTTTGCTGTCCAATGAATTACGGAGCTCACTGCAAATCACCAAGAGCATACCATTAAGCTTGAGTGCTGTTGAGTGCATGCTACTCAGAATTTGCAGTAACATTGGCGTATTGGACATGCTGCAGCACAGCTATGCTGTGTATCTTTTGTGCCTGATTTCTTCTGAATCCAAGGCTTATTGGTGAAGCGTGAGAACCATGTGGCATGAGAACCGCTGGCGTAAGGAATCAAGATATCAGGACTTATCCCGGATTTCAGCCCAGTACACTCCATGATCATGTTTAACCCCTCAGCGCAGAATACAAAATTATGCCGATGTTTCCTTTTGTGGTTGAGCCTATTTAAGCTTTATAACTCAGTATTTGTGTCGCAGAGACTCTGGGAAATTATTCCAGTAGAGCTAAACATTTGGAAATTCAATTACAGAATTGTTTACGAATTAAATTTAGAAATTATGGACGCCGGCGTCTATATCTGCGCAAAGGGGTTAATAACTACAGCAAATAAATGCAGTTGTCACATTTTGTCTGAATTTCCAGCACTCATTTTGCCAATAGGAAGGAGTCTGTAATTGCACTTTTGTGTCCTTGACGGCTGTGACAGTTCCCTTTAGAGATGGTGTTTGGAGATGTATTCATTAATACCTATCTGACCAGGGGGTGATTCCAGTACTGCGCTCTACATCAAACAAAATTTCTGCCTTTGAACTTTTTGGTATCATTTGGAATGAAATATAAGATTCAAACGAAAAATAATTGTGATTTTCAGTGGAAATGAACCTTGCTGAAGACATACTAATATCCTATAGTCTCTTGAGATTATTCAGTCCAACTGCAATGTGATTTCTCTTTTATTACTTTTAGTGATGCAACAACACAAAGGTAGTCTCTTTGTTTTTTAAGTCACTTTTATGATTTCATGCCGGTTTATGAAAATATGGACTTTTTGTGCATTTATGAAAGGGGAGTAAATGTGTTCTCGGCGCTCTAAGCTGAGGAGGACTGGCATTGTGATTGGATTGAATATGTTCTTCTCTTCCTGGAAGCCAGACATGTCATGGCCGTTTGGCTCGTTTGCCTGCCGACTCCTGCATTTAGACACTGCATTGTGTTCAGCCTGCCCTTCCGCTGGTGCCCTTCTTAAAGTGATTCTTCATAACCGACTCTTTGGCTGAAAGACTAATCTCTCCTCACCAAATAGCCTGGCAGATTTGATTGGTCCTGCAGTTTGTCAGACACCTTGTGACTCGAGGCTTTGCAGTTTTGGGATAGGGGGGGTTTGGCAGCGAACAATGTTGAATTAGTTTCTCCGACTCAAGGTCATATCTGGAGACCTACCAATAATCCACTCTCACTGGCTGAAGATGGATGATTGCCTGGCCAGGAAATGCCAGCAGACTTGGTGATGCAATGGCCAGACACAGTCCAAAGCCCACTGGGACACCTCTGTATACGGAATGCGTATTCTCTCAGTGTAGCAGCATGCGATGGCTTATGTGTGATTGTATTCATTTAAATTTGCCATTAAATCAAGTAAACAAATGCAAATCATCACCCCCCAATTCCAACACTACCCCGGATACTGGTCTTGACTTGGTTATGCGTCTGACCTAACCTATGTGGAAAAATTAGCTGTCGTAAACAATACTATAGCTGCAGTTGGGGTTGGATCAAATATTGTAGTACATAGGTTGTTAAGGAAAGGTATAACCCCCTTTCCAAAAAAGTTGTGAGGCTGTGTACAATGTAAATAAAGACAGAATGCAATGATTTGTAAATCATTTAAACCCTATATTTAATTGAAAATAGTACAAAAAATATATATCAAATGTTGAAACTGAAAATTCTACTATTTTTGAAAAAACATATGATCTTTTTGAATTGTTGGTTTGGTAACGACACCAGAAAAATACATGTACAGGAGCATCTCACTGCGAATTCGGTTAATTGGCAAGTCAGTACCATTACCAGGTTAAAAAAAAAAGAGGCTGTGTCTTTCAGAGGTAAGGATGACAAGGGCATCACCAGTCTGTGAAAGACCGTATTGGCAAATAGTTTAACAATTTAAAAATAATGTTTCTCAACGTGAAATTGAAAAATAATTTGGGCGTAATATTGGTGCTTAATATTATTAAAAGAGTCAGAGAATCTGGAGAAGTCGTTGTATGCAAGCGACAAGGCCAAAAAATTTCGAATGGCTGTGATCTTCAGGCCCCAGGCGGCACTGCATTAAAAACAGACGGGATTAGGTAGTGGAAAGTGCTGCATGGGCTCAGGAACACATCTGAAAACCATTTTCAGCGAACACAGTTCATCGCTGCATCCACAAATGTAAGTTAAAATTCCACTGTGTGAAGACAAAACATGTACAAACTTGGTCCAGAAATGCTGCCGCCTTCTCTGGGCTCAAGCTCATTTAAGATCAAGTGCAGCAAAGTAGAAAACTGTCCTGTGACGGTCAAAATGTGAAATTCTTCCCAGAAACCATGGACATTGCATCCTTCAGGCTATGGAGAAGAGGGACCATTCGGCTTGTTATCAATGCACAGTTAAAAAGCTAGAATCCGTGATGGTATGGGGGTGCATTAGTGCTCAAGGCACGGATAACTTGCACATTAGTGAAGACTTGATTAATGCTGAATAATATATATACAGGTTTTTTTTTTTCGGGGAAGATCTTGCTTATTTCGGGAAGACCAATGCCAAACACCACATTCTGCATTTATTACAACAATATAACTCCATAATAAGAGTCTGGGTGCTAAACTGGCCTCTTGCAGTCCAGCCCTGTCACCCACTGAAAATATTTGGCACAATATGAAATGAAAAATATGACAAAGGATGCTATAAAGTGTTGAGCAACTAAAATCCTGCTCAAAGCAATTTTGCTTTCAAAACTACAGCAGTTGGATTCCTTAGTTCACAAACGCTGCTGTGTTGTTAAAGGAGGACTATACTGACCTACACGTTTTGACTTAATCTTATAGTAATTAACTCCAACATAATATTTACGGTCGATTTTTTTGTCCATACATACCCCCTGTTCTTTTAAATGACCATTAATTAGCCGGAATTGCTGTTTCCAGGAGGCCGCCATTAACGCTACGCCTGGCATGAGAAGTCGCGAGATCATAACGTCACAGCGGCTGCCACATGCATTCATGTGCATGATGCATGCGATATCAAAATGTCTGAATACATGGATAACTAAATAAATTAGACTACCAACCAACTTAAAATTGTTCATTGAACGAATCAGCTGTTTGATTGCAAGTTGAGCCAAGTAAATGGGAAGAGGGTGAAAGCAATTGTTGAGTAGAGGAGGATGATTTTGAAGACCTTAACTTTGCTTAGTTCAGCACGCAATTTGCCTGAATGTGTTTGCTTGATTATTACATTTGGCCGTTGTGTACGAATCTTTTTCAATTATTAAATAAAAAATGTTTGAAATTTGTGGCACAGATTTGCCTGAACGTGCTTGCCCAGTCTTCGGTGCATTTGTCCATTGCTTGCAATGCAAAAATAATTTCTCTCTCACATTCACGTTTGATGCGCTTCACACAATGTTTTCTACTTCGCGTATATTTTTGGACGCTTAAAAACCAGGGCCGTCTTAACATGATTTTATTTTTAAGAAATCTCTCTGAATAATACGTGAAAGTTTTCCGACGAGTGGTGGAATTCAGAGGTCTGCTATTTATTCAGATTACTGACATTATTTCAATCTAACACGGTAGCCTGGTTCGGTTTGTCTGCTTCTCATTATCTCTTCTAAATCATTATTGGCTTGATGTTGGTTTTGATTGGGCAATTCGCTGAATAAATGGCTTGATTACAAGTTAGGCAAAGTACACGGGAATTGATTTAAGGTGAGCTAATTATGCCAAGGTGACGGCAGCTGTCCAGCCTCGCTGGTAATTAGCAGACTTCAAATCGCACTTTTCTTTCCGGAAGCATTTCAAATGGCCTCTGATGTCGTTAGTTCACCTCTAAATTAAAGTTGTGTCGGATAGAAAAAGGTAATAATCAAGCTCGTCTGTCTGCCCCATAGAGGAAGCGGGAATATCTCGGTCATTCAACAATCTCAATGCAGGGCGGCAGGACAATGGAAATTCATGGCGCTGGCAGCCGCACTGACGTCACGATTAGGGGCGCGTCGAGGGTGAATTTTCGTCTGCTGTGGTGAAAATGGCACGGTCCACTAGTTTTGTAAAATCGCTCATAAAAATTAAAGAAATCGCAAAATAAAGAAAACAAAGTCGTTGGAGCTTTTTTCATGATATATTGAAATAATAACACCCAACTTTCCCAGCCATGATAGTCCTCCTTTAAAAGAATTGCTGATACAAAATGGTGGCAAGCATGCCACTGTCCCATCTTTTTTGAAATGTGTTGCTGGCATTAAATCCATCATGAGCACATATTTTTCATAAACAATAAACTGATTCAGTTTCAGCATCTGACATATTGTCTTTGTACAACCCCAATTCCGAAATAGTTGGGGCAAAGTGTAAATTGTGAATAAAATCAAAACGCAATGACTTTGAAATCACACCAGCCAGTATTTTATTTACACTGGAACAGAGATAACATAGCAAATGTTGAAACTGAGAAATTTTACAATTTTATCCACAAAATGAGCTCATTTTAAATTTGATGGCTGCTGCAGGTCTCAAAAAGTTGGGACAGGGGCCTATTTACCATGGTGTAGCATCCCCTCTTCTTTTTAACACAGAGTGGAGGCGTCTGGGCATTGAGGAGACAAGTTTCTTGAGTTTAGCCATTGGAATTTGATCCCACTCTTGTTTGATACAGGCTTCCAGCTGCTGGAGAGTTTTGGGTCTCCTTTGACGGACTTTTCCTTTAATTATGCGCCAAATATTCTCAATCGGTGAAGATCACTGCAGGCAGGCCAGTTCAGCACAGGGACTCTTCTACTACGAAGCCATGCTGTTGTAATAGCTGCAGTATGTGGTTTTGCATTGTCCTGCTGAAATACACAAGGCCTTCCCTGGAATAGATGTCATCTGGAGGGGAGCATATGTTGCTCTAAAACCTTTATATACCTTTCAGCATTCATGGTGCTTTTTAAAACATGCAAGTGTCCCACACCATATGCACTAATGCATCCCCATACCATCAGAGATGCTGGCTCTTGAACTGAACGCTGATAACAGGAGGGGTGGTCTTTCTCCTCTTTAGCCCAGAGGACACGACGCCCATGATTTCCAGCAAGAATGTCAAATTTGGACTCGTCTGACCACAGGACACTTTGCCACTTTGCTACAGTCCACTTTAAATGAGCCTTGGCTCACAGAACACAGCGGCGCTTCTGGATCATGCTCAACAATGGCTTCCTTTTTGCATGATAGAGTTTTAGGTGGCATCTGTGGATGGCACGGCGGACTGTGTTTACAGAAAGTGGTTTCTTGAAGTATTCCTGGGCCCATTTAGTAATGTCAATGACAGAATCATTCCGGTGAATGATGCAGTGGCGTCTGAGGGCCCGAAGATCACGGGCATCCAGTAAAGGTCTTCAGCCTTGTCCCTTATGCACAGAAATTTTTCCAGTTTCTCTGAATCTTTTGATGATGCTATGCACTGTCGATGATGAGACCTTCAAAGCCTTTGCAATTTGACGTTGAGGAACATTGTTTTTAAAGTATTCCACAATTTTTTTATGCAAGCCTTCATGGGTTGGAGAGCCTCTGGCGATATTTACTTCTGAGAGACTCAGCCTCTCTAAGACATCCCTTTTATAGCCAATCATGTTACACACCTGATGCCAGTTAACTTAATTACTTGCTAAATGTTCTTTCAGCTGATTCACTGATATATTAACTGCTTTTTCAGCCCTTTTTTTTGCCTGTGTCCCAACTTTTTTGAGACCTGTTGCAGCCAGAAAATTTGAAATGAGCTCATTCTGTGGATAAAAATGTTAAATGTCTCAGTGACAACATTTGAAATGTTATCTATGCTCTATTGTAAATAACATATTTGCTCACGTGATCTGAAAGTCATTGAATTTTGATTTTATTCACAATTTACACTTCGTCCCAACTATTTCGGAATTGGGGTTGCACTATTTTCAGTAAAACAAAGCATTTAAATCCTTTTCAAATTATTGCATTGTTTTTTTGGTTTTTTTTTTACGTTTTACACAGCGTCCCAATTTTTTTTTTTTTTATTGCAACA
Organism: Gymnothorax javanicus; assembly: GCA_029692085.1. Taxonomy (NCBI): domain Eukaryota; kingdom Metazoa; phylum Chordata; class Actinopteri; order Anguilliformes; family Muraenidae; genus Gymnothorax; species Gymnothorax javanicus. Next base: position 9,641,028 of record CM056202.1, on the reverse strand, counting down.
CTTTAGACCACTACCAGCCTGTAAAATGACCCTGCCCTCCACTTCCTAGTGGGCTGTCATCCCAGTGCTCCTGTTAGCCAATCACACTGCATGCAGCATGGGCACTAACATCCTTCAGACAGGGCCTGTGTCAGGCTCTGCTGCCACTCTACGCATGTGTAACTTCGGGCTCGTACACCGGTTGCACCCTTCAGCTGTGACCGCGGGCGAGAAACGACTGTCGGACGTACAGTCGTGTACGGAAACTCGAGACATTCACGCTCTCTCTCTCGCTTGGAATGCCAACCTGCTCTGATTTTCCTCCCTTTCGATGTCGGTTAGAGCAGCGTTACCTTTGCCGCGATCTCGATTGGGTGACGACATGACTTGTAGCTTTTCCCACCCCCACCACTCCTACCCTGATCAGAAAGGTGTGTCATTCCACCGGGATCATGCGTTCAGCTGCGCAAAAGCCTTCACTCTGGAAATGCGTTTTCAGGGCGAGCCGCTTTTCGGCAGCGGAACTAGTCGCTTTCTGTATGGCCGGTTTGCAAGATGGCCGTAGTGGCATCATATTACCATGCCTGCTGTGATGTCATATGCTCATTCATATCATAAATGATGTATGTTACCCAAGCATCGTGTCTTATCTGGCTACAGTACTGTTCGCGAAAAGACGGAAATCTAAATAGTTACATGGCCATGAGGATAACGTAAGAAAGACGGTAGTAACTGGTTAGGGACTGGTCGTCATGGTCGGCTGAGCAGCTCATGTATACAGATTATCGGTAAATGTAGTCTAGTGCAAAGCTCGCCGTCTCTTGTCTGCGTGAGTCTAACCTTGTGTTAGTGCACCATGCAGCTCAATGGCTACGTGTATTGTAACGTTATGTAGCCTTACAGGGTCGGATACTGGCTTTGGTAAACTCCGGTCACCGACGACGAAAACAGCCGAACAGAAAAAAGCCCAAATTATGAACCCCAGTCACGTGCAATTACGGCGAGAACAATCCTATATATTAATATAAATGGGTGTACAGCAAGCTTAAATTTACTATTTCACTTCGAGATGGCACTCTTACATTCGAATTTCTGACATATACCGGTACTGTGAAAAGCACAATGTTATTAAATGTCTGGGCAATACTTTTCCAGTGGGCTACTGGGGGATCCCGTGTTATGATATTTTGTGTCTAGAAAATTGTTATATATTTAGCAAGTATGTTCTGTAATACGTGTTTTTCACTCATTTAGGATATATAAAGCAGAATCACTGACATGTAGTCACTTCGTCTTTCACTTCTCAAATCTTTTACGTCAGTTCACACATTCCACTTGATATTTCATATACCAACCCAGTTGTCTAAGTCGTTGAAGCTTTGTTTGGTCTTGTAAGATGTCTCGACGTGATGAACTTAGACGTATGTTTAATTTTTTCTCAATTAATTTCTGCTTGAATTTTCATATATTTTGGTAGTCCTAATATAAATGGTAATATTGTGCTGTAACATCGCTCATAAGGGAAGACAGGTTCCGTGAAAAATCCGTCACTGTAAGCAGACCTCCTTGGTGAAAACCCAGTTAACCATATTCAGTAACCCGATAGGATATCGAAACAATACTGTTAGCTAACTGGTTAATTTTCCTTCTTTTCGCGAACAGTACTGTATACTAAGTAGATTGTGACCTCAAGCTACCGATGCTGAAGTCCTGGTGGGCCACAGGGTCTGCTGGCATTCGAGATGTTCGCAGCACTCGTAATAAACTTCATTGAGTGAATTGACTGGCTGCCGATTAAAAGGAAGCAAAAACCCGCATATGCTGTGGCCTTCTGGGAATATAGGCGTGAGACGCCCCTGTTTTAGGCTGTCTCTTGGGCTGAGATGAAAACGTATGCAGGTAATTGAGATCTGGTGCCTCAGTCCTTCCCCGATTGTTGGTGTCCTTTTTAAGAACACTTTGTGATTCTCAGGAGAAAAGAGATTATGACTGGAGAGAGTATCTGTGCATCTGCTGTGCTTCAACAGCTTCGGGATTCCACAAGCCCGAGATTAAAGACTCTTAGATAAATGCTCGTCTCTACGGCTGCACTCCTGTTTCCAGGACTGCTTGTTTTGCTCCAGCTGGAAATAACTCTGTTTTCTGCCTCCTGAGAATCAAGCAGAGTGCGAATTTAAGCCGCTTTAATGACTGAGAAAGGAAGACAGAAATGAGTCTAAATGACCGTCTCTCACTGCTGGGCAGATTAGTCCTGATTGAGCTGCAGTCGCGGACGGACCTGGTCTTTGGGAAGGAGTCGCACCTTCATTGTCTCAGTTGCCTGCATAAAACTCCATTGGGGGGGGCGTCAACAAAACTCGCGGCAGTGGGAGGCCACGCCCCTCTGCTTGATTGGCGGCTCTCTTGTGTCTTCCCTCACAAAGGTAACGGGACAAAGACAAACGTGCCAGTCAAAAACCACCCCTGGGTAAAGGTGGAGGGGCTGATCGAGGGCGCCAAGTACCGCCTTCGAGTGTACTCAGACGATCGGCTCGCTGTCACCAGCAAATTTGTCGTCTTTGAGACGAGCCCAGGTGAGGGAGGCTGTTTCCCAGGGCTGGTGGGTCCGAGGGGAGGGTTCGGGAGGCGGGTCGGGAGTTGAGGAACAGGAACAGACCCCACCCAAACCCCTCCAACCTGCTCCTATTTACTGTGACCCCTCCCCAGCCAGTTCTGTTGTTCAGTTCACAAGGTCAGCCATGATGGTTGGCCGTCCTTGGGTTCCACCTGCTGTCTGACATGGCGACTGTGTCAAAATGGCAACAATGGATGGAGCTCTGTTGTTCTCAACCTTTCACGAAATCCATTTTAACCTCAGGGCTCGCATGTAAGTAGAAGGGTCGAGGGCCTTCACCAATGGCGGAGAGGCCTCCAGTTTCTGTTGTTTCCGAGCCGGCTCCTTTTAGGACAGAAACAGGAGCGCAACGGGTTAAAAACGGACAGACGCTCTTTCTTATGCCTCAGCGAGTTCACTTTAATTAACTTACATTTTGATCGCTCCGTGGAGTCTGATTCCTCTTCAGAAGACTTGTACAATAGAGTTTAAGTTCATGAATACTAAATGACGAATTGATTACTTGCCTGACAGGTCAGGAATGGTGCGGATTCATTCTCATAAGCAAACAGTCAGAGAAGCGGCTTAGGACCAGCTGTCAGTGTATTTACATGAAGTGTAAAGCTATGTGGAACCACTCGGCTGTGGCCGCATTAAGTGTGATGTGCATACATATTAAACCACTGCGATAAAAGGCTTCTCTTACCATCGGACCGGTTGTGGTGCCGAGGAGGACCTGGTGCTACCACACGTCAGGAAAATCCGTGTGCATTTGCATCCTGTTCATTAATAGTGTCATGGTGAACTCAGGATTAAAAATGTTGAATAAAGATGACTGACAGAAAGCGAGCTTTTTGCAGTTGTCCTCTCGCGGTCCAGTCGACCCACTGGGTAATGCTCGTGACAGAATCTCATTTTTTCCACTTTCTTTCTCTCTCTCTCTCTCTGTTCCCCATTTACCTCCTTCTGCCCCCCTGTGTGTGTGTGTGTGTGTGTGTGACTCTGTGTACTGTAGCCTTCATTAAAGATGAGAAGGACATCGCCACGCAGGGCTGGTTCATCGGACTCATGTGCGCCATCGCCCTGCTGGTGCTCATTCTGCTCATCGTCTGCTTCATCAAGCGGAGTCGAGGAGGAAAGTACCCAGGTATTCACACCACTCTGCCCAGCCCCACAGAGGGGCCTGTCCATCTCTTTATGCCTCTTCCTTATCCACACCGCTCTGCCCAGCCCTGGAGAGGGGCCTGTCCATCTCTTTATGCCTCTTCCTTATCCACACCACTCTGCCCAGCCCCATAGAGGGGCCTGTCCATCTCTTTATGCCTCTTCCTTATCCACACCACTCTGCCCAGCCCCAGAGAGGGGCCTGTCCATCTCTTTTTGCCTCTTCCTTCATGTTCAGAAGTGATTGACACTAAGCAGGGCCAAAAAACTAAAACAAACTACTGTATGTTCCTATGGGGCTTCAGTGTCTTCAGATTTGTATAATTTCCCTTCAATCAGCTGCAAATTTTGATTGTGAGGTGTAAGGTGTGTGAACTCTTCAGTTTCTCTGTGACTTTAACGAGCCTTTAATGTGAGGAAAACCCTGAAAACTGGGAGACAGTGTGGCCCTCTAGGGCTGGAGTTTAGCACCTGCAGTACGGACACTTCCGAGCATAAAGAAGCACTGAAATTGTACAAAAAATTGGACATAAGTGGTGAAATTTTAGCCAATATTGCCTGCATGCCTCTCCCACCAGCCTTGTGGACTTCTGTTGGAGCATTATCATGTCTCTATTCAATACGAAAGCCTGTCCTCTCACGATTTGTCAAGGAAGTCGAAAAACGTCTTTAGCTATGGTCCACAATATTCCATAAACACTTCATTGGGTTCAGGCATAGTCCCTGAGAAGATCATAACATTATATACAAGTGTCACGCTATTGAAACATGCTGAGTTTTAGTGACAATATTCTGTTTGGGGAGTACTGTAATTTCTCAGCAACAAATAAATACCGCAACATGGGGGTGAAAATGATTACTCAATGCCATTAGGCAAGAATTTACTTTCACTTCATCTTCAGGTGCTAACGCAGGGAACTCAGCACTCTTCCTGTAGTTGGTTTTGCTCTCTCGCAGTTGCACTGATGAGATGTGCTGGTGTGTAGCGTTGATTGATCTGGTTTGCCGGGCATTGCTTATGGCCAGGCCTGTGTGATGTCCTCAGACTGCCTCCAGTTCAAAAGAATGCGCTCCAGCTGTTCCAATTACTCAAAGATATGCAACTGGATTACAGAGTATGTTTAATGTATGAGTCTGTGATGGGGGTGATATATGAGAGATTAAACCTCAAGGTATGAGTGGCTGAGCCCATTTAGTTAGTCAGATGATGATGAAATGTTCTCAGCAGGCCGTTTCATCTCACCAGAAGCAGAGGGGCTTCAGTTTTTGCCTGACGGTCCTCTGAACTAAACCTTTAAACCAGGAGTTGAGAACTCTGCTCCCAGAGAGCTGTAGCACCTCCATGTTCTAGAAGTCTCTGTTCTCTAACACAGCTTTTCCGACCGACGCCTCATTGTTTAGCCCTGAACAAGCTACAGTCATTAGAGTCAGGTGCGTTAGCACAGGGAGATGTCTAAAACATGCAGCACTACTGCTATCCTGTAGTAGGGAGTCCAACCCTTGCTTTCACACCTGAACATCTGCCCCATTTTTGAGCCCAAATACCTACTGTTCTTGACCCACTTTGACATCAAGCACTGTCACGGTCTCTCCTCTATGGCGGTCCTCGGTAGATTGCTTTCCAATTGTCAAATTTACTAAGGATATTACCCAAATTGAGTAACAATATTGGGATTGTTAGATTTTGTCAGGCAGAAAAAGATTCAGAGTATTCTTTAGGGCCTGTGGCGCTGTAACCAAGCCTCATCAGCCTAGAGAAATAATACAGCAATAGCCTAACCAACTGCAGGTTCAAATATAATGGCTACGGTCCATGAAATCTTAGCTGTTATCTAGAATCAGTACATCCCCTCATTGGTCCTTTTTTAGCCAATGATTTTTCCTTGGGATTTCAGTCTTGGCGCCAAATTGGAGTCTTTAAAGCCAGAAATATTCCGTACTGCCTGTTTCTGCCTGGAAGCTCTGAGATCATAATCATGATTTTTTTTTTCTTCCTCCCATGTTCTGCCAGTGCGAGATAAGAAGGACCTCCCATTGGACGCCGTCGATCAGAAAGATCAGGACGGGTCTTTTGATTATCGGTAGGTATTTACACCGACAGTACTGAAAATGACAATGCCTGACAGCATAGCTTGTGCTATCACGTTGTGAACATGCAGTGAGGGTTGACGGGTGGTATTCAATGCGTCAATGTGTCCGCTGATATTTCTAGCTCAGGATCGAGCATGTCTGGTATAGACTCCTAAGAAGACCTACAGTGCAGTTCATAAGGGTTTAGGACCGTGGTACAGTATCCAGGCTGTAGTTTTTACACGTCTTACTCTATACGGATGCAAATACCCTCAAACTGAAGTGCACCAGAAAGACTGTCCTATGGTGACAAACGTAAAACTCGTAGGAGTTGTTTAAATTACTGTGTCTGTCTCAATAGTTTTACATTACACAACTGCACGGACAAGTAGGGGTGATTGCATTCTGGATGGGTTCAGTCACTCTGTAGAACTTGTTCACTGCCCAGGACATTGAATCTCATTGGAAGAGACAGGAGTGCCCTCGAGAGGATTAAGGCTGCACCGACCCCACTCATACTGACCTGGAAGTGTGAATAACAGACTGAGAGAGAAGGCCTCCTCTCCGTTCTTTGGTTCACACTCATCCCAGACTCATTTTCCTCCCAGCAGTGGTGCACCTCCCGCAAGGAGACTCCCAGCCACTCCGGAGTGATTTTTGCCTGCCTGGTCCCACACCCCCCATAGATTTAATTACACCTTTACCCTGCTCTTCATCTCGATCTCCAAGCTGTGTTAAATGGACCCTGCTCCTCCAGCTAACTGTGCCAACCGTTGCATGGCTGCGTCCCAGTGTGAAAATAGCCTAAAATGTCACCGTGATCTGTAGTGCGTGCGCAGGGTCCGTGAGCTAGAACTGCCCTTTTTGTTATTATTTGACCAATCCAAAGAGCAAGTAGCTGGACAAATCGTCTCGCGCAAAAACACGATGAAGCTGGCACTGTGTGAGCAGTTGTGGGTAATGTTGTGTTCTTAGCAGGGCTTTGCTGTATATGAGCATAATCACTGAGTCTGGCGGTGAGTCATTAGGTCTCTGTGAACCATAGAAATCCTGAATAAGAAAATTGCTTGTGCCTTTGACAGGGCTTTGACACAAATTATGTACCATCTGTTGTCATAAGCCTTATTTGGACAGGATTAGTTTTACAGGGGAATGTCAGGTAATTTTGAGTATTACAGGCATCCTAGGTATTTAATTCCTGTCTGAATTGACCGTGTCTGTGCTTTTTATGATGACTGTAGAAGTAATTACAGAGCAAATTTTCAATGAACTCAGAGGTCCTTTGATAATTTTAATATCGTCCAAATGGAAACCTATGTATAGAGTAAAGGGGTGTTTCCCCCTAAGTTTTGATTGCTGCATGTTGAGTAGTGTAGGCCATAGTTGTTTAATTTATTTTTAATTGAATGTTCCTTGGGCAGAATATTGTGCATTTCACTGATATTATACATCTGTATACACCAGTGTGTACTGCAGTGTGTTCTGCTGGCATAGAGATAGTTACACATTTTCTGAATGGATTAGCTAGCATGGGTTGAATAACTACACTTTGTGCATCAGGCGATCTTTGTAGTTTCTGTTTGTGTGCCAGTGACTGTATGTAAAGATGGACAACCTAACAGCTCCCCAAAAGTGAGGCCAGAACGTCTTGATCGCCATCTAGTGGCTGGCTGCAGTACAAGTAATAAGCCCACCCCCTCCATGTTAGTGGATTGGACATCGGCCTACTGAAATTTTTAAGAATGTGTCAAATGAGTATTTTCTGAAGATGATCTCATTTTAAGTAGTCATTTTAAGTAGTTCTTACCATGCTGATATATGTTCAATTGTTCTCTTTGCTGATAAGTTTTGTTTTATTTAGTTATTTGATACAATAAAAAGAGAGTGTAAAGACAAGATTAACAGCTTTGATTGACAGCTCATAACCTCTTGATTTACTTCGGGAATTATATGGAGCTGGAGTACGACCATTGAGCAGAGATATAATGTTAACATTACACATGCATAAGTTGCTTGGGCCCAGTACAACAGAATATAACCCATAGTGATCTGCAAGTCTGACGAAAGTTGATTGTAAGGTGGTCTTTGCTCTGAACGCAATGTCATGTACTGTTTTCAGCGATGCTAGTACTGTAGAAAGGTAAGGCAAGCTAGATAGCTAGCAGGTATGGTAACATTTTATAATAGGTCACTGTAGACAGCAACGGAAATTGGAGGTAGGAAGCTCTTTACTTTTAACATAGTATAGTGTAGCTACTGTTCGCGGCAATGTTATGTTCTGAGCAATGGGCTTTCTACAATCAATTCTTGTTTCTTGTTTCAACTCCCCCCCCCCCCCCACAAAAAAAACTGATAGTTAGTGACCTAATAAGGTTAATAAATCAAGATTCAGAGAGGTCACCCTTAGTTAGGTTGCTAGCTAGTTAGAACCAACGTTATAACCCATGATAGTGGGGGGTCTACTCACCCATGGACTCTATTTACTTTATTTTCAAAAGGTAGCTACCTCAGAGATCTAAAGTACGTTTGTATGATGTAACTACCTGGCTACTCATTCATAAACAATGTATTAGCTAGCTAGTACTGGACATCGACTTAGCAACTAACCGCCAAGGACAAGGCCAGCAGTGAACATATTTTAGCGTCATTCGACTGTTCTTGGAAAAGTCCCGATCTATCGAAACCTTTAACAAGCTTTAAGTTTTAGTAGAACCAGTCTGTTGGCCGTCTACATCGCCCAGCGTTTACCACCAGCAGAGGGAGCCATTTGGGTTATGTAAAAGGTTGAGGGGACGTGATTATGAGTAGGGCGGGTGTATGCGTGGGACCTCGATACCGCGGCTCAACCTTCTAATCACTACCGCACAATCTCTGGCTCCAAATGTGCAAGATGGCAGCGTCCATATGAAGGGTATTTGGGCTCCACTTTTTGTACAACGCTAGGAAGTGGAGACGCGTCATCCATCTTTATATTCTGTCTATGGGCCAAACCTGTCTCTTACGGATGGACAAATATTGCACCACTTTGCCCAAATAGAGTCCCACACTTCATCATAGTGAACACAAATTTAAAACTGTATTTGGCCGCTTTCTAAAAAGAAATTTAACTCCGTGTAAAGTGTAAAGTGCCTCAGTTTCTTTTACGTTGTCAGCTGGGACTAGTTTTGCAAGGCTTTAACACATCGGTTACTCTCGACACTTCCATCTCAGTAATTTTGGGCTGAAATACTCAGATTCTAATCCTGTCCAAATGGATACATGACGTTACTGATATACCATGCCAGTAATTAAAACTCATACTTTATTTGGAAAACTACACCTGTCTGAATAGCCATTGCCCTGGCTGTGTCTTGATAAGGAACCCAATAATAAACACTGCTTGTTTCCTTCAGTTATACCTTTGTATACCTGTGTCATCCAACTCTGATCTATATTATTTCTGAGCTGCGGTTGGTAGTCTGGCACAGACAGACTGTCTGCCCTCTGTAGTCTGTAGTCTGCCCTCACTCTATAAAATGGAAGGTCTGCAGTGAGTATGTGAGCAGTGGAGTTTGTCTGTACACAGCAGTGATAATTATAGAATGCCTTGACGGTCACCGGCACCATGTGGAGCCTTGCCTCTCTTTTAATTTCTTTTCTTTAATTACACTGACACTAAAACATTTATGATTCAGACGGCGTGTGAAATGTTTCCAGGGAGAAAGATGGCGGCTTACCTGTGGGGGTCAGGAGACAGTCCTACGACCGTCCTGCCGACTGACTGTCTCCTCCAATCGCAGTAACACTGATAATTAGCATTGCGCTCTGTGCTGCGCTGGCCTCTGTGATTCTGTGGACTGTTGTGCACATTTTGTCTCTGTTTCTCGACTGACCTCTGACCTCACAGCTGTCCCTCTGCCCCCCCATGGCTGCTTTATCGTACAGGAATGAGAACAGGTACTCGGCCTCAGCACGGCATCTTATCCAGCTCGAGCATGTCTATAGCAGGGCCCACCGGTCACTACTTTTGCTGAGGTCACAGCTAGCCAGTCTGCAAAGCCCCCCACCACCAAAATCTCCCAGGGGTGTCAAACACAAACATCAGCAGGGGGTGGGAGTTTGATTATGAATTGTTTACCCCCCACCCCCCATCCACCCACCACACGTGCACACACACAAACACCCAGTGCTGAGGACTGAATTTAGGTTTATGAATGTAATTTAGATGCTGCTGATCAATACTCCATTGATTTACAGTCCTATGGCTTGGCTTCCTGCATCTTTGTTTGGTATTGAATTCTTTCGGAAGAATGGAGCAATCAATTCATCCCGAGACGTGTCACGGTGCTTATGAATAAAGTTTTAGAGTTTTCAAAAGCCTGGGGCGTTTGATGTGGTCAGCATGGTGCCATTGTTTGTTTGTTTGATAACTTCCATTTCTTGTTTTTTAATTTTCATGTATTTATTTATTTATTGGTGGTGTGATCCATTTTAGGGTACCAAACAAAAATTAGAGGAGACAAAATGGAGTCCGTTTGGAACTGCTGTGAAGAATACTAAAGGCTCTTACGGTAACTGTGTTTGACACCCTTGCGGAGTATTTAGCGTAATACAGTAAGATGCAATTACAGAAGGTGGCAACTAGCCCAGAACTGCACCAGATGGTAGTTCCAGTGTAGCGTTTTTGTTTTTATCTCTTTATTTACTGTATGTATGCATTTTTGCATGGTATTGATGGGCGTGGGACTGAACGTGCACTGCAGTTATTGGATGAAAACACTGTTGAATGCTTTCTTCTCCAGTGCATGTGTGCAAGAAGTTCCCAGCAGTGTCCCATTAATTAAATCTTGCTCCTGTTGTTTTTTCTTTTTTATCTCGGCATTTCTTGAGACCTAAATAGGCTCAAGGACTGCGTCAGCTCCTACTGCACTCAGTGAAACCTCCAGTGAATTTGCTTTGATTTTAAAAAATGGATGTTGAAGTTCTGTCTAGATTTGAATACATTCTCATGTAGGTACTATGCTTCAAGTGTCTGAATAACATATTGAAAATACAGCCAAACATTTCATTGTCTGCTCGAAAAAATAATTTTCTACATAAAATGCAAGTTTTTTTTTCACATTTTCACTTCCATATAATTAATGGAGGTTACTGTTAAATGTCAACATATTGTCAAGTCGTATGCTGAAAACATGAGAGTAATTAGAGAAAACAATGGCAGAAGCATAAGACACTGCTGGAATGAAATGGCTGTATTTTCCTCATGTGCTGAGACCTCTCTATGGCTGTTTATTGTCCCATGACCTTTACTGACAGAGACCTCACAGAATGGGGTCCATATCCTGATGTTCCCGCTTGCAGTGTTAGAGTTATTAAGCTACAGTATGTGTCTACAGTAGCACTACCGTGTTCCTCTGTACTCTGTCATATTATCGATATCGTTTTCTTTCTCACTGATTCACTATCTTATGTCTCCCTTTTAGTCACTATTCACTGTTTTTTCTCTTTTCATTCTGACCTCTTATGTGTGTTTTTGTTGCTTTCTTTTTCTATTGGACAAATACAGGTCTCTGCAAAGGTATGACCAGAGAATCTTGACAGCATCCTAATATAAACTCTGAAATGTTAACCCTAAGATGCACATTAAGCTATTAAGCTCGCCCGAATTTTTTAATATTCTCTTTTTTTTAATGAAAGTCTGCAATTATATATATATAATATTTTAATGCAAGTTTTAATCGATTAGTCTTAAATGCATTTATTTGATCCGAATCACCCATTTCTCACATTTTGTTAAAATTCTTCACGTAACGAAATAAACCACGGATTCTTCCAATTATAGCTTACATATTTTTGACTAAACCAGTATCTTTAAGTTGGCATATAATTCCTGCTAAAAATTTCTCCATTACATTTTTGTCAGACCTCACAAATGAATGTTCTGACTCTTGGATTTTAAGATTTTGCTTGGGGCCCCTCTCGCTCCATAGGGCCTCTCATGCCATGGGTCTGATCTCGTGACAACCAAAAAAAACCTCTAGTTGAAAATTAGAGTTGAATAATTTGAGGGGCATTTGGAACAAAAGTGAGATTTTTTTAAATGTGGGGAATTTGCTTGACTGGGTAGCGCTGAAGACAGCACATTCAGTCAACTATTCTTAAAATTATTCTCACTGCTTCTTTTCAAAAGTCCCATGTTTCCAGAGTTTATCTATTTAGCTCCATGCTCATAGTGTCATGAGAAAGCCCAGTGGACCAGAGGTATGGCCACTAGTTGAGGTTCCTCATAATGAAAGCATTTATTTGGATGCGTGTTTTAGGAAAAAATGTCTCCCTGCTCGTCGGTTTAGACGGTATGTACTGCATAAGTGTGTGATTAACGCATTAACACCAAAGTCATTACTGTTTCGCTGATTAATCGATTAAAACGGAATAAACAAAGGGTGTCTTTTTTTTTTTTGTTTTACTCTCATTGGTATCTTACAGTCCTTTTCTCTGTAAACTACCACTGAATCTGAACAAAGCTTTGACTAATATTTGTTTTTTAAATGGATAAAAGAATTGGACCTTGTGGCCATGGGAACTAGTTTGTGTTTTTATTGTCCCCCGCCGCCACGTTAGCTGCATCCTTACGTTCCTCCCGCTCTGTTGTTAACGCGATATCACAATAACCGGTTGATGGAATTTCTTCAAATTTGGTAGCAAGGTGTGTTAGGGGAATGCGCAGATCCCTGAAAGTTTTTGTGACCTTCACCTACTTATCAGGTCACTGCAGGTGATTGACCATTTCTAACCAGACTTGTGGTGCAATATCTCGAGAAAATTGTAATGTATTCCGCTCCTTTTTTATTACATGTTCTATATTGATGATATGTACGAGGGGGTATCAAAAAGTTCTAATTATCACGGAGTCACATTCAGGGTAGAAACTTTATTTTGCTTTCTTGCCCTTCAGATTTCTCTACATAGTCACCATCCAGAGTTACACATTTCTCCCTCCGTTTCTTGACCTTACGCAGACCGCCTGAATAGAAGTCCCCTGATTTCATGGAAAACCAACCCTCCACCTCTTGAATGACCTCTTGGAAATTCCTTTTCCATCTCACAACAGTGTCATAAGATGGGCTATCATCACCATAAACAGATTGCATCTCATCATGAATCTGTCGGGCAGTGCAACCCTTCAAGTGCAAAAACTTAATTACACTACACGCCTCAATCTTCTCCATACTTGGGGTTACTCGTGTTTAGGATCAACTCGCACAAGATTGAATAAAGTGAAGTAGATAGTTCTTGGTCCATTTTCTAGATAAGGATCACTGATGTTACAATAAAAATTTCATCCTGATTGCTCAATAACTTCTTGGGGATAATTAGAACTTTTTGATCCCCCCATGTAGGTGCCAAAAATTATGACCTTGGCTTGGTTAGGGATATAATATTCAGCTTTGTCCATGCATCTATAAGTACATCCCACAGTTGTTAACGCAATGTCTAAAGAACCGATTGATGCAATATCTTCAAATTTGGTAGCATGTTGTGTTAGGGGAATGCGCTGATCTCCTTAATTTTTTGTGATCTTCACCTACTTTTCAAGGTCACTTCCGGCCATCGACCTTTTCTAACCAGACTTATGGTCCAATATCTCAAGAACATTTTAATGCATTCCACTCATTTTTTATAACATGGTCTATGTTGATGATATGCAGATGACAATAAATAATGGTGACCTTGACTTAATTGTCAAGGTCATTGTGGTCTAAATGATTGTTTTTTATTCAATTCTGAGCTACAAATCTCAAGAACAATGTTACAGATTTTATTCTTTTTTGGTACCAAAGTCTGTAATGGGAATGTGCAGCCCCCATTGGAACCCACTGACGTGCATTTTGCTGCGATATCACAAGCACCACTGATTGATTCCACTATTTTTTTTTTTTTTTTAAATAAAAATGTAGCAACAAGACATCCATTTAGTCCTTGCGGCGGGGGACATAGTCACATTTATGACAAATACTTGTTTTTGCAGAATTGCTCTTTGTACTGACCTCTCTTGCCCATTTATCCAGTTGACATGGTAATCAAGCATGTTGCATGTGGAGAACCCCGTCTCCTGGTAACCCTGGTAACCTTCGGTGGCCTCTCCCGGGTTTTCAAATTTACCTGCTCTGCTCTACAAGAAGGCTCATACTAAAATGGAGCCCCCTGCCCTAAATGTGCCATATAGACGATAAAAAAACTAAAACCTTGAACCACATCTTGCCTCCACTCCTGCTAGCACAGCACCACTTCTTCATGCTTATATGATATTTCATGAATCTAAGCTTGCCTGTTTTGATCTGGAAGGCTGTTTGCGGTTCGTTAAGATGTAGCATGAGTCATCACCTCTTGCAGCCAGACAGCACCCCCCAGATAAGGTGTACAAGAGTGTTGTATGGCACAGCGTGTTACTTCAGAGTGCCAAAATTAGACAGTGCTCGACAGACTTTATCAGTTTCTTTGGAAGAGTGAATTCCTCTGAGTAAAATTAATTTTGTTAGCCATAGCTCTCATTTTCAGTACTTTTTCTGTTTTGCAAGTCACTTTTTTAATGCAGTGAATGTAAAATGTGCACTGCTACTGCGTTAAGGATAGATTGTATTGCTCTTTTTTACTGCTAATCAACTCACTTTTTTCAGCCATTTTTTTTTTTTCACTTTCGCATTTATTGAATTGGCCCTCATCACAAATGTGCCAATCATCATACTATTTATGGGAAAGAAATTCATTTCAAACTCATAAGTGGGTTAGAATTTCTTAATGGCGATAGGAGTTAATTGTTTTAATATAATAGAACAATGAACTCCTATCGCCATTAAGAAATTTGTATATTATACATTTATTAGTTTGCTACTTTCTTTGCGCAAGTTAAACGCGCACCTATAAAAGTTGCTTTTATTTGTTTTCTCAGTGCACAATGATCTTCTATCTTTTATAGGATGAGTGGCTTTACTCCTTCATTCTCTGCTTCCCATTACTAACGAGTGTATTTAATCAATCCAAAGATTGCATTGTCATCTTAAGACAAAGTACCATGCCTAAAAAAAACCTACGTCATTAATCGTGGGCTATATTTAAACATTTTAGTCTCAAGACAATTTCATTAAACCCTGAGGTTCATTTGATAAAGAAATTCATTAAATGCAGGGCTGCATTCACTGAAAAAAGAGTCTGCTGGAAAGGTAGTCTGGAATCTCAAAGTATACATGAGTTTTGTTTACTTGTCACTTAGTATATGATATACAGTATGTTGTATATCCAATAAGACTTTGTGCCCCTGAATGATTGCTGAAGTATTCTTAGGTTGAGCGCAGCATCACGGAAGGATAGCAGTTTTTACGTGCGAAAATAGCCACTGTTTTCGGGTTATGACATCGACTACTCGTTTTGCACCCCCCAGACACCTTTAAGAGAGAAATAATGGGGCTGACCAGCGACCTGATCCTTGTTCCGTCACCTCTGACCTTTCCGCCCTGACCTCTGACCTTTGCTCCTTGTGCCCTCCAGCAGTGACGAGGACAACAAGCCGCTGCAGGGCAGCCAGGCATCCCTGGACGGGAACGTGAAGGAAAGCGACGACAGCCTGGTGGACTACGGCGAGGGTGGGGATGGCCAGTTTAACGAGGACGGCTCATTCATCGGTCAGTACACCGTCAAGAAAGACAAAGACGAGACGGAGGGGAACGAGAGCTCTGAAGCCACCTCGCCCGTCAATGCCATCTACTCGCTGGCATAGCCCCGCCCCAACGGCGGGAGGACGGTGGGTGCTGTACACGCATCAGCACACACGTACCAACCAAACGCCGGGAAGCCGCAAAGCACCAGGGCCCCTCAGAGGGACAAACTCTCCTTCTGTGTACTGGAGAAGCGGACATGACTCCTGCATATGCTTGGCCACTACAGTTTGGCTCCAGTTTGGACGGTAAAAGTGACCCATTTTTTGGAGCCAGAAGCACTATCAGTCTCCCCACGCTCCTCCCCCACTGCTCGAACCTTGCGTACATTTCCGGGTGGCTGGGTTTAAAGGACGATGAAATGCGAGGAGGAGGAACTTTTGGGGTTCTCCACCATTTTGCGTGGCTTTGCTTTTTCTGCCATTATATTTTGAGGATTTAGTTCCCCCTTTCTCCCTTCCTTTTCTGTTGCTAGCTGCAAAAGAAAGTAGAGTAAATTTGACAGATTTGTTAACATATCAGCTGTACGGTACAAGCCATCCTATCACCAGGATACTGGCATGGGTTTATCATATTGATATATTCACTAATGAAAGACCTTGGTTCCTGGTTGATGAATTGAATAAGTAAATGAACAGCTAAATGCCATGAACAGTGCCGGCACATATCTCTGTGTCCTTCAAAACTATGCACTCTGAATCATCGTCCAATGGCTTTGCTTCATTACAAAATCTCTCACTTTCTTGGTTTTTTTTGGTTGTTTCTGGTAGCAGCACTAGTAATCCAGTAACAAATCTTTTTTTTTTTTTCTCTGAATTTTATATCACATGCATTGTATAGTCCTTTTGTTTGCTATCGTCCAGTCTGTCAAGAATTTTGAATGGCTGTTGCTGTAGCATAATCACTGTGGCCTCTTGCCTTTGCTAGACTGGACTGCCTGATTTTCCCTGTTAAAGGAAAAAAGCGACACTATATGAGATATTATTCTAAAGCATGGTAGTTGTCTAGTGCAAGTCACAACAGAGTGAGAGTAATGAAAAAGGTCTGATATGATACTGGTGATGCTCCGGCCTTGAGATACTGGCAGATTTCTTAATTTATTGTCTCATAGCCCAACTCCACAAAGACCCATATTTAGAAGAGCAGTGTCCCTTGGGCCAAAGCAATTCTCCTGGGCATTCATTGGTCTAGTTTCAGGGCTCATCCATCATCACTGACCTGCAAGTCCGAACATTGTTGGAGTGCACCAGCATATCGGTGATAATGATTGACTTTGTTGTGAAAAAGCAAGCAATGCTTTTTTTTTACCCAATTCTTGTTTCTTTTATTGCACGGCTGAATGGCGATCAATTTTCATTTTGATCTAAAAGATATTGTGTTGCCAGAGGTAAAGAACATGTCTGTATTTCCCTAGAATAATTACCCTTAGCTCATGAAGTTTATATATACTACAGTTTCAAATAATTTCTGCCTTGCAGACTGGCAGGGAGCTGTAGACTGAACAGTGATAAGAGTGTATTTTCTATATATATATATTTACGCGTATATTAAAACACACTAGTTCATAATCTGCCTGGGGAGTATTTCAATGAAATATGCTTTAAAAAATTCAATTTTAAAATGGCCACTAGACAGGAAAACTACATAATTGATGCCTCAGATGTTCCTTGAAAATTACAGTTGATGCAGGGCAGTCCGTAAGGGCCTATGGGCCTTGGCGTCAGTAAGCCTTTGGGCTCTGTACACCAGCACATTTTACTGGAGTACAGTGAACCACTGGTCAAAACAGAGGTTGTCAGCTCTGAATCATGGGAACTGTGTTGAAACTGCAGTCTTTCATTCACCCTAGTCCTGCCGGTCGCCGATATATAGAGGACCTGCACTCGTTTCCCTGTGTGCTGGTCGTCGATATATCGTTCCCCGGTAGCTATTTCCCTGGTCATCATGCTGGTCATCAATAACCATTAACATAGAGGCAGGATTAGGGTTAATGTGTTCTAATACTTATGGGCCGCAATGCATCTCCCTGTTATTACCCATCCGAAGACACGTTACTCTTATTTGGAGCAATATTTCTGCTCTTCCCAGCTGACAAATCACGGGAAAACCTTCTCCAAGCACGGGAGCTGGCTGCGATGTGCATTACCGCTCAGAATTATTCCCCATTTCAGTATTGTGTTGCTGGCCATTCATAATGACTCCATTTGACTCAAATACACCTGTGACTGAAAGGGATCTACACTTATTTAGAGTTCTATATTAATTGTATTTACGTTTTGTTTATATTGTCAATATTAATTTATGAATTATTTGGCAATACATCATTGCAGCAACTGTTGTACTGTCATGTCACAGTAAGGGGACAGGAAATGCTGGTGGTCTGCTACTTAATACATTTCCTTTTCAGCAAAACTAATATTACAAACAAAATCAAAGTGTGTTGAAGCAGACAACATTCTGGAAAGTTCTGCTGTACTCAGAAACTTATCGATTCTGTCTTGTGCTTTTCTTGTTGATGTTGTTTAACCGTTGTATTTTTTGTCAATATTAGAATTAACTCTATAATTTTGACACGACACAAAACAGAGATATTCTTTATATTCATTTGTTACAAATAGAACCTGGGATAAAAATGTTCTATATTTTATCTATGTATTTATTTATTAAGTTGTAGTGAGAATAAAATGCACATATAAGCTTCATACATGCTTTTACATGTACATAGCAAAATGTTGTGTTAAATTAACTCTTACAAAGTGCAAATGGCCCCGCTTGGTCTTGTATGTACTTGAGAAGTGTTGAATTAATGCTGGAAATGTAATGTTGTACCACATTTAGTAAGAAAGTGAGTTTATGGAGCTGGCATGTTATGTACTGGTCCTCTGTGTGGTTCATAATGACGCTCTGCGGGAGCATTTGGCAGTTCAGCTCAGCATGACTCCCCAGTGCTCGGGTTTTTAAAAAATTTATTTATTTAGTTTTTGGCCTTTGTTATTTCACTGTGTCATTATGTTATGGTGTGTAGGAGAAGGCCATGTTTTATTTAGAAAGCAGCTCCCCAGCCTTTCAAAAATGTAGTACATTTTCCAGAGCTGTGCTATGACACATCATAGGAACATCCAGGGTGCTGTAAATACCCAGCACTCTTGGGTCGCTATAGAGCCTATACGCTAACTTTTACATGCGCACTTGGTTATAAAAAAAAGATAACTTCACAAAAGGCATTATTTGAGGTGGTAGACTTATTTTTGTCCTTGGTGTATTTTCATGTCTGTTTGTGAAGGCTACAAATGGTTAAACCCGAGAAGTCGACAGTAAGGCACTCATTACCCATCATTACTCTCACCTGTCATGTTCTGGTGACAGGACTCGATGCACTATCTGAAGCTGCTGCTTTTCAACACGGATGTCTATGTTGATGTCTTTCATCTCCATGTTAAAATGACATCCACGAACGAAAGTCCCCCTCCTCACACACACATATGCGCACACACACACACACACACACACACACACACACACACACACACACACACATACACACGCACTCTCTCACACATGCTGTTCCTGTTCCACTGTGTTCCTTACCCTTTTTCTAACACCCGATGAGCGATATGGTTCCGGATTCTTCTGGGGATTTTTTCAACATTTTCCTCTGGGACTCTGGGACTTTGGTTTCCACGCGCAGATGGCTGAACGGAGCGCAAACGGACCTGGGGATTTGTAAACGACAGCACTCCTCTTACTGGGGCAGTTGATGCACCTATGCCTTCAAACAGACATAAGGGGACGTCTGTTCCCATCTTAGCCCTCTAATGGAAGCCCCCACAGAAGATCAACTTCGCCTCTTAACCGCGTTATCGTGAACTTGGACAGTTAGATTCAGTTCAGTGTCTCTGTACTTCCGCCTCCATCGCAGTCCGCCGCTAAAATCTGATCCTGGGTGAACTGTTCCTTAGTGTCCTCCAAAGGGCACTTGAAGATGTAGACTTTCATTCACACTGACGCTCACTGTTTTATGTCCTTGTTTGAAATGATTTGTTCTTCTTGTGTTCAAGTGCTGAAAAGGCCAATTGAACATCATCACTCTTAGGCTTATAATGACTACGCGATCTAAGCTGTTCCTCTCAACAAGAGCTTAGAGAATCTATCAGTTGTGCATTTTTAGGGCATTGTGTTCATTCAGTCCAAAGGACCCAGCCTCGAGCAACACAGAGTAATGATAAATGCTTAAAATGAATTATAACTGATGGGCATTTGAACCCACATCATGAAAACTCACTATCTGCATAACCTCATGTCTTAATTTATTATTATTTTTATTATTATTATTATTATTATTATTGCCACCATACAAATTTCATATCTATACATATATATTTATCACTGGGATTGTTTTATATTGATTTATCTTTTTATTTTTTTTTAAAGTAAATACAACTGTACCTGTGCACCATTGGGACAGGCGCGATTAACTGTGTTTGAGAGGTACATCACACTTGAACAGAAAAGGAGAAAATATGCCGCATTAACATATTCATTATGTATGTGTGTATGTCGAGAGGCAGAGCCTAATCCACTAGAGAAGCCTTTCTTTATAGTAAAGCCGTTTCATTTTCACTAAGCTGTCTTTTTTTCTTGTGTTCTTGCTGTGAAATATTGCTTCTAAAATGACGCGATAACGCTGCATTCTCTAGTTATTAATTACCTACCGTTTACTGCATAAATACTGCTACTTATGCATAATTGTTAGATAAATTACTATAAATTATTCGCAGGTAAGCGTATGAAATTGGCTTTAAAATATATTTTCATGACACTGAACTAGTTTCTTAGTAGTAAACTCACGTTCAGTAACACTTGGTGGTTAACGCTGTGAAAAATGAATAATTCTCAATTACAGTTTGAGCTCCACTCTGATCTCGCTGTAAAGCAAACACAAGAGCAGAAGTATTTTTAGTTATCGTGTTCACATGTCTGCAGTTGGTTTTTAATGACGCCACTGATGAATTATGGGAGTACAATATCTGATCAAAAGCTTCACAGGGGACTGCTGTTATACATGTCCGTAATGGGGCAGTGGGCTTGGCTGAAGCGTGTACTTATGCGAAAATGGCAGTTCATTCCAGGAAGAAGCTATGTCTCCAGACCTTACACTAGTACCATGAAAATTATTTTCAAATACCTATGCAACACTTGCTCCTATTGTTGTAACGATGGACTGAAAGGAAGAGTAATGTGCTAGCATCAAGGTTTGCATTGCCTCGTGGGATTTTTCTCTGTCACCAACAATCAAACCTAAGTTGAAAGGAAGGAGGTGTGATTACAGACCATCTGTGTGTAATGATTAGAAAGCAGACTTCTGTTGCGGGACAGGTAAATAAACGCTGCCAGCAGTGCCTCCCAAAACAGTAGGAACTTTTTATTAAGTGTGTATCCGCAGGGGGCTGTTACACTGAAGAGGAAATTATTCTCTACTGATTGACTCTACCACTGAAAGGTTTGGCATTGCTTACCATTTAAGTTGTTCTCGCTATTTTATTCATTACAAGTGTTTGTGTAAATCATATGAAACAAACATCAAAAGGTAGTTTGTTTCATTTATAGCCTCAATTCAGAAAAAGTTGGCACATTCTGAAAAATGCAAATGAAATCAAAAAGGACTGATTTGAAAGTCACCATATACTTTACTGAAAACACAATAACATATTACTTGATGCTTTAACTTGCATATTAAATTGTTTATTGGAGATACATGCTTATTTTAAGTCTGATAATTGCAACGGACTCCAACAAAGTAGGGGCAGGGGCAATTTAGGACTAATAATTATGTGTTGGAATAAGTTAACATGGGACAGGTGGTGTTAAAAAGGTGAGCTAATTGTGATAAAGTGTAAATGGAGCCTCTAAAAAAGGCCTAGTCCCTCAAGAGCAAAGATGGTTCGAGGCTCACCAACTTGCCAACAGATGAGTAAGCTTATTATTCATCACTTTGAAAACAACATTCCCCAGAGTCAAATCGGTAGAATTTTGGCTATTTTACTCTCTATTGTGCTGAACATAATTAAAAGATGGAAGGAATCTGGTTGAATATCGATGCATAAATGTGTGCGACTTCTGATCCCTCAAACATCACTGTCTTAAGCACCTGTAATGGATGAAATGTGACTTAAACACATCGCAACATGGGCTTGGAAATACTTCGGTGTAAACCTTTATCAGTGAGCACCATTTGCCACGGCATTCACAGATGCAAGCTAAAGCTTTATTGCGCAAAGCAGAAGCCATATATCAACTCTAGCCAATTTAAGAGGTTACTTCTAAAAGTGCTCAAGTCCCTATTCATTAAAAATCTGATAACACTACAAATCCATTCTTTCATTGATGAGGAATAAGCCACATAAGCTAATTTTGGCCAAGAAGCACTCAAGTACAAAATAAAATTAGCAGTGAATTGGACATTCCCTGAGAGGGTAATTCTAGCGGTGACCAAGTCCAGTCTAAAACTTCTACAAGTCCAGTCAGCCAATCAAAGCATCGCTTAGAAAATCGGTTGGCCAATAGCAGCCAGTGTAGCTTTCTTACCAAACCTAAATGGCTGACTCTGCAGGCCGGGATGTGTGTGTGTGTGTGTTGACTCAACCCAAAAAAGCTAAAAAAAGCTAAAAAAAAAAAAAAGACCCAGGCAGCCAGAAACATGGGTATAAACAAGCAAAAAAGAAGTCTGGCAAAAGGTCATCTTTTTTAGCTGCTTATTCTTCGGCTGAACTTTGTAATTACCACGCCGCATCCCTATCGATGACGGATGAAGTCTTTAAACCTGTTTGGATGGTGGTACTGCCCATTCATACTTCAGGGAGATTTACCTTACAGAAAACCCAGTTTTTGCCCATTTACGCATGGCTGCCCTTACCGTGGTCAGTCAGCGACAGTCCCTGTTTTCCATTCTCAGACAGAAACAGGGAAATAAAGTGCCAAAAAATTACACAGAGGCAGGTGCCCACAGTCAGAAGTGAAGAGTTCCTACTCCTGTTGATGGGCAAAAAATGGGTTTTCTGTAGGGCCGTGTGCACGCACGTTTTGCTCACGTAGACGGCGTCAAATAGTACTTGCGCTCACCCTCAATCGTCTCGGACCCCTCATTTCATGATCAGTTTTGGTTACTGTCTGGAATCTGTCACGTACAGGCTGTAACCAGATGTGGCGCTCTTGAGCTGCCATCGTCACTCGTGGCTGCCCTAAGCGGGGTCGGTCAGTGACAGTGCCTGTGTTCCATTCTCGGATAGACAGCACACTGATCGTTGAACAGTGGCAGTGCAAATGACGCACCACCTCTCAACGGCTGAGACCTGCCCGTAACATGCAAAAGGCTCTTTTTCTCTCTCCTGTGTCATTTTCTTGATGCAGTAGCATTTTTCGTTTTGTTTGTTGGCTTTATGTAGGCTATTGACCACACCAAAAAGAACAAGACAAGTGTCACTGTACAGCATGAACAGCTCAATGTTTGTTATTACTGAAGAGCTTGGCGCGTGCACGTGGTGCGCGTCAGGATTACAATACCACGCGCTTTTCTTTATTTCCTCTCGTGCCTCACTGGAAAAGCAATAAAAATCAATCGTTTCTTCAATTTGCCGCAAATAAAGTACATACCTCACCTGTGCATTTTTGATGGCGCTGAGTATATATGTACAACCCCAATTCCAAAATAGTTGGGACAAAGTGTAAATTGTGAATAAAATCAAAATGCAATGACTTTCAAATCACACCAGCCAGTATTTTATTCACAATAGAACAGAGATAACATAGCAAATGTTGAAACTGAGAAATTTTTCAATTTTATCCACAAAATGAGCTCATTACAAATTTGATGGCTGCTACAGGTCTAAAAAAAGTTGGGACAGGGGCCTGTTTACTATGGTGTAGCATCCCCTCTTCTTTTTAACACAGCGTGGAGGCGTCTGGGCATTGAGGAGACAAGTTTCTTGAGTTTAGCCATTGGAATTTGATCCCACTCTTGTTTAAAACAGGGTTCCAGCTGCTGGAGAGTTTTGGGTCTCCTTTGACGGACTTTTCCTTTAATTATGCGCCAAATATTCTCAATCGGTGAAAGATCAGGACTGCAGGCAGGCCAGTTCAGCACACGGACTCTTCTACTACGAAGCCATGCTGTTGTAATAGCTGCAGTATGTGCTTTTGCATTGTCTTGCTGAAATACACAAGGCCTTCCCTGGAATAGATGTCATCTGGAGGGGAGCATATGTTGCTCTAAAACCTTTATATACCTTTCAGCATTCATGTTGCTTTTTAAAACATGCAAGTGTCCCACACCATATGCACTAATGCATCCCCATACCATCAGAGATGCTGGCTTTTGAACTGAACACTGATAACAGGAGGGGTGGTCTTTCTCCTCTTTAGCCCAGAGGACACAACGCCCATGATTTCCAACAAGAATGTCAAATTTGGGCTCGTCTGACCACAGGACACTTTGCCACTTTGCTACAGTCCATTTTAAATGAGCCTTGGCCCACAGAACACAGCGGCGCTTCTGGATCATGGCTCAACAATGGCTTCCTTTTTGCATGATTGAGTTTTGGGTGGCATCTGTGGATGGCACGGCGGACTGTGTTTACAGACAGTGGTTTCTTGAAGTATTCCTGGGCCTATTTAGTAATGTCAATGACAGAATCATGCCGGTGAGTGATGCAGTGGTGTCTGAGGGCCCGAAGATCACGGGCATCCAGTGAAGGTCTTCGGCCTTGTCCCTTACGTACAGAGATTTTTCCAGTTTCTCTGAATCTTTTGACGATGTTATGCACTGTCGATGATGAGACCTTCAAAGCTTTTGCTATTTGACTTTGAGGAACATTGTTTTTAAAGTATTCCACAATTTTTTTATGCAAGCCTTCACAGGTTGGAGAACCTCTAGCCATCTTTACTTCTGAGAGACTCAGCCTCTCTGAGACATCCCTTTTATAGCCAATCATGTTACACACCTGATGCCACTTAACTTAATTACTTGCTAAATGTTCTTTCAGCTGATTCTCTAATATATTAATTGCTTTTTCAGCCCTTTTTTGCCTGTGTCCCAACTTTTTTGAGACCTGTTGCAGACAGAAAATTTGAAGTAAGCTCATTTTGTGGATAAAAATGTAAAATGTCTCAGTTTCAACAAATGAAATGTTATCTATATTCTATTGTAAATAACATATTGGCTCGTGATCTGAAAGTCATTGCATTCTGATTTTATTCACAATTTACACTTCGTCCCAACTATTTCGGAATTGGGGTTTTGTGTGTATATATATATATATATATATATATATATATATATATATATAAGATTGGACTTAACATTAGCGGAACTAAATTTAGCAGAAGCTAATTGGTCTGCTGAGGGTTTTTTAAGTCAGCGGAAATGCTAATCTGCTAAAGAAAACGTTAGCTTAGCTAATTAGCGGTTAGCGGATTGGCAGAACCGTGCCCACCACTGGAATTGGGGTTGTAACATTTAAAGTATTTGGAAGCAAAAAGGTTTTTATGAGGTTCTCCATTTTTACAATTTCACATCAAATTATTCATTGTGAGATTTAATCACTGCTTTGCAAATTAAATGCATTTGGGATACTAATTTTACTTTAGCATAATTCTCAATGGATATCTACATAGACCTCAATAATTTCCATAAACATGTTCTTGAAGATGAGCGCACTTCACAAACTTTACAATCCCACGACAGCTCTTGGGGGTTTAAATTGGGAAATTGAACTTGGCACTCCATATTGTGTCATTTCCTTTCAAGAAAGACCCCGCATACATTGGATTTTCATTTTGGGGCATTGTCTTGTTGTAACACGAAGTTTCTTCCAATTAATTGATGTGAAAATCACTTGTATTTGTAAAAAGTGCAGCTGTAGAACTTTTTGATCACACTTTGTATTTTATATATTAGACATGAATGCAAAGATATGAATGCTTCAAATAAGTTATAATCCAGAAATAATTAGTCTGTGTTATCAATCTCCTTCTTTCTCTTTATAGCAGTCAGCAGGCCTACTAATGTACAAAGCTATTGCAGGTTGGGAGAAGTGATTATATTCTGTTTATATATCCTGCAGGCTCTCCCTGTTCTAGTCCTCCAATTTTTAAAATTAAAATCCACCCTAATTACAACCACAAGCAACACAGATCTGTTGCACCCTTCATGAAGCCTTAAAAGGTAGCATTGAGCTGCCAACATTTGGGGGGGGACCTGAAAAACCTCTCTAGCTTTATTGAAAAATCCATTTCTGAAACCTTACTCAAATGGTGCCCTGTCAGGACATGATATAAAGCATCGCATCTGCAAAACACAGCAACCAGTTGATGCCCATCAACCATGTTTTGAAATCCCTTCAGACGTTCGTCGAGAGGCTTTCATGAGCCAATATTAAACCAATTCAGTCGTCACAAATGGAGGTGTGTTGACCTGCCTGCGTTCAATATAAGTATGCGCAAAGCAGCAAAGCAACAAGCCGTACTGGTAGCACGATACATCGAGTTGCTGTGGCACCTTCATACCACAGTTAAAATGTAATTCACCAGGTGACAAGAGATTATTTCTGAGTGTCCCCAATTTTTGTATCCTGGAATTACAGCTAGCAGTATTAGTACGTGTGTGAAACATGGGCAGCCCTGTTACTGCTCTCCCACTGAAATCAAATAATTCCCCATCCTTATAGCACATTGTGAAAATAGTGTACAAGGTTTTATCATGAAGATACGTTCTATAATCACAAATATAATATTCAAAGATGTTTCTGTATTTAAAGGTCCCCTATTATGCTGTATTTAGTTGTTTAAAATATGTCCAACGGGTCTTTAAAATAATGTTAAGAATTCAGTTACAAAAAAAACCACACATATCCAGGCCTAGTGAGACCTCTTCTCTCACCCCGTCTGTGCCGGCCTTAAACACAAGCTTTTTTGAAATGGGCAGGGAGGCTATGCTAATGAGGCACTGCTCTGATTGGCAGCCTGGCCGCTTCGATTCCGGGGGAGGGTGCAGACCCGAGAAACCAGGAAACCAAGATGGCAGGTATTTCAGGACAGCTCTTCGCGGCATGTACTTCTGTGAGACTGTACTTGTTTGATCCCGAATCCGACGCTGAATGGGAGGAGGAAGCAATTGAAGTATTGCAGCAATGTTTACAGCAAGATGTCGATGAGTGGCAAGTTGGAATTTTAGTGTTTTGCTCGTACTGTCTCGCCTTGCATGCATGTGATTGTAGCTGTACTGTTATATAGCCATGTTATATACCCACTTAGCTATCCGGAGGAAACTTTGCTAAAAGCTCCTGTTAACCATTTCTACCAAAATGAAATGCAATTCCGACACCAGGCTACTAAATGAGTTTGTAGCAAAAACACACAAACTGTGTAAGTGTTGCTTATGTGGAGCAAGCGAATCGATGACTTCTATCAGAAAAAAAATCCGTATCCGATCTCCACTTTTTTTTCGGCTTTTTATTAACCAGAACAGTCTTCAAAGGTGGATGAAATTCCGCGGCAGCAATGCAGAGAAATCGTTTGTTATAGCAGACACATTATGGTGCATTTCGCAATCACTTTCACTGCGGTAGGGTCAGAGAGCTAAACCCACACCACGGCAAAGTACCCGGCTGACCCCGGTCATGGATAAGTAAAACGATCTTTTCACAACAGCGGTAAACAAACCCAAACACGTACCCTAAGCTCCGCAAAGCCTACATCTGTTCTAATTTCAGCCTTATCAGCCCAACTTTGCAGACACGCACAACACCTCTCTGGTTAACTTCAACTGTAGAGATTACGGTCAGGTAATGTTATGATGAAACTACCACCTTGATGCTAACCAAGGTAACACAAGCATACCAATCTGAATTGCCTAATATAAATTAACCGGGAGCATTTTTTAAGTAGCACGAAATGCGAACTAACATACAGTAGTAACCGAGCGGTCATCGTAATGACGGAGACAAACGTTACCCTGCAATACAGGTTTTACAGCCAGGAAGTTCCATTACCCCGAACATTGGTACCAAGCATCCAAATTACAAACAAGTATAAAAAGCTAGCTTCAAATGAGGTATGATCCGCGGTTGTTTGTGCCTGCTGGAATAGTTTCCGGGGTGGGCAGGTCCAGCGCCGTGATTGGCTCTGGCTAGGTCTGCGCTAATTGGACCGCACAACCTGGCCTCAGGTTTTGCCCAGATCTCTTGACGAGCTGTTCAGAGAGGAAATCACGTTCAGGAAATCGCATTCTCGGATTACGGCAAAACCTCTGTATCATATGTTTAGAAACCTTACAGATGTTGAGTATGGACATCCAACATCATAACATTACTTGTATGTATTAAAGGAAGGATCAGCATAATAGGTCCCCTTCAAGAATACGTCTCGCTCACTGTTGTTCCACGTTACCTGTGTTAGCTATGCCTATTTTTTCAGAATTACTGTAACTACAATTAAACTACTCTGGATCACTTGATGTGAAGTGTTACCAAGTCCAAAGTGATTTTGATATTAGCCGTTTACTATCATCTTATATCTATCTTCTGCCCAGTGCGAAACGGCACCAACCAAGATGCAAATGTCTTTGCCAGTTTTAAATAGACATGGCTCTCATTTTTCAGTTCATTGCCCACAGTATTTAAATAGCGAATGTGCTTGCGCTAATCTGGGCGCCTGTGGACATGTTGATCGTAATGAGGTGAGATCAAGCACATTAGTGGCACATTGCTAGCTTGAGGTAGCGGAAAGCAATTGACTTATAAAACCTGGTTCAAAGTTTTCAGTGCATATTATTAAGACAGTGCTTTTGCACAACACATGTACCCTCTGCTTATTCCACTCACACAGGAACACGCAGCAGCACACAAACATGCAAATGATTAAAAATGATAGGATTACAATGTGAAAGATTATTATTGTGCAAATCAAGATATTTAAAAGATGTCATAATGGTTAGAACGATTGATTGCACACCTGTGCAACTGTGTGCCCCTTCAATGAATGCTCTGACGTAAGCATACTTAAAAGGTACGGCAACCCAATCCATCAACATCCAGCTGATCTGCAAAGTGATATGAAAGGTTACACACGTATGTACGTGCAAATTATCCTGGATCAAGCCGTGACTGCTTTACAATGGCCAAGTCTGTCATTCCTGCAGTCTTCCCAGTACAGGTCTATCCATTAGAGACATGACTTAATACAACATAGACCTATATGTGATGAAAACACACAAAAAACACAAACTGCATTAGAAAGAAGGTTTAGAATGCCGAAAATGCTCTTCAAATGTTGGGATAAGTCAGGTTAGAGTCTCGCTCAAGTCCCTTAACTCTTTTCCCCATAATGACTACATACGATGCCTATATGTACATCAATTGACCTTTTTTCCTAGCCCCCCCACTGATTGAAAATGGGGGTATCCTCAGGGCATCAAATGTCATCTTCATTGAAATGGCCAAGGTTGTCATTCGTAGTCATCATGGAGAAAGGGAGGGAGAGTTTACCAGAAAAAGAGTTAAGAAATATATTTTTTTCTTTCAGCACACATGTTCAAATGTGAGATCAGGGATTCACTGGGTATGATGTTTTTTTTTTTTTTTTTTTTTTTTACATCTCAATATGATTAAAACAATTTTTGAACAATATTCAAAAATATTCCTTATTAACATTTTTGTAGATTAATTACAGCAATCAAGTTTCCATGTTTTCAGCAATGATCTGCTTGGATGCTTTCAATTCATGCAGGAGCAGACCTGTGTCCCTGCAGAGAAGCATTTTTACCTCACCTGGACCGAAAGTCTAGTGGGCTAATGTCATGGGCTGTCTGTCTGTCGTCGGTGGTGTCGTCGTCAGCGTCGTCTGTGTCGTCCGTAAACATCTCCTTCTCCAAAACCATCAGAACTATAATGCTGAAACTTGGCACATACAGTGTATTCCTACTCATGAGGACGCCAAAGTTTGTTCATGGCATTATTTAACAGCCTGTACAAGCATAGACAATCCAGCAAAGCTACAGAGCCCATGGCACTATTTTTTTCCTTTGACTTGGGTAATGAGCCATCACAATAGCAATTTCCCAAGGTGCAAGTGTTCCTGACTTTTAAAGGGCATGGAAGATGACACTCTGATTGGTGCATTTCATGTTGCACTGAACCCACCCATAATTAATTAAGAGAATAAATGCAGCCCCTTTAAACCATGTGCCTTACTTTGCACTCATATTATCCCCGTGAAGATAGAAAGAGTAGATTTGGACACGCCCTAACTCCACTTCCTCCATGCACTTCAGACTGTGCGCTTAGATCAGCGGGGAAAATAAGTTTTGAACGCGTCAATATTTTTCTCAGTAAATATATTTCTAATGGGGCCATTATCGGTAACAACCCAAGTAATCCACACATACAAAGAAATCAAAACAAATAAGTGCATAAATTGTGTGCAATAAAGTGGAATGACACAGGGAAAAAATATTGAACATGCTCACTGAAATGTATTTAATACTTAGTAGAAAAGCCTTTGTTGGTAATGACAGCTTCAAGACGCCTCCTGTATGGAAAAACTAGATGCATGCGTTGCTCAGGTGTGACTTTGGGCCATTATTCCGCACAAACTGTCTTCAAATCTTGAAGGTTCTGGGGGCCTCTTCTATGAACTCTGATCTTCAGTTCTTTCCATAGATTTTCAACTGGAATAAAGTCAGGTGATTGGCTGGGCCATTTGAGCAGTTTTATTTTCTTTCTCTGAAACCAGTTGAGAGTTTTCTTGGTTGTGTGTTTGGGATCATTGTCTTGCTGAAATGTCCACCCTCGTTTCATCTTCAGCATCCTGGTAGATGGCAGCAGATTCTTATCAAGAATGTCTCAGTACATTTCTCCATTCATCCTTCCTTCAATTACATGAAGTCTGCCAGTACCATATGGTGAAAAACAGCCCCACACCATGATGTTCCCATCTCCAAACTTCACTGTTGGTATGGTGTTTTGGGGTGATGTGCAGTGCCGTTTGTCCTCCAAATGTGCTATGACATCCAAAGAGTTCAATTTCGGTCTCATCTGACCAGACTATATTCTCCCAGTATTTCATAGGTTTGTCCAAATGTTGTGCAGCAAACTGTAAACGAGCTTCAACATATTTTTTCTTCAGCAATGGAGTCTTGCGCAGTGAGTGTGCATATAGGCCATGGCGGTTGAGTGCATTACTTATTGTTTTTTTGAAACAACTGCTGTACCTGCTAATTTCAGGTCTTTCTGAAGGTCTCCGCAAGTGGTCCTTGGCTCTTGGACAACTCTTCTGATTATTCTTTTGGCTCCTCTGTCTGAAATCTTGCAAGGAGCACCTGGTCGTGGCCGGTTTATGGTGAAATGATGTTCTTTCCACTTCCGGATTATGCCCCCAATGGTGCTCACTGGAACATTCAGAAGTTTAGAAATATGTCTGTAACCAATGCCATCAGTATGTTTTGCACCAATAAGGTTGTGAAGGTCTTGAGAGAGCTCTTCGCTTTTACCCATCATGAGATGCTTCTTGTGTGACACCTTGGTGATGAGAAACCTTTTAATAGGCCAACAATTAGGACTAAACCAGCTGATATTAATTTGCACAGATAGTATTTGGAAAGCAATCCTACCCCCTGACAGATTTCAGCTGGTTTCTTGGCTTTCCATGCCTTTTTACAGCTCCTTTTCTTCATGTGTTCCACACTTACTCCCTGGGTCATTCCACTTTATTACACATAATTTATGGACTTATTTGTTTTGATTTCTTTGTATGTGTAGATTACTTGGGTTGTGACCGACATCTGGTGTAGATTTCATGCCAAAAGCCCCATTAGGAATATATTTACTGAGAAAAATGTTGACGCGATCAATACTTATTTTCCCCACTGTTTAGCCAAAGTTGTCAAACCTCTATCTTTGATGGGATACACTTGTTAATATGCAGATCACTCCCAGTCATAATGCATTACATTGCAATACTTCAAATGTAAGTATATTATGAAAAGACCTTTGAGACACCGTTTTATTTTTAACATTCCAGTTTTGGGGGGTTCAGAGATTCAACATTGCAGTGCTAGAAACTCATGTCAGGGTGTTAAAATTCATGGCTTTACTCTTTTTATCCATCACATTCAGAACTGATAGAGGAGGCCTGACCTATCGTTTTGAAGATGAAAATCAATGTGACAGCTTCACCGCTGGATTGAAACGATGAATGATTATTAAGACCCTTATCCGTGCCTTTCAATAGAATAAAGAAAAATGCTGAGATATGAAAACAGGGCATATAATATCTCTACACCGCCTCTCGGCTTGACTTTGGGTCTATCTATTGCAGGTATAAATTTATAAGATTTCAGACAGCTAAAGTTCATACTTTTCATTTCTTTCAACCTGATGGAAAGGTTTCCCCTTAAATGAAATTCAAAAGCCATGACTGTCTCTTACGTTTTGCCTTCTTTTACCATGGTCTCCAGAGAAGAGTGAAAAATTTAGATTTGAAGCGTCTTTTGCCCAGAGTAATGAAGGGAAGATGGATTCACACACACTCATGATGAAAGTGCAGTGATGCCATTATATCTGTTTCAGCAGTATCAAATAATGGCGGTAAGTAAAAGTGCGCAACCTTTGGTGAGACACCTTTCCAATATGCTTTGTTATCCAAATGTGGATTGTATTGACTGTCAGTTAACTGAGAAAAAAAATGATTCAATAAACATTCTGTTTGAAGATGATACAATAACCAGAAATAGAGTCATTTTGTCGACCTTTTCTTTCAGTATCCTTCGTGTGTTGCAGTCTCTTAATCAGTATACAGGCCTTTCTTCTGTACACACAGAGAATATTTTGTGCCTTTCGTTTATTATGTGCCTGCCGTTACTGAGAGATTCTGTCTCTTTTTGTTCCATAACTACTCATTGAGTGCCTTATTACCCAACACCAATGTTTGTGCAAGTGTAAGAGTGAGTCTCTGTGCTGGTGTCTGCGTGTCTTGTGTGTGTTTGTGAACACGTGCACGTGTGCTGTGTTGCAGATATATCTGAAACATTCTTGTGATAACAGCGATTGATGTCACAGGCACTGCGCTGGAAGTCATTGGGTTAGCTGCTATTGCTGATGGGATCTCAAATACGTCTGTTGTATGCAGGTCCACAGCCATCCTGTGACTGAGTAACCCTTCTCTATCCACACGAGCATTAACTCTTTAGACTCCAGGGGAGGTAGAAAAAAAGTAGGATACAGGGCAAAATGCCTTTTTGCAGTACAATGTTCTTTATACTGCAAACGAGGGCTGTCAGTCCAGACACAAAAATGAGTATGTCTGCCACGGACTGGCAGTGTGAGCCCCAGTCTTTGTGGGGTCCAAACCTGCATTTCCTTTGGGGTTACCCACCGCCCCAACATTATAAATAATATATACTGGAGAATAATTGGGTGAGGTCCCAGATGGCAGCGTGTTCCTAAGCAACTTAGTGTGTCACGTAATGGGACTAACTGGTTCTACCCACTGAGGCACAGACCCTATCAGCCAGTAGCTCAAAGCTGGGGCTCTGCCATCCTGTAGGGTTACTTTTCAATCTGAGACACCTTCATGTATACTTACCAGCTGGTGCTTACTTAGCTGTTGAATGAGGTGTGGTGTGATTGAGCTGGAATTAAAACCAAAAGGATGGTAGACTTCATGGTTGGCTGTTGTGGTTGCAGCCCTAATGAAAAATTATAGTTCCAAGCTATAGTTATCCTATTGTAAATGGATGGTATTTTAGTCACCATAGTGTGGTATTACTATAGTGATACTATAGTTATTCAGAATACAGCAATACAGCTGTGTGGACTATATATCATGGTGCTGTTGACTGTGGTAATACTATAGTTATAATGTGATGGCTGCAGTATTACTCTTGTTATACTATGCAAAGTATAGTAATACTATAGTTATGCCAAAGTACTAAAGAATTACTGAGAAATAACTATAGGATATTTTCATAAGGGATGGATGGTTACCTTTTTTTCCATGGCAATACTGTCATTAATGAAAACATTTAAATCACTGGTAAATCATTGGCTGCACACAACTGATTTCCATAAAAGTAAATTATCTTCAAAAATGTTCCGAGAGAAGCATAGCACAATGTAGATACGGCACTGAAAATTTAATTGTAGTATATAATTCATCTGCGCATTTCAAACTTGACAGGTTGGTGGATAAAGCGGAACATTCCAGAGTGTCACCTCCACTGAGAGTCGGAAGTCCGTGTGAGAGCGAAAGACCGCGGCCGTGGCTGTCTGGACTCTCTGCGTTTCTGAGGCATTCATAATTCAGGCCAGCGATAAATCTCCCCGTCGTGCTGTCTGCTCGCCCGAACCGTATCCATTAAACCGGACAGCCACTGTTCCTTCTTTATGAATGTGACAAACACAAAAACAGTAAGATTAATAAAAAAATGTTCTCATCGTAAATCAGTGCGCGTTTTTTTCCGCCGAGCAGGGCAGCCAGACGTCATGTTTTATTGAAAAAGCGCCAAACGCATTTTCTCCTCCACTCCTGCCGGGACCTGTAAATATTAATGTCGTCTCCGACCTGCTATCGAAAAGGGTCAGGACGCCCTGCCTTTTAAGATGAGAGCTGCACTCTGTGGAAGCCATAAGTGATCGTGCCGTGACATTCCTGAATAACACGAGGGAATGTTGTTATTTACAGGAATTTTTTGCTATACTTTTTTTTCCATTGCTGTATTAGGTGAGATTACCGGGTCAACTTTTTTGTGAGGATTTACACCTGAATAGTATTAGTTTGCTTTTACTCCAAACTAACAAATATTTGGAAAGTATTTTTACACTTGGCCTTTCAAAACATGGTTTAATAAAATGTATTCTCTGACAGCTCATGGCATGGTGTGTTTGTGATGAGTTACTGTAGATGCCAAATGCGTTATATTTTGGAATAAGCAGAAAACTTCCTGGAAGTTTCATAAATCCAATTGGAGATTAAATCACCTGTACAGCAGGTATGGGAGTGTGTGAGTGGGTGAATGAATAGCGTGTGTGTTGTGCTATGAACTGTTGATCTGCCCGAGGCACTCCTATGCTAAATGAATGCTGAGATAGGCTTCAGCAATGCCATCCCCCAAACCGCAACCACGCATCCTTGTCCATTTAAGGAGATTCGCTAATAGATGTGTCAAGGTACACTCCAGCTGAGGTCCCTTATACAAATACGGATAAAAGCTATGTTTAAAATTGTTAAAAAGCCCTAACAAGAGGCCTGTACTGATCCCTCTTAGAGTCACTTAATTTATATTGATTTTTCTTACGCAATTAAATGATAAATTACAAATCCTAACTGATGCCTAATCAATATATGTCACTAGCACGCTGTTCATTTTCCACCGAGGAGGTAAATTGGGATTCCTCTTGTGACGGATCTCAGGCATTGGAAATGGTACCGTCTGGAAATGAGTCTGATACCTTTGTGATGATTTGGGTTGATCGACGGCTCATATTGCAAGCCGTAGAACAGACAGTATTCAGTGAAGGGACATACAAGTAAGAGTGATTTTTCTAGAGGTTGTAGATCTACTGAGGCCGCAGCAGTCCTAATGCAAAGCAGGATCAAATTATGTTTAAAACTTTGTATCAATTATTCAATTAAAGACTCAGTTCGTTAAATCAAAGAGTAATAAGATTACAATCTCCTTTTCATTTAAGTATTTGCATTAAATGCCCATCCAATTTTTTTTTAATCTGGTTTCACATTTCTTCAGCAGATATAAATGTAGTGATGGCATTTAATTCAGCATTTATGAGTAAATACGGTGCTACTTCATAAATGTGATGAAATGACATCAAAGCAAACAAATGCTTCCTTGCATAATGCTGCTCAGTGTTCTATTTGTAACTGCTGCATTGTAATTACGGTCATCCAAGTCAAGTTTGATTTTGTCCTTGCTTGACTACAAAGATGTTATTGTGTGTCAATTTCCAAATTTCCTTTTCTTTCTTTTGTCTCCGCCTAGCTTGCTATTTTTTGTGATTGACAGCTTTGTGAAGCTTACATGATACTGTTTTTGTTCAGACTGGTTCCGTCTCTGGCTTATGCTGTAGCAAACAAGATAGCCCGCTCCTTCCTTCAAGAAGTAATCATCCCGTACGCCCTTGCTCGGCCACTTCGTTCGGCATCTAAAGGACGACTTTACCTCCCTGTCCTTTGTTGGAATGCCAGTCGCTCATTCAGATCACCTGGTTTTTCCCATCTGGCCCCCCAGTTGTGAAATGACCTACCCACCTCCCAACAAATCGCTCAGTTTCCACATATCCGTTGAGACCTTAAGACTCATTTGTTTAAATTGTATGTGACTGAGTACCCCCTCCCCTGCACAGTTTAGAAAAAAAAACCCTCCTCTGTAATGTTTTTTTTTGCTAACCGCCAACCGTTCAGTTTGTGCTCTACTTGTTCATTTCTTTTAGGCGACTAATGCTCTATTTCGATTGTACCTTGTCTGGTCTTGTTGTGTTACAGAGTCAATAACCAAATTTTAAGCACTTAATGTAAGTCGCTCTCGATAAAGGCGTCTGGCAAATAAATGTAGTGGAATGTATGTAATGTAATGGTTTGGATATGAATTGATTCAATTCCGTGCAGATTGTAAGGGCTGTATATCTGCTGTTCGGAGCAGCTGTTCTTCCAAGTGTCTGTTTATATCCGTGATATTTTTGATAAATAATTTTAGACGCACCTTAAATAATTTTGCGGGGTTTTTGACCAACAGGCCTAAAATTGTTGCACCGCCTGTTGGGCCCCTGTTAGTACCTTCACGTTGCTTTAAGAGACTTATCC
This sequence comes from Gymnothorax javanicus, assembly GCA_029692085.1. Lineage (NCBI taxonomy): Eukaryota > Metazoa > Chordata > Actinopteri > Anguilliformes > Muraenidae > Gymnothorax > Gymnothorax javanicus. Next base: position 9,604,662 of record CM056202.1, on the reverse strand, counting down.
AGTAAAGTTTTCAGCAGATATATGCCTCTGTAATCGTAATTAAGATGTCAAGGCCATTTTTGGAGCTGCCTCCGAGACTTTGTCCACTCCGTTTTTTTGGTTCAGATGTACTCAAGTGCTTATCCCCATCTTTTTCTCACAGTAGACCAATCTGTATGGGTCTCACTTCCTTGATCTTGCGTAAAAGCTGAATATTTATGCCGCAGCTTCAACGCTGATTGTGGCTTTTGTTTCTTGGATCATTTCCATGGCCTTTGAAACAAGAGTCACGGCAGATGCCGTTTTATAGCCTTTATTGCGAGGCCCCCATTTCCATAGCCTTTGAAAGAAGTCAGGGACCTCAATTAAGTTTCAGTTTTGATATTCCGGATTGTTCTCTCTGAAGCTCCCTATCGGGAATCACCAGAGTAAAGAGGGATAGGCACCCAAAGTCATGCGAAATGGCAGGCTTTTGTGAAGAAGCCCTATTTTCATCAACGTGAATGCACTGAGAGCTCTACTGCCTTTTTATTTCACAAAGGATATACAATTCTCTAAAGCATTCAGTCCAGGCGAGAAACAGCTGAGGGGAGAATGTCATTTCTGCGGAGAGATAGCTGCCAAAAATACCTCCTGCTCCTTGTCAGTGAAATACATTGAGGAAAAATTTGGCTATGTTATAGATAGCATCAGCAGCAAGAGCAGTTTCATTGTTTGTATTAGCGAAAGTGCTCATTAAATTGATTGGCTCTGTCTTTTTTTACACTTAAACTTTGCCAGAAGCAATTTCATTACACATTGCTATACTGTAATTCACGATTTGCCAGAAAATTGTACCCTTACATTTATTTATTTATTTTTTTGCTTTAATATGCTTTGTTCTTCATATTGACAAAATATGTGCTTTTATGAAGGATTTGTTCATTTTCTTCCTGGAAAACAGTTAGAAAAGAAGGTTTAAGGTCGTTCATAATGTAGCTAACCCATCGTGAAGTGGTCCATATAGAGCCATTATTTATGCTTTGACTGACATACTCAATGTATGAATTACATTGACCAGTAACCTTTAAAGTATGTATTTATTTCATGCTTGTTTGATCTACTGAACAGAGCATTGATCTAAAAAGGGTTATCCATCTCTCACATACTTTCATCACAGATTTTCTTTCTGCATTATTCACGGTATCATACTGCTAATGTATAGTGCAGATATTTAAGGCAGCATTATAATCATCCATTAGCTCATGTCATGCCAAGAGATCCATTGCAGGTATTTTATTGTGGTCTGCAGATCAATATCAATACAATTCTGTGTCCACTTAGCATGTAGACATGTGTGCTGAGTGGATGTGAACATATAGCTGGAGTCGTCTAAAACCTGGCTCTCCAGAAAGGGGGCTTCCTTGAAGGTCCTTTGGGAGGTCCCTGTCCAGTTTCAGCCAGATATTCAATAAGTCTATTGTGTATAGGTTTGGGGAAATAGTTTGAAATATCCTAAGAGATCATTTTGAACAAAGCCCTTTGTGTAGTGAGGGTCTGTTGGATCCCTTATAAATCTCGTTAGGCAGGTTTAGAGAAGATTCCATTTAAACCCCTCTTCTCTGTGCAGTTGTGTATAAAATTGTATTATATATGATTATTCATCATAGTACCATTAAATAGATGAAGAAACACGTCCTAAGTCATTGATAATGTCATATATCACTATTACTGTTAACAAAAAAATGTTTTTATTCTATTTTAAAACATCCTGTTTTCAGAGGCCATGACTCCAGTATACTTACAATGCACCACAGCACCACACAATGGCATAAACCTGCTAATGTGCTAAATTGGTCCTTGGGGAACTACTCCCATAATAAAAGGCACAACAGAAACAAAAAAAAAAAAATTCAGTTGCTATGCTATCAAATAGACTAGACTTAAAGAAATTCAAACGCAAACACACATACATACACATTAAAAAAAAAATTCTTGTTAAACGTGGCATTTGCTATTCCATGCGCGAAATCATGAATAAAATGGAAATTTCTTTAAGATGTTAGCTGCTGAATTCAAAATATTGAGCAAACTGAGTCTACCCTGGACAGGAAGAGAAATTGAACGCCAAGATGTACAAGTGTCTAAGAGGACAAGAACATCAGACGCTACGTTCACATTACAAGCCCCATTGTTCAATTATGATTTTTTTTCCCTCTGATTGTATTTGCCTGTCTTAGCATTTTGTATTCATAATTACATGTTACCTTACCAAACTGTACTGTGAATGCATCTGTCCACCAAAATGGCATGAACACACTGATACACTTTTTGCATGAGTCATCTGTGTTTCCAAAAACAAAAAATGTCAAGTTCGTGAATTGTATTCAAACCTGACTCATACCAAGAAATTGCATGCACTTGTACTGCATGTATAGATGGGATTTTGCCTTGGAGCACAGCAAACAGCTTGTCAGGGGTGCGTGATGAGGTCGAGAAGATTTAAAAAAAAAAAAAACTTAGCAAGCTAGCTTTTTTTCTTTTCACAGCCCTCAGCGCATGTGTACAAGTAAAAAGCTACATGGCCTTCATGTCGCATGGCCACGTATTAGATTTGTATTCAATCTAGGACCACAAATGAAATTGACTCAATTCTGATTTGAAGATCAGATTTAAAGATTGGATATCTGCGTCCACACTGCTTTGAAAATATCAGATCTATGACCCATTAACCCTCTGGAGTCTGAGCCATTTTTCTTTCTATTTTCAGTTCTCCTGGTCTCTTTTGTAATAATGTTTGTAGAATCTCAACCCAGTAATCCATAATCATGACATAATTTTACATAATTTTTTTCTGGTCAGCCTGGACTATCGGATTATGTATGCTGCTGTGATGTCAGATGAATTTATAAATATTTATATGACTATGAATATTTTTCAAAAAGACGTAAATTGAATCTCACAGAATTTTATCCAAATTACCCATAAAATCGCAATGAGCAAGACTTTGGACTTAGTGCTCCAAAGTGCAGGAAATTAGGAAAAAAATAAACATTGCAACTCACTCACATCAAAAATTTTTTTTCCCCAAGAAATTGTTTTTCCGTTTTCCATCGGTTTCTCTCCAGTTAGCTGTATCTTGCCTTCCACACTCAGACTAGCTACAAGTCTCTTGCATACTCTCTGTGTATAGCCTAAACCTCCACACTAAATTTGTGGTGTTAACTGACTGCCTGCCTGAAGACAATGGAGTCCCTCTACCCACCACACCGTGTGAAGCAGGCTTCCACCAAACAACACATAAACTGTCATGGTTTAGGCGTGCGTTTGTTTGTTGGACCTTTCTTTGTTCTATCGTCTGGGACGATATTGGATTTCTTTTCCATCGAATTCCTGGCCCAACTGGCTGATTAAGCTGGGGCGGAGTTTTCCGGACTCTATATATATATGACCGGGGGTTCGCCACGCCTATCGCTAGAGTGTCTGTTTGTTTCTAGCACTTCGGCTGGAGAAAATCTCTAGTCAGATTTCCTAGTGATTTGTTATATTCTATTTGTTGTTAGGAATTGCTTCTTTTAGAAATTTTCTCTCTTCTCTCTTGTTTTTTTTCTCTCTCGCACTGCTTCCGTGTTGTGGACTTTTATTCGTCCTTGGAAGCACGAGCTTTTACCGGAGGTTTGTACTTCTTTTGTGTTTGTCTCTTATCTGGGCTGCTCTCAGTTCTTTCTCTCACTGGTCGCGGCTCCTGGCTACCTATCACCGCCCATTACAGTACACTCTAGCCGAACATGGAGTCGTCAGCCGCGGCTACGTTAGAGAAGGTTTTGGCTGGTCAGCAGACCACACTCTCGGGCTATGGCAAGGGCTTGTCTACCCTGAACAGTCGACAGGCTGAGTTGGCAGAGCGAGTCCGCCATCAGGACGAGGCTTTACAAAAACAGGAGAGCGTCCTGTTAAGTCTCACTGAGAGTATTCGATCCTTGTCCACTCAAATTACACAGAACGTTGCACAAACTCTACACTCCCCCCGTGAGCCTAAGCTCCAGCTACCTCCACGATATGGAGGCGAGGTAGGGAAATGTAATGACTTCATCGCCAAGTGTGAAATATTTTTCAAAGCTCAGCCTTTGCGTTTTGTAAATGAAGAGTCTCGGGTTTCATTTATTTTGTCTCTGTTGACTGACAAAGCCCTTACTTGGGCCGGGCCACTTATTCGATCTAATTCACCGGTAGTGAGTTCAGTGGAGACTCTCGTTAGGGAGATGGTATAGGTGTTTGATCAAGATGTGTGTGGGCAAGACGCGGCTACGCGTCTAATGCATCTTAGGCAGGGTTCCGAGAGCGTTGCTGAGTTTTCTATAGCTTTTCGCTCTCTAGCTACAGATACGGGCTGGCCAGAGGCGCCTCTAATGACTGTTTTTATTCATGCCTTAGCGGAGGAGGTGAAGGACGCTCTGGCTACATTAGAACCCTGTACTTCTCTGGATTCGTTGGTTTGCACTGCTGTGCGAATTGATAATCGTATTCGTGAACGCAACAGAGAAAAACATGCTGCTTTAGCGCTCGCTGACAACGAGGCTAATCTTCCTCGTAGTATGCTTATAACTCCTATTCCACCCACTGAAAGTTCAACTCCTGGGGAACCTATTCAGGTTGATGGCTCATATGTGAGCCGGGCTCGTAAGCCCGTTCATAAACCAATTATCTGCCATGACTGCTACAAACCGGGACATATTCGCCCACACTGCCCTGATCTTAAGGGAAACGGGAAGTCCCTCTAGCTGTATGGGGGGCGCTAGAGGGACAGACCCAAACTCCCTTCCGAACCTTGATTCCTGTAGAATTAACTGTGGGTAGACAGATAATTCCTGTGGAGGTTTTTTTGGACTCGGGGGCCGTGGATTGTTTTATGGATGCAGAGTGGGCTGAGAGGCATTCTATTCCTATACGCCCTCTGCTACACTCACGCACTGTAAAATCTTTGGACGGTCGCCCGCTAGGTTCTGGAATTATAACTGAGGTCTCTGAAGCACTAACCATGTTTGTTCCCTTTAGTGGCCATTCTGAGGAGGTCCGATTTTTTATTATTTGTTCCCCTGTTTTTCCTGTTGTGTTAGGGCACTCGTGGCTACGGAAACATAAGCCTCACATCCGTTGGGGTAGTCAGACTAGCCCTATTGTCCAGTGGGGCGCTAATTGTAGATCCCACTGTGGGGAGAATTTGACGTGTAGTTCCGGGCATCAACCTAGGGGGGAGGTGGATGTCGCGAGTGATTCTGCTGAGTTTGTCTCATACAGCCCTCCTAGTCGGGAAGAGGAGGCAGAGGAGGGGTTGGAGTGGGATCCTCAATTTGACTGGCAGCAGCCAGAGGATGATTGTGATTTGGAGGATCTCTTTGACTGTGATTCGGTCAAGGATATGGCGGGTCCTGAACAAGTGGAGAGTTTGGGAGCCGCTTTGAATTTTGATCTGCCTCCTAACATTCCTAGTGATTATGCTGATCTCACCGAGGTTCTTAGCAAACAACGAGCCTCGACTTTACCTCCTCATCGCCCGTACAATTGCGAGATCAATCTCCACCCTGAAACTACTCCTCCTAGGGGTTCGCTATACTCGCTGTCAGGGCCTGAGCGTAAGGCCATGCGAGAATATATTCAGGAGGCTCTTGCTAATGGTTTTATTCAGCCATCCATGTCTCCTGCCGGAGCGGGGTTTTTTTTTGTGGCAAAAAAAGATGGCGATCTGAGACCCTATATTGATTATAGGGGTTTGAATAAGATCACCATTAAAAACCAATACCCCCTTCAATTGATGAATTCCGCGTTTGAACGTCTGCAGGAGGCTTCATTTTTTACCAAGCTAGATCTCCGAAATGCTTATAACTTAGTTTGCATTCGGGAGGGGGACGAATGGAAAACGGCATTTAATACGCATGACGGGTACTGGGAATATTTGGTCATGCTGTTCAGATTGCTTAACGCCCCCTCGGTGTTTCAAGCACTCGTTAATGACGTCCTCCGAGAGATGTTTGAGAAATTCGTCTTCGTTTATCTTGACGACATTCTGATTTTTTCTTCAACGCTCTCAGAGCACAAACAACATGTCAGACGTGTGCTTGAGGCCCTCCTTAGTGCCAAGCTTTTTGTCAAGTCTGAGAAATGTGTTTTTCACGCCAAGACTGTCTCGTTTCTTGGTTTCATTGTGTTGGAGGGGTCGGTCCATATGGACCCTGTTAAGGTGGCAGCGGTCAGGAATTGGCCTGCCCCTCAAAACCTTAAGGAGGTGCAACGGTTTTTGGGGTTTGCCAATTTTTATAGGAGGTTTATCCGTAATTTTAGCTTAGTAGCTGCCCCCATTATTGCGCTTACCAAGAAGAATTCCTTCTCGCCGTTTGATTGGTCCCCAGCAGCTGAGGCTGCTTTTCAGGAGTTAAAGAAACGTTTTATCTCAGAGCCCATTCTTGTTTTGCCCAATCCCTCCCTCCCGTTCGTTGTGGAGGTAGATGCCTGTGAAGTCGGGGTGGGTGCCATTTTGTCCCAGCGCCTCCTTTGGGACAATAAGCTACACCCGTGCGCCTACTTCTCCCGGTCATTGTCGGCGGCCGAACGGAATTACAGTATTGGTGACCAAGAGTTGCTAGCCGTTAAGCTGGCGTTAGAGGAATGGCGCCATTAGTTGGAAGGAGCTGAGCATCCGTTTGTGGTTTGGACGGATCATAAAAATGTCCAATACATTCAACAAACTAAGCGACGTAATTCCCGGCAGGCGCGGTGGTCATTATTTTTTAATCGCTTTAACTTTACGTTAACCTATCGCCCGGGGCCTAAAAACACCAAGCCTGATGCCTTGTCGCGGATTTACGACTGCTCTGGTCACGACCCTATGCCAGAACCGGTTATCCCAACTGATCAGATTGTGGCTCCCGTTCAGTGGGACGTTGAGTCTGATGTGCGGGGGGCCTTAAGGTCCGATCCTGGTCCTGGTGGGGAACCACCTGGTTGTTTGTTTGTTCCGCCTTCGGTACGCGCCCAGGTTCTCCAGTGGGGGCACTCTTCCCGTCTCGCGGGTCACCCGGGGGTTCATCAGACCAAACAGTTCGTGGCCCGACGTTTTTGGTGGCCCAGCATGATGGAAGATATCTGGGAGTTTGTAGCAGCGTGCGGCGTCTGCGCTAGAAATAAGACTTCCCACCTTCCTCCCTCTGGTTTGTTGCGGCCATTACCCATCCCTGAACGCCTGTGGAGCCACATCGCTCTTGATTTTATTACGGGTTTGCCTAATTCTGAGGGCAACACTGTCATTTTGGTCATGTTTGACCGTTTCTCTAAGGCCGCCCATTTTATTGCCCTGCCGAAGTTGCCTTCGGCGCGGGAGACGGCCATTCTTGTTGTGGACCATGTTTTCCGCCTGCATGGTCTCCCGCAAGATGTGGTTTCGGACAGGGGCCCTCAATTCACAGCTAAGTTCTGGCGGGCCTTTTGCAGTCTGTTGGGGGCCACTGTGAGCCTTTCTTCTGGCTTTCATCCAGAGACTAATGGTCAGACAGAGTGGACTAACCAGTCTCTGGAGAATACCCTTCGATGTTTGGTGGCTGATTATCCATCGTCATGGAGTCGTTTTTTTAGCTTGGGCTGAATATTCCAATAATTCTCTGGACAACTCCTCCACAGGCCTCTCACCGTTTCAGGGTCAGTTGGGCTATCAACCCCCCCTTTTTCCTGAGACTGAAAAGGATTCTGAAGTCCCCTCTGTCAATTTTATTCAACGCTGTCGCTCTGTCTGGGCCAGGGTCCGGTCCTCTTTGTTGCAATCTAGGCAGAGACAGAAGACCGCTGCCGATAGAGGGCGCCGGTTGGCCCCATCTTATTGGGTTGGCCAAAGAATTTGGCTTTCTACTCGGGACCTTCCCTTAAAGGTGGAGTCACGAAAGTTGGCTCCTCGCTTCATTGGCCCTTTTAAAATAGTGTGGAGGATCAGCCCTGTTACTGTCAGGTTAAAACTCCCTGAGTCCTTGCGTATCCACCCCTCGTTTCATGTCTCAAGGCTAAAACCAGTTAGCACTAGCGTCCTGGCTCCGGTTGACAAGCCTCCGCCGTTGCTACAGATAATTGAGGGGGGCCCGGTTTATACTGTGTGTCGCACTTTGGCCGAGAGGCGTGTGGGTGGCGGAGCCCAATTTTTGGTGGACTGGGAGGGATATAGGCCTGAGGAGCGGTGCTGGGTACCTTCTCGGGATATCCTTGATCCCAGCCTCATCTCTGAGTTCCGTGCACGGAGGTTCACGGGGAACTTCTGGTGCCGTCCCTTAGAGGGGGGGGGTCCTGTCATGGTTTAGGGGTGCGTTTGTTTGTTGGACCTTTCTTTGTTCTATCGTCCGGGACGATATCGGATTTCTTTTCCATCGAATTCCTGGCCCAGCTGGCTGATTGAGCTGGGGCGGAGTTTTCCCGACGCTATATATATGGCCGGGGGTTCGCCACGCCTATCACTAGAGTGTCTGTTTGTTTCTAGCACTTTGGCCAAAGAAAATCTCTAATCAGATTTCTTAGTGATTTGTGATATTCCATTTATTGTTAGGAATTGCTTCTTTTAGAAATTTTCTCTCTTCTCTCTTGTTGTTTATTCTCTCTCGCACTGCTTCCGTGTTTATTCGTCCTTAGAAGCGTGAGCTTTCACCGAAGGTGTGTACCTCTTTTATGTTTGTCTCTTATCTGGGCCGCTCTCAGTTCTTTCTCTCACTGGGCGCGGCACCTGGTGTCCTATCACCGCCCATTACAGTAAACAAATGAAAACCAAATTTAGAAATAAGTAAATCTGACATCTAATGTCTCATAAGGTCTATTTTCATTCCAAGAAGCTGAATAACAGGTGTAAACACAGAATAACAACGAGCTTAATGTCCAAGGAATACTCCATGCTCACAAGGCGCATGCCTTTCAACACTATCTAATTGTGCTAAGAAGAATCTACATTTACACCATTCTATTTATTATTTCCAGTGCTTTCCCACCAAGGTGTAGATCTGTAAGTGGTAAGGAAAGACAGCGTCATGTTATTCTATCGCACAATCTGTTGCACATCAGTGCCACAGACAAGCAAGGCTACCAGTCAAAGACGTAGCCTCTGATTGCCCTAAAGTGAAGAATACAGCCTTTGATTGGCCTGCGGACTAAATACAAGGGAACATTGGATTGGATTGACAATAGCTCTTCTCAACATGGGAAATCAGATAAAAAAATAAAATAATACGTTCAAAGTTGGACTTATCATTCTGGATTTATTTTATACACATCGAAGCTCTTATTGAAACAGGGCAACCCTGAGGAAATAAAAAGCAAGTTAATCACTTGCAGCGCTCCGGAGGTTTCCAATATTTAACATACGGTGTGCTTTGATGTCATATATGACATCGTCAACCCCAGGGGGTAAAAAAATAAATAAATCTGATTTTAGTTACTTTAGCCTGGTAATGTGAACATAACCAGAGTCACTTGTCCGAGAAATGGATGCCGCAAAGGTGCACAGCTTGCAGCTTTATTGAAGTGTTCCTGCCAAACCTGAAAATGTACCAAGTTAACTGATGAATCCAAGAATTATAATATAATCTCAATTACTCAATTAGTCGCATTAAAACACAAATTTTAATCAATTTTAAAAAATACTGCGCAAAAAGCATTTTAAAGGTATTTAGTTGGGATGATAAAGAAAAGGCTTATTCAAAAAAAGAACACAATATTTTTTTTTTATCATCAATGACCTGTATCAAATTGATTTTTTGGACATGACCACTCATTCTGAAACTTTTGCAAGGTGCAATTTATCACTGTTTCATCATCCTTGCGTTTAACATTGCTCCAAGTGATCATTTCCCATGCATGGTTGACATACATGTTCAGCTAGTCTGACATTTGGAGTTTACAGTGTCATATTTTCCGCTTCTTAAAGCACTGATGATATTCAATCAGAGGCAGGTCTGGACTGCTAGTGGGCCAGTCTAGCAGTCGCATTCTCCACTTAGGAAGCCACGCAGTTAACGTGTGCAAAATGTGGCTTGTTGAAATAAACTAGGGAGTCCCTGAAAAGATGTTATCTAAAAGACAACATATGTTGCTCCAAAACGCATATGTACTTCTGCATCACTGCTACCAACACAGATGTTCAAGCTACGCATGCTATAGGCACTAACACACTCTCATACCATGACCAATGCTGGCTATATAAATTTAACGATGGTACCATCCAGGATGTTCCTTTTCTTCTTTGGTCAGGAGAACAAGAAAATTATAACCATAAAGAATTTGAAGGGTAGTCTAGTCTGATGAGATCACATTTCAATTATGTACCAGTCCATTGCACATGAGCTGAACCCTAAAGAAGATGACAGCATTTCTGGACGTCTGACATATGGCTTCCTTTGTGCATAACACAGTCTTGTCTTGCATTTGTCAATGCAGTGATGAATGGTGCTTATTGGAAAAGGTTTTCTAAAGTAGTCCCAGCCCATGTGGTTGTATCAATCACAATCAGTTTTCGAGACAATGATCAGGGGCACTCAGTATCGAATTTCAGCTTCATCTTTTACGCAGAGATTTCTCCAGATTTCCTGAATCTTTTAATAAATATGCAATGTTCTGTTAAGGTTTGTTTTGATTTCATTAAGGTGAATTATTCAATCATATATATATACATTTTTATTTATTTATTTATTTTTTTTGCAAATTGGCAAGCCTCGCTTGTGTATAACTGAGGCACCAAAGCTATGATACCTGTGTGTGACGTACTCACACAAACGAAAGGTCTTGCTTGTTCGTTTTATCGCTTATCCGGTTGAAAAAAGGACCAGGAGTTGCTGGATGGAACGTATCAGGTAAGATACCACTGCATTTGTACGTGGAACATAACTAATTCACCTAGCTAACCAGCAACCTAATTAGCAGCCAAGTCTCCTAGCTAGCTAGCAATGGAAGGTTAGCTAATAGAATGTGCCCGATCATTTACCTTTTAAATGCAATGACAGCAATTTGTTTAATGCACGACAACTAAAACATGCAGTATCTCTAAGAGTTTTACAAGAACGGTTATCACGCCCATGTGATCATTGGATCATTGTAGGATAAATGAAAAGGGTCAGGTCTAAAGGTTGCTTTTTGCGCAGTAACATTAGAAAAAGATCAGGCCATTCAGGGACAGTCGAAGGGAGTAAGGCAGCCTTGCATGACTTTCTTCTTAACAAGGTTTGTCATTATGGTGAAGGGTGAGTCAGTCTCATTTTTGGCAAGACCGTGGTTTGATAATTACTGAGTGAAGGAATGAGTCTTGGAAGACCCAGGAAAAGTGCGGAAAGGTAGTCTCTGACCTTTTTAATCTTCTATTTTCTTTTTTTTTAACTCACCTAAAACTCTGCTGAGACCTTGAGTAACTTGCACTCAGGACCAATCAGCGCTGGCAGCCTACCATTGTACTTATTTGTTGTGCATGCATTTTAGACACCTTAAAGACACAATGCACCCCAAAACCACTTCCTACTTACATGCTCATGCAGAGAGTATGACATTTTGCCTAAATCATATTAGCTCATCTTTACACGCTCAAAAAACTAAGAGCTACAACTCGCTTTGACATTGATTTTTAATATTCGATTATAAAATTCATCTAATGTTTTCTTTTTCTCTCTTCCCAGTTCCATCTGCATGCCCAGCTTGCTAATCAATGCTTTTAATTAATTACAAATGAATACAACTTATTGTATGATATGGAGTGGTCATTGTTTCATTAAGTCATGTAAATGATCAGTACAGTTCAGTTGCAATGCAGAGGAATCCAAAAGTCTGTGGTGGTGTCTTAGGCCAGGAAGTTCTATGCCCTCTCATGCTGTGGGTACAATCAATACACTGACTGGATGACTTAGGAAGTACCAGGCTTCCTCCACTGGAACTCTCCATCTGTCAAGCTGGTCTTCCTCATGGGAAAAAATTGCTAATGCGGCCGCATCGCCACACTTGAGCTGCCCGAGTGCTCAATCGTAGGCGGAGCTCAACTACTTCCCGTCATCTCCCATGCAGACCAGTAAAAGGAAAGTACCTTTTTTTTTAAGCATTACATAATTGTTTGAATGAGCAGTAATATTAGGATGCAGAAAACATATGTATCCATTTCTGCTGGTAACATTTGTTTAAAACATATCATGTCTGAATAGCTCACATTATGCACCATTAGGTATGGATGAAATCTCTATTGATGGCTGAAACTGCACCTCTCTAATACAAACTACAAAGGAATGTATAGACACAACATGCTGTAAGGAGTCACAACAGCATACGTAAATTGATGTCTACCCAGCCCAAAATTCCAGCTAGGGTCCCGAGCTGGTTTATGGTGGTCCAAGCTGGTTTTAGCACTTCTAGCTGAACTCTTGGTAAAAGCTACTTCTTTCCAGACAAAGCTACTCTCATGCTGGGCAAAGCTGGATAAAGCGGGTTTAGCTGGTTTTAGTAGGCCGGAGGTCAAACTAGTTGGCCAGCTCACAACACAGACTGGCCCACTGTCTGACCGGGTTACACTGGTTTTACCTGTAATTTTTGGGGTAACATTCATAACACTTATGGTATCTGTCATAACATTGAAATTGGGCCCCAACCAAGGTGTCCTTAAATTATCCAACAGCAGCTAGCATTATCCAACTTCACTATTACTAGCTAATCCTGAGAATACTTTGGAAAATTATTATTTTTACACAGAACAACATTTCTTAAAGTGAACATACTAGGTAGCTAGCTACTACTGAGACCACCAAATGTACAGCCTCTATATGTGTTATAAATATCCTTGTAAACGGCATTTTTGGAAATTATTTTTTTGAACAAATCAACAGGTACTTCAATGGATTTGTACAAAGTTCTGCTGTCCGTTTCAGCATGAAATTATGCCATTTTTACTGATCCCCATTAAACTCACAAGTTCCTTTAACTACTGTTCACTAAAATTATCGATAACTTTTAATACTAACTTTGTAATGTAACATAGTTACCTGGTATTACTCTCATTTAACGCTCACTAAAACCTAGCCGGTACCATATGCTAGCTCTTACGAAATCAAATAGCAATATCTCCTGCTTAATTGCTGTAGCTCCCAACATAGCCAGACTTGTAGCTTGTGATTTTCACCTCTTATAATACTTTGAAGTGTGCTACGCAGATGACCGTTTTGGTGTTGGTGAGGTATATATAGTACTGAGGTAACTACGTCACAGCTACTTAGGTTTTGGGGTCGGAATTAAAATCCTGATGGAAATTTATAATGGGTTTGGACACTTTCCATCATTTCTTGAACTCAAATTAATTTTACGAGCCCCTTTGCGCCAAGATTAGCCCACGGGTTGTGCACTTGTAAGTGATCACATTAAACTCGTAGTTTATCATCAAAAATGTTATGTTTTTGCATTTGTAGTCTGGTATGCGGTCCACTCAGTGAACTACAAGTCCACCACACAAACGCGTGAGTAGCCCGTGATTTGTTCCCAGCCAGAAACTGTAACTTGAGGGAAGCCGAGCAGTGACAGATATTAGCATTGGCTACCTCCGTGAAAATAATAAACCTGCAACCAAGCAAAAGTATTATACAGCGAGTTACTATTAGCTAGCTACATGTGATGCATATAAATCAATGGATAAAAGTGAATAACTATTATTCGGCCATTTATTTAGCTAGTTAGCACTTATAAGCACCAAATATAGCTAGCTGAGCCAGCAAAATGGCTAGCTAGCAAGCTAAAATTAGTTTGCTTGCTTAGCTAACTATGTTTGGTGCATATAAGTCAATAGGAAAAAGGGAATAGCTATTATTTTGCTATTTAGCTAGAGGTGAACTGTGGGCATTTAGCTACCTGGTATTTATGTGCACCAAAAATAATGACTGCTAGCTAACTATCAAAGCCAACAAACTAGCTCACTGGCTAGACTAGCTAGCTAGTTCACCAGCTCAGCTAGCTATATTTGGTGCATAGAAATCAATAAAAGCAGTGAATAGCAATTATTTTAGTACTTAGCTAGTGTTAGATAAGCAAGAAGTCAGGAATTAGCTGTGTAGCTGGGTCCATTACACATTGATGAGGCTGATTAGCTTGTTCGCTAGCTACTGAATCTTACACTAACAATTGTTGGCCAAAGATACCTGGCTACTAATGTAAGTTGGCGGTAGCTGCAAAACTTGATATCTAGCTAAATAAGCATAACTAAGTAGACCATAGAGTAGCTAACTAACTAGTCTCGCCAGGCTAACCAATCAAATATGGCAAGCTTTGATTTGTCAGGCATAGCTACGAACTCGTTCTGTTCAGGAATCAGGAGGATCATGGGATGTGTAGTTTTATGAAATTTAAAAGAGGATTAGCAAGTTGGTGAAAAATGGAGTGATTTAAATTATAGATGACTACACTCTAGAAAAACAACATTTGTAGTTACTCAGAAATTTGATGCAAAATTGCAAAATTGATGCAGTCTTAAAAACAACGGGAAGTACTTCAAACGTGAAGATTTCGAAAATTCTTTGGGTATTATGCACGGAACTTTTACTTCTGACAAGCGTGATGTAGTCACCTCAGTTCTCTATTGTGCTAGACATGAGATGTAGTTCACTGAGAGCTCTCTCATAAAACTAAATGTACTTTACAATCTTTATGACAAACTGCAAATTTCTTCACTCGCAAAAATTATTTTTTAAATCGCAAAAAAATCATATTTCTAATGTATTGTGTAATTCAAACAGAATCAAAAAATAGTTTGTCAGCTGCTGTTGACTGCTGAGCATATTTTTTCCAAAGTTAGGTCCATGGGGAACACCAGAAGGAAAAGCACTTCGCCTTTTTATGCCATTAACCCTTTGAGCGTGAGGATTAGAATCATAGACTATATAAAAGATGGACGCAGCACCCGGGTCTGAAAAGTGAGGCCAATGTGGAAATCTCTTGAAATTGCATTCTGTTTAATGGCCAGCAGATGACGACGTCAGTGGTTGCAGGAAGAAGTTCAATGTTATAGAAGTGTATGAGAAAATTATCCTGCTTTCCCACCTGATTTATTTTTTCAATACTGATTTTCCACTTTACTTTATTGCATCTATCATAAGTTTCAAGTCTCCTTCGATATATCATGATGTTCATTTTTGTAAATTATGGTCCCAAATAGACTAGAATAAAGGATAAAGTCAGAATATGCTTTAGGAGCGTGGCTATCCTCTGGTCCTTGTCAGATACGGTCAGATCCACCCGTAGGTCCACTCCTCGGTCCTCCTTAGATCTTCAATTCACGCTCTCGTCCAATAGGAATCACATCCGGTTTCAAAATGATAAAATGGCGCTGTTCAAATAGCCAAAAGTGAGGCTTCCTAAATGGTATGCTGAAACCAATGGGTGACGTCACGGTTGCTTCATCCATCTTTTTATACAGTCTATGATTAGAATATGCCAATGTAAAAATTGAAAAAAGTAAAAATTCTCGTGTTGATGTAAAAACGCCTACTGGTAATTGAAAGCGAGTTCTGGAACACTGATTTATAAGAAAATAAACATTTCAGAGAGCCTACATTTGACGTGGTTGAATAGTAATGCGCAGGTTTGCTTGATAATAATTCTCATCAGAAGATGACAGTTTTTACCGTGCAGTACAGCACGATTGATTAGCTTGAAGGCAGAGTGCAGTGCTATGGGATTTGTATGCAGCAGAACTGGAGGTTTATCAGTCAGTAATATTTTCTGATTTTCCGCTTCAGTGTTTTTTACAAAACCCCTGAGAAAATCTGGGTACTGGGGCATTTCATCGTGTTCTTTTCAATAACAGTTTGCCTAAAAGCGACTGTTCTCCACATGTGCACATACTCAAACATGTGTACGCGCGCTCAGACACTCTCATTTGCATGCTCACACACACACACACACACACACACACACAGAGGCACACAGACATGCTCATTCATTCACGCACATACAAGTGCACATGCTGATAGACATGTCCATATAGACCTGAATGTGCGCACATGCACACACTCATACAAACGCACTCTACACGTACACAAGTATGCAGTCACACACACGAACACATGCTCATGCGCACACACATACATGCATACTCATACGCACATACATTCACACATGCACACGCACAAATGTGCATGCACCCACGAACAGAAAACGCAGGACTTGGTAATTTCAGCTTTTTCTTGTCAACCTCTCCAGGGAGATTTTTAGGCTTATCAAAGCAGAATTGAAACCTTTGATATTAAAATGTTTTATTTCCTTTCTATGTTTTGCTGAGAGACTAGACTGTTGCCTCAGGATTCTTTCCTGCCTCCACATTTTGGTGGATAAAAATTTTCATTGATGTTACAATATATTCCACCAGGCTGTTCATGATTGTTGCCAGAATCATATCTGCTAAGATAAGCCATTCTCTATTCATTGTGGATGAATGAAAGAACAACTTTTTATATAACATTTTACAGATAATATATTATACTATAGTATTTTTCATGGTATCAGTATGTTTATTATTACGTGGTATTATATGGTATTTTTCAAAAAAAAAGTATTTTTTAACTCAGCATTTCTCACATAGTATTGGTGATGAGATTGTTTTTCTTTTTTTATTTGAAAAAAAAATTGCTGAAAAATATTTTGCATGTTTTTGAAGAAAGGAAATGTTTTTAAAACACATACTGGAATGTATTCAATTAGCTAAATTATGCAATATGCACTTATTTTTGGCGGGGCCTTGACTGTCACACCTTGTACATTCAACACGAGCTCTGCATGCAAGAATTTCCTGATTATCCCGGTGACAAATAAATCCATTACAAAAGTTAACAAGCTTTCTGGCAATAGCAAAAGTTTGAAGGCTCCATAAACTAACAGCACTTCAAGTGCGTATCAAAAAAAGGTAATCCAACTTCAACCGGTTAATATACCAAGTTTATATAGTTTCACCATTTCTATGCAATTTGCCAAGGAAGAGGACGTCCTTAGCTCTTCATGGATACCCTTGACTGCGGCATTACTGTTGCGCATGCCTGATTCAATGACTCTTGAAAATGGTAGATGAGAATTTCATTTTTCCGAGTTTTGGTAATGCATGAAAGACATTCAGAAATTGACACGTGATTTTTTTCCTTTGGGGTCATTTGAAAAACAAAGTGTTTGTGACTCCTCCCAGAGATCTTGACGAACAACAAGGGCACATTCGAAATGAAGTTCAGGCTTTGCGAAATGATCCAGCTGTGGTGAGACGTGCCGTTGAGGACGTGCTCCGTCGCTGTCAGCTTTGCGTCGAGAGGGGAGGCGGACATGTTAAAGGTGTCGGTGCATAGGCAGAGGGCAGTGTGTTGACTTTCACCGACTTTCATTGACTCTTTTTTTCTGACTTCCATCGATAAACAAAACTTGGAAAAATGAAATTCAAATCTGGCATTGTCAAAGGTCATTTAATCAGGCATGCGCAACAGTAATGTCGCAGTCAGTGCTATCCATGAAGAACTAAGGACGTCCTCTTCCTTGGCAAATTGCATAGAAATGGTGAAACTATATAAACGTGGTATATGAACCCGCTGAAGTTGGATTACCTTTTTTTTGATACGCACTGTATATATTTTCATGTGCTTTCTTCCTCCAATGACAGTAATCATGAATACTACTACTACTACTACGTTGTATTACTACCACCACTACGACTACTACTAATAATACTAATTAATAATAATAATAATAATAATAATAACAGCAGTTGTGCTCCCGTAATTGCAGCAGTTCCAAGACCTCGTGCTTTGCTCGTCTCCAGGGTCAGACTGCTGCTGGAGGTGCCATGCTGTCTTAAGCCTGTTAGAGCACAGCTGTACAGTATGAACTCGCGTTGAGGTACACAGAGGTACCTCGAGGTACTGCCGCTCACCTCATCCAGGGGTTTTGCAGCTCTGGGTCCCCATGGCAACGGGCGACGTGTCCGGCACGATGCAGGCGGTCACCGATGAGCTGAAAAACTAGGGCCGGGGTGCGTCACATCCATGTTTGGGGAGTCAGCCTTGTGATGAAGGCATACACGGCAGGCTAATAATAACTGACAACTTTACCTCTGCTTCCTGTAGCATTTACATTACCAACGCTTTTATCCAAAGCAACATGCGGACACTGAATACCACAGGTCATGGCAAAAAATAGAGAACACAAGTTAAGGAAGACGTCATTTGTATGAAGCCTCAGTTACATAATAGCCATGAACAAGAAAGTCAAGTTCACGCGGTCGACACAGGATAGATAAGGGCAAGTTAGAAAATGTGCCAGTGATGGATATTGTTGAAAGTGTAAAATTTCCCCCAGCCAGTTCAGACCCTCAAGATCCAGCTCCCCAGATGATGTTTCCCTCCGAAGGATTCAGTTAGGCTAATGCATCACTTTGTGAGAGCGGACATATCCATCAGAGATGATCAGAGTCTTACTGAGAGCCACACAAATCATGACTCCCCCTTCCTTCCTTCCCTCCCTCCCTCCCACAGCAGCATGGAAAATCTCAGGCTGAGGCCAGACAACTGGAGTTATCACTGCGGATCCCCATTACTGACCAACACAAAGTTACAAACCCCTCGAGGAATGCTTTTCGAGATTTATATCTGGGAAAGACAGTGTTCTACAGCCGTACAGCTTTCAGTTGGCAGGAGTAACTGTTGAATCAGTAACTGAGCATTCAGTTAAAGGTCCCCTATGTCCCCAGGTGCATAGTCAGTTGGAAATCACCTGCCATTTCAAAATCTGTTCCTTTGTGACCTCACATGGGGAAGGGACTGCCCAAAATGCAATGTGCAATGACAATAAAGACATTCTATTCAATTTTATTCTAAAAGCAAGAGGGACTGATCAACTTCAGCCAGCCACTAAGCAGTTCCTTCATTATTCTGAGTGATCACTCTCCCTTGCGATATAAGGAAGAACAAATTCTGAAACGGCGTGCAATGGCTCATTGATTACGCACGTGGTGACGAACTGGAGGCCTTTAAGCGCGTTTGGATGATATCGATGTCATCCTACATCTTGAGCAGTTTAGTACTGACTCTCATAATACATGCAACACTAATATGAGGCACTGTAATATGGAAACTCCACTCCATTTTCATGCTTGCTCCCTTCCTGTACTGTAAAATTAGTAGAGACGTTGTCATGTCTGTATAATCAAGATACATCATATTGGGTTCTTTGGAAAACCAATTACGACAATGCCAGAAACAGTTTCTACATCAGTAAATTAATAAGCTGGTGGATGGTTTAAAGGGAATTATTTTATAATGAAATTATTATTGAGTTTTAAAGGGTTGGATTCGACGGTACTGTTTCCCAGCATTCTTAAAAATTATTCTTTGGGTTGTTTGTGACTTATAAATACATTGATTTGGATCATCAATAGTATTTTTTTTTATAAGCAGTCTAACATAAATAAAAATGACATCCAATAAGGGGTGCCGAAACTGATGTGCACTGTGAGTAGCTTCAGTGTTTTGCAGCATTCTGAATGTTTCTAGAGGGTTAGACACTGAAAAATGTATAAACACACTATGCTAAAATTGTATGGCACTTCTTTTTATTTGATGTTTTAAAAGTACCATTTCATATTCGCTCAAGGAAGGGTAACTTCAGTAGAACTACATGGTGAAATTTGTTCACACTTGTCTTGAATTTTTAACTCAACAAATGGCTAAATCCACCCATGTGACAGCTGTTTTATGTCCAGATGATCTTCATGAGCAGTAAACACTACACAGACAATCCTTATTCTGGAGACAATAAAAGGCCAGCCCAAATGACTGAAATGCGTCAGACGTCAAGGTGCTGCAGCCTTCGCTGGTCATGAGGTAACGTGCCATTAGCATGCTGGATGCAGCGTTGTCCATCCGAGCAGTAGCTGGACGGCTGACTGCTCACCGCCTGACTTTCAGCTGCCTGAGACGTCGTCTCACTGCCTCTGGCAGCACAGCAAACCGTCTACATGCCTGCAGACAATGTATCACGACGCCAGTGCAAGATCGTCGTATTGGCCTCCTCCACCTGCGTGACCGTCTCAGGCCTGCAGCAAGCACGGCTGATCGGTCTGCTTAACGAGAGAATTACAACACCTGAGGCGAGCACCACTATACCTTACTGTCATCGGGCATCACGGCCCAAACAAACGCTCATGTTCGGTGGCCTTTAGCATGCTTGAGTCCAAATTGTCTATCTCCAGGGCTGGTGGCAGACAACGTGTTTTGCATCGTGCTGGTGAAGGGGGTGCGGACACTACTTTGGGATGTTCTGGATCAGCGCATTCAACATTGTGCTCCAGCCGCTGCAAATGTCAGCTAGCTCTGTGCAGCTCTCCTGGAGGAGTATTCCACAGGCCTCTATTAATGATGTCATTAACTCTGTGCGACGGAGGTTTTACACATTAAAGGAAGCAAATGGTGAACATACCTGTTGCAGACTGCTGAGAACTGACTCCTGCTGTGTTTGTAAAGACTTTCAGAACTTTTTGTTGGGTTTTAAAAATTCTCTCTGTTTACAAATTGTGTTGAGTTGCTTAATAAACTAATGAGTTTTTATTTCAGCACCATATGTGAAAAACAGCCCTCATTCTTTTGCGTAGATTTTCCTGTTGCATTAATATTTTTGTTTTTATGTATTTTCATTGGGTTGTTTAAAACTTTTTGCTTTAGAACTTATGACTGCATATGTATTTCTGGGTGACAAATTAAAGGAAAAAACCCCAAATGAACATGTGGAAGAACATAAAAATTGCTGACACTTCTGTTCATTTCCCTGGCATGGTTTGGGCCCTCTCCTCTCCTTATGGGAGGGTCACTGCAAATCAATGCAGAGTTACTGTGTGATCACCTTTACAGTGCTGGGAAAAAGCCCCTGGTCCCATACCAGTTTCTTCCATTTTAGCATATTTCTCACTCTTACATAGTTCAGATCATTAAAATAATTTTAATGTTAGCCAGAAATAATTTTAGTGAACAAAAAATGCAGTTTTCAAATGATGATTGCATTAATTGAAGAAAAAAGTTACCCAACGCCATCTGGCTCTATAAAAAAAAAAACGCGAAAAAGAAATTGCCCCTTTAATTACTAAATCAACCAATTAAACAAATTTAATTGATAATTAGGTTCAATTTCACTAGAAATGCCCTGGCATGATTACTGCCTGCCTGTTGAATTGAAACATTACTTAAGAATATAACCTTTCTGCCAATGTGAAGTGGGCAAAAAGCAGCAAATGATGCCGCAATCAAAAGAAATTTCAGAACAGATGCGAAACAAAGTTTTTGACATCTATCTGTGGGGAAAGGGTAACAAACAGGCCCGGCGCTAGAACAGGGAATTGGGGGGGCGCAGACACGTCCCTTTATGACAAGAATTAGTCCTGGCGAGTTCTCAATGATTTTCCTTTATTGACGCGTTTTCAATTATTGTAATTGGCATCTGAAGACACGGTTTCTCTCCATATGCGATCTAACAGTGATGAAATTGTGGGCTAAATTCAGTACAGTGGCGGAACCAGAACTGAGAATTGGGGTGCACAAAACATCCGTTTAAAACAATTATCAGTCCTGACCTGTTCTCAGTCATTTTCATGATTAACAGAAGGTTCGCTCCGAGAGCCCTCCACACTTAACAGGTGCTGCTTGTTCTCCCTGATTAGGTAAGACAACAATCATTCATCTGAACGCGTATTTGCTGTATTTAAATTAATGTTATTCAAAATTACATACCTGCGCAAATAGCTTGAGCCTCATGCTTTTTATATACTATTTAACTGCTGAGTGCCACTTTTTTTTCACTCAATACCGAGAGTGAAAGGCGATATTTCATTGGAATGTAGACCAGTTCAATCAACGCAAAGCACTGGCCTATTAATAAGTAATTTTTTTTTTTTTACTGAATTTAGCCCATGATTCCATCACTGTTAGATCGCATATAGAGAGAAAGCCTTCAGTTGCCAATTACAATAATTGGAAAACGTGTCAATAAAAGAAAATCATTGAGAACTCGCCAGGACTAATTCTTGTCATAAAGGGACGTGTCTGTGCCCCCCCAATTCCCTGTTCTAGCGCTGGGCCTGGTTACAAAGCCATTTCTAAAGCTCTGTGACTCCAGTGAACCACAGTGAGAGCCATTATCTACAAATTAAGAAATCATGGAACAGCAGTAAACCTTCTCAGGAGTGGCTGGCCAACTGAAATTTGTGTAAGAGTGGATTGACGACTCATCCAGGAGGTCATAAAAGAACCCAGACAAACATCTAAACAACAGCAGGCCTCACTTGCCTCAGTTAAAGTCAGTGTTCATGATTCACAATAAGAAAGAGACTGGGCAAAAATGGCATCAATGGGAGAGCTGCAAGGCGAAAACACACTGCTGACCAAAAATTACACCAAGACTTGTCTCACATTTATAAAAAAATAACATGTTGACACCCAAAACTTATGGGATAATATTCTGTGGACTGATGAGTCAAAAGTGTAACATTTTGGTTGAGATGGGTCTTGTTACATTTAAAAAAAAAAAAAAAAAAAAATATATATATATATATATATATATATATTTAAAATAATTTTAAATATAAATTAAATAAATAAATTATTATTATTAATTATTATTTCTGTTACATTTGGCGCAAACATTACACAGCTTTCTGCAATAGGAACATCATACCAACAGTCAACCAGGGTGGGGGTGGTGTGATGATCTGGTGCTGCTCAGCTGCTTCAGCACCTGGGCGACTTTCCGTGATTGACAGAACCATGAATTCTACTCTCCACCAGAAAATCCTGAGGGACATGTTCAGCCATCAATTTATGACCTAAAGCCCTAGCACAGTTGTATTATGCAGTAGTACAATGATCCAAAGCACACAAACAAGTCGACCTCGGGACCACTCAAAAGAAACAAAATGAAGGCTTTGGAGTGGCCTAGTCAAAGTCCTGACTTGAATCAGATTGCGATGCTGTGGCATGACCTTAAACAGGCAGAGATCATGCTCATAACCCCATTATTGTGGTTGAGTTAAAACAATTCTGCAAAGAAGAGTGAGCCAAAATTCCTCCAATGCAAAAGATTCCGGGGTTCTCACCAGAAATTTTTGACAGCGTAGTGGGATGGGACATCACCCAAACCGGCCGGGGGTTGGGGGGCCGCGGAGGCCTCCAACGGGCTCCAGGGGCAGGAAGCTCTGGCCATTTATGGTTTTTTGAGACCTATTTGACAGTCTAGCTTAAACAGGCAGATCATGCTCAAAACCCATTATAGTGACTGAGTTAAAACAATTCTGCAAAGAAGAGTGAGCCAAAATTCCTCCTCTGCAATGCAAAAGATTCATTTCCAGTTATCATAAGGATGACAATGGCCCAAGCCCCACAGGGCGCAAAGGGTCACTGAATGGTTTTATGATGAAAATGAGCGAAAGCATTTGCCATCACCTTCACAAACACCAGATCTCAAACTAATTGCACTCATATAGGAGATTTTGGAACAATACATTACACAGTGCTCTCCGTTACCATCAACAAGATGCCAAATGAAGGCAAATCTCTTGGAAGAAAGGTTTGCTGGTTCACCCGTCTATTGAAGCTTACAGGAAAGAGTTACATCCAACGAGTTATTTCCAATCTGCTTTTTCAATACATGCCACTGGGGAATGAGTAGATTTCTCAATGTTTTTTTCTTTGGTGCCCTGTTGTCTCAGACTCAGATCATAATTTATCCCACAATTTTAAAAGCCTTGTCCTTAATGAGTCACCACAGTTATGCTGTACTTTAACGAAAAAATTCACTAAGGCTGTGCCATCCGCACATTTAATTATCTGTCTCTTTTCAGTGGTTACTATCTTATTAAGCATTTTTACATAGGAGTCCAACAGCATTGGTAAAAAAGAAAAAAAAAACTGCCTCACGAACATGGTAATTGTAAGGGGCCAGGCTGCTGGATGCAGGGATGCAGAGTCCATAGGTGGTGAAGTCTTCAGTAAGGGTAGTGCTTTGTACACAGTTCAGATGCACGGAGGGCAGGAAGTAGAGGACTAGACTCAGGTGTAAGGATGGACTTGGTTGTATTTATTATGCTTACTGCACAGCAGAAGGCAAGAACGAAGTAATAGCAAACAGGAATCGAGGTTCCTAAATAAACACTATTGGTAATACAGACTCTGGGCGTTAGCTGCAGTAACAATGTATTACAAATAGAAAACTGTGATGGCTGGTATTTAGAGACGCCAAATGCAGTGGCTGGAACAAAAGGAAGTACAGCAAAATGACAAACACAGACAAAGTAAGAGAGAGCGGCTCGCGCTTCCAAAGGACATAAATCTAGTCCGAGTAAAAATAAGGAAGCAACGCGAGCTAGACCGTACGAAATAAAGGAAAGATCTCGGAAACCGAGATAAAAAGATAAAGCACCAGACGGTGCACAGACAGAGGAAAAGAGAGAGAAAGATTCTCTTACTAACTACCACTTTCCTCTTTTGCAACTAATTCCTCACCAACTTTCTAGCTAGAGAACTTACGGGCTTTAGTGCAAACGAAACACTGACACTCTAGCAAAGGTGGCGAGGCGGAACTTGGGCTTAAATAGAGTCTGGGCGCCGCCCAAAATTGATGCCAGCTGGCCAAAGAATTTGATTGTGGGCAAAACAATATCGTCCCGGATGAGAGCAACAGAGAAAGCTCCCAAGCAAGCGCCAGCCTCCAGAACCATGACAGGACCCCCCCTCTAAGGGACAGCCCCAGAAGTCCCTAGGGAACCCCGTGCACAGAACTCGGAAATAAGCGTGGGATCCAGAATATCCCGGGAAGGGACCCAGCAGCGCTCCTCAGGGCCATATCCCTCCCAGTCCACGGGAAACTGGACCCCACGACCAACACGCCTCTCGGCCAGAATGCGGCGCACGGTGTAAACCGGCCCCCCCTCATCCATTCGCAGTGGCGGCGGGGGTGTGTCGGCAGGTGCCAGGACGCTAGTGCTAACCGGCTTAATCTGAGAGACATGGAACGACGGATGGATGCACAAAGATCAAGGGATCTTCAACTGGACAGTGACCGGATTGATCTTCCGCACTATCTTGAACGGGCCAATATAGCGGGGGGCCAATTTTCGTGATTCTACCTTCAAGGGGAGGTCCCAGGTAGACAGCCAAACTCTCTGACCCACCCGATAAAATGGGGCCAAACGATGCTGTCTATCGGCAGTGGATTTCTGTTTGAGCCCGAGCACAACAGAGAAGAACGGACCCTGGTCCAAACCGACCGATGGCAACGAATGAAATGGTTGACCGAGGGAAGCTCGGGATCATTCTCAGTCTCAGGAAACAGTGGGGGTTGGTAACCCACCTGAGCTTCAAATGGGGAAAGGCCTGTGGAGGAATTACTCAGTGAGTTATGGGAATACTCGGCCCATGCTAAAAATCGACTCCATAAGGATGGATTATCCGCCGCTAAACATCGAAGAGTGTTTTCTACTGACTGATTAGTACACTCAGTCTGCCCATTGGTCTCTGGGTGGAACCCAGAGGAGAGACTCACAGTGGCCCCCAACTGCTTAAAAACGCCCGCCAGAATCTGGCGGTAAACTGAGGACCCCAGTCAGAGACAACATCTTGCGGAAGCCCATGCAGCCGGAACACATGGTTAACCACAAGAAGGGCCGTCTCCCGCGCTGAAGGCAGCTTGGGTAGCGCAACAAAATGAGCGGCCTTGGAAAAACGGTCAACCACGACCAGGATGACTGTGTTGCCTTCAGACACAGGCAGTCCCGTAATAAAATCCAACGAAATATGCGTCCAAAGGCGCCTGGGAACGGGCAATGGTCGCAGCAGACCAGAGGGAGGGAGATGGGAAGTTTTGTTTCTGGAGCAGATGCCACAGGCAGCAACAAATTCCCGAATGTCCCTCATCATACCGGGCCACCAAAAACGTCGGGTCTGGAACTGCTTGATCCGATGGGCTCCCGGGTGCCCCGCCAAGCTGGAACAGTGTCCCCACTGGAGAACCTGTGGCCTAACCCTAGGCGGGACAAACAAACAGCCAGGAGGCTCCCCCCCAGGACCGGGATCGGTCTTCAAAGCCTCCTGAACCACCGCCTCAATCTCCCATTGAATGGGCGCCACAATCTGAGTAGCCGGAATAACTGGCTCCGGGGTAGGATTGCGATCAGAGTGGTCGTAAATCCATGACAAAGCGTCAGGCTTAATGTTTTTAGAGCCAGGGCGGTAGGTTAGCGTAAAATGGTTAAAGAACAATGACCACCGCGCCTGCCGGGAATTACGTCGCTTTGTTTGCTGAATATACTGGAAATTTTTATGGTCTGTCCATACCACAAGAGGGTGTTCAGCTCCATCCAACCAGTGGTGCCACTCTTCAAGCGCCAACTTGACCGCCAATAACTCCCGGTCACCAATGCTGTAATTCCATTCCGCGGCGGACAAAGACCGGGAGAAGTATGCGCATGGGTGTAGCTTATCGTCCTAAAGGGGGCGCTGGGACAAAATAGCACCCACCCCAACCTCCGAAGCATCCACCTCCACCACAAATGGGAGGGAGGGATCGGGCAAAACCTGAGCAAAAACGTTTCTTTAATTCCTAAAAGGCAGCCTCAGCTGCTGGAGACCAAAAAAACGCTGAGGAGGTATTCTTTCTGGTGAGCGCAATAATGGGGGCAGCAACCACGCTAAAATTACGGATAAACCACCTGTAAAAATTAGCAAAGCCCAAGAAGCATTGCACCTCCTTAACAATTTGAGGGGCAGGCCAATTCCTGACCGCAGCCACCTTTTCCGAGTCCATACAGACCGATCCCTTGGAAACAATAAAGCCAAGAAACGAGACAGTTTGGGCATGAAAGACAAATTTCTCAGCCTTGACAAAAAGCTTTGCATTAAGGAAGGCCTCAAGCACACGTCTGACGTGTTGTTTATGCTCTGAGGGCGTTGGAGAGAAAATCAAAATGTCGTCAAGATAAATGAAGACGAATTTCTCAAACATCTCTTGGAGGACATCATTAACGAGTGCCTGAAACACCGAGGGGGCATTACCAATCCGAACGGCAAGACCAAATATTCGTAGTACCCGTCATGCGTATTAAATGCCGTTTTCCATTCGTCCCCCTCCCGAATGCGAACTAAGTTATAAGCATTACGGAGATCTAGCTTGGTATAAAATGACACCTCCTGGGGGCGCCCCGGTGGCTCATTGGTCTAAGTGCGCGTACCACAAAGGCTGTGTCCTTCCCCTAGTGATCTGAGTTCGAATCCGGCTCGGGTCATTTGCTGCATGTCTTCGCCCATTCTTCTCCCCAACTTTCCTGTCTCTCTACACTGTACAACTATCAAATAAAGGGAAAATTCCCAAAAGAAAAAAATCTTTAAAAAAATGACGCCTCCTGCAGACGTTCAAATGCGGAATTCATCAACGGAAGGGGTTATTGGCTTTTAATGGTGATCTTATTCAAACCCCTATAATCAATACAGGGTCTCAGACCGCCATCTTTTTTTCCCACAAAAAAAAAAACCCTGCTCCGGCAGGAGACGATGGCTGAATAAAACCATTAGCGAGAGCCTCCTGAATATATTCTCGCATGGCCTTTTGCTCAGGCCCTGACAGCGAGTATAGTGAACCCCTAGGAGGAGTAGAACCAGGGTAGAGATTGATCTCGCAATCGTACAGGCGAAAAGAAGGTAAAGTCGAGGCTTGTTGTTTACTAAAAATCTCGGCGAGATCAGCATAATCATTGGGAACATTAGAAGGCAAATCAAAGTTCAGGGAGGCCCCCAAATCCTCACCCTGTTCAGAACCTGACGTCTCGGTGACTGATTCAGAATCGAAAAAATCCTCTAAAAGGTAATCATCCTCTGGCTGACGCCAATCAAATTGAGGATCCCATTCCAACTCCTCCTCTGCCCCTTTTTCTAGTTTAGGAGGGTACAGTGAGACAAGCTCCTCACACTCGCTCCAGGCATCAGTCTGCCCCATAGCTTGATGTCTGGTAAAACAAGTCACATTCTTTCTACAATGGAACCTACAATTGGCGGCCCAGTGGACGATAGGATTATTCTGTTCCCCCCAAGTGATGCAAGGCCTATGCTCCCGTAGCCAAGAATGCCCTAAAACAATGGGAAAAGCAGGGGAACTGATAAGAAAAAACCAAACCTCCTCAGAATGGCCACCAAAGGAATTGAACATATTTAGCGGTTCAGAAACTTCGGTTATAACTCCCGTTCCAAGCGGGCGACCGTCCAAAGCTCTCACAGAGCGTGGCTGTGAAAAAGGACAGGTAGGAACGGAGTGCCTCCTAGCCCACTTAACATCCATGAAACAATTCACGGCACCCGAATCCACGAACGCTTCAATAATAACTCTCTTGCACCCCACAGTCAGTTCAACAGGGATTAGTGTTCGGAAGGGAAATTAGGACTGCCCCTCTAGCGCCCCCCATACCGCTTGAGGGATCTCCCGTTTCCCTTGGAGCTTCGGGCAACATGGACGGGTATGACCCGGTTTATTACAATTAAAGCAGATTATTCTTCTGCGAGCAGGTTTATGAGTCCGACTCTCAAACGAGCTATCAACCTGCACGGCTTCAACCGGAGTGGAATCTTCAGTGGGTGGAATAGGAACCGCACGCTTGCCACCAGCAGCCTTGGCCCCATTGTCAGCAAGCGGCAAACAACAAAGATCCACATGGCAGAGTTGCAAGAAAGAAGCCTTTCCTATGACCTTAACATAAAATTAAGCGTCTGAAGTATGCAAAAGAGAACCTTGAGAAACCTCAATCCTATTGGAGCAATATGCTTTGGTCTGACAAAACCAAAATTGAACATTTTGGCCAAAACCAAAAAAAGGTATGTTTGGAAAAAAAAGGGTGAAGCATTTGTAGGGAAGAACACATTGCCAACTGTTAAGCATGGAGGTGGATCCATAATGCTTTGGGGTTGTGTAGCAGCTGGGGGCACAGGCAATATTGTGCGGATGGAAGGAAGAGTGGATTCCACCAAATATCAAGAGATTCTAGAGGCTAATGTTCAATGTTCAGTCCAGAAATTGAAGTTGAAGAGACGTTGGGTATTTCAGCAAAACAAGGACCCGAAGCATACCTCAAAATCCATCATGAAGTACCTCCAGGAAAGACAGATGAAGGCTTAGGAATGGCCACCACAGTCCCCAGACTTGAATATTATTGAAAATCTGTGGAGAGACCTCAAACATGCCGTGCATGCAAGAAGGCGGAAGAATATTTCTGAGCTACAGTGTTCTGTCAGGAAGAATTACAAAATAAGTGAAATCTGAGCAGGTCAACTGTATCAGCTGGCAGGACGCTTCGCTAACGTTTCGCTCTCAGCGGAACATGAAGTCGCGTGCATGATGGAGCAAAATAGCGTTGCTCACGTTATGCTGCAGATACGCGCCCGGTGGAATCTAGGGGTTAATAGACCGGTGGGCTGGGGCCTGGAGGCGTGGCCTCACAGTAATCCATTTTTGGACCTATGCTGAGATCCATTTCTCGACTTTGGCATTTTCAATTCTTTCGTTTTAAAACTTAAGTATTTGGAAAAGGTCCCTGTATTGAAAAAGCAGGGACAGAGACAGAGGGCTTTTTTGTTTTTGGAAAGATACAAGGACAGAATGTTTTTTACATTGCTGTTTGTCTTTAAAACAGGTGTTTGAGGTGAGGCGCATAGCCATTTTGTAAAAACAGGGCTTGGAGGAGCTCTTTTAAAACAATCATCTTTTGTAGTGG
Source organism: Gymnothorax javanicus (assembly GCA_029692085.1). NCBI lineage: Eukaryota > Metazoa > Chordata > Actinopteri > Anguilliformes > Muraenidae > Gymnothorax > Gymnothorax javanicus. The sequence goes on along the minus strand of CM056202.1, from coordinate 9,574,910 downwards.
CCCTCTCCATATTTCATAATTCTGTATGGCGAAAAAGGGGCCAGGTTTCATACAGTTTTATTTCTTCATCATTGTTTCTCACATGATGACTGGGCGTATGGTTTTTCTCAATGGTAACACTCACTTTTATTTGGAAAAAGAAAAAAAAACTGTTGAAATACTTTCCATTAGGTCTCAGGTGGAAATTAATATCATCAGTTTGGCATGTCGCTCCGCATGGTGCAGATGGATAGCTAGGTGATCTTTACAATAAGGACTATAAATGATGAGAATTATGCTAAAGGAGATTAGAAATCCATGTTAAGGTTTAAACTAGGAGCTTAAATCTTGAAATTGGTTGATATGGGAAAAGCCTACTTTGTGTTGTATTCCCTGTTCCATATACACACTCAAAATCTATCGTTGTCACCAAAACAATTAACTGAATGATTGAAAATCCATGAACTTTGAGCTGCTGAAGTAGCAAAACTGTGCTCGTCAGGCAGGATGTGGAGTACTTCCAGGCAACATCACGTGGGTCATTCTGAGACCTTCTGAGGGACAGGAGCTCTTAGCGCGAAAGGACCAGAACCTTTTCTGACCGCATTTGTGTGGAATATTTGACCAAATTAACAAATGAAAATTAGTGACAACAATAAAGCATTTTTCTTAGTCTGTGGGAGATATTGGGCAGCAGTGCAATTGCAAGTTTCCATAATTTTGCTCATACATAAAGATGCACAAAATGTGTTAGTGAAAAATCTATTCGCTTGCACTATTAAACCTTGCTGGACTGTGGGATTTTCTCCATAATCAATCAAATCCAGTATTTTCCATTGTAGCCAGGTGTAGACTAAATGCTTATTTTGCTGAACACTGAAATAACCTGGCCTGCTTGGAAATTAAGCACTCACTCTCGAGCTGATTTGTTATTTATTATTTATTTTTTATAAGCTGCTGGTATTACGGTAGAGCATTAAAATGCATGACCACCGCTCATTTTGCTCAGGGTAAGTTGCCAATTAAAGTAGCTCGCATGAGATAAAAAAAAAAAATTTGGTGCATTTTCCCTTCTGCCTGGCTTCTTCAAGCCTGGGTTCAGTGGGTTGTATGATTCATTGTGTTAATGAGAAAATATCTGAACACATATTTTGTTATTTAATCACCTATCCGTTTGTCAAGGAGGACCGCACTGGCGTACAGAGGTCTGCTCAGTGTCGTGCCTGCTCTCAAGTGCCACAACCTTTTAGAGAGAGAGAGAGAGAGAGAGAGAGAGAGAGACGATGACCTCAAGCTCTCATCTGTAGGAAAGGAAGCAGCTAATGTCCCTGGAGGGGGGGTCAGTCGGGTGGGGTCTTCCTCCCGAGAATCATTGCTCTCTGCTCCCTCCCGAACTGTCATGGATCAATCCCCCCGGACCTGTGTGAGTGTGTCCTAATGAACTGCCCCCTTCTCCTCAGGCAGATGTCAGCGAACAGTAATGAGCTCTCAAACTGAGTGGCCACCCACCCCTCTGGTCCTCCCACTGCCCGTTCCCTGGGGGTGACTGGGCTGTCAGGCTCTCCGGGCTCCCCGCTGGTAAACATTCAATCGCCCATCATCCTTCACTGCTCTCCGAGGAGCTAGAGAAGAAGTCTCAGAGCAGTACCGATACATCTGCCCGAGGATAGAGGCGGTTTAGAGTTAAAAAAAAAACAAAAACAAATGCAAATTAAATTTATGACTACGAGAAGCAATGGACTGTTATTAACCTTTCAGATGTACATTTAATTACCAGCATTGTTGCATGTTGGATTCTGAGACAATGGATGCAGAGGGACCACTGAGCTAATGATGCCTGATGTAAATTAGCAGATTTGGCTACGCCGCTAGTGAGCGACAGATAATAGCTTGTTTTCACGTTGCGGTTTCCTCTAACTGAAAGCGTATTACATTGGTAATGTGGAAATGCAACCGCCACCGATGTGTGGCACCCATCTGGGTGATTCAGGCCATTTTGAGGCAGAACGCTCACCGCGCCTTAGCGGTGGAGGAGAGGGAGAAATTTAGGCAATTAAACTGGAGTTTCATTAGGTGGCGGGAGGAGACTGGTTTGGGATTTTGCCCGGATGCGCTGCAGTGGGTGTCAAGGGATCTTTAATAACCGCAGCGAGTCAGCCCCTCTGTGTAATAACACGCCCAAATGTCTCCTACAGCACAGTGTTCCCATCACTGCACTGAGGAAGTGGGGTTTTATTTCTTACTAGAGAAAAGATTATTCCCTACTGGCCCAACAACACTGCTAACAATGACACCGTGGACTTCACTACTGTTTTGAAGATGAGTGGTTTTGAAAGTATCATTGGATGGAAACATAAATAAATAAATTATTATTATTATTATTAGTAGTAGTAGTGGTATTAGTATTATTATAAACAAAAGGAAACCAAAAAATTTCATACAACCTGCACCTTTTTCTGGTATGTTAGGCAATATTCATATGGACATGTTTATCAGAAAAAAGGGGGTAACTGTATTTCTGGTGCGCTATTGACCTTCACATTTTGAATTTCAGCATAAGAGCATAGCTGCACCTTTTCCACCTTCCTATTGCACCCTATAAAAACATCAGTCTCAATGTAGGATGATTCATGGGTCTTAAATGTCTGGCCAATCCATTGTGTTTTACTCCAGTGAAATAAATTAGTGGGTTTTATCCAACTGAGAGCCGAGTAGGTCCCTGATCACAATTAATGACTGACAAGGGATCTTCTGCTGGGCTAATATAGCTTCAACTGCCTGTCCTTGAGTGATGCATTGCCGATACGTTTGAAGGCATTACAGTAGATTGAATATTTGCCCTTCCACTTTGTTGGGTAAGTCGACTGCATCATTCTTTATTATGTCTTCCGCTCCGTCAGTGGTCTCACTAAATGACAGAGCCGAGGGTTTCCGATTGCGCTAATATGGGTGAGTTTAGCCTCAGTGCTCGTTTCGCAGTCTGCAGCCTCACAGTCATGGATCTGAATTTTGGGTAGGATGCCATAAGTGTGTCCTGGAGTTGTTTATCACAAGCAAAAGCAACCTCTCTGACTGAAGTGGGACGTTCATCTTCTCTCCTAAGGAGGGAGCCAGAGGGAATTGTAGCAAAGGGACTTGTTCAGAGTACTCAGGGCTCTTAAGCTGGGGGTTCTGCTGTTTTCAGTCCCCAGTGAAAGCCTGAGGCACATAATGAGTTTATTTTCTGTATGTACGCATCAATTATATTACTGAATCTAGAATTATCAATCAAAAACAGGTTTTGGTCGCTTTTGGTGCAGCATATTTTGAACAAACTTGACTTTTGCCCTTTCCTGTTTGTATTCAATTGAGGACATTTCTTGAATAATAATCAAAGAAGTTGGAAAGTGGTTTTTTTTTTTCTGACCATTTTTTTTTCAATCAGGAAAGTGACATTTCATCAAGTTGACAAACAGGAAACAAGTCTTTCCATTTTTTTGTATCCCGGGTACAAATGTATTGTACCGGAGAGATACAATAAATATTGGAATTCTTTGGGTCCATGATCATCATGTTGCAGCCATATTTGCAGCCAACTATTTATATACTATCACTATCAAATTTCACATTTGGAGTGGACCTTGGGAAAAAAATCACACAAAAATAAATAATATTATCTAATACTTTATGAAAAGATAAGGGTCCATTCTCGTAATTGCCCTACTGATCACGTATGTTGAGAAAACTTCTCTGTCGAGAGAGGATCAAATCTTGAAATTTTTGTCATAATTGAGAGTAGCAGTAATAGGTAATGCACATTCATTTTTTTAGTCAAATTTATTAAATATGTAGAAAAAATGACTCTGAATGATCATTATGAATAATTCATTTGTTCCCTGGGTTGAAAGAATTCTGCGCCGATAAGAAAGTTCCTTGGCAGATAATGCTGTTGAGCGTATGTGATGAATGTTATATTTATCATGAATATTAAGCAAAATTCTCCATAGTATTTAGAAAATTTGTTTGAAGTTGTCTTATATATGGCTAAAGGCTGAAGCAATGTGGACTGAGTAGCTTGATGTCATCATGTTGTCCATGTCCGACATAGGTCAGCTGCTCAGTATTGAGTGCATCAGTTCATACAGGGTGGGGAAGCAAAACTTGCACTGGCATTTAAAGTACAAACAATCCCACAACCACTCCTGAATTGTGTGCACCTGTTATTTGAAAAGAGCAAAGACTATAAGCTGTAATCTGAGTCTAATCTCTTTTTTTCAATAAACATGCCAGTTGAGAATAATATACAATCTATGGATGCTGATTTATTTAGCAAATTTTGCTTCCCCACCCTGTACAAAAAAAAAAAAAAAAAAAAAACCTGTTTACAACATTGTTGAAAAAAAACTTGCTGAGAAACCGGTGGGGGGTAATCTTCCCTCGACAGCAAGCAGATATCAAACGCTCTACTGCAGTCGTAACCAACCCTGTTCCTGGAGATCGACCATCCCTAGGTTTTTGCTCAAACCTTGAAAATGGACACCCCGGTCAACACCTAGGGGTTGTGTTCTGTGCCTAATTAGCAATGACAGTTGTGCAAAATTAGGGTTGAAATGAAATGAAAACCTACAGGACAGAAGATCTCCTGGGAGCAGGATTGGTTATCACCGCTCTACTGCAGAGATGGTGATGCTCCAGCCTACATTAATGAACGGCCCTGCGGCACTTTCAGAAAGTGCGAACGATCAGGTGTGTGTTTTCAGTGTTAGCAGGGAAATTATGATATAATTACGGTTTTGTCGAGTCTGTGACTGCTGCGTGTCGTCTGTCACCTCAGTAGCAGCATGAAAGTGCAGGTGCGCAACAGGTGGCTTCGTCTCTGACGTACTCGGGACAGGAGGAGTGCGGAGACGCCGAGGCGCAAAATCTGCTTGATCTGGTGCTCTTGTATAAGACTGTGGCGTCTGTTTCCGTTTTATCTCCAGCTTCTCTCATTCGCCTCCCCTTTCCAAGCAAAAAGAGTTTGTGAAGTTCTATCATTCAGTCTCTTTAACTCCGTCTCATACCGAACCATTTCAATAATACTGCTTTATAGTTCTCAGTATTCTCTCCGCCTCTTGGATAACATGTCGGCTTCAAAGTACATAAAGAAATCGGTATTTTCCCACTGAAAACAATGTATGCCGAGATCATATACATATATAGCCTTGTTAAATGTAGAATTTTAATGAGATGCCCTGATGAGATCAATATTTCATTCACCTTGAAGCAGTCCTTCTAAGTAAACCTTGGGCCATTTTGATGTAATGCCACTCCGCTTTGGCATTTCAATGCCTGGTTACCTGCTCATAGCCATTTATTCAGTTATCCTCTGTTCTTCTTAGTTAATGATTTTCACTTGTTTCCTTTTAGTTAATTAAGATTCCCTTTATTATTTAAAGCTTTATTTCACCCTTCACGGGTAGCCATAGTCTGTTTCCCCTCTTTGTTTAGTGCACTCCCTTTTTTGTTATCCTTCAAGTTTTCTATTTGTTTGTCTTATATTGCACTTTATTTTATTTAACTCATTTGGCGCCATTGACGTTGATCTGCGTCTTTGACGTGAATCTACGTTAATGGTGCTTGCCGTTATACTATTTGCCAGAATTTCAGTACCACCTATTTCCGCCAGATGGCACTGAAATTTCATCACCACGCTCGTGGTCGCTCAGAATGTTCTTGTGTTTACATTTGCCCCATGTATTCAGTGCATAACAATGGCCTGCTGGACCAAAGAAAGTGTGGCGCCAAATGAGTTAATAAAACCCAGGTACCTGCATTTGAGTCCTCTGTTCCAGTCCTTGCCCTGGCGCCCTTTTAACATCTTTGGGGTGCCAGGGTGTGACACTTGAAAGTACCTCTAATTTAAGAAATTTCTGGGTCGAAAATGACGGTGTTGATGAAGAAATAACAGCATATTCAGATCTCTTCTGTGGTTTTCATGCAATCGATGGGGAAACGGGCGAGTACCATGCTTCAAAGATTTTCTCAAGATGTAAAAGACAAAGAAATTTCATCCTAAAGAAGCATAATGCTGAATTAAACTGCTAAATTGGCCATAAGATAAGAATTAATAAGAATGTTTAGCCCTCTAGGTCTGCAAGGATAGAGATCCTCCTTTGGAACGGTTTTGACTCAATGCAGTCGCGTCCAATTGAAAAATTTCTTGATTGAGTGGTTAAAATATAAGAGGACGACACTTTTGATTTCTTCCGCATGTATCTGGTCTAAAAACATCAGAGTTTTTGCTCTTAGTATTTATAGGAAAAAAAAACATTGGGGGGCTTTGTTATTAGTATTGAACGGAAAAACGTTAGGAGGATTTGTTCTAAGTATTTAAAGGAAAAATGTTAAGAGGCTTTGTTATTAGCATTTAAATGAAAAACTTATGTAGGCTTTAATTCGTGATAAAGTGGCATACAGTCAGGTCAATGAGTATTTGCACTGTAACACAGTTTTCATCATTTCGATTCCACACCACCATAATCAATTTGAAATAAAACAATCAAAGTGAACTCTCCATGGTATAATTTAAGGGGTTTGTCATAAATATTGTATGAGCCATGTATGAATTAACAACCTCTTTATGCAAGGCCTCCCGAATTCTGGGGGCTCGAAAATAATCAGACAAACTAATATAATGGAAAATTAAATTTTCATTTTTAATACTTGGAGGCAATTCTTTGCAGTCAATGACGGCCTGAAATGCGGAACACAGACATCACCAGCTCTGCCAGCCCTGACAGGTCTTCACTGCAGCTGTTTTCACTTCCTGCTGGTTCTTGGGGAATTTTCCCTCAAGTTAACCTTTGCCTACAGCAAGTGAAATGCCTGCTCATTTGTATTTATGGACCTGACCCTTGCATTCACACATTTTGAGGTGCAAGCAAGGTCATTTCCTTTTTTAATGCCCTTTTTTGTTTTCACTCATTCTGAACATTTTGTGTTCAATTCATTCAAAATTCTTCTCCTTTCGCAGGCTGGGGTGCGTTTTACAAAAGCATAGTTGCTAACTGAGTTAGCAATTTACACAGTTCGTCCATTCACAGTCAGTGGTTCCAACTATGTAAGTTAGCATCTGTGATTTCAGGAAATGCACTCCTGGTTGGTAGGTGGTTAGATAGATTGTCTGTGTTAATATGCGTGGGTGCCCAGCTCTTAATTAGTGATCGAGAGCAGCTTGGTGCATTCCCCACTTGGCCAATCAAGGAGTGACGATGCCCTGAGGCTTGAGAGAGGCGAGGAACGGCACACCCTGGTCATTTTAATCCTTCTTCCACATCTAATCTGTGCAGATACTGTTAGGGAAAAACACTACCTTCTTAGGCCCTTTTGAGATTTCTGTACTGTCTTTGGCTTTTTTTTTTCTGGTTGAGGGTAATTTTGAATGTTTTTGAGCCTAATGTTAGTGAATCTGAAAGAATTTCCTCTCAGCTGGGTTATCTACATCAGGGTAGGCCTCGGAGTTATTTATACAAGAGCCTTACTCGCCTAACAATAGTCAAGTCCCTGCAGGCTTTTTGTTTACTGGCTTATTTTTATTGAAACCACTTAATACACATTTTCCTTTGTTTTGGTTCATTAGGCAAAGCTGTAAGGGGGGTGAAGGGAAAACAATATTTAAGTTAAGTATTATTCAGGGGGCATTTTTTTTATTATTGAGGAGGCGTGTGCTCATTATTGAGGAGACAATTGTTCTTTATTACTGCACTTGCGAGGTCTGCTTCTCCGAGTGATTTTTTTAAAACTTATCTTATGAAGTCTGGAGCCGGTTCTCTGGTTTCTTCCTGACCACAGAAAGCGTAATCTTTCAAATGAATAGATTTGGTGTCGTGGCATACCTTTTGACGTCTGATCAGCAAGTGTAATTATAGAGTAAATGTTTTTGAATTCTGTATCTGGACAGTAGTATTTTTGCATCAGTCAAAACCATCAGGGGTGACCTTCCATGTCTCTGGGATGTCCAAACAAAGACTGCATTTGAACCTTCGCTTGATGAATTGGATTCTGAGCCTCCTGTAAATATTTAGCTGGGATATTTGCGCGGTTGTGAAGGTGCTGCATATACTAGCTGGGGAAGAGGATGGTGGGGATGAAGAGGAATGGGTGGTTGCTTCAGTAGAGCCACAGTTCCCAGTTCACCCTCTTTTAGCATCAAGGGCTTATCACCTCTGCCTTCACCTCCAGTCTCTGTAGCTTCTCTCACCCACCCTTACGAAAATCAACCAAAGGATTACTGTCGTATACTATAAGAATTGTATAGTTTTCTATAGTGTGGTTGTAATGTAACCGCTTCATCAGCTGTGGTATTGCCATAGTTTTTTTGTAGTGTTATTTTATTAGGTATGGTAGCCCTACAATATTTCGATAGTAATGCTAAACTCTTTATAGTGCATTCCAAAAAAACACACAACTGACAGCTTTTGGTGGTAATTTTTATGGTATTTCTATAGTGGTTTTTTTTGTACGGGCAGGAGCAGTCCGATTCTGATTTAGCATTTGTCGCTAATGCGCTAGAATCCATATGAAACTAGAGTGGAATGGCAGCGAGAGTGACTGCCAAACATTGGACATGTCTTACCCATCGAGAGGGATCTACAAGCACGCACCACTCAGATAGCCAGCGTGGTGGATAAAACAAGTAACTGTTCGCTCGCTAAAGTTAGTGATTCAAAGTGCATGGACACCATTCATCAGCAGAATGCATGGCAAACACAAGCTGAGTCCCAAGAGTCCCTTACTACAAACTGTCATAACCTGCTGACCACCCTTACGTCCGCTGTCACCGAAAACAAGGATGTACAACTTCTTGTGACCGAGGTGCATACAATGCAGCAGCAGATCTATTCAATACAGACTATCCTTGGGTCTCTTGAGCGTCCACAGTGCACGCTCACTTGTCACGTAAATTTAACTGAAAAACCAAAATTTGGTCCTCAAAGAAGCAGTAACACCTGTTGCAGTTTTGAAACAACCACACAAATCAGCTGTAGCCTCAGATGATGAAAACGAGGCACGGCTGCCGGACTCCGCTCCTGTTGGAGTTCTTTCAGATTGCTCCAGGAAGAAGTACTGGCACGCTTCCATTTAAGATGTTTTTCCCTTGCGATGGGAGGCCTCAGGATGAGAAAGCTCCTTTAGCTTATCTGCCAAGATGCAGTGATTTCCTCTCTCTGAAACTACTTTCCCATGGTGGGATCCTAGCGACCATGAGAAGTGTGTTGCATGGTTCTGCATATGATTGGTGGGAGACCGTTACAGGGAAAATCGATACATGGGAGGAATTTCGGAGTGCTTTGCTATAAGGACTTCGTTGACATTCTGGAAGGAAAAAATTCGAACCAGGGTACAAGGAGGGAACAAGTCACTTCGAGACTGTTTTCTCCTTTCAACCTCTTATCAAATATTGGGACCTTTCGGTCAAAGATGATGAGATTTTGAAAAGACTATTGAAGGCTATAAACTCCTTTCTAGCAAATCAGCTCTGTGGTTGGGTTACCTCCGTAAGTGAAACAATCCACATTTGTAGTCAAATTGAAGGAGATTATGAAAATCAGAGAAGGCACAGGAGGATTATGAATGAATCTTTTAAAGACAATGACACGTCTGAAATGAAGGTTGTAACGAGAACTGAAACTGTTTTGTTTCCATGGTGACCATAGACCAGGGTATGGTTCTAAGATTCATGCCCCCTCAGTTAGCTCAAAATACAATAAACTGCAAAAATCAGTCAAAACAGACAACAGAGTCCGGTAAAAAAAAAAAAAAAAAAAAACAGTTCCATAGCTACTATTGCTGGTCAGCCTGTACCCAAGAACTGTCGGAGGTAAAAGTCTACTAGAGTGTTAGAGTCTACATTTTCCTAGCCCACTAGTCTGAAACAGTTGGGTGTGCCCATCACAGTAGGATAGAGCAGGGTAAGATGCCCCCGAGGGTAAGATGCCCTTTGCTTATAATTCAATTTCAGCTGTGCCCAGTAGGAGGCTCTTCACTTATATAAATGCACTGCCACCTGGAGGGAAATGCTCAGCAACAGATGAGTCAACAGGGCAAGTGACATGTGAGTACTCAAAGTGTTTGTGTTTTGACTGTCTTTCTTATAAAAAATGACCGAATGAATCATTTTACCACAAGTATTTGAATGCTTCAGGAGTCTGCAGGACATGTCAGTGTAACTGTCTGATGCCTTCTCTATGTATAAAAGGGGGTCCTGTGTGGTGATAATGGGAGAAATTGGGGTAAATGAGCCAAAACCAAGATGATAATGCTGGGGGTAAGATGCCCTTTTTGGTTTGGGGTAAGATGCCCCACATCTTACCCCCACAGGAAGGCATCTTACCCCATTTTGAGTCCTATTCATTCTGTTTTATGATATATTTTTTTTCTGAAAAATTATGTTCTAATTTTAGGAAATGTATATCAGACATGATGATTTTTATAAAGAACTTGGGAATGGGAAGTTGAGTGTATCCATACATGTTAAAAGTAGGGCCATATGGAGTTACACAATAATGAATCATATATACAGCGCCCTCCATAATTATTGGCACCCCTGGTTAAGATGTGTTAAAAGCCTTAAAATAAGTTCAATTTTTATTGCAGAAGCATACTCTCACACTGAAAATTGTAGAAAAATTTGACCTTCAACTCAAGTGAATTTTAAGGGAAAAAAAATCCCTGACTAAGAAATAATAATTTTTCATAAAATCACCTGTTCCACAATTATTGGCACCCCTAACAATTCCTAGGAAGTAAATGTAATTGAAGTATTTCTGTCATTTCTACAGTAGTTTACAAAGTTGATCAGAGTATCTAGGAACATTTAATTAGTAATTCATCACTTCCTGTTTCCTGGGGTATAAATATGACGTGACACAGAGGCCATTTCTCTTATCCACTCTTCAACATGGTAAAGACAAAGGAACACACCATTCAAGTAAAATATGTGTCGACCTTCACAAGTCAGGCAATGGCTACAAGAAAATAGCCACCGCCTGCACCTGCCCATATCTACTGTCAGAGGAATCATTAAGAAGTTTAAAACAACCAGAACAGTGGTAAACAAGCCTGAACGAGGGACGCAAGGTTATTTTTGCCACCACCATGCGGTGAGGAGGATGGTAAGAGAAATAAAAAGTTCTCCAAAGCTCACTGTTAAAGAATTGCAACAAATGGTAGCATCTTGGAGTCACAAAGTCTCCAAAACAACCATCAGGCGCTATCTACATGCCAACAAGCTGTTTGGGAGGCATGCACGGAAAAACCTTTTCTCACTCACAGTCATAAACGCATAACGTCTGGAGTTCGCTAAAGCGGTATTGGGACTTCAACTGGGACCGTGTGCTTTGGTCAGATGAGACCAAGATAGAGCTTTTTGGCAACAAACACTCTAAGTGGGTCTGGCGGAACACAAAAGATGAGTATGCAGAAAAGCACCTCATGCCCACTGTGAAGTATGGGGAGGATCGGTGATGCTGTGGGCCTGTTTCTCTTCAGAGGCCCTGGGAACCTTGTTAGGGTGCATGGCATCATGAACGCTTTGAAATACCAGGACATTTTAAATCAAAATCTGGTGGCCTCTGCCCGAAAAGCTGAAGATGGAGTCGTCACTGGGTCTTTTCAGCAAGATAATGACCCTAAACGTGTGGCCAAATCTACACAGAAATGGTTCACCAGACACAGAATCCAGCTCCTCCCATGGCCATCTCAGTCCCCAGACCTCAACCCCATTGAAAACCTGTGGAGTGAGCTGAAGAGGAGAGTGCAGAGGAGAGGGCCCAGGTCGCTGGATGATTTAGAGAGATTGTGCAAAGAGGTCAAAGATCCCTCTTTCTGTATTCTCCCATCTTGTGAAACATTATAGGAGAAGATTAGGTGCTGTTTTGTCGGCAGAAGGGGGTTGTACAAAGTATTAACATCAGGGGTGCTAATAATTGTGGCACACATGATTTGATGTAAAAGAATTATTTCTTAATGTGGGATTTTTTTCCCACTGAATAAATGCACTTAAATTAAAGGTTGGATTTTCCTCTTTTTTTCATTGTGGTCCTATATTATTTAGAAAAAAACTGAATTTATTAGAAGCTAAAGAACACATCTTAACCAGGGGTGCCAATAATTGTGGAGGGCGCTGTACATCAATACCCTTTAATGGCTAAAAAGAAATATATTGGGTGAAATGCATTATGGTTACTCTTAATTTTAAAGACTTTTCATGGATACTCATGTATCTTCTATACCGCTACATGTTAATCTAATGCGGTGCCTCATATTTTTTAGTATTCCACAAGATATAACCATCTATTCCTTAATGCATTTAATGCCAACAGTACTTTGCCATCACTTGTGCCTTAGTGTTCAGTGAGTTAATTAAAAGTTAGGTTGAGGAGAATATACCTCTTTCTTTCCCCATTTTTTTAGCAAGGAAATTTCTAAAAACATGTTGATCTTTTGTATGATGTGTACCTGCCAATTAAGACAGCTATAATATGATAATTACTCATGTGAAATGCAATAAAATCAGTATGTATTAGGCTTTACAAGTTATTCTTGATAAGGGGCATCTTACCCCATCCAGAAGGGCATCTTACCCCAGGGGTGGGGTAAGATGACCTTTTTTAAAAAAAAAAAAAAAGTAATTAAACATTTAAAAATATTTCTATAGTGACTGTGTCATTAATCTTTCTAGATTTGGTAGCCAACTTTATATACTATCCATTCAAGCAAAAGAATCATTAATTCATGTTGTTTACCTTCAGCTATGAAAATTCTTGCTTAAGGGGCGCGTCTTACCCCGCTCTACCCTATGTCAGTGTCACAGGCACTTGTGGGCAGTGGAGGCACTGACACTTTGCATGAGTCCGTGTAATATGATCAGAGACCCCAATGAGTCTCTAGAATCATGGCAGGGTGGTCCAATATATCTCACAAATGGCTCACAAGCAAATCCTATTGGATGTAAAGAGCTTGACTGTGTCCGAAATCACTCACTACTCACTATATAGTGCACTATATAGTAGGTTTGCCATTTTGTAGTGCTGTCCAAATTGTTTGTAGGGATTATTATCCCCTATATAGTGCACTCATTACATCCCACAATCCACCGCGAAATGTAGTGACTGACTGATGGTCACTAAGCCAGCTTTACGTCTCATCATGCATTGCCGCGTAAACCGAAGAGGAGCAGGTTACCATATGTTTATGGTTAAGAACTTGATAAATAGAGAATATCATTTGGACATTTTCATGTCACGGTCTGTATCAACCCGAGACCCCAGGATCAGCCCGAGAGCTTTAGCTCAATACTGGTCGAGTATTAAGGTAATAAATTTGCGTTTCTACGATAACTTACACATGAAACGTTTTACCACAGCCCTTCGCATGAATACTGCTGCAAAACGCAACATTACGTATTCTGTTTACCAATAATTCTGTATCAAGTTCCTTTTCTAAGACATAAGCCCTTTTTCCATCAAAAAGATAATTTGCTTGAAAATCTGATGGAAAAAGGGCTATAGTCTAGTTCAGAAATTTTAGCCGCCGAGGAATTCATGAGTCTCTCCGCCATGACAGCGTCTAATCAGCGTCTGCAGCGATGCGTTGCCAACGACGCTCATGACTGTTGCTATGGCAATGGTTGCTGCCACTGATACGGGATTTTTGCCCGGGGGGCTGATACAGCCTTGTCCCTTGCGCTCGTATCACATGGGCAGATTCCCCGTATTTAAAAGGAAGTATATGATAAATTCTCATATTACTGTTCGTGTGAGTTAAACATCTTTTCAAATATTATCCATCACTGACTAAAGCCCATAATATATCTCAGATCTGGAGTTTTTTTTTTCCACAGCGATCACTTCTTTAATATGTGCTTCATGGCTGTGTGGTGTTTAGCTTCTGTGCGGAGGTTATTCTTCCTCCTGTGGACTGTAGTTGCAGCATTAGCACTTTCTGTCTTCTCCTGGGATGGCTCCAGAGCCATACAGGAAGTGCACCTTTCTTTCTTTCTCTGAGCAGAAGTGAAAGGTGCTGCTTTCTCAGCAGTGCAGTTTTTGGTTGAGACGGCGAATGGGAAACACAGACGCACAAACGCACACTGGCACGTGTCACTCTTTAACAAATTATGATGTGACACAGAACCACCTTGACCCCTTTTACTAAAAGAACTACCCCTCCGGATGATCTATTTATCAATTTTAACAGGCGACTGACAGAAACACTCTCCTTCCTCCTCCCTTCTTTATAAAGCTTCACCCCCCTCCCCCCAAACCCCGACAGATCAATGGTACTGCCCCATTTTGCTCTCTCTCTATCCGGATAATGGGATTTAATGGGTCCAGTCCGGTGGGACACATCTAATGTGGCCTGGGGGGGGGGGGTGGGGGTTTGAGTTGGCTCATCTGTTGTGGATCTTGAGACAACGCCCCTCAGCTGTCATAATTTGACAGCCATTTTGATAGACAGCCCCAGACTGAGTATTAATCAGATTCAGATTACATATGCAGCCATCTGCATGCAGTAAATTGCCCATTTTCCCCTCGTAGTTCATTCCCGTAATCAATAGAAAGGCGCGCTTTGATTTCTCTTTTTTAATCTTCCTTCATTTTTCCTCAGGCCTCTGACTTTTAGAGGGAGACAAACAGCATGATAACATTTAATACAATATTATTTTGTTGAAACACATCCTGTAGGTAATAAGTGAATCTGTTATTGGAAGGCCTTGTGGCGAATTGCAATATTCCAATTGGTTCTGAATGCATTATTCCCCACACAGGAGGAAATCTTGCAAAAACAAACATAAATTTGCATTGATTCCACTGTTTCATATTGCATTGATTCCCGTGTCTCTTATTTAAATTGCGTTATGTACCAGCGCGTTGCTCAGGTCTGCCGTCGACAGAAACCCAGTCGATACAAAAGCAGGAATTAAACTGATACATTGCCGCAAATCCTCACAGCGATTTCTCTGTTTTTTTGACTGACAGAAACACAGCTGCTCCTGTTTGCCAGCTGGCATAACACTTTTTATTGGCTGATGGGTTTCACCGCCGATCCAGTTCAGTTTCAGAGTCGAGCTGGCTTGAAGTGTGATATTTGGAAGAACTACCCATGGAACAAGTGCGGGAAGACGGCAAAGTAACAAATTAATACCACTGTTACCAGCAAAGATTTAAAGTGATTAAAAAAAATGTATAAAACGACCAGATAATTTGGAAAGGAATCTTGCAGGTTTGAGGCTCATATAAGCATGCTAATTGCTCTGCTTTAACCATATGTTTCGGCCCTCAAATGCAAACTATCGTGCTTCTAATTAGATAAGATGGCGACAGCCAGGCACCCTGGAGGTACTGTCCCATCATCCTTTGCTGGCGTTGGTGCCCGCTGATGTGTACCCACTCAGCATGCGGTCTGGGTGATGCCCTGCTGCGATCGTCCATATGCCCTCCTCTCCAGATCGTGACATCACTAGTGAGGTTTGGTTCTACAGCTCCCATAATCGTAGACTTTACTCTGATACTGTCTGTCTAATTTATACATCTACACATCTTATGCTTTCAGATTTTTAAGCTAATGTCATGAACATTAATGTTTGAGTTAGGATTTGCCCTAGTGAAAATATCCTATTGTTATTTCTTAGTAATACTATAGTATTGTTTGGCATAACTAGTATTACTACAGTGTGCATAGTATAACTAGAGTAGTACTGCAGCCATCACATTATAACTATAGTATTACCACAGTCAACAGCACCATGATAGTACTATAGTCCACACAGCAGTATTGCTGTAGTTTGAATAACTGTAGTATCACAACAGAAATACTACACTATGGTAGCAAAAATACCATCCATTTACTGTAGAATAACTAGCTTGGAACTATAGCAATTTTTCATAAGGGTGTGTACACTGTCATAAATTGCCGTATATTTTCAGTATGTTGCAGGAGCAGATTCGCAGCAAATGCAACGTTCCGCAAGCCCACATGCATTTCGCTGAAATTTACAGTTAATTTACCTGTACAAGCATTTTTTGCACCGAGCATGCATTAGAAGTATGGACCACTGGCTACATATCCCAGCCACAGCCTACCTAACACCCACCCGCAAAATTTTTTTCCTGAATGATAAGCGCTGGGACAAGTTTAATTTAGGTTAAATTTAGGTTCCAGTCACCCATAATTTCGAAGTTAGATTTAATTTATGGTCTCCCATTATTTTGCTGCAAAAATTACGAGCACCGCTACTGCCAGTTAAATTGACTGTAATTTTACAGTCAATTGATAACAGTGTTCCTTAGACTATGAATGAAAATTATGAACCTCAGTCTTGCTGTGTGACTTGAAGGTGAACAGTCAATGACAGAGACTACCTTTGAAACACACAGTATTTTCAAAATTCTAAAACACGTTTGGAAAGGAATTTTTTTTTTTTTTTTTAATGGTCCCATTCTGTTTAAATTGCTACTCTTTCAACCAACCTCCCCACCACTCCCGCCCATTACTTCTATCGCAAATAGGGTGCGTTCCAGACAACTTGTAACCTGTGATTTACCGGTTAAAAGTGGGTGGAGCTACCGTCAAACCTGTGAATTCACGCCGGTGAACTCGATTGTGCTCAACGTACTCCGACTTCCTTGTTTGACGTCATGCAGCTCAACTAAAATGGCGGCACCGGCTTTTTTTCAAGTGAAGTCAAGTATGAAGTCGTAACTCGTTACTTTTGCCTGGAACGCTATGAAGTCGTGACTCGTAACTTTGAAGTCGTGATTCACAGGTTCAAACCTCCGCTGGAACGCAGCAATATTTCACATTCCTGCAGAGCAACCATGCCGTAGGTTTTTGCTCAACTCCTAATTCAGCACACCTGATTCGGCTAATTAGCAGTTCATCAAGATCTCTAACTGGGAAATAAGGTTTTCTTTGCTTTGGTTGGAGTGAAGCCTTTCTGCATGGTAGCTCTTTAGGAACAGAGTTGAAATCCCCCTGCTCTACACAATAATTCTCTTGCTTTGTTGCTTATTAAATCTCCAATACCCGAAAATCTGAATCCCTGTAGTCTGGAGGGATTTTGCATTTTCTTGTAACTCTCTGAATATCAGTTTTCAGTGCTTAATCAAGTATGCAAGCTCTTGACACACCTCATATAACACCAGTTTGATTTCCTCTCCCGCATTTTCCCCTTCGAGAATAATCATTATCACTTGTTTACTCTGACATTTACTGGGAGTGTGCAGTCTTTTTTTCCCTGTCAGGGCTGAAACCAGCAGTCTCTCATGTCACCATAACTACCAGCACTGTGTCCCGGTGCGGCTGAGAACTGCTCGGTCGAGCTGCAGCCTGGATTAGTGGTTTAGCGGCTCTACTGCGGTTCTGAACAGCGAGTCGGTCTTTCTGAGCGGTGACGGGCTGTCACAGCTAACGGCAGGCAGACACGTGACGGTGGGCAGGTGTTTGTCAAAGGAACCCTTCGCAATGCAGCTGAAGAGACGATGTCCGTTCTTGTACAGCGGACATCTACTCCTGTTGGTCGGAGCCAGCGTCGGCACAGGGGGTGGGGAGGGAAAGTGCTGCCGGTGTCTTGTCAAAACGCCCCCGACATCTCTGCATCCCACCGGCTGGGAGTATTTTCAGTTGGGCCTGGTGCCAGAGATGCCCTCATTTAAATGCTAATTGTTTAGGCGCCTAGAAAAGGGGTTGGGGGGGAGGGCGGGGGAGAGAGAGAGAGGCTGAAGTGCGCGTCCATCGATCGGCAGAGAGCAGGAAATGACTTGGATGTGTAAGACGGGCTCCAGTTTCAACTGGGACAGAGCTGTTCATCTACCTCTTTTCCTATATGTCCATGAATCCAGTCTATCCAGTGAAGACACATGCTGGTGTGCGTGTGTGTGTGTGTGCGAGTCTGCGGGTGTACGTGCCTGTAATTGTGTGTGCCTAAGTGTGTATATGGGCATGAATGTTTGTTTGTGTGTCTATGTTTGTTGTGTTTTTTTATGTGCGTGTGCATGCAAATGTATGTTGGTCTGCATGAGTACTTGCATGTGTGTGCATGAGTGTGTTCAGTCTTGCCGTTTTTTATCTGGGTGTGTGTGTGTGTGTGTGTTTGTGCCTTTGTGTATGTATATATGCGTGTGTGTGTGTGTGTGTGTGTGTTTCTGCCTGTGTGCAAGTGCGTGCCTGTGTGTATGCGTACATTATATGCGTGCGTGTGTGTGTGTGTGTGTGTGTGTGTGCGTGCCTGTGTGTATGTATATATGCGCATGTGAGTGTGTCCGCATGAGTGCGCGCATGTCTTTATGTAGATAGAATTATTTCCTTCCCAGACGGATTAATTAGGCATCTAAAGAGCCATTAGTTCTCTGAATGCCTTTTCAGTGCAGTCCAAATCTGCACTCTGGGCAGCCCCTGAACTCTATAATCGAGTCCCCTCATTCTCACTCCCAAACTGGATTACCTGCCTCTCCGTGACTGATATCTCACTTTAGATTTTACACTCGTCCTTTGTGAGTTTAGCCGGTATATGAACATGATTATGCAGAGCCCACCGCACCCCCTCCCTCGCCCCGCTCTATACTGAAGCAGAAAATCTCCCGAAGGCTTCCGACAGCCCTCCAAATCCGTCTCCTCATCAGCCCGGGAGGGGGAAAGAGACAGGGGGTTACCACTGCCAAAAAAATAGAAGAGATCTGTCTGGTGATTTAAATTGAGTGTACAGAAGTGCTTTACTGTTCTTCAGACAAAAGAAAAATCTCTCTCTCAGATATCTAATGTCTTCATGGAACTGTGTCTAATTATCCATTTTGGATCTATTCAACTTAAGAAACGACTGCTTTCCCGGCAATAGCCGAGTGTAGCGTTACATTTTTTTCCCCTGATGAGTGAGGGAAAAAATTCTCTAATGAAAATAATGAGGCACGGTCTCAAATCCAACTTTTCCAATGACGCAGAGCACTATTATAAACTATTATGAGAAAGACGCATGAGATCCAGTTCATTTTCAGCAACATTATTCTCATTCTTTATTGAAATGAATTACAGCCCTTGATAACCCAGTCGCCGGTGCCTCAAAGTCAGAAGATGACAGAAAAACCTTCTTTCTGTGCCGTCGGTAACTTCGCGGTTTTTTCACAACATTATTTTGTTGTTTTGATTCTGTTCTCCTGCACGATTTGAAATGAAACAATTTATGAGAGGGGCTGTGATGACAAATATGGATATAAACAGCCTCGGATTGAAGTAGACATTTGTGTGCCCTTTAACTACATATTTATTCTTTTCTCTTACATATCCAATGTGCTGGAGCCACAGAAAGAAAAAATGTCTCTCTGTTCTTCCACTCATGGACTGAACTGTGTAATTGAGTTAGCCCCAAGGGATGTAGAGAGGTATTATAAAGGACAATTTCTATTCCACAGTGGGATGCAAATTAAAATTAATTAAAGTTTGGGGTTGTCCACGAGAGCAAACCAACTTTTCCTGCCTGTGAGTCAGAATTTGCAAAGGCAGTGAAAGGATCACTGCTGTTGCACAGTATGAGGATAAATTATGTCAGGTGGAGCAATGTGGTACACATCAGAGCAAGGTGGTAATGCTCTTACAAGTGAAGTTTCTGCTAACAGGCTTCAGCAAGCATTGCCCTTCTGCTGCTAAGATACAAAGTTTGGGTTATTTCCTCTGAATATGGTCTGTTGCCATTAGGGAATTATTGCTGTGTTTACCGTGAGTCATCGGCTGTATTTCATCAAGCTAACTCATTGTATATTAAAGGGCATCTAAAGTCCATTCTCAGACGGGACGTTGAACGTCCAATGTTTACAAACAAATCACTTGCTTTTGTTGATATCTTGCATTGTCATATGACCAATTTCATTCATATAAACCAATGTTTTGTGTGCATGCGTAGATAATCCTTCTATTTCGGTTTGTTTGCGCAGGTGCGGCTCGCTGATTGGCCGATAAACAAAAACAATGGGAATCGACTTTAGATGCCCTTTAAGACTACTGGTAATAAATCCCTATTGGTGACATCGAAAGCCTTTACTCAAAGAGTTTGCAGTTGTATGCAATTGAAATTTTGTAAATGCTAAAGAAGGACTGAAAATTGAGCAAATTTAATTGGTTCCCATGGAAAAAAATATATAAAAATCTCAGTTTTACCTCTGTCAGCTTGTCTCATTATCAGTCTGAAGTTTCAGAGTCTTACGTGTCGTGCTTAATTATCATTTAATTGCTCGTCAGAAGTCTCGCATGTTCTAGCATTTAGCTAGTTTGTTAGGTTGCTGTAGCGCTTTGGGATTGTCAGACTAACAGCTCATCAACACATAAGTTCAGTTCCAGAGAGTTCTGCCCGCTGGTTCTAAGAATAGCCTGTTCCTGAAACATAGCTGCAACAAAAATTCTACATCCTGCCATACTTGTGTGACAGACTGAGAGCAGTTTCAAACTCCTGGGCCAGAAACGATGTTTTCTGTTTTGGCTATGTGCTCCTGCAAGTAGGATTTTTAATAAAACCATCCACATGATGTGCATGTCTTGAGAAACAGCTTTAATTTGAGAGTATTTAGAATGCACCTGTATTGGGCATTCTGCAAATTCTCACACAGTTGTTTGCGCATAACAGTGCTAATGAGAAGACAGTCATTGTCCAAGTACTTATGGACTGCAGTGTTTAACAGGGTTGCCAACTCTCACGTATTCGGCGTGAGTTTAAGTGGCATATTCAAGTTCCCGTGATGTAGTCAGCAATCATTCAATCGGCGTGTTCATTAGGGATTTTCAGGTGGAATTGAAGTCCTTGTGCATGGAGGTTTATCAGTTTCACCTGCGTTATGGTGGATTTCGCCTCTAGTAACATGGAAATCAATTTTGACTCCGGACTTCTCACGCTTCTCACGTGGACTTTCTTCACACAGGGGTTGGAAGCAATGGAATTGCATAAAAACATTTCAAATGGTCTTATTTCATTTAAACAATTTGAACGATCGTGAAACACATGCATTGCGTTGATTGAATAATTGCAGCAGGGGAACGTGAATATGCCACTAAAACTCATGCCGAAAGTGTGAGAGTTGACAGCCCTGGTTTTATATATTGTGGTGGAGTAAAGCACTCCCTGGACGTTTCAATTCCTTTGACTTTTAATTTTGTGTAATCCACATTACTTTGTATCGGAAGTCAACTCACTCGATGGTGAACATCAGCTCTTATTTGAAAGCACATTCATAAGTGGCCCAGGTCCTGCTGGACCTGCAGAACAGGCACGGTTCTGAACACACTCAGCACAATGCCTCCGATGTACTCCCTCATAAATCTCTAAATACTTCCACCGAGGTTACAGCTCTCCCTCTGATCCTTTATGTTTACTCTGGCCCGGTATCAACACGCAACAGCGGACTTTACAAAGGAACAGATTGCGTCCCCCATCTGGTGTGAGAATTTCTGGCCCGGTTCTTTCGGCGCTGGGCGGCCATTAGGATGGAGATGCTGGGAGAGAAAGTGGGTGCCGTGGGACGATTCCTCTTTTGTGACAGCGCTGGGCGACACGATCGCCCCGAGTGGAGTGCTCCGGTTTCCAGGGCTTTTAGGCATCATTAGAAATCACAACTATTGATCCCCAGCCAGCAGATGGATTCCGCCTTCTGGGATTCAAGAGCAAATGTTCCAGGCCTGAGGCCCCGACTGAAGTCACTGCCAAACAGTGTTGCTTCTCAAAGCTGAGGCATAGATGCAGGAACACGGCCTGCTCTTTGGGTTGGTTTGGAAGGTCATAACAGAAAGGCTAACTAATACCTTCATTCATTTATCCCATTAGCATTTTAGGCATTTAGAAGATTCTCTCATCCAGATGAACTTATATTGCTCTCATAGAGTCTATTTGTACAGCTGGATATGTGCTGGGGCCATTCAGGTTGATTTTCTCGCTTGAGGGTACTATGACTGTTGGTTGCCAGTGTACTGGACTGCAAGCTTGGAGTTATAAGCCCTGTTCCTTCCCTGTTGAAAAGTTCAGCTAACTACTCGCGACCTTAAAATTACAGGGTTCTAACTGACTATTTGGTCAAAATTGAGTTAACTATTGCACATAATTGTTGACAAATAATTCTATCAAATGATTAAGTATGGGTATTCAATTTGTTAAATTGGGTTCAGATCAGAATTACAAAGTTCCAGTTCCTTAAGTGTACACTGAGGGGCCAGACTTTGCAAGCAAATTCTTCAAAACTTTGTAAATGTTAGTGAGGACCCTCTAAGGTCTCATACGGTAGTTTTTTTCATCAGTTTTGGCTGCTGACATTACATTACAGTTTTTTTTTTTTTTTTTTTGTAAATTAAGAGTTGACCACACTGAGTGGGGACTAATCCCATGGTTGCGCTAACTTAAGCCCCACGCTCTAGCTAGCTAACCAGCTGTTCGTCCGCGGCTCAGCTTATACTTAGCTATTTCACATGTTTGGCCGCTTAGCTCCCAGCTTTGTCCTGCAACTGAACAGTTTTGAGAAGCCACAGGCCAGCTATAGTGTCAAAAACACAGCTTTAACCCAGCTGGGAATCCTATAGCTTGGTATTGACCATTATGATACACTGCTAAACATAACCCCTGTCCAGGTCTGGTTCTAGAACCGGGAATTGGGAGGGCACAGACATGTCCCTTTATGACAAGAATTAGTCCTGGCAAGTTCTCAATCATTTTCCTTTATTGGCGCGTTTTCCAATTATTGTAATTGGCAACTGAAGACACGGTTTCTCTCCATATGCAATCTAACAGCGATGAGATCATGGGCTAAATTCAGTACAAAAAAATTATTTACGTATTAATAGGCCAATGCTTTGCGTTGATTGAACTGGTCTGCATTCCAATGAAATATTGCCTTTTACTCTGGGTATTGCGTGGGTTGATAAAAAAAAAAAAGTGGCACTCGGCAGTTAAATAGGCTATATTAAGCATGTGGCTCAAGCTATTTGCGCAGGTATGCAATTTTGAATAACATTGATTTAAATACAGCAAATACGTGTCCAGATGAATGATTGTCGCCTTACCTAATCGGGGAGAACAAGCAGCACCTGTTAAGTGTGGAGTGCTCTCGGAGTGAACCTTTTGTTAATCATGAAAATGTCTGAGAACAAACCAGGGCTAATAATTGAAGACCTGTGTGCAAGAAGTACCTAAGTCACAAAATAATACTTTTGAGATTTTGGGGGTCAAAGTTTTCAAAACACATTGCAGATCATGACAATGGACAATGGAAACGCACCAATACACAAGACTTGAGCGCTTCTTTGCAGAAATCTTTGGTATCAGATGATGCTCTGGCCATTGTGGCTTTTAATACTGGTGTCAGCTCATTTTTTGCAAAATGTGACTTAAGTACTTCTTGCACACAGGTCTTCATAATTGTTTTAAACGGATGTTTTGTGCACCCCAATTATCAGTTCTGGTTTCACCACTGTACTGAATTTAGCCCATGATTTCATCGCTGTTCGATCGCATATGGAGAGATGCCAATTACGATAATGGGAAAACGTGTCAATAAAGGAAAATTATTGCGAACTTGCCAGGACTAATTCTTGTCATAAAGGGACGTGTCTGTGTCCCCCCCAATTCCCTGCTCGCGGGGCCTGCCCCTGTCCCCAAACTTGCTCTTATCAGGCACCCAAGTTCATGGGCCGGGGAGACAGGATCACAGCTAGAGTATGTTGTGGACCATTGAGGCTTTAGTAACTCCAGTGACAGGTCTTCAGTGGCTGTTATAGTGGCTATTCATTACAAGGTCAGGAAAGTGGGCTGGGGGTGAGGAGGGGGTGGCGGGGAATTTGGGAGATAACCCCCCACCCATCCAAACGTAGACACGCACGACTCCCCACCAGCCCCCCCTCAGAGAAGAATACCCATTCCTCTGTCTGGGCAAAGGCAAATTACCTTGCTGTTCTGACGTTAAGTAGACCAAATGAAAATGAATATGACAACAGGGAATGACTGAGCCAGCCATTTAGAGTGGGTATGGAGGGGTTGGGGAGAAAACCTCGGTTATCGAGGATCCTGGGGGAACATGCGTTCAGGAGGATGGCGGTTGAAAAATGATGCCGATTTTTGTCGTGTAAAAAGAGATGGCCAGTAAACCCCAGCCTACTGCAGATTTATCAAATAAATGCATGCAGCCTCTGATGCGCTGAATATTTAATTTCACATTTACCGGATTTCAGCTTGATCTTCATTTTCGACTAAGTGCCTGTAGCGCTTGGATCTGAAACAGTAACGCAGGACAGCTGCTCTACATTTTTATTGCCAGTTTAGCCCATTTTATTTATTTATTTTCATTTTTATGCGGTTAAAAAATCAGGTCCCACATGCCTCTGACTCGTACACAAGTGCGCTATGAACATAACCAGCTAGAAGTAATATCTGTGTTTTTGGAAGCACATAATTGACTGCCTGTGCCCATTTTCTTGCCCATTTAACTTTGATAAGAGCAGTTACCATTTCCTGCCCAGCCGCCATATTTTCCCGCGCCATTACTGCATCGCTGTTCCACTCTGTTGCAGAGGATAATGCAGTTATGGTAATACAAACCTCTTTTAGCCTCTATATTTTGATTCATCCTGCTGTCCAAATGAAGCAGTTGGCAAGTCCCTATATCACTGCTAATACTTTTGCCTTATAATTCATATGCAATCAGCTTATATGTGCATATTTATATGGCTATTATACAACCCCAATTGACCTATGTCTAAGCCCTGCCCTCAAATGCGATGAGCCAATCACAGTGTGTATTCTCTCCCCATATACTCGGACATTCTGAGCCTGAACTTCCATTGAAATGCATTAGGGAAACTCCAAATCGTTCACTTTTCTGGAGTTTTAAAATGTTTCTAAGTTTAAGAGCCATTCTGTTAGAAAATGGCACTTTTTAAAGGAGTTGAGGAGTTGACCCCCCTGGAATTGAATGAAACTTGGCAGATAGGTAGATATGGTAGTCTCACAGAAAAAGCCAAATTTTTAGGTCCGTATCTCAAGAAGTCTGCCGGTGGGGCCACCTGGAAGCCACTAAAGTAGCTCAGTTTTGCTTTTGACACCATATTTTACATCAATTATTATGACTTAAGGGTACACAGTACCAGATGTGTTAAACTTTTAGCATGACCTGTGATACTTCAAGTCTGGATAGACATTAGCACCACATCAGCGCCAAACTGGGTAACTATGTCATTGAGCCAGAATTATTTGAGAAATCACGGTAAAAAGTGAGAATGGGAATGGGAATAAAATAATATCCCAGACATACACCAATCAAGAATGCTTTATTATGTGTTTACTCACAACAAAACCATCATTTTCAGTTAATATTCCCTTGGTATCTTGCTGGGTTAGTGCAATGGATGGCCGGAAAGATGGTCAAAATTGATTTTGGTGCATGTTTGCGGTATATTTTCTCAGTAACCCAGCTATATTCCATGATGATAAAAGCTGTTAGTTGTGCTTTTGGAGCTCTGTTTTCAGGAATATCAAGAATTTCTTTGGTAGTATCTACACTTTCAAGCTAGACGGAGCCAAAGTTGGAGGAAAACTCAAAATGGACCATTTCATAGCAGATTGTGCCTATGTTTTGGCGGCATTATTTTATTTACCCAGCAAGAAAGAGATCTGAAATTCTCTGGATACATAGTCCCTTTGGGGTACATTACAGAATTAGTAAAATCTCAATGGTAGTATTTTCAGTGTAGATCATTTTAAACAACAGAAGTCAGAAAAATTTGCCTCCAGGGGGCACTGTAGGCTGGATGCAAGTACTGGCCATCCCCAGCAATGTACCAAAGAATTTTTATTATTATTATCCCCCGCAACAACGTAGTTGCGGGGGGTATTAAAATGGGGTCCGTCCGTCCGTCCGTCCGTCCGTCCGTCCGTCTGTCCGTCCGTCCTTAACATTTCGTGTCCGGGCTGTAACTTTCTTCCTAATCACCCGATACTCATCATATTTGGCATGGAGGTGTAGAAACACCGAAAGGTGTGTCATGAAAAACAATTTTGAAAATATTTTCATAATTTATTGCGTTTTGGGGCAAAAAGTGACATATTCATGAGAAATCTGTAATGTGTCCTGTCCGGGCTGTAACTTTCTTCCCAATCACCCGATACTCATCATATTTGGCATAGACATGTAGAAACACATAAAGGTGTGTTATGAAGAACAATTTTGAAGATATTTTTACAATTTTTCGCGTTTTGGGGCAAAAGTGTCAAATTTGTAAGAAATCTGTAATGTGTCCTCTCGGGGCTATAACTTTCTTCCTAATCATCCATTTATCATCATTTTTGTCATGTAGGTGTAGAAACACATACAGATATGTCAGGAGAAACAATTTTGAGAATTTTTTTTTTAAAACTCACATTTATGTAGGAAATTTGTAAGCAATCTCTTATGTGTTCCGTCCAGGCTATTTGAGGCATCTTGGAGATATGTTGTCTTTGTAGTGTAGAAAGACATGTTAAAGGTTTGTGACGATAAACAATTTTGAAAATATTTCATGGTTTTCATTATATACTCCGAAAGTGTTTGATTTTGTTTTTCATAACATTGGTTGAATTGCCAAAGTATTATTAACAAAGTATACTATCTAAGAGAAGCTAACAGATGTGACAATCTTCAGGAAAAAATAATTTGTGAGTTGCGGGGGATATTGCTTGACAACGTCAGCAGCTTGTTTTTTTTTAATTGTGATACACACAGCTAGTTTTCTCAGAAAGTGAAGAGCTTGGTTTGGTACTATGCTGGGTAGATAGCTTTCTGACTAAAAGTGCCACTCTAAAGAGCTAATGTTCTACCGACCTAACATTCCATATTCCCAGACATATACCAAAGTTCTGTCTTTTGAAATATACGATAAGAAGCACATACAGTTATACATAAAATTTGTAATCCTTTTGGCATAAAGCTTGTTTGGTTGTAAACTGGTGGTGACTGTGAACATTATCAAACGCACAATACATGGGCTATTACCAAGTACGGGTACAGCGCAGTCAGAAACATATAGCACGTTATAAAACATGACCAGTCCAAAATTTTTAAATGCCAATAAATGAACTAATGTAAAAGGCGTACCACCGTCAGTACGCAGACATGCATCAACAGTATACGTACACTTACATAAAATAAAAGTCCATAATTTGAACTCTAAAAAAAAATCTTTGTCACACAACCGTGTACATGAAGACAGAATGTCTAGTACAAAAGTTAAAACTGTTTTATACTTTTCATGTTATCTGAAGCGAAAATGTCAACACAGCATGTGACCAGCTCTGTCTGTCAATCTGTTTTGGAATTGGATTGTGGGTTGGAGGCACCTGGTGGCTACGCACCAGAGGCATCATGGGCAGCAGCCATCCATGGCCTTCTTTGTTGGAATGAAGGCATGCAAGTTACTGCATTACAAATGAACTGTCTGTCTCTGAATTTTTCTATTGGCAAGGGTGCTGCTTGCTTGTCTGTAAAAGAAACCCCGGACCATCTGTAGGCTAGGCATCATGGGCAGGTGTTAGGAATGAAGGACAAACCATTACAAATGAACTGCCCTTTTTCTTGGCAGACTGCTTGCTTGTGGGACCTCTGTTTTTCAGGACAACCAAGCACCATACCATTAGGGAAATCCTAGAATTAACACTGAAGCCTGCTCTCCGATTCTAATAGTAATGCAAAAATGCAGAGAATGTTATTTTCTGAAACTCTCCAACACAACAAAACTGTACACTGTACTGACTACTGGTAAAAGTCTTGCATGTTGACACAATGCTACAATCACCACCAACATTCTTTTCCAATTTACAACCAACCCAGCTTTATACCAAAGAGATTACAAATTTTATGTATAACTGTACATGTACTTTATATATGTCAAAAGACAGAACTTTGGTATACGTCTGGGAATATGGAATGTTAGGTCGGAAGAACATTAGTTCTTTAGAGCACCACCTTTGGTCAGATAGCTATCTACCCAGCAGAGTACCAAGCTAAACTCTTCATATTCAGAGAAAACTAGCTGTGTGCATCACAATCCAAAAACAATTTCTTTGGTACTTCGCTGGGGATGGCCAGTACTTGCATCCAGCGTACAGTGCCCCCTGAAGGCGAATTTTTCTGATTTTTGATGTTTAAAATCATCTACACTGAAAATACCACCATTGAGATTTTACTAATGCTGTAATTTACCCCAAAGGTACAATGTATACAGAGAATTTCAGATCTCAATCTTGCTGGGTAAACAAAATAATGCCACCTAAACACAGGCACAATCTGCTATGAAATTGACCATTTTGAGTTTTCCTCCAACTTTGGCTCCGTCTAGCTTGAAAGTGTGGATACTACCAAAGAAATGCTTGGCATTCCTGAAAATAGAGTTCCAAAAGCACAACAAACAGGATTTACCCTCACAGTACAAATCTGGGTTAGAGAGAAAACATACCGCAAACATGCACCAAAAATGAATTTCAACTATCTTTCTGGCCGTCCATTGCACAAACCCAGCAAGATACCAAAGTACTATTCACTGAAAATGATGGTTTTGTTGTGTGTAAACACATAATAAAGCATTCTAGTTTGGTATATGTCCGGAGTATTATTTTATTTTATTCCCATTCCCATTTTCAATTTTTATTCTTATTTCTCAAATAATTCTGGCTCGATAACGTAGTTACCCAGCTTGGCGCTGATGTAGTGCTGAAGTCTAACCGGACTTGAAGTGTCACAGGTCATGATCGAAGTATAACATATTTGGTACTGTGTACCCTTAAGTCATGATAGTAGATGTAAAATGTGGTGTCAACAGCAAAACTGAGCCACTTAAGTGGATTCCAGATGGCGCCATTGGCAGGCAAAGTGAAATAGGGACCTAAAAATTCGGCTTTTTCTGTGAGACACTCATATCTACCTATGTGCCAAGTTTCATTCAATTCCAGGGGGGTCAACTGCGCACCGAATGTCAATCTCTCATGGAATGGCTCTTAAAAGATGGTCAAACGCTGTACTTGGGGTAAATGTAACTCCGATACGAGGTATCCCGAGAGGCTGGGCGTTGGGGTGTATTTTATACCCTTCCCAAAGCCACATCATAACTGAGAGAAGTGTTTCCTCTGAATAAAGCTTTGTGGATTACCCCACTATCAGCTTAACGTAGCTAACAAAGGTCAACAAGGATGTCTACATTTGTTCCAAGCTAAATCAACATCATGTTTACGGCGACATCTTGTCACCTCGCTGGAGATAAATGTAAAGTTATCTTTTACATCGCTAAGTTAGCTAACGTTAGCTAAAGTTAGCAAACTCTATGGCTAACTTCAGTGCTGACGGACGTTGGCTTAACGTTAGCTCCTGGCTGCGTTGTTCACCATGTCACCTTGTTTACTTAGGAGTTCAGTCACGTCAGGTTATATTTCTTAAATTCGGTAGCAATAATAATAATAATAATAATACGTAAAT
This sequence comes from Gymnothorax javanicus, assembly GCA_029692085.1. Lineage (NCBI taxonomy): Eukaryota > Metazoa > Chordata > Actinopteri > Anguilliformes > Muraenidae > Gymnothorax > Gymnothorax javanicus. The sequence goes on along the minus strand of CM056202.1, from coordinate 9,545,454 downwards.
TAAATTGATTACCCTGCAGTGCACAAACAATGCTGATCCTCTATCTTGTGAGAGAGGGCGATGGAAACGAGATGCGGTTGATCGCGTTTGCACTGAGACCTGAAAATTATAGCCTCTAATTTAAACTTTTCGTTGACTTTCTCCACTATAAATTCATTAATGTATCCCTTCAATGCATACTGTAGCCCTTTTTGCTGACTTCTTGATGATATTTCAGCCTTCTATCGCCAAAAATCATCGATAGCATCCGACTGTGATACCAGCCATTAGCGCCTGTTCTAAAATGTTGATTGTTTGTCCGAGTCAGTGGAGGGGGCGGGGCTTAGCCATAGGTCAATTCTAAAATAGTTGGGACAAAGTGTAAATTGTGAATAAAATAAAAATGCAATGACTTTCAAATCACACCAGCCAGTATTTTATTCACAATAGAACAAAGATAACATCGCAAATGTTGAAACTGAGAAATTTTACAATTTTATCCACAAAATGAGCTCATTTCAAATTTTATGGCTGCTACAGGTCTCAAAAAAGTTGGGACAGGGGCCTGTTTACCATGGTGTAGCATCCCCTCTTCTTTTTAACACAGAGTGGAGGCGTCTGGGCATTGAGGAGACAAGTTTCTTGAGTTTAGCCATTGGAATTTGATCCCACTCTTGTTTAATACAGGCTTCCAGCTGCTGGAGAGTTTTGGGTCTTGGAATAGATGTCTGGAGGGGAGCATATGTTACTCTAAAACCTTTATATACCTTTCATCATTGCTTTTTAAAACATGCAAGTGTCCCACACCATATGCACTAATGCATCCCCATACCATAAGAGGTGCTGGCTTTTGAACTGAACGCTGATAACAGGAGGGGTGGTCTTTCTCCTCTTTAGCCCGGAGGACACGACGCCCATGATTTCCAACAAGAATGTCAAATTTGGACTCGTCTGACCACAGGACACTTTGCCACTTTGCTACAGTCCATTTTAAATGAGTCTTGGCCCACAGAACACTGCGGCGCTTCTGGATCATGCTCAACAGTGGCTTCTTTTTTGCATGATAGAGTTTTAGGTGGCATCTGTGGATGGCACGGTGGACTGTGTTTACAGACAGTGGTTTCTTGAAGTAATCCTGGGCCCATTTAGTAATGTCAATGACAGAATCATGCCGGTGAGTGATGCAGTGGCGTCTGAGGGCCCGAAGATCACGAGCATCCAGTGAAGGTCTTCAGCCTTGTCCCTTACGCACAGAGATTTTTTTTTAGTTTCTCTGAATCTTTTGATGATGTTATGCACTGTCAATAATGAGACCTTCAAAGCCTTTGCAATTTGACATTGAGGAACATTGTTTATAAAGTATTCCACAATTTTTTTTTACGCAAGCCTTCATGGGTTGGAGAGCCTCTGGCCATCTTTACTTCTGAGAGACTCAGCCTCTCTAAGACATCCCTTTTATAGCCCATCATGTTACACACCTGATGCCAGTTAACTTAATTACTTGCTAAATGTTCCTTCAGCTGATTCTCTTATATATTAATTGCTTTTTCAGCCCTTTTTTGCCTGTGTCCCAACTTTTTTGAGACCTGTTGCAGCCAGAAAATTTGAAATGAGCTCATTTTGTGGATAAAAATGTAAAATGTCTTAGGCTACGTTCAGACAGCAGGCAAATGTGGCCCAAATCCGATTTTTTTTTTGCCCATATGTGACCTGTATCCGATCTGTTAAAGACAGTTTGAACAGCACAAATTTGATTTTTTAAAATCTGACCCAGGACACTTTCATATGTGGTCCTAAATCCAATACGTACCTGATATTTTGCAATGCGACTGCTGTCTGAACGGCCAGGTCGCAGTTATCCGACCTTTCCGTCATTGAAATGCCGAGACGAGATGCCTCCGTATTTACTTCCGTAAACAAACAGTGCGTGCCTGTGTGGTCACGTATTACCTCAGGACCTCTTTTGCGCATGCGGGTCACTTCAGGGTCACATTTAGTTCATACTCAAAACTGATAGAAGTCGCATATAATGTGTCATATGAACGAGCACACAAAAAAATCGGATTTCTCCAAAAGATCCGAATTGTGCATCAAGACCTGCTGTCTGAACGTAGCCTTAGTTTCAACATTTGAAATGTTATCTATGTTCTATTGTATATAACATATTGGCTCATGTGATCTGAAAGTCATTGCATTTTGATTTTATTCACAATTCATACTTCGTCCCAACTATTTCGGAAGTGGAGTTGTAGAGTGAAGATTCTGTGTCTATTCACCTTTCTGCACTTGTGTTTGTCAGAGTTGATGTGTGTTGACATGCAGTACTGAGGCATGCAGAAGATATTCACAGCTGAAACTATTCCTGACATCTCTCACATGGTAGATGTGTTGCAAAGTTTGAGTTATTTAGCCTGTGAAAACGTGAATAATTCGGGTAAATGGAAATAAACTGGAGAAACTAAATTGAAGGCATATTGCTAAAGAATTGAGCAATGATTCAGTAAACAACTGCCGCTTACTGAGCTAAATTTTGAGGATTTACGGGACCTGAAGATTATCAGGTTATCTGTTTTCTATTGGCATGGACAGTAAAGACTTAGAGGGAAGTCTTTATCCTCCTACTCTGCAATTAATTTATCCCACAAATCCCTAGTCTTAATCACAAGAACCATACACCTACTGTGTTTGCTGAATTGTACATTACAGCATTGATCAATAATTAAATTGTACATAGCTTGCGCAGCTAGCTCAGGCAGACAAGTCAAGACATGCCCTCATTCTCATAGACACTCCTGTGCATATCTGCCCCTGATCCACAACTATTTACGCTGCTTTTCTGCTTCACCTTTGCTGAGAAAATGGCTCAGCCTGCTGCTGTGCTGACTCAGTCTTTGCTGCTGGTAGTAACATTACCTGCTGCTGCATCACTCACTCTTGCCCGCTCATAGATAATGTCCCACCTCCACCCCTGCATCTACCTGTGGGCCTCGAAATTCCCCTGGAGGGGCGATATCCCGACACACTCTCCTCTCTTGTCCTCAAGATGAGTGCAGTGTTTCAGGATTAGAGTCAGAGCCTAAACATTAAAATACAATATGTAATCCATTCATCAATACTACAGTACAGATCATATCAAAACGGAATTCTATCACGGTAGGGTCAGGAGAAGGTAAAGGTAACTTCAGAGCAGCACGAGGGTAGAAACGCGGTGGGTTGTCTGAGAAAGCGCGGCGTAGAGATGCAAAGCATTTATAAATATAGCACCCAGTCACGTAACCCTTCCAGGATACTCATCACAGGTGGTCCAGTGTGTGCTGAAGAATGTCATGGTTGGCTGAGCGGCCGGTCAGTATCTCCCAGCAGGGGATGCTTTCACACGCAGTCACTGTAAATGGTGAAAACTTACCAACCCAACACTACCACGTAAGATTATTACTTCCTATTCATATATTTATTTGCTTAAAATAGGTGCTTGTCGTTGTATTTTTATAGTTGTAGATAGCTTTAAAATCACAAGTTTTTAATCGGTAAACCATTGCATGTAAAGGAACAATGTATGAGATATAACCAATAGTATACTGCATGACGCGGCTTGATGTGTGTTCAGTGAAAAATAAGGGCACTTCAGTGTTTCCCACAGACGGTGAAGCAATTGTTGTGGCAGACCGGGGGGGAGGGTAAAAAATTTTGCAAAATTTTACATTTGTTGAAGCGGGGGGTTGCTGCTTCTTATTTTCTCATTTTGTCGAGCGGGGGTTTGCTGCTTCTTATTTTGCGCTTTTAATTGTCGAGAATTTATCGATGATCAGGTCAACATGGACCACATACAGTGCGCTGTATAAAAAAAAAAAACTTTCAAAAGGGCACTTGCTTGGTCCAGAGGGCAAAGGGCAGGTGCTATAGCACCACCTAGAGTCTATCTCTGCTGCCTATGTGTGTGCGGTTTGTTTATGAGGAGATTAGCAGCGAAAAAGAGCGGTTCTTTTGGACAAAAATCATAAAGCTTTCTATATATCATCGGCCTGCTAATAAAACCTCGTATCTCCAAATTTGATAAGAAACAAAAACTCGTATGTCCACGATAATAACAGAAACACTGCAAAATACAAAATACATTCTTGGAAGAAAAATAGTCATCCTACCCGAACAGCTAAACTGCATTCTTTCATGCAAAATTAAACATTTTTTCTGCTGTCCTGTAAAGTTTATCATTTTGAGGATACAAGGTTTTATCAGCAGGCCGACGATATTTTAATGCTATTTAGTACAGACAGGAAAATTCCTTTATTTTTGTTGTTTACTCTTAACGTTCTGTGAAAATGAATGATAAATGTTACTGTATAGGACACATCCGCTGTCATAGTTTAGAGAAATTTTCACTTTGTTTCTGTTATATTGTAGATTGCTGGACTTTGTGGCACTCCTGACATCCAGAGAGAAGATTTTAGTAACTTTATGGACTCACACACGCAGTTGACACACGTCTTCAAAAGCAAATTTCTTCTGCGCTTTCACGTGCCCTATTATGCGGTTTCTCACAAGTTTTAAATTGAAAGTGCATGTTATGTTTTTGGAAGTGGCCATTCGCCCCGCAGTGAATAGGAAACCACACGTGGTCAGGCACTATATTTTCTTACCTGGCGCCGCCTCACAATCACTGGCTACGTTTACATGCACAGCATAATCCGATAACCGGGAATAATTCGATAATGGCAATAATATCATTTGAGGCGTTTACATGCACTTTAATAAACCGATATCTGGAAAAACCTGGTTTACATGATTCATTTAAGTAGTGGGATTTCTCTCGAAGCAGTGGCAGCACCAGAACTGAAAATTTGGGGCTACAGAACATCCCTTTATTAGTCCTAATCGGGAGAACAAGCAGCACCTGATAAGTGGGGAGTGCTCGCGGAGTGAACCATTATGTTCATTATGAAAATGACTGAGAACAGGTCAGGACTAATAATTGTTTTAAACGGATGCTTTGTGCAACCCTATTCTCTGTTCTTGTTCCACAACTGTACTGAATTTAGCCCATGATTTCATCGCTGTTTGATGCATATGGAGAGAAACTGTGTCTTCAGTTGCAAATTATGATAATTGGAAAACGCGTCAATAAAGGAAAATGATTGTCATAAAGTGACGTGTCTGTGCCCCCCCACTAGCTATGCCACTGCCTTCAGTAACCTTTTCTGTCTAATGAGGGACCATATTTTTAAATTCTTCAATCTGAGGTTTGACAGTGAATCTGAGGGCGTAGTATGGGCAGGTATCTGCACTTGCCTTAATACATTATAAATATACTGGAATATACCAAATTTATGCTTCAGAAAATGTCTTAGCAGATTGCTAAATATTCAAAAATGTCTGAAAAGCAATAATAGTATACAACCCCAATTCCGAAATAGTTGGGACAAAGTGTAAATTATGAATAAAATCAAAACACAATGACTTTCAAATCACACCAGCCAGTATTTTAGTCACAATAGAGCAGAGATAACATAGCAAATGTTGAAACTGAGAAATTTTACAATTTTATCCACAAAATGAGCTCATTCCAAATTTTATGGCTGCTACAGGTCTCAAAAAAGTTGGGACAGGGGCCTATTTACCATGGTGTAGCATCCCCTCTTCTTTTTAACACAGAGTGGAGGCGTCTGGGCATTGAGGAGACAAGTTTCTTGAGTTTAGCCATTGGAATTTGATCCCACTCTTGTTTAATACAGGCTTCCAGCTGCTGGAGAGTTTTGGGTCTCCTTTGACGGACTTTTCGTTTAATTATGCGCCAAATGTTTTCAATCAGTGAAAGATCAGGACTGCAGGCAGGCCAGTTCAGCACATGTACTCTTCTACTACGAAGTCATGCTGTTGTAATAGCTGCAGTATGTGGTTTTGCATTGTCCTGCTGAAATACACAAGGCCTTCCCTGGAATAGATGTCGTCTGGAGGGGAGCATATGTTGCTCTAAAACCTTTATATACCTTTCAGCATTCATGGTGCTTTTTAAAACCTGCAAGTGTCCCACACCATATGCACTAATGCATCCCCATACCATCAGAGATGCTGGCTTTTGAACTGAACACTGATAACAGGAGGGGTGGTCTTTCTCCTCTTTAGCCCGGAGGACATGACGCTCATGATTTCCAACAAGAATGCCAAATTTGGACTCATCTGACCAGAGAACACTTTGCCACTTTGCTACAGTCCATTTTAAATGAGTCTTGGCCCACAGAACACGGTGGCACTTCTGGATCATGCTCAACAATGGCTTCCTTTTTGCATGATAGAGTTTTAGGTGGCATCTGTGGATAGCACGGCGGACTGTGTTTACAGACAGTGGTTTCTTGAAGTATTCCTGGGCCCATTTAGTAATGTCAATGACAGAATCATGCCAGTGAGTGATGCAGTGGCGTTTGAGGGCCTGAAGATCACGAGCATCCAGTGAAGGTCTTCGGCCTTGTCCCTTATGCACAGAGATTTTTCCAGTTTCTCTGAATCTTTTGATGATGTTATGCACTGTTGATGATGAGACCTTCAAAGCCTTTGACATTGAGGAACATTGTTTTTAAAGTATACCACAATTTTTTTACATAAGCCTTCACGGGTTGGAGAGCCTCTGGCCATCTTTACTTCTGAGAGACTCAGCCTCTCTAAGACATCCGTTTTATAGCCAATCATGTTACACACCTGATGCCAGTTAATGTAATTACTTGCTAAATGTTCTTTCAGCTGATTCTCTTATATATTAATTGCTTTTTCAGCCCTTTTTTGCCTGTGTCCCAACTTTTTTGAAACCTGTTGCAGCCAGAAAATTTGAAATAAGCTCATTTTGCGGATAAAAATGTAAAATGTCTCAGTTTCAACATTTGAAATGTTATCTATGTTTTATTGTAAAAAACATGTTGGCTCGTGATCTGAAAGTCATTGCATTTTGATTTTATTCACAATTTACACTTCGTCCCAACTATTTCGGAATTATATAATTAATGGCTGAAATGCATGTCATCAGCAGCTTAAACATTATCTGTCTCCAGCAGTGTAGCCATTTCAATTATGTTTTTTTTTTTTTTTTGAGTGAAACTGAGCTCTTTTGCTAATTGCTCGCCCACACTCACCTTTTCTTGGACAGGGTTGTGTTGTTCAAGGGCTAATTTGGTCAGTTCACCAAAGAATCTAAAACAACATCACATACAATCGCTGTGCAGCCAAGTAGTTAGGTAACCAGCCTTTTCCAACTCGCGGTTTGAATACCAGATGAGACACTACGGGAGTAGCCTTGAGCATGGTCCTTCACTGCGATTTATTCACTAAATGGCCAGCTATATGAATCAGTAATACAAAATGTCAGCTGTTAAAGTTCCCCAGAATGAGAGTATATGAAAAATCTATAAAATGTGAATTAAACATTTAGTGTCTTTAATACACAGCATTTGGGCAAAGTACAAAGCACACTGAATTGTTCTATGCAGAGTTACATTGTGCTATGCTGTGTTTGTACTCTGAATAATATGATCACATCTGTGCAGTCATCATCGGCAGTGAACAAAAATGAATGATTCAGTGTCACTGTATTTGTGTTAGTCAGCTCTCCCATGTAAAACAGCAATTTCTGACCCTCGCATCTCCGCCGTTTCTTTACCAACCGCAGTGCCATTTAATAAAGTGCACAGCAATCATTGCAGGCGTTCCAAATACTGATTTTTGTATAGTAAGGTTATGGCCTTACCATGTTGCTGGTGACCGTAAAAAATTGCAGTAAAAAAAATTCTCTATTTAAATTCAACAGTTACTGGAAGAGTACCCCTTGTTCTCTTTGACACTCAAAAACATAAATGTTTTTTGTACTACCGTGGCTGTGGACTTCACTATCCCCCGCCACGAAGTGGGACCGGGGGATACTGGATAGGGGTCCGTCCGTGCACCCGTCTGTGCATGCATCTGTCCGTCTGGGCCACAATAGGCACAAGATTTCTCTGAAAATATCATACCTACACTAAAGACCAGAAGTTTGGAAGCAAGGCCAATACAGGTCAAAAATTTGGAAGCAACTTCAAGTTTCTGTTTACAATTCTTAAAAACCAGTATGAAATCTTTGGATTTTGGGATGTATTAACTGCATGATTAGACTTTTCTTTCATTGATATGCACCATTTTCCTCTATTTACCTTAGGTACTGTATACATTGATGTTACTGGACCATTGCTGAATAAATGTTAACAAAAGAAAGGAGGGGCTTAGTTTTTGGGTTGAGAAGATTTGCAAGAGTCACAACTTCAGTGAAAAAGTAAAAAACAAATCACAGTTTGCATTATTCACTTTATGTCATGGTTTACAGCCCACTGGATGCCAACGGCAATTCGGCGGGCACTAGGACCATGGACCTAGTAATATGGGCCTGATAATTTGTGTAAAAATGTATTCTGATAAGTGACTCTTTATATAATAATCATGTTTATTTTGTTGCAAAGTATACCAACGAAACTATGATCTTTTTTTGTACAAATTTGATCTTGCTTCCAAACCTTTGGCCTGTTGTGTAGATGCTTGAAATTTTGTACGCTTAACAAGCTACTCATGATCTACGTTGAGTTCCAAAATTGATGTCAAAGCATTTTTTTTTTTTTTTTACTGAGTTATGGCCCTTGATCGTGGCGGGGGATAGTGATGACACTGTCGTCTTGTTAACTTTAATTTAAGACAACAAAATGTGAAATTTTGCTGTTGAATTTACCATAGACAGAAAGTAGATACAAGGCTAACTTATAAATCAGGTTAGATAGCATCTCCAAGTTTCAACATCTCAAAGTTTGAAAATTTGAACTTGAGAAAAGTCGGAGACCATTATGTCCAGTGGCTCCAGAGAGCAGCTTATAATCATTCACACACCGTCTGTGTGTCACGACCTTTGCGTGAATGCCCTCTGTTCCTCCCATTCGCCTACTTGCCTGTCTATTAGAAGTAATGTCGCCTTTGATTGGTTTACGTCTCGCGTGTTCCCCATCCCCCGCAGTGCCTCGTTTCATTTTTACTTCCTTTTGTACCTGTGAAGTGTATTTAAACCCCTGCTTTCAGTTGCAGGCTGCTGGATTGTAATTTGTTATTTATGCTAACAACCAGTCAGTATTCCTGGTAAATACTCATCTTTATTAATTGAAATATGAACTTTTAAGGGGAACCCAGGTCAAACCTCTAGTAGATTTGCCAAAAAGTGCACACTTTGAGATTGTGCCTGTCACACCAATTTCTTCAGCAATATCTGCGTAAGAGGATACCCGCAAAAAAATACACAACCACCAGACCATTCTTCATAATACTGCACACTACCATCGAGTCACAGTTGCCAGAGTCCAGTGACGTTTTTGTGGACTGCTTATTGGTTGATTGATGCATGTACTTTTTCAGTTGGTACTTTTCCACCTTGATGCTTGCTGCTCATGTCTACCTAGCCCTGGAAGTGCAACGATGTGAAAAAATATATATTTTGTGGCCACAATTATGTCGTTTCCACAATATAGTTAACTGAAATTGAGGGAAGAACTTACAGTATATCTAGAGGCCACAAAACATATATTTTTATGTCATTGCACATCTCGGGCTCCATACATTTCTGAATGAGTTCAGGATTTTTTTCCAGGTTCAACAGGGGATGAAATGCAGTTCTACCCTGGTTTGAGCAACTGTAAACCCGGAAAAACACAATTTTCCTGCACACTGATTGTAGGGGATAGCGTACGGGTCTTGTAACATCCTGGAAAAGTTGTCCACAAAAGGGTCTTGCCAAGCGGTTAAGTCACTACAATCTTGATGTTCATTGGGCTATAACTTTTTAACCAGATAACTTACTTAAACTTAAAATACATGTTTCTAAAGGTTTTTTACAAGTACTTTAACATGGTTTACTCAATGGATTGTTAGAATAATTTTAAATGTGAAATTAGCAAAAATGTGCTCGGTTACGGTACTACTAAAAGAGGACATCAGATTTGACAAGGTGTACGCAGAGATGCATAACATGCTGTTCTCATTACAAATTGGAGTCAACCTGGTTTCAATATTGCAATAAACCTATTAAACTATGTTCTCAGCAAAAATTTTTGCAAAATATGGAATTTCTTAGATTTAACAGGGAAAAGAATATGGTTATGTCATTACAAGCTGTATTGGTTACATCACTACAGAACTAGATGTTCATGAGAAAAAGTAAGGTTTACTTCAAGAAAAGAACTAAAATAGGTAACATAACATACTTTTATTACCTCCGCCAGCGAAGTTGGGGCGGAGATTATGTTTTCGCCCGTTTGTTTGTTTGTCTGTTTGTCTGTTTGTGAACAACATAACTCAAAAAGTAATAAACGGATTTGTCTGAAATTTTGTGGGTGGATTGTTATTACATCAAGGATGGACCCTATCGATTTTCACCACGATCACTGAAACAATATGGCCACCACGGCAGCCATATTGAAATCCTATCACACGTGATAAATCAAAAAGCAATGCACAGATTTGTCTGAAATTTTGTGGGTGGATTGCTATTACATCAAGGATGGACCCTATTGATTTTGACAGTGATCGATGTAACAATATGGCCGCCACGGCAGCCATCTTGAAATCCTATCACACGCGATAACTCAACTTTGCTCCCACTCATACACATTTGGATTGTGCTGCCTTGGCAGAGGTTTGCACTCTACGAGTGCCTCTAGTTATAAAGAAACATTCTCTATCACAGATATACATTATTATTACTTAAGTCAGTTATAACAGCAATCTCATTTCATCACGTAATCTCGTCACTAAAAAACTCATTTTTAATTTGAATTTGGCAAAAATAGTTACAGATGCTGAAAAATATGACTAGTAAAAGGTATTAAATGTAGAAACAAGTAAATTTTATGTAGTTTTAGATATTTTATTGTTGGGATGAAAATTATGTGAAAAATAGATTTCTGAGCGTGTCTGTAGTTTTCAAACTTCATGCACTTTAAATGGCTGTAATTTTTTTTCACATCTTGTATTGAAAAACGGAGTTTGTTCCATAAACGAGACAGATTAAGATACAAGATCAGTCCATTCACTAAGTGTTACAAAGAAATATAATTTTCATCACTCATGTTCACTTTCGCTTGGCCAGACCCAAAAACATCACTATTACGTGGGGGGACGGTGTTCGATGTGGAAACATGTCCGGTCCCATACGGAGCAGAAGACGCCTCTGCTTGTGCTATATAAGTTTTACTTCCGCAACTCTTCTGGGAAATCGGACAGGTCTTCACAGGTGAAGGATACAACTTAAAGCTCAAAGTGTGCTCATTTCGGGCAAATCAACTTGAGGTTTGACTTAGGTTCCTCTTTAAGCCTCTGTCACGCTGTGGTGACTTAGGAGGGCGAATCCCCACGAACTAGAAAAAGTGAAAAAATCTTGGCAATTCATATTGGGCTCGTGGTGGATTCTCCCTCATTCGCCGGCATTCTTGGCCAGTCTCAGAGGGGCTACGACTGTTTTGAAACGTTCAAAACATTCGCGGTCCAAGTGCGATTTATTTTTCATCGTACTGCATTCCTACTGCATTCTTGGAGCCAGTCGTGGCGATTCGCATACATTCTTAAACATTCGTAGGGGGTCGTAGTGAGGCGCGGGAGCAAGAATGACCACGACCAATCACGACAATTTGACGGTTGGATTTTGAATTTGGCGCATGTAGTAGGTATACCTACGAAGAGGGAAGAATAGGCACGTATGTTGTACGCCTGCCCTATGTATTCACTACATATGCACCACTTAATGCGCTGAGAACCTAAATGCGCATTGGACGCGAATGCAGTAGGAATCGAGGCGAATGGAGGCGATTGACTGTGAACCCAATACGCATCGCCCACGAACCACCGCAAATTAGTACGATTGAGCACGACTCCAGTACAAATGAGTGTGAACCGTGGGAAGACCGCCCGCGAATGGTGGCGAGTGTATAAATAGTCGCGTTCAAATTGTGAGACTTCAGTTGCCGTTGAGCGATGTGTGGCTTGTCTTGAAGTCTTGAAAATGCAGCCGCTTTATATACCCTGGATCTCTCCAGAAATTGACCCCTGTGAGGTCATGATCCCATAAAAAAAGTAGTGCATTTCGGCACGTCCACATTTCCTACATTCATACTCAATCCTACTGCATTCTCGGTCAATCGTACTGCGTTCGTACTCAAGCGTAGTGAGTTCGTACTGCGATCGTATACATTCGTGGTGATTCTTCATGATTCCTACTCCAGTTTTCTAGCCATTACAAAGTTAAATGCGCGATTAAGTACTACATGCGTAATGATTCTTGTTCATTCTCACTGCAATCTTACTCCTGTCGCCGACATACCTACGGCAATCTTACAAAATACCTACAGCATGCGTACCACAATCTTAGGGCATTCGTGTATAGGTCCAGACAGGGCCCCAGGCAGGCGAATGACGACGACAAAAATAATCCCCCCAGTTCGCGGGGATTCGCCACAATAGTCGCCACAGTGTGACAGGGGCTTTAATGATAGTAATTCACGGAAGCCTTCCTCTTTTCTGAGCTAACTCAAACAAGCCAAACAAGCTTCCAAGCCTACTCAGGGTCCAGGATTAGGACCAAGTTCAAGTTAACCCGGAACAAATCAGCTTCTCTGTTCACTTTAATAGGAACAAGCTCCCAAGCCTAATGTAGGGTCCAGGATTAGGACCGTATTCTTGTGAACCCTTTCCAAGTATTTTCCTCTGTCCACTGTTTTAGGAACAAGCTGTTAATCCTGCCACGGTCATCATGATTGGAACCAAGTTCCGCTCAAACTACTCACCTCCTGTGGGATGGTTCAGCTCTTTGAAGTGTGTATACCACTTGGCTGTCATCCCGGAAAGCCACTGGCTGGCGATTGGCAGCCCAGCTTCACCTATTACACCCTTGTCGAACTGTTCTCTCTTTCTTTTGGGTTCTATTCCCACTTTTTCCTCTGGGGTGCCGTCCCCAATCATTACTGTACTGCTGTCGATAAACCTACCAATTGAATTGTACTCTGCCTCCCCGCTCGATTCCTGGTCTGGAACATAATACTGTGTCTGTGTTGGATCCGATATGATCCTTTGGTCAGATACAGCACAAATGATGCAGTAAAGCAAAGGGAAAACCATGTAGCTAGCTGACAGTATTGTTAGCATTTACAGTAAGATACGGTAACGTTATGGTTTTTTCCATCTGTTAGCTAAATGATTGCAGCGGGTGGTGTAAGAACAGTAACAGTGGGCTACATAGCTAGCCAATGCCTCCTTGTCTAAATCTTGTATAACACGGACAGCTTATATTTGTTTTACAAACTGATTATATTACAAGCACCAATCAAGGGTATCACCCGCAATTTTGGCCCCATGAAAGGATTCACATTGGGCTCCACCAATCGAGAAAATACCATGTTGTAATATTTCTGAGAGCCCCTGTTAGTCAGGGTACCAATAGTCTTATCTTTCCCCTGCCTTATGGCCACAACCCTGCAAAGGACATAAGACTAAGTTCATAATTTACTATTTCATACAGCTCATTTAAAGCATGTCAAACATGACTGGCTCTGTTTAGTGCCTAGGCTCGCAGGAAGCTGACGCCGATGTGTTGCATGTTTGCTTTCGTTAGCTAACTTAACATGGACTATTCATTTCCCGCTAAATGCATGTTTTAGGTGGTTTCAATACTCACTGGAAAACTTGCTAAACCAGCATTTTAAACCAGTTACAGCTCTGAATTGCTTCAAATTGTTTTGAAGGTTACTAGCATAAATAATGCCAATTATGAATTAAACCCCCTAGTGTAAAAACTATGGAAATTAATACCACACACACAAAAAAAAGTATGTGTTTTGTCTGCATTTGTCGGAAGATTGGAAATTAATTTGCCTCAAAAGTCGCATGATCTTTGACAAGTAATACTGCCTTTGTGTAATTCAGAAAACCTGTAAGCACCACTGGGCAGATTGCTTCATATTTATGTTGAAACAGTAGTCCTTTACTGTATATTGGCAATTTTGCTTGTAGCTCCCTGGCAATATGCATATGTGTTGCATGAAGCCTGCAACATTTCAAACATGCCACTGCATCCTATTTGAGGGCACGTATCTTGTGTCACTCTTTCAAAACTGCTTGATCATAAACTGTCGGTTGGCCCATATAGGTGGGAGTTATTAAACTGAGATGACTACTTGATAGATTTTTTTTTATTACAGGGTCATTTATACGGAACGTAGAGTGTTGCCACGATATGTTCAGGATGTGAATGAATCTTTACCTCATAGCTCCAGGCGATATAGGTACGTAAATATCACGATATCATTCACCTTGATAGAGAGCAGTCTTGCTCTTGTGTCAGAGCAGATGAAATTAATTTCACGCCTTTCCAGTCTTTTGGTAAATGGTAACTTTTGACTTAAAAAAATAATTTTTTGCAATTAAAAATACATTAATTCTAAACGGAAATATTTATTGCGCCCGCCGACACCAAAACAATTCTGCACTTCAGAAACCATAGATTTGGTTGGCATTTGTAAGCGACATGGGTGTGGGTGAGCGTGGAATAAATTAGTTCTACATGTTCTAGGTTTTGCTCATTGCTTTAGTAAAGTCCGAACACAGTTAAGTCCAACCATTACATCTCTTCGGTCTCCGTCTCCCCCAGCTACTCGCACAGCGCCAACTAGCTACCATATCTTATATTGGTACATCCCTCTAACATTACCGTAATTTCTGAATATGTGCAACCAATATTTTCATATACTAAACTTGTGTAAAACATTAAATTGAAACACTGCACTCATTCATTTCACTCATACAGTATGTTTAAAGAGTAATTTATGAATGCTTAAATAAACCATCCTATTCGCAGCATTTGAGGAGCCAGGAATATCCACTCACAGTATGTTTTAAACAAGTTTGAGTCAAGAGACCATCTAGTTTTGAGAGAGAGGGTTCAATCCATTCAAACCTCTGTTATCGGGAAGCAACATAAAAATGAGACATTTTTGGTTTCTGGCTAGATATCTCTGAGCTGGAAATCATGAAAATGCCACAGTTTTACTGTGTTTGCTGGAGAGCAGCTGTGAAATCCTGGTTTCCTACAGCGCAGCCTGCAATTATTTGGATGGTGACAATTTTTTTGCTTTTAGGCACTTTTTACTGTCCAAATAATTACAGCGGCCTCCACCATATCTCGAGACATGCTCAGTGTGACTATATGAAAATGGTTGGATACTGTATAATTCTGTGCTGGTATGAACGCATTGCGCTATATGTCCATACATAAATGCTGTTTGGCTATACCTCCAGTTTTGAATGTGTACAAGATTTGTTCTGTGTTATAAAACTTTAAAAAGAAAAATGTAATAGTAGAATACTGGCATTTTACCATTCTACCATGTATTCATATATTGTCAATTTTTTCCTAACAGCTTTATAATTCAGTACTTTTTCAAAAAAATTATTCAGTGGCAAAACATTTGGAAATTCAGTTACAGAATTATTAATTAAATTAATTAATTAATTAATTAATTAATTAATTAAAAGGAATTCAATTTCAGAATTTATGGGCGCCGTCGTCTCTATATTCAAAACTATCTTCCTGTAAAAAAAATTCAACCATACACATTTTTGCTGCTTGCGAATTTGTACCTCAGCTATCTTACAGACTCTCACCATAAAATTCATGCACATATTTTGGGGTATAGACAGTGCTCAGTCCTTTGAAACAAAGCATAATTTAGATTCATAAAGAGTCAAAATATGCGAGAGAACAGAAAACCCGGAGGCTGGATGTAGGGAGGTGTCTGATGTGATTGTGTGCATATTGCTTGCTGTATGTGGAATTCATTAGAGAGGTGAGTGAGCGAGAGTTTTGGGGGGGGGGGTTCAGCATAAAACCGACCCAATTGGAGGAGAAGAGGATACACCAGCACGCTCATTCTAACCCCACGCTTCCAGCGGCGGAGCAACAACTCAAAACAAACAGTTGGAGAGACGAGTCAGTGGTGTTTTTCCTCTCCATTTCATCGGAGATGTGGGGAGCAGAGCTGCGATAGAGGGCAAGAGAGAAAGAAGAGGTGCCGGTAAGCGTTTTTTGATTTGGGGAGCTGGTGAAGGGGTGGGGAGGGGGGGGGAGTCGTGGATGGGAGGGTAACGGAGGGACGAGTACAGAGGTGCGGAAGGGGTGGATGCTGTGGAGGATGAGAGGAGACGGAGCGAGAGAAAAGAGGGCGAGAGAGAGAGAGTGAGTGAGAGACGGAGCGTCAGAGAGGGAGGATCTGGGAGCTGTTTTGTCGGGAGGACACATCCTACTGCGACAGGGCTGCAGCTGAGCCGAATCGCCTCTCACCGAGGGAGGGAGGGAGAGCACAAGGGTGAGCGAGTGAGCGAGGACGAGAGAGAGAGAGAGAGAGGGAGAGAGAGAGGGAGAAAGAAAGTCTCATTATCTGACAATCCCATGCGGTTCCTTTTATTCCAGTACGCCTCTGGAGGGGACAGCATTTCCGCCACTACTGCGTATGACCGGCGATCCACGCGTCCGCACGCCCACCCTCCCCTCCGCCCCCGTCCCGGGCTCTACGCCGCACAGCCGGGAGGACGCCTGCATCACGCTCCTGCTCCGCTGCTCTAATTAAGGTTAGCTATCCAGCTGGAGGATTCCCCGCTACTGAGCCGACTGCAATTAGCACCGCGAGCGTCATTTTAATAGCAGCGCTCTGCGTTTCGGCTGTTGGGATGTTAGCTGCTGAAGGGGCGTTGGGGGAAGGGAGAGGGCTCTTAAAGTGGCACAGTGCAGTGTTGTGACTCCTTGTTTTGTTTTTAATTGGTGTGAAAAGTTGCGTTTGTTTGGGACCGCGTAGACGAGAGTTGTGGATTGTGAGCCGTGCGGGAGATCCTCTGAATCGTCCGAATCGAATATGCTCTGCGCAGACTCCCAGCATGCATCTGGCGGACCATCTGAACTGTTGTTGTCATCGCGCTTCTACTGTGCTCGTGTGCTAACCTTCTCCTTGCATGTGTAGGGCATCCCCCCAACCTGTGTCAGTGCCTTCTGATGGACAGTGGCCAGGCTGGTCAGGTGTGGTAGATGCTGATATTACCCTGCTGAAAAATCCAGCAACGACCAGCAGGGATTCTTCAATGGTTTAAGCTAGTCATTGCTGGTCATTGCTGTTATGCTGCTGATCAGAGTTGTGATATTGCTGATCATTGCTGGTTTGCTGCCGGTCATTCTCCTGTGATCTGGAAAATCCTAGTGAGTTTATCAGTGGCAAGGGTCTCATAATTGAGCAAAAACCTTTAGATTTTGGACTTTTCCTAAGAGAAAAAAATAATAGAGACTTGATTTTGACAGTTCAAATAACACAAATAGCAAGTGTTTAAAGATTTTCACTGCTCTAGATCACAGCAAATGAGGGTCAAACTCAGTTTCCACCAAACATGACACACGTACTAGGTTTTTCCAGATCACAGGGGCATTGCTAGTGTATCGCTCAGAAAACGCTGGTTAAAGCTGGTTTAGGGGCAACACAGTAAAATTTCAGGGTTAATTTGACTCCAAGAGTTTATTTGAGTTGAAGATGCTGGGATGGACTCATATAAACTCTATTGGAGTTGAATTAACACTGGGATGTTTACTGTATAGAGTCTGCTGGTGGCCAAACTTGTAGGTTATAAGACTGTGGGATCCTGAGCTGGTCAACAGTTGGTCCACCACTGAAAGAGCTGAAAGTGTTGTGTGATCAGCCTGTACTGGTTCGAGCTGCTTTGGCTGATGCGGGATGGATCTCAGCAGGATTTGGGGACAGCTCCTCTCCAGGAGACTCCTTCTGTATTTTGGGGCGCTGATCGGGGGCTCATCATTCTATTTGGGGTTCGGCTCATATCGCTCGCTAGAGTGCAAATCTGGGTACAGGGAGTTGATGGGTCTCTTGTCTCTTCATTGGGGGTTTGGACTGTTGGTGTTGGACAAGCTGGCAGATGGGTAGCCATATGCGCAGGTGCTCTTCGGGAATTGCTGAAATGGTTATTTTCCTGTTTCTACTGCTGTTTCTCTCTCTCTCTCTCTCTCTCTCGCTATTTCCAGCTTTAGTGTGCCTGCTTTCTGTATGGTGCTTAGCAGTCTATGGAAGGACATGTTTGCTAATCCACTTATCTCAAACGGGTCATTTGTCTCCATCACCCTGGTTAGCACTGGAGCATAACTCCACAGCACCACTCTGGATGCTGAACCCGTCCAATGGCAGCGCTGGCCACTAGGCTCATCCAGAAACACAGACGCATTAATTGGCACCAATTACCTTCAGTCTGTGTGCTGTTGCATTAGAGATTTTCAGCATGATGTGCTTTAATTACAGTCTCTCTACTCTTTGTATTGGTGAACGGGAGAATGGAGGCTTGTACGAGCTTTGATTCAAAGTGCTTCTGATGGTTAGCTCACTCACGAGGAATGAACCCCAGTGTTACTAACTTTTCTTCAGATGTACAGATATACAGTAGACACAGAGAGAACGCATTCACGGCTCCCAGTGCGGGTAGAGAAAGGCCATTGTTTGGCTTCTGCCCGTCCTTCTGAACAATGTGACTCTTTGATATGTGTTACACACTTGAATGAGCCGCGCAGTTTCTGTAATTAGCTCGGTCTTCTCCTCTCTCTTTTTTATTTGTCCAATTCTGTGATTCTCTCTGAAACAAGCCAGAGTCGGTGCTCAGGAAAATCTTTTTGTTTCTTGCAGTTTTATTCCAAAGATGATCTCACTCACCCCCTTACTCCCTTTGGGCACTCCCCCTCCCCCATCCCACACACACAGAGTCACGTAAAGACATCCGCAAGGGTTCAATATACATCCACCCCACTTCCCTAAGGAACCTGCTAGCTTCTCTAATTAATGAGCATGACTAATGCTTAGGGAAAAGATCATATTCTCAGACACAGTTGTGTCACAGTTGAGTCGTGCAGGCTCTTGGTTTAGCCAAACGTGTTTAGAGAGTCTTTTATGATGGAGAGGATTATGGACAAGTCTTACGGGGTCTTCCAGGGCTCCAGATCAATGTTTTCAGAGGTTGTTAATCAAGGGAAAAGTAAATCTTATTGGGCCTTGGGTTTGGGAGCTGTGTGCTCAGAGATCGAACCTTCACGACGGAGGACAGCGTGGCCAGTCGAAACGGGTAAAGCCAGGGTTTGCGAGGGCCAAGCTTCTGCATGGACCTGTGACAGATCCGCAAATTAAAACCCAGCGAAGCATCGGAAGAGCGTGCGGGGGCGATTTAAGATCTCGCACAGGACAGGGAGACAGGCGGGCAGATGGGTAAACCATTGGCCTGTACTGGAAGTGACAGGTACACAAATGCCGAACTCCGAGCAGGAAGTGAAGCGTTGCCTGCAGGAGACATAGCCGCATGAAAGTAGTTGTACCTGAGCTCCTGTAGACCGAACACAAGACAGGTGCTCAGCCGTCCTTACGACATGCAGTGACAGGCGTCCTTAGTATCCTGACTCTGCGACCGCCTAAGGGGCAAATTTTAGCTCTCGGCTCACAGACGGTTCCCTGTCATGTCAGCAAAAGTTCTCTGTTTCCAAGCTACTGTGAAAACTAGAACCACTACTATTTTCATAATGTACTCCTTTACCTTTAGACATGCATGCACAATTATTCTGTTAGACTTTGGCTCGGAAATATCTGCGTTTTTGTGCCATTTCAAGTCGAAACAAAGGGCAGGGAAGTTAGCTATCAACTACTGTTCCATCCGCTCATGAAACTTTAAACAGCTCTGTTTTTAGAGAACATTTTACAGCACACATCAAGTATGGATGTGCAGAATGTACAAAATTTCATTATCTGGATTTTCCTGTGTATTTTTGGTTAATAAAATCTGAGAGCTTGTCATCAGCATTCCTGCAGGGAATTATGAATGTTTATTTTCTGGTTGCACAAGCTGTGTGAATATTTAAATACCTCCAGACACCCACAACCTTTTATAGGAAAAAGGATTTCAT
The DNA here is from genome assembly GCA_029692085.1 of Gymnothorax javanicus. Classification (NCBI taxonomy): domain Eukaryota; kingdom Metazoa; phylum Chordata; class Actinopteri; order Anguilliformes; family Muraenidae; genus Gymnothorax; species Gymnothorax javanicus. The sequence continues at coordinate 9,525,455 of CM056202.1, read as the reverse complement.
TTCAGATGTTTTTTTTTTTTTTCCCAATAAGCCCGGGAACCTGATTTGCAGCACAGCGATTCCAGATAACTTGGATTGGCTTATTATTTGTTCAAGGTTGTTAAAATATTTATGAAGTCTCCCGACTTTGTACGATTCCTATGAGTCAGTCTGGAACTGTCATTTCATTTATATACATTTTGTGCATACAATGTGCTGATACTCCTGAGTCCCTCCAATATTTGCATTCCTTCTCCCCCCGGCCTCAACCTAAAAGAATAGTTTTTTCAAATTTTTCAAATTAATTCTGAATGTGTACTCTAGCCCAGGAGTGATAGCTCGACATCAGCATTGGAATGTTCAGTAGGGTATTCGAGCCACACATCAGTAACCTCATACCTTAAGGTTAATGTAGAAATGTTTGACATCGTGCTGTAAAAGTCCTAGAGATGCTTTCAGATCAATCTTTCCTCAGCTTTACACGGAGAGATTAAGTGTTCTCAATTTACATTTGCCTACAGATATCCCACATTTTAATCAGATAACGTGTCAGGACAATTTATAGACTCAAAGCTCCCGAACAGAAGTAGCTGAGATTCATGTTGGCGTTTTTTGCTAGAGATCCTACTGCCTATTCCTTTCCCCCGACTGCTAGTAGTCAAATAAAAAAATCTATTCTCTTAAATATGAACCTGTACGCATTTTCAATCTCCATGAAAAAGTGTGGCCATAATGCACAAGTGAGAAGCAGTAAAATTGAGAGGGATTTTGATATAACGCTGTCAACAGTGCAGACATAAACGTACTGTATGGAACGCTCACCCAATACACTATCAGAAAAACTCTCTCCTCTGGATAAGAGTTCTAACGGAAGGAAATATGCTCCTGCGATTCAGTAATAATGTGAAGACATTATTCTGAATGTGTAATCTCCGGTTGCCTCCAGCGTTTGTCGTGTCCTCCCCTGCCCTTTACTGCATATTCGCCCTCCCAGTCCTGCCTCCCTACCTGCCCGTCAGGGGCCTAACAGTGGGCCGAGTGCGCAGGACGGCTCAGGAAGCGAAGCGGCCTTTGTGGCGTGGAGATGAGGTAGCTGCTCTCTGTGATCCCTGGATCAGCCATATTGATTGTCGCCCCTGTCCGTCGTTTAACTGGTTTTCTCCCCCTTCCTTAGCCTGTGTTTGTAAAAGGATCTGACATAAGGCTTCAACAGAAGGGACAATATTGAAAGAGCCAGGCTATCCCAGTAGACCAACATTTCTTGGTCTCGAGAGGGTGTGGAGGGCTTGGCCAAGGTCTTCCAAGGACGTAGTTTTGGTTTAACGCCGTCTCACGCAGTGTCATGCTGAGGGAATTTATGTGCTCGTTGTCCATTTGGTAAAATGGCCGAGGGCATTTTTGATCTGATGAAATCACATTAGAGCGCCATTCGTATTCAGTCCGGCCTGTTGTGCTATCAGTATGCTGGGCTCATTCTTGGGTGTTGAGTTACTTCCAGGCACAGTGGTCGGGGAAGTTGTGTAGATGTATCGAACGTGCGTGTCTGAGTCGTTATTCTTCGGCGTCAGCTGACGGCTCCGGCCAGCGTTGTCCTTGGTGGTGTCACCATTTTAGATCGATACCTCCCTTTTCTGATTTAATGAATCGATGCTTGAGGACAGCGTGGGTTTTAGACACAAAGCAACTGATTTGTGACCCAAATCGAGGCATTCGCGTTTCGCGGAATGTGTTCGGCAGGTATCAAGATTGGGACGTTGAGCGTATGTGAAGGGGAATCGGAACGGGCAACTCCCGGCTCCGAAATGGTTACATCTGGAGATCAGGGGGTCGAACAGTCGGGGGTATTGATGCCACCGAAAGGACACCAGCGCATCTGCCAAAACTGGGCGAGTTGCTCCAGACTCAGAAGCGAATAATGAGGGATCTGTGTGGCGCTGGAGAAGCTGGGGAGAGCTATCGCTAATGTGAAGCACGCTACACGTTTTTAAATAAGCCTCTGTTTGGAGTGTGGGGGTCAGAGAGGGGGGGGGGGGGGTGCAGGGGGAGGTCGGGCAGGGGAGGTCCGGCCTGCCCCTGGACACAGAGTCCTCCATTGTTTCCCAGAATGCAACACAGACACAGATGCGACGTCTTCTGAGCTCAAATCAGCGCGGCTCTGATAACTGAGTTGGGTGATGAGCTTGCAGCTTTGCTCGACGGCTATGATCCCATCACGTAACGCATCGTGACAGGTAGCGCTCAGCATCATGGCTCACAATGGCTCTATTTCACTCAGGGCCTCTTGGCGCGATCTAGTTTGAAATGCCTTAATATAGGAACTGATAAGCATATAGCTGTCAAAGCAACTTTTACACCGTCAGGAGTCGAGACGTCAAGTTCAATTTAAAATGCAGGGGAAACACTGAGTGTCTGTCTGATACCATATTCTGTGAGTTGAAATTTCCGGAAACAGTTTGTTTTTAGATTGTTCCTTGCAGTACAATAAGCCTAATCTCTTCAAAAGGAACTTATTCATGAAAGGCATGTTCACTGAATTAATGAAAAATTTAAACTAAACATAATTGAATATCCTGAGGCTTCAGCTGCTTTCACACTGGACGCGAAACAAATAGGTTACATTCAAAGTCAATGCAAAGACGCGTGCATTCGCGTCTTTGCATTGACTTTGAATGTAACCTGTCGTGCGAAAAATTTGTTTCGCGTTTGGTGTGAAAGCAGCTTTGTTCTTTTTTTTGAAAGAAATAATTATGTATGGTCAACAAATATATCCAGTGCAAACCTGAATATGGAGTCTTTTCAGTTCATAAGGCTAATGTTGCGAGATCAAAAGGCCAATCACAGTGCTTTGAGATCTGGGCACTCGCTGGGCAATTGCATTTCACCTTGCCAAAGAGGTCTTTAAATTAAGCGAAATGACCTTTCTTTCAAGTTTCGAGCTAATCTTCCAGCTTGGACTTTTTCCAAAAATTTCAGTCCCACTTGCAATTCAATGAGTGCCAAAGCCAGAAGTCCTCACAGACAAGATCAATTAGATGATTATCTTCACTCTGCCACTGAATGCGCACCATCTGTACTGCACATGTGGCTTGGATCAATAGGTTGAACATGAACACATTTTTTGGTCAATACAGTGAGTCAACATCCAGGCCTTTTAATCATGTTGCTGTGGTTTTTGGTGGCTGAGTGACATAACATAAAACACACACACACACACTCACACACACATACATACTCACACACACAAACATATGCATGCTGGAACACACACATGAGACCGGTGTACCTCACGCAAACTCATAGTCACACACACAAACACAAGCTTATACATGCATATGCATACGCGCAATGCACAGAAACACACACACACACACACACACACACACACACACACCCAGACAAATTTGTTCACACTCAGCCATGCCTACACCACACACACACACACACACACACAATATTCATAAACATTACACACACACACACGCACACACACACCCAGAAACGCAAGCATAGACACACATCAAAGCACACGCACACACCAAAAGATGCCCATTAGCCCACCATGCTCACCTACACGTGGACACACACATGCACACAGACACACACACACACACACACACACACACACAGCCCACTGTCCTTATCTCATGTGACTAGTCCCCATGTACTTCAGAAGGACAGGAGCCGCACTCCTCTCCTGTCCACCTCTTTATCCGCCTCCTAAAATGCATTATTCCTCTCACACTCAGCAGTTTCCTCTCAACTCTCCCCCACTCAACTTGACCCTCACACCCACCTGCTGGGGTCAAGATCGAGAGAGCTATTCTCAAGCACACAGTCTCACACGTCCTTGTACTTCTATCCTAGTGAGGACACTACACTGACTTCCCTTCATCCTTTGTGTTTCTACGGCCTTTCCCTAATCTTAACAATAAGCAACCTATGCCTAACCCAAACCCTTACCCTAACCTCAACCTATCCCTAATTCTAACCTTAACCCAAACCCTTACCCTAACCTTAACCTATCCCTAATTCTAACCTTAACCCAAACCCTTACCCTAACCTTAACCTATCCCTAATTCTAACTTTACCCCAAACCTTACCCTAACCTTAACCTATCCCTAATTCTAACCTTAACCCAAATCCTTACCCTAACCTTAACCTATCCCTAATTCATTTGAAAATGTCCTCACTTCCCAATAATGTCCCCACTCTGTAAGGAAAAAAAAAAAACATTTTCTGGTTCTTTGGTTCTCATTTTGCAGAAAGTATAAGAACACACACACACACACACACACACACACACCTTCCTACCTGCAATCCTCCAATCAGCTCAACTGGGCCCGTGTCAAGTCAAGCCCAGTCACGGACCCTGATCTGTCCCTTCTCTGTTTGCAATTACAGCCGCGGAGGCAGCTTAAAACAGCTTAAAGCAGTGAGGGGCTATTGTCAGGCTGAAAGAGCGGATTACAGCAGAGAGCAGCCTTTTCCGGAAAGTTCTGAAGGTGATATGTCAGGGTACAAGAATTCTGGGCTTAACTGGGATGTCAGAGCAGCAGATTGGCTGATTTTCAATGTCACCTGCGCAAATGATATTGCGTGTCGTGATGCAGTACATGTGAATGTTTTAAATTGCCAGTCTCACATACAGTGTGTAAACTCAGGCAACGCTGCCAATCAGCAATGAATACTCAGAGAATTTTTAAGCCCTGCGGCTGCAGAGGTAAAATCTAACTGCTCACAGCACTAAGACCTTTTCTTTACAGCCTCGCCTTTTGAGAGAAGCGCACTCATGTTCATTCAGCCTAAAAGAGGACTAGCGCGAGGCACTTTTAACATTTAATCTGGTCACTGGCGCCCCGGAGAGTGTTTGGGGTGGGGAAAAATGGCCGGGCGGTTCGGTAAATAATGCAGTACCGGCTTATGCTGTTACTCCTCAAGTCTATGGGCTCTGCTGCAGGGTGGCTGATGGAGGACTGAGCCTTTTGTACCTATTGTAGAAAGGTGGTCAGGAAGGGTGCAGAGAGCCAATCGAAAGGCATTCTGACACATTCAATTGTGATGTCAAATGTCAGCCCCCTCCCCCAATGATGCATTTGGGAAGGGAGAGAGAGAGACAGGGGTGAGATGAAAGGGAGAGCCAAATTGATTTGACAGTCGCTCACCCCGAGAACGCTTTGAGAAAGTCCTTGGCCGCTGTCGACTTTAGCCGGTGCACTCCTCTGAAGAAGGGTCATTACGATTTCGATATCATTTCACGCCACGCGGCGCACTTTTGCTGATTGCTCTCTCGACCGTTCAGAGATCCCACTCTCACAATCACTTCCTCAAAAGTAATGTCACGGCAACAGACCGAGGCGGGCGTGTCATTTCCTGAATGTCACGCTATATATCCCCGGAAGGGCCCAGCGAAGGTGACTTTATTTTGGGTTCCACTCAGAAAAAAAGGACAGAGCATCTTTTTAGTCGTTGGACAAAGACCTTCATTCACTCTCTTGCTGCTCCGCCAGTGGGACCGACTCTTAACCATACATCTAATATGACTAAGAAAATGGCGACCTTTAGAGTTTGAGGACAGCGCACAGCTGTGAACGCCCCTGAGGGTCTTCTGGAGGTTATTAGCTCCACCCACTATGTTGGCAGGATTAACAGTGGTCAGATGTGGTCTTTGTGCACTATGATTGACGGCCGAACAGAGCCAATGGGGTCCTGGCACTGAACAATGCCATGAAAAGTCAAGGAACCTCTTCAGGCTCTGTGGCTTGTTGTGCCAGAGGTCACAGCTGCTTTGCAAATCTTTTTTTTTTTTTTTTTTTTTGCACTTCACTTGTCTAAACATGTACCATTATCACAGCAAGGAGGTTGCTGGTTCAAATCTGGCCTGGGGCCTTACTTTGTGGAATTTGCATGTCCTACCTGTATTCGCATGGATTCCACCCTGTACTCTGGTTCCCTCTCAATTTGCAGTTACCTGTGTGCGCCCTGCGATGACCTGGCGAGCTGTCCGGGGTGTATCCCTGTCTCCTGCTCATAGTTTGCGGGGATCGGCTCCAACTCCTCCATGACATAAAGATAATGGATGGATGGCTGTAATAGTGATGCAAAAATACATTAATTAAGCATCAAGTAAACATAACATTAACTTATAATTAGCTTGTAGTCACAGTAGCAAATGCATTAACTAATTGTATTCATTACATGTTTACAATAACTGGCAAAATGTCGGAAAAAGTTAATTTGTAATTAGTAGAAGGTTAAACATTAGCAAACATATTGATGTAACTGATTTTTAATTCCATAATAAATTGCTGTTGTTGTAAAAATGAAGTAATGATGTGGAAATGCATTATAAAGCTATATTTAGTCTTTCCGTAGATAGTAGCTGATTACTCCATGGGTGAATGCAAATTTATATGGCCATATTGTAAAAAGATAGCATGTCATTTACCACATCTCCACTCGGAAATGCAAGGGCTGGATATTCATCTACATTCCTTCACCAGAGCCACTAAATCACAGTGTCAGAATATGTTTTGGGTGCAGATTTCCGTGGGCTGAGATATTAACCACCTGTGCTGATGGCAGTCAGGGGATTGGGAAGTGTGGCTCTGTGTTTGATTACTTTTTTATGCTCTAAAGTTGTGCGGCTGTTGTGTCAAAATGGCGCATTACCCCAGCAAAATGCTCTCATTGCCTCTCGCGCTTGGCTCTTACTTCAAAATGATGACAAACACCACGGTATTGGCTGTTTCTTCATGATTCAAAAACACAGTTTTGGTGTCTGTTGCCAGACTCAGTATCCTTTTCACATTATCTTTGGGCTGCATTTATGTCAAGTGCGAAGCCAAGGCTGTGATCATTATTTACTCGTTAGTGTTTCTGATTCATGATGATATACTATAGAGCCTTTCCCTATTAGATGCTCTCGATGGCAGGATTTGGTGCAGTAAGCTGATAATATGACCACTGTAACAGATATTGTGCCGCATCTCTTCGCTGGCAAACCCCTCTCTGAATGACAGGCTCAGATCTGTCTGCTTACCAGGGGTGTTTGGCGGTGGTCTTTAGGGGTGGGTCAGGGCCTTGGGGGGGTATTGAATAAATTAGCATCTCGTGTCTCCTGCTGAAATCCGTCTACTGAATCGGGCTCTTGTACAGAGCGACCCCCTGCTGAGGGCAGGCCCTTCATTTGGGGAGGGATGTCCCCCCGGCAGATGTGTGGAAGGCCTAAAAGCATCCTCGCCTGGGGCTACTGTTAAAAACAGCATGGGGCGAGGGCGTGAGACTTAACGTGTGTGACACTGTGGCCATGCAACAGTGTATGTGAGTCTTTCTCCGACTGTGTTTGGGTATGCGTGCGTGCGTGCGTGCGTGCGTGCGTGCGTGTGTGTGTGTGTGTGTGTGTGCGTGCGTGCGTGTGTGCGTATGGCGTGCGTGTGTGTATGTGTGTTCACTTTTTTGTTACCTGCTGGGAACCTTTTCCAGTATAAACACTCACCTTGTTGGGACCAGTAGTCCTAATGTGGACCAAAGCCTGGTCCTAATATGGCACAACATCATGGTTCAGGTCATGGTTAAGGTTAGGGGGTTAGGCATGATTTGATTGTGGTTAGGGTTAGGGTTAGGGTTAGGGTTAGGCTGTCCATGTTGAATGGAAGCCAATGCAGTGTCCTAACACGGATAGCTGCAAAACTTGCTTGTGTGTGTGTGTGTGTGTGTGAGAGAGAGAGAGAGAGAGAGAGGGAGAGTGAGAGAGTGTATGCGGGTATGTGTGCATACATTCATATGTGTGTGTGTGTGTTTTTGTGAGTGCATATTTGTGTGTGTGTGTGCGCGCGCGCACGTGTGTGCTAGTCCATATGTGTGGAATGGTGGGTGGTTGTCTGTGTAACAATGGAAACCTTTGATAGACCTTTGATCCTCACTCATTCTTGTAAGCTTGTTAATCAACTTAAATACCCCTCACTTAAACCCAAAAGCTCAAGCTGATCTTGTTAATGTGCTTTTTAGTGTTTCCACGGAGCAGTTATGTATTAGAAATACATGAGAACAGAGAAAAATCGTGTCGGGGTTATTGCCAGAGTCATTCATCCAGACAGTTTATTAATGTGCATTTCGGTAACGCAGTAAATCCCAGGACGGCACGCGTGCATAGAAAACAGTGAGTCATAACGAGACGGGAGGCAGATTTAAGACCAGCGCAGAAATTGCTTGGGGTTTTTTGAGTTACTGGAACCGGCTTAATTCATGAATGACACAGCCGGTGCCACTGAACGGCATCCAGACTGCTTAAATAGTTTGGTTCCGGTCCAGTGGGACACTTCTGCCAGACGTTTGTGCGCTTCTTGACAAGCAGTCAAAGAAAGCGAGCCCCAATTTCGGAGCCAAGAGGAGCGGCGCGCCTCTCCCCGAGGAGGCTGGCGGGATAAAACGCAGACAAAGGAGAAATATTATAATCCACAAATTGAGCTATGAAGCGATCCTTCGCTTTCCCCAGTTAATCTAGTCCTAATTTCAGTCCATAAAGCGGCTATTGCGTCTGATCCCTGCAATAATAATCATTAGCGATTGGTGATACAACGAAGGAAGGCAGCTGAGGCTCTATCGGAGTGAACTGCTCGCAACGTCGTGAAAATCGTTCTCAAGAATAGACTCCTCACCCCGAATGCAAACTTCGGTGATGCTGTTCGTCCCTTCGTCCCTGCGACAGTCGGAGAGGCTGGATCGGAAAGCCTACCTGTAAAAATTTAACGGCTGCGGTCGGAAGGGAAGCCGACGGGAAGTGTTGAGCCAGCTATATGACTCAGGCAGAGAAACGGCAGCCTCGCCGCCCGAAAGCGAAATGACTCCGACGTCTCCTTTTTAGATGCCACTACCGCCATCACTGCCAGAATACTAACCCCCGGTGCTCACGCTGCATGCCGGCACAGTTTTTCAACATCTCCATCCCGCAAACTAACTCCATCCACTCCAGCTTTATTTAAATCTCAGATACACACTGCGGGGAAGATGCTCCTTTATAATGCAGCTAAGTTACAGCATAGCAACACCAAAAAGTACAAGTATATTGTTAAGCACTCACTTAATATCAAGTTCTGGAATAGTTAATAAAAGAAGCAAGTAGTGAATATGTCTTTAGTGTATGTTGTAAGATATTAGGCTCTTTAAAAATATACAGATTGACCTCTATTTATGGAAAGCCAGAGCCATTCAGTCCAAATATCCTCACTTGTCAAAAGTGCGTTGAACTGCTAAAATGCAGCCCGATGAACTGTAAGCACATTGTACCTGATATGTTTCTGAGACAGAAAATAAGATGTTCTTGTGTGTTATCTCAGCACCATGGACAACGGAACGGCTCCGTTGCAGGCAGAGATCGACAGCGTCAGGCAAATCTGCTCTTTGTTTCTCTCCAGCAGGTTTTCGAAGGCGCTGGTGGCCTCATGCCCAAATCGAGGCGCGGTGTCATCTGTAGGATGGGCCGTCTGGTCTGTCTATTGGGCCTGTGTTCCCTGGCTCTGAGCTCCACCGTCGGTAAGCCCCTCTTTCCTACGTTCTCCTCAGAGTCTGTTTTATTTTGCATTGTGTCCCGATCTTACTTCAGAGCTGAAGAACATTTCTCTGCCCTCATGCCCCACCTCATCCTAATTATCTCTCTACTGCTCCCTTTTTCCCCTTGTCATCTCTCCCTTTTCTTGTCTCTGCTCTTCTGATTATTTTATCGTGCCGTGCATCTGATAGAATAAATATTCAGGATGTCACGCTGTTGATTTGGAATGTGTCTGACATCTGAGTGAATTCAGGGAAGAAGGGAGGGGAGTAGACAAGGGTATTAAAAATGTATGTTGTTGTTTTTGATCATCGAGCGGAAGATATTTGCTTTTCTGGGTCTTTTTTTTTTGTCTGTTAAAATGCTCTGAGGTCTCATGAAATATGGATAGAAACAGTAGCGACGCCTGCGCTTAAATCATCCTCACCCAGTCTGGTCACGCGTGCAGCGTCTCTCCTCCACTCACCTTGGTCTATGAAAACATAAAACTTCATCACCTGCAATGCTTCTGTGACTTTATAATTATATTTACAGTGCAAGCCCCGAGTAATTGAGCGGTGACACAGTTGTGCTTTTTGGCTCTGTACTCGAGCTCATTTGATTTTAAAATATTGATCATGAGGATTGAGTCTGTCAGCCTAATCTTGTAAGCTCTGTGGGATTTGCTGCTCTTTTATATACATACTGTTACAATCCACACAAGGAACCAGATACAGATTCAACAAGTCCAACAAGGGGCATTTATTAATAGGAATAGAGTGATAGTTGAGGGACGGACCATAGCCTAGAACAGAAGAGGGGCCAGAGCAGCTAAGTTGGTAATGACTGGAGAGGGTAGGGGCGTGTCTGCACCCAGGCCAGTGGCTGTCCTAGGGCAGAAGCCAGGTGGTCAATCCCCCTGAAGCAGGACCACTTGACAGATGAATCCAAGGGTTTAGCGGGAATGGAGCCCCAATCCTGGAGACCAATGAAGGCTTGGGAGGTGTTGTTATAAACTGACTCAGAGGAACAGACTGGAACAAAAATTTAACAAGAACACAGTCCCAATACTGGAGGCCAGTTTAAAGGCTTGGGAGCTTGTTCCTATTAGTAAGCCTTCAAAGAGTTATTATGTTTTTCTTTATCATTAATTTACAAAAACTCACAGAAGAAGAGCTTAGCTCAAAAGTACAGTGGAAGACACAAACTGACTGGTAGGCTTTGTAGGGTATAAGGCATTACAATCCAGCAACCATACTGAATACCTAATGAACTCATATAGACAGGACATTCACAAGAGGAGCGTGGCATACAAATGACAACACCTGGGAGCAAGGGAGGAATAAATCAATAATTCAATTAAAGCGCTGACAAAACCACAAAATACATGCAGGCTGCTGCAGAAGGGGAGGAACTATTCAGGACACACGAGGGTTGTGACATATTCTCTGTCCAAATACTTATTAACAGCTCAGATAATATTTCTTGATATTGGCATATCAAGTGATGTGTTAAGAGTTGTCGGGATAACTATATGTGCACCTATACACTGGATCTATTACATTATTCGTAATGTTGTATTTTGGATTGAATTGTCTTTACATTTTATTGTAGCATTGCTGCTGTGTTGGTGCTGTTTTGTTATACAGCGACCTGCTGGTAAGGAGACTTTGCAACATGCAAACTGTCTCCTTAAATCGATCAATCAAATTGTTAAATTAAGAAAACAAAATAGAAATACTATATCATTATGATGGTTAATCAATAGTGTATGTGCAGATGGTATACCACCGGAAGAGTGCCTCCTCAATGTACTGTATCGTAGATTAGTTCACACAGTTTGTGCTGTTTCAGTATGCACACTGAGTGGTACTTATATACTGAGTAGAAACAGGCTTTGGTCCTGGGGGGTAAAAATAAGGCAGTCCATGGGACCACGCCATTCCAGGAGAGCCATTATCACACTGCATGGATTTGGAGGGTGTGCTGAGCTTTGTGGAGTAATATTGCAACAATAATATCATCCGCTGTCCCTCTCTGCCATTTCTCCTCATGTGTGTAATATCTTCCTTACGTTAAGGAGCCAAGCACATTTAACAGGTGTCTCGCTCAACAGTGATCCTTGGCGAATCGGAGGTATACTTGTATGGGGTGCTAAACACAAACAGTGGTGATTTAAGCAGCAGAGATGTATCTAGAAGGACTCTTCATGCTCCTGGGTTGAAATCCCATTACCAGCAGCTGAAAACATGCCTATGTGCAGCTGTTTTGTCTAATCCTTGCCTGATACAAACCTTGACGAGTCTTACTAGAGTCTTCAATTCTTTTCTCGGTTTATCCGTTTCCCACAAACAAAATGGCCCCCTGCTGTAACCCCTGCCTCGGCTTCACGCCTGCCCCTCCCCTCGCACACAAACGCACAGAGATAAACCCAGTATTATCGTCCCATGTCATGGCTGAAAACTCGATATAAAATTGAAAGGCCGGAGCTTTCTGAGCACCAGGAGAGAGCGCGTCCGCTAACGCTCCCACAGCCTCCTGTTCCTCCTCATGCCACATTTGTCACAGCAGATCCAATTAACAATTACAGCATTCACTCTGGCAGAAAAAGGTCCCTGGTCAATACAGCACTGCTGTTTTTCATTGGAGCTTCTCCAAAGTGTGAGCCATTTCACGTTTCTTGGCTCTGTCTTTCTGGATGAATAAAGGAACTAAAGAAAGACATTAAAAAGCTTCTGTAGAAACCTTTTTTCCAATTTTGTTTTGGCCTCCCATGATTCTAATGCTTTTTTTTTAAATGCTCCTTTTTTTGTCCTCAGTGGGTTGAATGAGCGCACGCGCTCATTTACAGCATTACCACTGACATGCCCTATCCTCCCACCAGAGCAGCCAAACCTGCAGATCCTTGGATTTACTCATTACCTCCGCCAAGGAAGTTATAAAATCACCTGCGTTCATTTGTTTGTCTGTTTGTCTGTTACCAGGATTACTCAAAAACTACTGAGCGGATCATCATGAAAATTGGTACACAGGTGCATCTTAATCCAAGGAGGAAACCATTAAATTTTGGTGGCGATCTGGATCAAATTCTCGATCTGAAAATCTCTGATTGCTCTTGTTTATAATTGAGTCTTCTTCTTCATCTGAGATTCCGGCAGGCTGTACACCGTACGGCGTAATGCTGCCCTCCACAATTCATTACAAGATACTATTCAAATCTTCTCACCATTCGCTCTCACACTCATACCTATGGGTAATTTAGAGTCTCCAATTAACCTGACATGCATGTCTTTGGACTGTGGGAGGAAACCGGAGTACCCGGAGAAAACCCACGCGAACACGGGGAGAACATGCAAACTCCACACAGAAAGGCCCCGAGCCGGATAATTGAGTCATTTGCACCCAAATGCATTCTTAAGCTGACTGAATCTTTTGATCTTATGTGTTTGAAGACCGAACACATAACATAGGTCACTGGCCTCTATGAGTGTGTCCACATCATTTACAATGTAAGAATCTAAACATTGATTCATAACCCATGCCAAAGCTGGATCGAAAGGGCCCTGAAATTCAGTTGTATGGCTTAACAGCATGTAAGCTGCCATTTTATCTGGCAAGAAAATGCATTGATATAAATGTCCCAAAACCTCTCCATTGTAATTTACCCAATTTACAGTAAAACCTTTTACAACTCTACTAATGTTTATCCGCCATATCACTGAAGTTGTAAACTGGAAGCACACATCTGAGTTTTAGTGAGTGGCGGCGGGCCCACAGCCCCAGTGCTGATTTTTAAAAGAGCGAGCTGTTTAATGTCATGTGGGACCGGCTGTTGTGATCGTCTGACGGTCGCAGTAGCCCATAACAGCTGGAGTGATGTTGTGTGGTGCATTATAATGGAGCACTGAGGTTTGAGAAACATCGTCCCTGAGAAATGAAGTTATTCTGTCTGGTTGCAGTCGGGGAGGTGTGTGTTGCCGGCCATGACAGCGGCCCAGTGTTCGAGGAACAGCCCTCCAGCCTGGTCTTCCCTGAGGGGCTCTCCGAGGAGAAGGTCACCTTAACCTGCCAGGCCAGAGCCAGCCCTGCAGCCACCTACAGGTAACCACGTTTGAGGAGGGCAGTATTCAGGGATTATCAAACCTGGCCAAAGATTACAAAGCCAGCTCTAGTTTTCTCTCCCTCCAGGTAATAAACTGAATGAGTCTGTTAAGGTACTAGGGTTGCTGGTACTTGACTGGTTAAGGTACTTGACTCAGGCAGCCATAAGGTTGAATGTTAGACCCCCACTATAGCCACAATATGATTGGTGTAGCTGTTTACCTCTTGTACAAGAGCCTGGGGCTGCACAGTTGTACAGTGAGAAGCACTGTCACCTCATCACAAGAGGTTCTGGGTTTGAATCCAGCTCTCTCTGTGTGGAGTTTGCATGTTCTTGCCATGTTTGCATCGATTTCCTTTGGGCACTCCAGTTTCCTCGCTAAGTCCTAAGACATGCATTGCTTGTAAAAGTATGTGTGTGTGTGTGTGTGTGTGTGTGTGTGTGTGTGTGTGAATGATCTGTGCACCCTGCGAGGAATTGGCGAGCTGTCCGGGGAGTGTCTTTTTTGGAAATGGGGTGGCACATCCACACAGCTATGAGTGGGCCCTTATTTGTGAAATTTCATATTGAGCCACAGCATTTGGTGGAAATGCAGCCGTATTATAGGCTTGGAGTAAGAGAGCTCATGTAACTCTAATAATCTCATTTTACATTTCCCACGCCTTTTTCATAATTGATTTTTAGGCCGTTAGGTTGCCTTTTAATGCATTAATGGGCTCCGTACCAACAGACATTCTTACTACTCTGCTAATGATACCAACCTGAAGGTAGCACTGGGTCATTCAAATCCACCTACCTTAGTCCTTCCCCTGTCAATCACTTTTCATTTCAATGTACACTCTGTTGCAAGGCATCATGCCAAAATAATGGCTATATGCTGAAATTTAGTAAATCAATTTTTGTTTATTTATTCTTGAAGCACTGTTGTCTTTTTCGTAAAAAGTGCAAATAAAATTTATGATGATGATGATGATGATGATGATGGTGATTATAATAATAATAATAATAATAATAAAAAAAGATAATAATAATTATTATTATCAGTAGTAGTAGTAGTAGTAGTAGTATTAGTATTGCTGTTTTACTGGTTTTTAATGACTGCCATGCACCATTAAGCAGAAATGTTTCCTTCAGTTTCATTTACAATCTAAATTCACAGCTGTAAATCTATTGGACCACTTCTACACAACAAAGGGTTAAACTACAACACCGTGACTCAAAATGAAAGTGGCAACACTGGAGTCAGTACCACTAACCATTAATTACTCCACTGACCCCATATAATAAGAACTATTGCGTGTCTCTGGGATGTAGTGTATGTTTTTAATGCTTCAGCATGCTGCCTATAACTTAATGGTTATTGATTTTCAAACATGACATCACCAGGCTGCTCAGCTATGACCCTGATCCCAGGTGATGTATAACGGCCAGTTTATTTCAGTATAGATCCCTCAGTCCTTTTTCTCATACAGGGGAGTCAAATGTAATGAATCATCCATCCAGGACACAGCTGCTCCTCAGTTATTGCGCTCTGCTATAGAGCACCTTACGCAGCCATCGAGGAAACTGAGCTAACATCTCAGAGGTGTACGCTTAAATCTTAAACCCCATTCCATTTTTTCTTTCACTATACACCCAACACTGATGTCCAATGCCGTCAAAATCAATATCAATAAATCAGTACCAGCCCCTTGTTCCCAATCTGCATATTGTTAACTCCTGGCATAAATCTTTCATATTTCCTGCTTTAGTCTAGTGAAAGGTGCCACTTCGCCCATTCCCGCAATTTATGACAGTTGTAAGCTGCTATTTGGTGAAAATGTGCCTGTTGAACTGACTCCAAACTTAAAATTTACTGCTACTTGTGGCTTCAGTTTATTTATTTATTTTCTGCCCCTATTTTTGACAAAGTAGTGGTTGACAGCATCTAGATTCAACAACAAGGTCTTTGATTGCCTTGTAAAGCAGGGGTGTAGCCAAAGTGGTTACCATAGTCCCCTATCTATCAAAGAGACTTGTCTAGAGTGTCAGGGTCAGCCAGATTCTAGCAAAGTCTTCAGGCCTAAGTGAGTGTCTTAGCCTTAGACTTTATACAAAGATGGACAAAGCAACTGTGACGTCACCCATTGGTTTCAGCATACCATTTAGGAAGCCTCGATTTTTGGAAATTTGAGCAGTGCCAATTTTTCATTTTGAAACCGGATGTGATTCCCATTGGACGAGGGCATGAATTGAAGATCCAGGGAGGAGCCAGGGGTGGATCTACAGGTGAATCTGACTGTGTCTGACGAGGACCAGAGGATAGCCACGCCCCTAAAGCATATTCTGGCTTTATCCTTTATTCTAGTCTATTTGGGACCATAATTTGCAAAACAAAACAGCATGATATATCAAAGGAGACTTGAAATTAGCGATAGGTACCATAAAATGATCTGGAAAATCATTATTGAAATAATAAATCAGGTGGGAAAGTAGGGCCATTTTCTTCTATAGCATTGAACGTCTTTCTGCAACCACCGACGTCGCCATCTGCTGACCATTAAATAGAATGCTATTTTTAGAGATTTCTGCATTGGCTTCACTTTTCAGCCCCGGCACTTGGAACTTCTTGGCAGATTCCACTACTCTTCATCAAGCCTCGGATGTGTGACAGAAAGTTGATATGCTCCTCCGCCTGACATTTCTTTGCCAGAAGACCAATTTACGCAGTTGTCGAAATCCGTGCACTACATCGCCACCTAAAAATGGAGGCAAAACTGACCTTTGCAAAATCTATGTGTGGCAATGATTCTTCGTGTCTTGACACAAGAGGCAACCCGATGTTTTCACCAATTTGACATCGAACTCAACACAGCTGCCACTGGACGCTGCCATGTTTATCCAGAAAAAAAAGCTCCGGCTAATGGCTTCCGCAGTCTCACGTCCGAGGTTTGATGAGGAACGAATCCGCCGAGGTTTGCCAAGTGCAGACCCGGGTGCTGCGTCCATCTTTTTATACAGTCTATGGTCTTTTTTTTTTTTTTTTAAATTTGGCATCTCCAATCCCACCCTAATCTGGAATGTCCAATCCAAGAACTATGTACAAGGCTTGCTTGTATACAACCTCCTATTGCCAGCTCAGGAGAGAAAGACAGTTTACGGCTTTCCTCCGAAGCATGCGCCTGTCAGCCCTGCATCTTCAAACTCATTGGTCGAAACTACCGCAAGTTCAGAACGAAGGTGGAGGATACCCGAATATGAGCAAGCTCAGAATCTCACTGACGAGCGCCCGGCTGGCCAACAGGAGGCGCTGAGCAACGAACAAGGCAATCATTTTTAATTTCCCTTCCCAGCAGTCCCTTCCCAATTTGCATTCCCACAGCGCTTTAGCCAATCGTGCGCTGTTCTGAAAAAGCTGCTGACCACTGCTGGTTGGTACGACCGGGGATTGAACCCGCGCCGTAAAAGTCACTACTGCATAGCAATTGCGGCACCTTAACCGAGTGAGCTAACCCGGCAGCCTCTACAGTCTTTGGTCTTAGCTTGGATTGACGTATAGACCAGTTCGATTTAAGGCTGGAAGTCCATGCGCAAATGCACAATAGAGCTGATGTGGGGCAAAGGGAACTATGGTGGCTACTTGTTGCGTGGTGGGGTGCACAAACCAGTACCATAAAGACGGGGGCGTAAGGTTTTTTAGTGTTCCCGTGGCAAGAGACGACAGGCGTGGATTCGAGCTGTAAATCGAAAAAATAAATCGGGACAAAACTTTGTCCTGAATGATCACACTACAGTCTGCAGTACTCATTTTGTCAGCGGCTGGCCTGACTTCGCTCTGTCTGTTTCCCTACAAACGAAAGGATCTCACACCGACATAAGCTAGAAGGAAAGAGCGATCTGATTGGAGAAATAGGTACTGGTTGATATTAAATTATTTAAAGGGATATAGTAACATTTTGGCAAATTGGCCTATTGCCATAATCCCTATAGTTATATGAGTAGGTACATTACCTTTAGTTATCCGTGCCCGTTGTTTTGAGATTCGAGGGGGGAAAGACGCGAGCTGCTCAGCGAACATAATGGAAGTGAACGGTACAGATCTCTCACTCCTTCAAAACTCTTCAAATACGCAATCCCTCGGCTCCAAAATGCTCTCGTGGACAACTTGTGACCTGCACATTCACCACGCTATAAAATAATAATGTATAATTACGAGACAGAGTTATTTTCAAGGCAAATGCATAACCGGAACTACATTCCAGACACACCGGCTGGGCAAGGTGATTTCAAAAGCGCATGTTTACTGCAACTACCCGCAAGTTGCAATGTCTGAGGTGCGCACTGCGCACTGTGTTAATCCGCCCAGCGGGTTACTCAAGAAAGTAGTTCCGAGTATTTGCTTAATGCGCCGTAATGTTTCATAATTATACATTATCGTTTCATAGCGTGGTGAATGTGCAAGTCACAAGTTGTCCACGAAAGCCTTTTGGAGCTGCTGGATCGCGTATTTGAAGAGTTTTGAAGGAGCGAGGGACCTGTACCGTTCACTTTCATTATGTTCGCTGAGCAGTTTGCCCCCTCGAAAAAAAACAACGGGCATGGATAACTAAAGGTAATGTACCTACTCATATAACTATAGGGATTATGGCAATAGGCCAATTTGCCAAAATGTTGAAATATCCCTTTAAGTTGGCCCACTAATTGACTAAGAATTATTTCATCTGTTGTTGTTTCAAGCTGTTATTGTTGTTGCAGTGTCCAGTTTTTGTATCCACATTTTGAAAACGGACTGGCTTTGTTCGTTCCTATAGGCTGTATACGACGTTAAGTGATGTTAACGCAAACAAATATCAAGCCAAAGGGGGAATGTTAGTGCCATACGACGTTTACAGTCTAGGTCAGTTCAGAGGGGCTCACATTACAGAACGTGGCCCCTCAGAGCTAAGTGTAGGTGTGGTTCTCATTTCGCTGCTTGCAATAATCATTTGGTTTCCTTGTGATTTCGATTTCATAATTGCTAAGTTGAATTTGTTTGCCAGTTAGTTTTGCAGACGTGAAATAATGTCATTAACACCACTATGATTGGGTCCCACACCATAAGTCAGCTAATAGCTACAGCTTCTTGTGATGAATTCGCATTGCTCAGGACAACCGGCAAGCACACATGATCCGAATCTCCTCTCAACATGGATAAGTGCGCAGGTACGCATGTAAAATACAAGGCCATATCATTACGGTTTGACTGAACCGAGAAAACTAATGGAGCTTAATCAAGCTATATCGTCAGGGGGAAAGAATTTCTCACCCAACCTCAACTTTTTTCTGGCTTTTTATTTGCCAGAACGATGTTATAAAGGGGGCGCCAATATATTTTAGGGAGTTTTTTTTTTCAGTGAGAAGGGGGTTTAGATATTTAATATCGCGAATGCATATGCTGCGCCTGCCCTAGCAACCCAGTGTGTCATCAGTGACATGACAGCCACCGTTAACGACATGCTACTGACACGAATAGCAGCACTTGAAACTAAACTCTAAAATTCCTTAACTGGACGTACGCTTGATTTGTTTTCATATCCTAATGTTTCTCTGGGTACCCAAACATCAATCAATATTGGCGTAGGTTGAATACAGGAATCTTAATCTCGCCATATGGATACAAAATGTACGCTGCATACCCTAGAATGTTCCTGAACAAAAAATATTCCTGTTTATAGTCCAAATGTACGTGGTAAGCTGCCTTTTATCATGGGGAAAGCAAAAGAACTTAAAATTCCCCACCTTTTAAATACGATTTGTGCATCAACTGCCCCACATAGTCTGCAAAGAGCATGCGCACTCCAAATCTCGCTTTTTCACATCCTTAAACTGAAAGGGTCTATTGTCTGCATTATTGAGGTTATTTCCTGGCTCTGAACTCTGGCTCCCCCTGCAGGTGGAGGGTGAATGGCTCAGATGTGGCAGTGGAAGCAGAGCCCAGGTACAGCCTGATTGCTGGGAACTTGGTGATCACCAGCCCCCAGAGCGGCCGGGATGGGGGGTCTTACCAGTGCCTCGCCAGCAACCGCTGTGGCACCATCATCAGCCGCGCTGCCAACCTCAAGTTCGGCTGTGAGTACCGGGGTCACTGTGGGGGGATATGGAGGGTTGGGTATTGGGGGGTGGAGGGTTGGGTATTGGGGGGATGGAGGATTGGGTAATTGGGGGGTATGGAGGGTTGGGTATTTTGGGGGTGGAGCGTTGGGTATTGGGAGGTATAGAGGGTTGGGTATTGGGGGTGGAGGGTTGGGTATTGGGGGATATAGAGGGTTGGGTATTGGGGGATGGAGGGTTGGGTAATTGGGGGTATGGAGGGTTGGGTATTTTGGGGGTGGAGCGTTGGGTATTGGGGGGTATGGAGGGTTGGGTATTTTGGGGGTGGAGCGTTGGGTATTGGGGGTATAGAGGGTTGGGTATTAGGGGGTATGGAGGATTTGGTATTAGGGTGAATGGAGGGTTGGGTATTGGGGGGTGGAGTGTTGGGTATTGGGGGGTATAGAGGGTTAGGTATTGGGGGTATAGAGGGTTGGGTGTTGGGGGTATAGAGGGTTGGGTATTAGGGGTATGGAGGGTTTGGTATTGGGGGGTGGAGGGTTGGGTATTGGGGGGTATAAAGGGTTGGGTATTGGGGATATATAGGGTTCGGTATTGGGGGGTGGAGTGTTGGGTATTGGGGGGTATGGAGGGCTGGGTTTTGGGGGCGTGGAGCATTGGGTATTGGGGGGTGGAGCGTTGGGTATTGGGGGGTGGAGCATTGGGTATTGGGCGGATAGGAATATCTCGGACTCATTTTCTGGACTCTGGGGAACAGAGGAGTGGTGCAGGGGGATTGATGACCTTTGAACTTGATGGTGGGTAGTTTTGGACAGTTCCTGGGAATACCCCTGCACAAGCATATAGGAGTTGGGCGGGAGGTCAGTAGGAGGGGGGGGTATCCTAATCCTGTTTACCTCATATGCCTGGTGTGACGTGATTTCTTAGGAAACTATGATTACTTGTTGTGTGCTTGCAGCAAGCAACAAATTGTGCTTCTTAAGTCCGTTTATTATTATTTTTCCATTTCCACACACTTTTTTGTCCCGCATCAAGTGCCCGAGTGTTTGTGATAGAGATGCGCTTCAAACGCTGAAACGTCCAGCCCGACCTGTCTCTGGGCCTTGTACAAACAGTCACATAGCCCCTTTTCATTCTTTCGCAATCTCTGTTTTTCATTCCTTTTTCTCTCTATTAAAAATGCATGGTGGAGTTCTGCCATTATGACATCAAGGAAGGCTAGAGGGCAGCTTCAACACAACAACAAGTATATAGACAAATTTGTGTGTGTGTGTGTGTGTAAGAGAGAGAGAGAGAGAGACTGCATCTTTACCGTCTACATTTTAGCAAGCACACTCTCGAGGTTCGTCCTGATGAAACGCAGTTCTAGTTGTTGCTGAGGTTTTTCATTTATTCACTTTGGTCAAATATATTGTGTACAAATACTGGCTGTCTGAGCAGTATTTCTTGGTCGACGAGCCCTTGGTTTCTGAGCTTTATACACTGGCGAAGTTGAACTTATAGGTGCTTCCATTGCGAAAGATCACAATAATGGCAAACGTCAATGATTTTGTGAAAGTAAGCAATTTTGAGAATCCGAAATGGTTTTTTTCACTCGTTCAGTACATTTATCCATATAATGTGAAGGCAAGTCATAAACTCAGTACCCCCAGCATTGTGCAAAACTGAAATGTACTGTGCTTCAGAAGAGTAATATGAAATCATTTAATTATTTAACTCACCTACTGATTTATTCAAGAATCGGATAGAAACATAAACTATCGCAGCTGGGTATTTATGCTCCTGTTCAGCTATTTTATGGCTGCTTTTCTTCTTTATTACTTCTTTCCAGCAATCTGACCTTCAAGATGGAAAGAGTGTTTCTGACACTCTTATTAGAATCAAAACTTCTTATTTATGTTATATTACTGAAGAAGAAAGATCACTCTACTACACACTCATGCCTGGTCAAGTGCTGTTCATTGCTTGTATTTCCGATTCAGACTATTTTGAAACAGCGAGCTAATTGCGAAGCTTATCTTTTGAATAATATGTGATGTCAGTTCTGTTAATTCTGCATGATTATCAGGTGTAAGCTGTTTGTGATGTAAATAAACATGCTAGTGTGGGAGTGAAGATCCATCTCTGAGAAACTGTGGAATATAATTTTCATAATCATGGAAAATATTCTTTTTAGCTATAAAAAAGGAAAAGGATCAGCGAAAGATGCATTGCTATATCTTACTATCGCTTATAGGTCAAATTGAGCTGTCTCTTTTGTGTCCGCATTTGAAGATAGATGATGGTGTTTGTTGTAGTTATGTGCCCTGAAACTGCAGTCTTACACCTGATTCATTTTGATAGACCTCCAGGAATTCTCCCCGGAGGAGAGGAACCCACAGACTGTGTATGAAGGAGCAGGGGTTACTATAACCTGCCAGCCCCCACCACACTACCCAGGTACGACCTTTCACCCTGATGACCCAGCCCAGGTACCAGCAGAGGGCGCAGTCTTCCTGGAATCCTGAATATCAGTCCTAGAAACTGCAGTACACCCTGGCCCCCCTGATAAAATGCATCACTTTTTCCCCTGGTGAAATTTTGTTACACTTTAGATGAAGTGTTGCTCATAAAGGCTTTATAAAACATGTATAATACATTCATAAATGAGACACGTCTTCATAAATCATACATAAGCAAATGTCATGCTTGTAAAAGGTGAAATAACACATCCTTACTCAGCATGTGATGCCAGATGTGACAATGACAATGTCACTTGGCTGACAATATCACCCTTTATAGCATTTAGCCACTAGCTAAGTGACATTGTCAGTTATATCACATCTTGCATCACATGCTGAATAAGAATGTGTTATTTCACCCTTTACAAAGCATGACATTTGCTTATGTATGATTTATGAAGACATTATGTCTCATTTATGAAGGCATTATACATGCTGTTTAAAGCCTTTATGAGCAACACTTCATCTAAAGTGCGACCAAAAATTTAGTTAGGATGATTACAAAAAATTGAGGAATTTTATTTCAAAATATTGTTTATTTTAATCAATAATTGGTTTGTGTTTTTATTTAATCCGACCAAGCTTAAGTCTCAGTTAGATGAAAAATCTCTTGCTGAAGAAAAAGCTGGCGAATGGAGAAATGCCCTGCCCGACTCTTGTGCTGGTGTCAGAACTGTCGAGCGCTCTGCCCTTTGGATTTAGACGAGAGAATCATGTCAAAAACAACTGCCTTTTTCTGCATCTAAGGCGGCTGCTGAAATTAGGATGCAGTTACTGTGCATAAATATACTATATCTCTTCTTCTTCCTTTTAGCACTGTCCTACCACTGGTTCGTCAACGAGTTCCCAGCCTTTGTCAAATCAGAGAAGGGCCGTAAGTTCATCTCCCAGACGACAGGGAACCTGTACGTTGCCAAGGCAGAGGTGAACGACTCTGGGAACTACTCCTGCTTCACCACCAGTCACATGACTTTCAACACCAAGAGTGTCTTCAGCACGGCTAACCCGCTCATAGTGCAGCCTGATGGTTTGTAACAGTTATATATGTATATGTGTATAATCACTGATCTTTAACTCATACCATTAACGAGCTCCCCCAGAGTTAGTTGTTCGACAAATTCTAAATCTGGCAACCCTAGCTGTGATGTTATCCACATAATCTTTTCTCCCTCTGCCTGTACATTAGCTAACCCAAGGAAGTCTTCTCCCAGCATCAAAGTGAGGTTTCCCTCCGACACCTATGCTTTGACTGGACACATTGCACACCTGGAGTGCTTCGCTTACGGAAAGTGAGTCGGTCACTGTGTCCCTGCTCGCCCTTCTGCCTGATACGGGTGCCATCGTTATGAGTGTCTGAAATAAAGCGATGCAGTACTTTGTGTTTGTTTGGCTTTAAAAGCTCAGCATGAACCATTAATACTTACTAAAGCACGCTGCCCCCAAGGAATGGTTACAGGATGTTTTGATCCGTGACGTGTAAACACATTAACTTTGTCAGTGAACATTAAAGATAATTCCCATTAGAAATAGCAAACAAGGCTTTGAATTCACGGTTAGGCTGACTGAGGTGATCAGCATTTCTGAAGTCACTGTTGTGGAAATCTGTAATCGGAGCATCTGCACCGTGGAACAGCCCTCGCCCGTGTCCTCACACAACCTCTGTCGCTATCCTCAAGTCCCGTGCCTGAGATCCGCTGGCGAAAGTTGGATGGCGTGCTGCCCTCCAAGGCTACGACGAGCAGCGATGGGCTGGTGCTCTCCCTGCCCGACCTGGGATTTGAGGACGAGGGGATGTATGAGTGCGAGGCCCGAAATTCTGAGGGTCGGGACACGCACCAGGGCCGGATCAACGTGCAAGGTATTCAAACGGGCTGCTCTATTGGCTAATGGCTGAGGTGTTTGGTTGGGACTCAAGGTTGGTGGTTTGAGCCACATTGACCCTTCAGCAAGCAGAAAAAATCCACATTAAATGGCTCCGCTTTTGTCTTATCAACTTTATGTCCTGTTAGATGGCTAAAGTATCAGCTAAATAACTGTAATTTTTCAATTATTTTGATTTCATTTGATTCCTCTGCAAAAAGGGCCTTTGACTATGCAGTTCCTCAGTGATATGCGTGTGAGATAATTTTTCTGAGGATGAGCTGGTCAGCAATGACAATACATTTGGAGAGTTCGGCTGATGCAATCACTTTATTTGATCACAGCCATCCTCCCTGGAACTCAATTTTTCTGTTCACTGGAGGCTTGCATTTGAGACAGTATAGAAAATTGATGTCCCAGGACTGGCAAGTGAAATTATGTTTCATGGAATGTATATAAACTAGTTGAAAAGGCGGTTAATATTCTGCGTTGCAGAGATGTTATTGAGTCTTGAAAATGATCAGTTATGTTCCTCCTCATCCAATCACCAAATTTGAGGGTGATGATGCTTGAAAAACAGCCAAATTACTTTGAGAACCTCTCTTTGACAAGTTGTATTACTTCCTTTAGAATGCCCAAGAAATCATTAATTTTGAGAATACTCTGTTCATCGAGCTAATCAATAGAGTCCACTGCCAGTCCCAACTGATTTTGCGGTATCTTTTTTTGAAATTAAAAGATGGCTGATAATATTAAACAGCAGTTCCTCAGACTACCCAGAATAGGGATAGTACTGAACAAAACTGTGGAGTTCTCTGTGGAGAAGCACAGTTTAAAATAGATTTTAGTCTAAGAGGAGGCTTTTCCTGTTTCTACGTAATTGACCCAACATTCACTGAATTTGACCGAATCATCAACACATTACTGCAATATCTGGATGGAGACGCGGTTCCCGAAAGTATTACGCGCTGTGAAAAACGATAGCGCCTGCAATAAAGTGATGGCCCCAGACAACCTGGTGTCCCCCACCCCCCGTCTCCGCAGCCCAGCCCGAATGGCTGCAGGTGATGAGCGACTCGGAAGTGGAGATCAGCTCTCAGCTGCGCTGGAGCTGCATGGCTGCAGGAAAGCCCAGGCCATCCGTCCGCTGGCTGCGCAACGGACAGCCCCTCGTCTCCCAGGTAACCGACACGGCGAAGAACTGCTTCCCCACTGAAAAGTTTGGCTAAAACTGGCTCAGGTTCATCTCTGCTTTAGTTGGTTTACACATTTTTTTAAAACTATTTTAGTTGGGTGTTACTGATCTGTGGCTGTTGAAAGCTAGTCTAGATCAACAGAAGCTATTTTACCATCTTATCCAGATTTTAACAAACTAGAGAAGAGCTCTACTGTGATCCGGAAAAACCTAGCACATATGTCATTTTTGGTAGAAACTGAATTTGACCCTCATTTAGAGTAATTATGAGTGGTGAAATTCTTAAAACACTAGCTATAGCTGCCGGGTTAGCTCACTCGGTTAAGGCGCGCATTTGCGGAGCAGCAGTGACTACCGTGGCGCGGGTTTGATCCTGGTCGTACCAACCGGCAATGGTCTGCAGCTTTTTCAGAATAGCGCACAATTGGCTAAAGCGCTGTTGGGATGCAAATTGGGAAGGGACTGCTGGGAAGGGAAATTAAAAATGGTTGCCTTGTTTGTTGCTCAAGCGCCTCCTGTTGGCCAGCCGGGCACTTCGTCAGTGAGATTCTAAGCTTGCTCATGTTTGGGTATCCTCCGTCTTCATTCTGAACTTACGATAGTTTTGACCAATGAGTGTAAAGATGCAGGGGCTGACAGGCGCGTGCTTCGGAGGAGATCCGCAAACTGTCTCTCTCTCCTGAGCTGGCAATAGGGGGCTGCATACGAGCAAGCCTTGTACATAGTTCCCCAATTGGGCATTCCAGATTCGGGTGGGATTGGAGATGCCATATTTATATAAACAAAAAAAAAACACTAGCTATTTGTGTTATTTGAAATCAAGTATCTATTATTTTTTTCAGATAGGAAAAGCCCTAACTCCAAAAGTTTTGTTTAATCACGAGACCCTTGCCACTGTTAAACTCATCAGGTTTTTCCAGATCACAGGAGAGCTTTCCACAGTCGCTGACCTGTTACATCCAGCTGGGATTCTTTGTGACTTATGCAACCCGTCAAAAGTTTTTGCATATTCCAATATTTTCTGTAATTGTTACAATTTTTTTATATTTTGTTCTTGTGTAATTATCTCATATTGGTTGTATAACAGAAAGGTAAGAAAACTGAAGCCCAATGTATAAACCATGTATTTAACAAAACAAATAAAGAAAAACCAGGATCAGTCATTTTGTCAATATTTATGCAGATCAGTAACGATGGTCTAACCCAGTGCTTCTCAAACCTCTTCTGGAGGACTATCTGTCCTGCATGTTTTAGATCTCTCCCTGTTCCTGCACAGGTGACTCAAATGACCTAGTCATTATCAAGCAGCTTCAGGGGGTGATAGCGAGCTGATCATTTCAATCCCCTGTGCTGGATTCCGTGTGGATTTTTCTTGGAAATTTATCATTTGTAATAAACAAGTTTTGGGTTCCAGTAATTTCTTTGTTGTGAACATACATCTAAGATTAAAGACTTGACAAGATCTTAGGGTGTGCAAGAACTTTTGACGGTAGTGTAGATGGTTCAAGATGATTTTTGACCCATTTGAGTCCAAAGGCATTCGGGTGCTACATGCTTCGTAATGTGCCCTGAACCCTTGGTGAAATCTGATGGTGTAGATTGTGTGTAGATTTAAACACTGGGAGGGAGGGAGAGTGTTAGAGTAATACTCTGCTCCTGCTGTGTCAGCCATTTGGGAATGCGACTACATATCGTAGGCTCTACCTCAAAGACTTTCAAGTGTTTTTATGTCTACACTGTTGTAATTATTTAAATATGCTTTCACAATTTAAAAAAAAAAATTTATGCTGTGTCACTTTAAAATTTAATGATCTACAAAGTGTTTCGCAGATAAATTGGGCTCAGTTCCATAAAATTTTATTTGAATAGAATTTTTTACAGACAATTTGTCACGAAGAGAGTTTGCAGAGGGAAAATAAACTAGGCCTGAATCCCCAAAAAGATACTAATTGAGCAAAACAATGTCCTATGTGGAAAGTAATCTCCAGAAGGGCTGGTCAGTTGAGTGGAAGCCCATTCTCCATAGGTCAGAAAGGTATAGTAGAGAACATGAAAGGCTGGTCTATTTCTTCACTGAAGACTGGAGCTTTTTTTCGCGATTGATGCGGTACCGGAGAATCAAATGGAATGTGTCCTCCAATACAGTGCAGTCTGTTAGAATTTGCCCTGTGACTTAATTTATGCTTATTGGCTCTTTACTTTAGTGGATTTAATTTTATAGCATATGTAGGGATTCCATTGCTTACTCCATGCAGTGCCTCTGTCCAGGCACTTATGGATTGCACTGTACAGTATATCACAACCCTAAAGGCAAGTGTATGTGGTTTTCCATGGCACATAGTACATGCTCAGCTCCCTATTCTCTTTAGCAGGATCGAGTGGAGATTGACAGCGGGCAGCTGAAGATCACCAATCTGGCCCTGGAGGATTCTGGGATGTACCAGTGTGTGGCCGAGAACAAGCACGGTACCATCTACTCCAATGCCGAGCTAAGGGTGCAAGGTGAGAGGTCAGAAGTCAAATGGTATGAACCCGTATACGCGGTGTCTGCACAAATACTTTTTAGTTTTAAAACATGTAACTTTTGTTACGTTTTTGCCGAGCATCCACACTACCTCAGTGTTTTTGAACTCTTAACATGGAGCTTTTAGAAAATGCTGCTGACTGTGTTTTAGTTTTAAACTTCCAGGACTGCATAGTAGAGCGGACTGAGTTTTCGTATCCAAATACTGTTGCAAAAAATAAAACATTATTAGTGTGGACGTAGCTGCCGAGAGGGGCGTCACCGTGGGGCAATAGTGGAACTGAGTAGCAAAGGTCCACAGATGGGTGGGGTTGAGGGGTGGTCCTGAAAGATGCCTGAATTCATTGAGGGAAGGGAAGCCACCGATACTGCCCGTGCACAAGATTTATACGAATGTAGCAGTACACACACAGTAGATATTCAGTGTGGGGAAGAGAAGTTTTTTTGAATTACAATTTTAAAATCCAGCAGTTTTCACTGTTAATTTCCTCATTGAATATCCGGTACTCTGAATACCGAGCACAAGTGTATTCGCTATTAAAACCCCTCACTTATCCAACATGCAATATAGATATATTCAATTTCATCTATTGATTATAGTCAAAGATATCAATTAACAAATAAATAGTTTGAATTGTTGTTGTAACTTTACAAATAACTAGAAAAAAAATGAAGACTTTTGAATAAAATAATGAAATTCAGTCAGGGGAGAACAGATTTACAACCTCTGTGTCAACAGAAAATGGTTTACTACCTTAAAGATTTGATGTATAAGATTTTGAACATTTATATACCAGCAAAAAACTATCTGTTATGTAAAGACACGGTGGAGTAATGTTGTCCCGAGCAGATTATGAAGCCTCACTCCCTCTGTGCGTGTTGTTATCTGAGCTTCTCTGTTTTTTGTTTAGGTGGCCGGGTCGGTCAGTAAGTGAGAGGAGATGCGTAGCCAACAGGACCATTTGTTTCGGTCTGAGATGCTGGTGCGCTAGTGTGACATCTGGTGGTTCTGACTGTCATTTGTAGCACCTTTAAAAGGGAATAAAACAGAGATGAACATATAAGGAAGAAAAGGAAGAAAGAAAATTTTCAAACCAACACTTGTCTCTCTCAAAGTAGTCCCTAAGAAGCTCGAATCTAAATCTGGGGACTAAAAGACTGTTGAATCTTTGTATTGAAACAGTAAATATTAGCCCCTGAAGTCTATTGCACAGATATTACCCCTCTGTTTACGGCACATCAGTAGCCAAGCATTGAGGAATGACCTGCCTCTTTATATGGTCCCAAAGGGGGGAAGGTGGGTCACCGGAGAAGTAATACTAGAAAACAGCAGCACGCACAACTCCAAGACCAAAAACATGTAAGGGTCCACAGCCGTGGAAATTACGCAAAGAAATTTCACCGGAGAAGGCAAACAGTGTTGATTGAAATGTTTGGTGGTCATAGAGCTGTGTCTTGTGTTTTGTTTTGAAGTTTTCAAAAATTTTCAGGAGTGAAAACAGTGTTTTGTGACCTGCATGGCTTTAATGACCCCAAAGGAGTTCGCCTTTGATGTCCGTGGAGCTGAAAGAGGAATAGAGGCAGACCAGACTGCTCTCCTATGGTTAACCCTTTAACTGCCTGCTCAGTCTTTTACTGAATGATGTGTTGAACTTGACTCAATCTGACCAAGCCATCTCTTAGATCAATACATCTTCCAATCAGATATGTTACAATCAGAAAATGAGACCAGTCATTCCATCAAACGACTAAAATTTTTTAGCCATTTCACGAAATTACTGGTTTCACAATGTGACTGTAATAGATACAGTGACTCAAAATGTGCTCTACCAAAAGGCTAAGGCAGTTAAAGGGTTAACCCCTTTGCGCAGAATACAAATGTTGCTATTATTTTTCCTCTTGTACATGAGCCTATTTAAGGCTTTATAACTCAGTATTTGTGTCACAGAGACTTTGGAATTAAATTTTGGAATTTACGGACGCCAGCGTCTATATCTGCGCAAAGGGGTAAGGGTTAAGTTGTGGGAATAATGGCGAGTTAACCATTTGCCAAATCAAATGTGTCCCTATGGAGTATGGTGGAAAAACTTCCAAAACTGGAAACTGGCTGCTTGCCAATTCATACATACAAACTTTATTTTCTCTGAAGTGCTTCAGAAGGGTGCAAGATCACAGCAACAAAAAAAACAAGATTAAATATTAAGGTTAGGATGATAAAACTGAAGTAATAAATAATGATAAAGTAACAAAAATAGAGTGAATATATAAGACATAAAATGTCCCGGCGCTGCAACAGTAGAAAACTTCAGTAAATCGTACAAATCATTAAAGGTTTCAGGAACACAAATATCTCCTTGATAATACAACAACAGAAAATTTGCCAAAAAACAAAACCAAATTCATTCAGAACAGTTTGAAACAGGCAGGGTAAGGTTTGTGAGCCTAAGGGTGCTTTCACACCAGGGGGACTCGGTTCGATTGAATGCCGAAAAATTTCTCACCTTCAATTGGTTTGGTTCACTTTCACACTGCACTTTTGAAAGCGGACCAAACTGTCTGGACAATGTCATGCAGTTACAACAGCTGCTCGTTTGGGGCAGTATTGCCCGAAATGAGCACTTACTATGGAGAAAAAAAGCCAGAGGAAGAAGAAAACCCAGCTCATCGATTGGCCAGGACCTCTCTTTGGTTCAGTTCCTCTCTTTGGTTCCCTGGATAGTCTATTTGCATTTCCCACTGTAAGCGAACCGCACCAGGGTTCGCTTGCAAGCAAACCGAGACCCACGTTTTCAGGCGAACCAGAGTTCGCTTGTTTGATCCGCACCAGAGTTTGGAAGAGCTTTCGCACCTGCCCAAATGAAGCAGACTATCCGAAGAAATGAGCTCTGGTCCGTTTAAAGCGGACCAAACAGCTCTGGTGTGAAAGCACCCTAAGCTAATGTTTTTAATGTTATGTTTTAATTGTATCTCCAGACAAAGTCAGAGATACTATGCACTTCGGTTTATTTTGCCGCTGCTGTCATCGATGTATTTGCCACAGCGTCCATGGAGGTTTCTTGCAATCAGACTGTCGGTCATCATTCTCCACCAATATTATTGATATTTTCCTTAGGTATTAGTGGTGGTGAGGTCTCAAAGCTTATTGATTTTGGTCAAAATCGGATAATAATTTAAAAAATTATCAATGAATTATGGGTGTAAATGATACAAACCTGCACAAAATGGCCCATATCTCACTTACTGTCACATTCAGGGCTTAGGTTTGTACTGGGGACTGATTAGCAGTAATTTATTGCCTGTCAGTTTTGACTTTTAATATGACCTTTGACCTTGGGTGCCTGGTAAAACAAGAAATGCTCTATATCTTGCTTCCTGTACAAGCCACTCAATATAGCCTTGTGCGCCCACATCCGCACAAGGCAGACCTGTATCATTCTGAATGATGTCATTCTGTCAAACGCCTGGACTGGTTCTGCCACCAGCTGTCCTGTTCAATTAAGCATATTAATGATCAGCCTCAGTGATTGCTTAACTAGTAACTTTTGAGCAACATGTTGTTACAGGATCTATTACTGCATGCAGTGCTATGGTTTGTATCAGGCACTTACATAATCTTGGTCTTGAGCTTTGTCCATACGATGAAGATGATCTTTCATTATTGTTTGGGTAAGGGAGTAATACAAGAGTCCGGGATAGACGTATTGATCTTGAGCGACCAAACTGTCTAGTTTGTTTCTAGAATCTAATGCATTGGAACTAAAAGCATTCTATTCATGATTAGCCCTGGCTTGGGATACACTGAGCGTATGCCATTCACTCAAGCAGATTTCATGAATACTGACTGGCTAAACTAACCAGGAAGTGATATACTGAGGAAATTTTCGAAGAAAGGTGGTGCAAATGCGCAAAAACCAGCCGCTATCACTTCTCTCAGACAGACGAGGCTGCGCAAGATTTTCATATGGAATTCAAAGCTGGGTAGCATTGACATGACTGGTAATACATCTATATGAAAAACTGCAACCGATGGCTTGTGGGTAGAAGCTGATTAATGCAAATAAATTAAGTCACCAAGTGACAGAAAACTGACAGAAAAACTGCTTCTACAATCCTTCTTCCTGAACACACGGAAGCACATCCTGTTTCTCTGCAAGAAGTCAATTTATCCAGCTGATATGTGAAACTAAACGTCTTATCAAGCCAAACCCTCAGATATTAATATCAACAATCATATTTGTACTGAGATATTTACTGAGGCGTGACAACGGCAAAGCAACAGAAATAAAAACTGCTTTCAATGACATGAATCTTCCCAGATCTCTATGGTTTAAATAATGGTTCTGTTCTGTTGGATTTGTTGAGTAATTTCTCTGTTCCTCTCCCGCCTGTGTGATGTTCACACCTCCTCTCCCTCCTCTCTCCTCTCGCCAGCATGCGTGGGGTAGGTGTTGGGATTCCTGGTCGGCTTGTGGCTGTCCTGTTGTGTGTAGACCCCCCCCTCCCCAGTGGCCCTGCCTCACTCTCTCCTGTGCTCTCTCTCTCTCTCTCCTCCCTGCCCCTCTCTCCCACCCTCCCAACCTCCCCCATCTCCACCCTGGGCCCCCTCCTTCCTGCCCTTCCCAGTCCAGCCTCCAGATTTCCGGCTGAACCCGGTGCGCAGGCTGGTCCCGGCCGCACGGGGGGGTCAGGTCATGATGGAGTGCAGGCCCAGAGCGGCTCCAAAACCCACTCTCTTCTGGAGCCGCGGGACCGAGCTCCTGACCAACAACAGCAGGTGAGACCCCGAGCGGTAGGGTGCTCGTCTGACACTGTAGAGTTGTTGGTTTGATTCCCCAGAGGGGCTTGCATCTGGAGAGATGAAGTTGGGCACAACTCTGCCATTGGATCTTATACCCTTATCCTTATACCCAATACCCTTAAAGCCCTTATACCCAAAATCCCTGTTTCTCCCTGTCCCTCCGACAACTCCCTACTACTGGCAATTCTCCTGGGGTCACCTGGAAAACAGAATCATTATCAGTGGAACTCCCAGGAAAAATAATGGCTACAGAAAAATCCCTTTAGAGCAGGGGCACCCAATCGTATCCAGAAAGGCCATTGGGGATGAAGGATTTCATTCCAACTCAGCAGTTACATACATGCCTGATTCTACTCATTAACCCCGAGAGTCTTTTTAAAATCCTTGATTACTAGCATCAGGTGTGTGACCGCTTGGTCGTACTGAGAGGCTGCACCCACACAGACTCTCTTTAGATAAAACTGGGTTCCCCTAATGTTGAGATTTACGTCCCAGCTAATCACTGCAGTGATCACTGGCTCATTAGTTAGCAAGGAGAGGAAGGGGTTCAGGGTTTGAGCCCTGGCTGATTGGTTGCAGTCTGTTTGTAGTCTGAATGTTCTTGTTGTGTTTGCATGGTTTTACGCTTATGAAAATATCCCATAGTTATTTTTTAGCAATGCTAGAGTATATATGCCATATACTACTACTAGAGTAGTACTGTAGCCATCACATTATGACAATAGTATTACCACAGTTAACAGTATCATGATATTACTACAGTTCACACAACTGTATTGCTGTAGTTTGAATAACTATAGTATCACTATGGTAATACTGCACTATGGTGGCAAAAATACCATCCATTTACTAAAGGATAGCTATGGCTTGGAACTAGTATTTTTCACACGGGATACCACAGTACCCTCTCACCATTCAAAGACATAGGACTGGGTGCTCCTGTAAAAGAGATGTAAATCTCAGCATGAGTTCCCTTGTGAAATAAAAAAAATGATAGTGGTTTGTGGGGCTGTGGAATCAATTCTCAGCAGGGGCACTGGTATAGTGTCTTTTAATTGGGCGCTCAATCTGAAGAGCTTTGGCTAAATATGCTGGGCTTTAAGTGCTGAAATCTCCTGAGCTTCAGCGGTCACTGCAGAGCGATAAACTAACTGAATGTCTCACACTACTGCTTCCACGCTTTCTCGCTATTGCCGTTGCATAAAATGCTCCCAAATTCGCGGGGGCTGGACAAGTATCGGAAGCACGCCAAAGGAAAAGCCTTAAATTTGAAGTAGTTAAACCACAATTACAAAAGCGTCGATAAAAATGATTCCTGTTCATTACCATTGTGTCTGGTTAAGAGCCGTCTGACCTGCAGCACCTCAGTAGGTAAGTCTCCGGCGCAAAATGAGGTCACTAACGGATTTCTGGAGGGGCCGAGTGTGGTTATAGGTGCCCTTTCAAAAAAAGGGCAGAATTATTTGAGGGGGCAAGGGGAACTATGTCAAAAAGTTTGACAACATATGCAATAAAGACAGCAACAGCAAAAACAGCACAGTGGCCGCAAGTTGAAATTTCCGACGGGGACAGACAGACTCTTGGGCGGATAGTTGCTCATCGGCACAGAACTGCGGGTCTAAAAACCACCACAGAATTGAACTGATCCACATCTGAAGCAGTCTCCACAAGCTGGTATTTATGGCAGTGATTCTGACGACGTGGTTACTGGCAGCCATTGAAACGATGTCAGGAGAGTGGTAGCTAGCTAGCAACATGTCTTCTGTGGTTTGGTCTCATGCAGGGTGACGGTTACACCGGACGGGAAGCTCCTGATCTCTAACATCAGCCGGGCAGACGAGGGGAAGTACACCTGCTTTGCAGAGAACTACCTGGGCAAGGCCAACAGTACTGGCTACCTCTCCGTCAGAGGTAAATGCTCTGCCTTTTCCTGCTGGATGAACCGGTCCATTACTCACACTTAAGGTCACATTCATCTTCTTAATCAGATCCTGAATTAATTCTACTTTGTAACCCCAGGTTCTCATTTAATTAAACTGAACATTTAATATATATTACAAAGAGCTAGTGCGCCTCACATTATTTCATGCCCGGCTGAAAGTTCGAGCCCTTACCAAATAAGCAAGTTAAGCTAGTATAACCCGTGTTTTCTGCCTGTCTAGCTGGTTTAAGCTGGTTGACTAGCTGTTCACCAGCTGGGAATTCTGTGGTCATCTCTGCCGGCTTGGTCCACTTGCACTGTCATCTTAATCCAGCTTTAACAATCCACAGAGCTCTTGTGATCAACAACAACAAGTTTGGAAATTATGGCTTGAATGAGCTGGGAATCCCAGTAGAACTAAACTGATATTTTTGCTGGGGTTCTGCTTGTACAAATGCAGTGCAGTTGCACAGGACCTCAGGCTTTATTCTCTGAGAGAAAGTGTCTCTCCACTTTCCTGTCAGACGCCACCAAGATCACGCTGGCCCCCTCCAACGCTGACATCAACCAGGGCGAGTCTCTGACCCTACAGTGTCACGCGTCACATGATCCTACCATGGACCTAACCTTCACCTGGTCACTGAACGGAGTCACCCTCGACCTGGAGGAGAACAGTGAGCACTACCAGCGTGCTGAGACGGTGAGTTTAGGATTGCTAGCTGTGATGGAACATAATTACAGAACGTTCCAGAGCAGCCGTGAGATTAAGACGATTACAGGTGCAGAGTTTCCAACAGTTTCTACGGCTACAATGCAATAATAGAGAAGTAATTATTAATCATTCATGCCAGAGGAATTTTATGGATTGAAATGAAAAGGAATGCTGCAAATGTGCACATTTGTGTCATGAGTTGCTATTATTATAATTGGGATTTGCAATATTCAATCAAAGCCTGAATACTGGACAATTGCGCTACAGCTTACCGATGAAAATGCATGCCTTCGACTGGTGCTGTAACAGGTTACATTTGCTTTGATAACACAACATGCTTAGATTACGTTCATTCATTGGTCCCTTCAGATCAAACCTTGTTTTTGGACATCTACCCTCCTATCGATCTTTCCAAGTGTAATGAAGCACACCTCTTTCAACAGCTGATATAGAGAACTGGTTGAACCTCTACGTGGCAGAATCAGGTTTAAATCCCGTAAAGGGGAAAAATGAAAACCTAAAGGATGGTATATTTCCAGGTGCACTGTCATCCATGGCTGCTTTGACTATAAAAGCGCGTGGCTGTCTGAATAAATGCGAGCTGTAATATAATGGTTTGGCTCTGTCCCTCAGAAGGAGACCATTGGAGATCTGCTGATTCTGAATGCACAGCTGACACATGCAGGGACCTACATCTGCACAGCCCAGACAGTGGTGGACAGCGCCTCCGCTGCGGCCAAACTCGTCGTCAGAGGTAAAGGTTTTCAGCGGGTGATTGGGAGAAGGGCGGGGGGACTTTGAACACTTTTTTTTGCCCCCCACCCCAGTAACTGCAGCGCAGTCCATGAGGATCTAGACACAGACATAAATGCAGCCTTGTGACTGAACTTCAGCGCAAAAGTTTTGCGAAAAATGAATAGATGTGAAGAGCACAATGGAAAAATGATCAGAGTCACATTTTCACGTTTTGGAGAAATAATGAATTAAAAATTCAAAACGATCTTAGAAACAAAGCACTGAAAAAATATGCAAAAAATATAAAATATATTATTATTATATGTTATAATAAATATTATATTAATACATAATATATAAAATATACAAAATGCAAAATTTGGACTGATCGTTTTTCCTTTGTGGTCTTCAAGTAGATTATTAGCTTTGATTTAGGGATCTTTATGTCCATAGCATTCAAACCATACAGGTATAATGGCCATTTTTGATACAATATCACTGTCCAATCTCAGTCTGCACCATTCACTTGTACATTCCAGGTTGTTCATCCATTAAAGACATTTTTAAGTAGATGTGAATTTCTGATATTTTCGGAGTAGAACAATTACCATTTGACTAATTCATTAATTTATTGTTTAGCGTTCTTATTTCTTTACAACAGAGCCTATTTTGCATTCTGCATGTCCGTGGGAATTACAAACACAAGCAGAGGTAGATCAACAGATTTTTCCTCTATTCCAGGTCCTCCTGGTCCACCAGGGGGCGTAGTTGTCAAGGATGTGAATGAGACAGCCGTGGAGCTCAGATGGAGTCGGGGCTACGACAATCACAGTCCCATTGGGAAGTACATCATAATGGGTCGGTCTCCACTGTCCGGTGCCTGGAAACAAATGAGAACAGGTAGATAGCTTAGAATGCAATATCAGCAGCGAGAGATAATTTAATTTCCCTCTTGAGGGAAATTGAATTGCCCGGAAAATACCACAGTGAGAGTGTTATTGGATCTCCAATAGTTTGGACACTGTTATTGCCATAGTTGTGTTAGGATAAGTTATCTGTCTGGTGGTATTTTATGTTATTGCTACATAAATTGTCGGTATATGTGACCCAGTGAACATAGTAGGCGATGCACATACTGTACATCTCCTCTTACACTCCTTTTGAAAGCCACTATGAATACATAACTATAAATAGGTCACGTTTAGAAATGGCCAAACTTTTTTGGTGTATGAAATATAGGCACTAATACTAGCGCGATACTGGGCGGAAGTGAACACGCTCACAGGTTGTTTCTGCTGTATTTTCATGACATGAGCGCGTTTTTTAGTTGGTTTTTTTTTTTTTTTTTTTTGCTTAACTCGCAGAGTATGGTTTCCCTTCGCGCTAAATACAAAATAACGCCAATTTTTGCCTGTTGCGCATGAACCTATTTAGGCTTTATAACTCAGTTTTTGTGTCACAGAGACTGTGAAAAATTATTCCAGTGAAGCAAGACATTTGGAAATTTTATTATAGGATTATTTAGGAATTAAATTTCGGAATATATGGACACCAGCGTCTATATCTGCGCTAAGGGGTTAAAAAAGCATCATAAACAGGGCTCTGTGCCCTTGATTTATCTAAATTTTTGCAAATGAACATTTAAATCTATTTTCATTTATCGTGGTGCAAAATATCTTGGCTAAACCAAGGCAGGGAGCAAACAAGAAAAAGCTGTAGGTGTAAGGAGTGTGTGTGTGTGTGTGTTTGCTCTTTGTTGGATATGAGGCTGAGATACAGTAGTGAGGAGAAGGACGATGGGATGTGGGCAGTGGGAGGGGGTGATGACATTGTTTGACCTCTCCACCCCTGCACAGATCCTCCGAACATTGAGGGGAACTCTGAGTCGGCGCACGTGATTGGCCTCTCGCCCTGGATGGACTATGAGTTCCAGGTCATCGCCAGCAACATCCTTGGGAGCGGAGAGCCCAGCATGCCCTCGCAGGTCATTCGCACCAAGCAAGCAGGTCAGGCCCGCGGCGTTACTCTACAGCTGACCCCATTAGAACCGTCACCTTGCACTGCTGGCACTTAGCTGCATATTTTTTCATACTGTGTGCACAATAATTTGTTGGACTGAGACATTTTTTTTGGTTTTGTTTCTATTCTTCAGCATATTGAGTCTGAAAGGATGCAATGGGAATGAGTTAGAACTTAAGTTTGTAAAGGACAGCACATTTTAATCATGTTACTTTCACATTTTCAGTTTAAATTTAATATGATTTAGAATCACTTTCAAACATTTGGTCACTTATCCTGCTTGAGGTGCGTCAGGCATAGACAAAACCAGACGCTGGATGTCCTCCCTGGTGATGCTCTGCCAGGGCTGTACTGTCGCCATCTTCAGTTCTTGCCTGCATTTGGAAATTTTTGCATTCAGTCTTCTCCTCAGCGTGTAAAATGCATGCTCATTTGGATTCAAATACAGCATTTGATTCAACCGGCAGAACCAAAATAACAAAAAATGTGCTTCTGTCCACTGTATTGTGGTACACAGTACAGTTATAGATTGTGTCCAAGCATACAGCTGGATGTGTACTCACCAAGCACTTTATTAGGAACACAGCTCTAACACTGCCTGAGGGTGGGTCCTCCCTTTGCTCTCAGAACAACCTCAGGTCTTCAGCGCTTGGATCCCATGAGATGTCTGAAACATTCCTTGGAGATGTTGACCTGACTGCATCTCATAATTTCCTCAGAATAGTCAGCTGTGCATTCATGCTGTGAAGCTTCTAATCATCCACATCTATTGGATTCAGGTCTGGTCATGAACATTATCGTGTCAATGAAACCAGTTTGAGAGGACATTTGCGCTGCGACAGGGTGTATGCCTATGCTACAGAGATAGGCTGTGGAATTCAAAAGCTCATTGATTGGTCATGAGGAGCCCAAAGTGTGGCAAGAAAACATTACTCAAACAATTACAGCACCGCCTCCATCCTGAAGTGTTGACACGAGGCCGATTGAGTTCATGGACTCATGCTGTTGTCGCCATTTTCTGACCTTGCCATCGGTGCGTTGTGGCCGAAATCAAGATTCATCAGTCCAGGATAAGTTTTTTTAATCTTCAACTTTCCAGTTTTGGTGAGCCTTGGAGTTCTATTCTCGGCCGGCAAGAGTGGAGCCCAATCTGGTCATCTGTGGTCGTGGCCTATACTATATGCCTCAAGGTTCAACATGTTGTGCATTCTGAGATGCTTCTCATCTCACTGCAGATATGGTTATCTGAGCAACCATTGCACTAACCATCATCAACCAGACGTATCTGTCAGCAGAACTGCCCTTTACAGAATATTTTTATTGTTGTTGTGCCATTCTGTGTAAACTTAAGAGCGGGGTCCCCCAAATCTGGCCTTTGAATCTAAACCCGCTCCTGGTCTCTCCTACATGGCGATTAGGTGAACAGCTATTGCCGCTAACTGGCCTGAGTGTAATCAGTCCTGACTCCCATTGCAAAGGAAGAGTGGAAAACCAGCAGTTCCTGGCCCTTAAGGATGGTGATTTGGGGCACCTGCTCCAGAGACAGTTCTTCCTGAAGATCTCAGGAGAACCTGAAATACTCAAACAAGCCCTTCTGGCACCAGCAAACATGCCAAGGTCAAATCCTCTGGGGATTATATACTTCCCCATTCTTATGTTCGATGTGAACATTATCTGAAGCTCCTCACCTGTATCTGTACGATCTTATACACTACACTGCTGCCACATTATCGACTGAGTATACTGTATAACTGCTTGAATAAACAGGTGTACAGGTGTTCTAAATAAGGTGTTTTGTGAGTCTATTCTGAAGCAATTCATGTTCTGAACCTGCATAAGAGTGCAGTGACAATCTACAACGGCAATTTTGGCATTGAGCCTGCAAACTGCTCCACGCTGACAGAAATTCAGGACACCATATACATTGTGAGTGTATATGCCTTTAAGGACACTCCAGCCCATATGGTGATTAGCCAATTTTCAAGTCATTGTTTTGTTCCTGACAACCAGTTATTAATCATTCAAAATACTCTTGTGTTTTAATTTTTAATTGGACAAGTAAGGAGAACACATATTGCATTAGGCTCATAATCACCACCCACTAAGCCAATTTGCAAAATTTGAACAGTGAGAACAGAAAATAAATGTATAATTTAGTTTTTGATCATAGCTTTCAGGATTTGTGAAGTATGTCCGATATTCTGCCTCAGTCTGTCTGTTTAGTGGGCTGTCATCAGGACTTAAATTAGGTTTTTGTTCTCTATGACAGCTGCCACCATTTAACACAGATTGTCCTTGAGGACTGGATTATGAACAGGACTGTTGGCTTTATGACAACAAGGCTTTTAATTTTGGACTTTATCTCACATTACTGGAGACTCACAGTGAATATGCACGGATTGGCTAGTCTTGTATGCTGACGTTAGTTGATCTTACATTGGGTGACGAGTTATTTTATCAGTCAAACGTATGGACATACGTGACAGTACTCAATTTCAGTGGGATTTAAAGAGGTCATGTTATGCCCTTTTCTCAGTTTAATATTTTCATTATCTTGATCTATTTACGAACTTTTGCATGTGTCACGGTCAGAAAGTACCTAGTGAGGACTGTTCAGGTTGTGTGTGCAGCACCTCAGGAGCCTAAACAATGACTGGCTGCTTTGGCTGTTTACGGCCTCCTCCCTTATAGCTTACTCTGTTGTGATGAGCCCAACCGCACTGTTCAGCAAGGAGTCCTCTGTAAACTGAAGGGAACAGAGAAGTTGGAGTTAAAATGCTGAGGAACAGTGGAAGAAAATCCCTGAAGAAAATTTTCTTGACATAACAACTTGCACAAACCAAACTCATTGCAGCCTCTGCTCTACCTCGCTTTGTTTGAGAGCGTGCCAAATTAACCGCTAAGTGTACATTATGCAAATGTGTTGCATCATGACATATACAAGAGGAAAATGCTTGGGACAAAATGATGCGTTTCAAGCAGGTCAGGAGCTGTGCTTTCTGTCAGCGAGAATTACTCCCTTTGGTGTGGACTTTGGGCCTTGTTACTTTGCAGATGTTTTCCATGCAGAAAAAGTTATATAACTAACTAAAAGGTATGAACAACTTGGAAAACATAATACGGTCCCTTGAAAGCCCACTTTATTGTAATTGGCTGACAGCCCGGTTCAAGTAGCTGTGCCCAGTGAAATGAAGGGAACGCAAATGAACCCTTTCGCGTGTATCGGCCCAAGGGTGGACCGCGAGGCGTAATTGCGTTTTTATACTGTCAAATAACGTACTAAGTTGTAGAACTATATATTGTTTGAAAGTTTGAGTACTCAGCATTTCAACTGCATAAGCCATTTAATGATGCAAATACGATAGCGAAAATAGAATTAAAAATGTGTCATAACAACCGTCGGCCTTACAATGCAGTCCCATTGGTTCAATAGAAGAGCATTATTCACATTTGTCTAAATGTGTTGAAATCGATGCGGGCAATTCCATGGTAACTCGCGTTACGTCTTAAGGCTAATATCAATTTTCAATCAGCTGTCATTTAATTGTCAGTCATCTGTGACAAGTGTTTTTATGTACATAGGTAGATCCCACCCATACATCAGTGGGAAAGAAAAGTGCTGTCCCCTGAAATGTGGGAATTGGAGGCACCAGCAGCTTGGTAACTCATGTTACGCAAAAAGGACACACAAAAACATCACTTCATTTCAATTCAAAATTTCTTAAAAGATAGAGCTGATACAGAACTGAAAATCATATGATCGATAACTAATACTCTGAAGTTTCTATTGCAAGTAACAGAATTAAACATAACTATCCATGGACTGAGGCTTAAGAAAGTTCAGGAGGGTGGGTAACTCAGGTCAGCTCTTAATAAACCCAAATAATAGGGCCAGTGCTGCTCAGACACCCTTTGTTTTTTAGGTACCTACATAAAGGTTACACCCACAGCAGAGGAAGATTTAACTCACAGAGATGTTGGCTGGAGATTAAAAATACCTTGTGTTTGGTAACTCACGTTACAGTCAATGTTGCTAGGTTTGTGGCCCATTATGCCCAAAATGATGAAGGATCAATGAAAATGGACTTTATATCCAGAAAGGGCTTGCCTTGAACTATCTAAATGTGTTGAGTTTAGAGATATATCACAATTAATGATGGACAAGGCA
Organism: Gymnothorax javanicus; assembly: GCA_029692085.1. NCBI lineage: Eukaryota > Metazoa > Chordata > Actinopteri > Anguilliformes > Muraenidae > Gymnothorax > Gymnothorax javanicus. Next base: position 9,483,346 of record CM056202.1, on the reverse strand, counting down.
TTCTCCTAATTACTGCAAATTTTGTGCCTCCAAGATGCTGAAAATAACATGAGTGTAAAAACATTTTGTACTTGGAACATACATATGAAACCAAAAATCAGCAACAGTTTGAGCCTCTGATATCCTAGTTTTGCCTTGAACAAATCAAAAATGCAGTAAAATCAATTTGAATTTTCTTGTCCTGTGTCCACATTCTCGTGGAATTGCCCGTGCCTTTACTTCAGTAGCCATCTAGAGCTAAAAACCTGTTACAGTTTTTAATCTGCTAAACAAGCAAGCTTGGACAAAGGTCACTAAATTGACTTTGACACAGAGGTAGTAGCTGAGCATCTTAGTGAATTTCACTGTAATTAGTTTATTTACTCATGATGCAGTGCTGTAGATTGTACAGTAGCCTTTTAGGAACAAAATAAGTGCACCCACTGGCTATTATGATCTAACAGAACAGCAAGGGCCAATTTCTCGTTACCAGTCTAAACCTGGTCTAAGTTAGTAAGTGTGGTCAAACTTGTTGGATTTCTCGTGCCTAGTTTTTTCATAAAACCTGGTCTTAATCGTGGTCTAACTCAAAACCAGGGAGGGGGGTAGTCTAAGTCATGGTCTTGCTCTTGCGATCGGTAGCACTGTCAGTTTTATTGTTATCGATGTCATTGATGTGGGGCCTTCTCAAATTCAGGAGGATTTCTTTATCTTCCTCGCTGAAGTTGGTGTGAGCTCGTTTCTGTGACATGACTGTTCGACCAGTGGCAGAAGATCTATGCTACTTGTACTCCCAGGTAAATGCTCTGAATGACCCTGTTATTGGATTTTTGGGTACGGAAGCCCTGAAGTGAGAAAGTACCTGGACGCTCCTTGTCAAGGTTATGTCCACCGCATACTATCATGTCAACGTCTCAGCACGCAGTCGTTAAAACAAAGCTTCCCTGGACAGCTCTCGTGAACTGCATACACCCCTATTTAGCGTAGTGTTTGGGTTCATGGTACAGTGATGTAACGTATGGGGTCTAATTGTACGGAAATGTAAACATGTTTAACTGAACTTCACAGAACAGTGCTATCGTCCCGCCATTTTGGTTGGGAGAGGGAGAGGGAGGAGAACAACAATATCGACTAGGTTTTATGAGGTAACTTTTTTGTCAGTGACAAATATCTTATAGTTTTCTTGTCAATCTGATGTCAACTGATTGAGAGGTATCTCAGGTCTGAAGTGACATCAAGGTTTGGGCTTCTGGGCTACCGTACATATGACATCACAAGCCCCAACAAGGTATGCATGCACTCTCGCTCAGTGGCACATAAACCTGGTTTACCCCATGGCTTTTTGTGGACCGACAAGACCTCGTTTAATCCATCCACGAGAAATTGCTTTGTAGACCTGGTCTAATCTGCACATAACCTTAGTCTAAACCCTGTTTCACCACTCCTTCTTTTAACGAGGTTTTAGTCACTTAGACCATGACTAAGACCAGCGACGACAAATCGGCCCTAAGTGTTTTAGCTTATCAGCCCTCACTCCATTATAACAAGAAAATCAAAATCATTTAGTTTATACAGACAGCCAGTGGTCAGAAACTTCCAAAAGACAGATGCATATGGTAGCCAAGAGATTACTTTTTACAACCCCAATTCTGAAATAGTTGGGACAAAGTGTAAATTGTGAATAAAATCAAAATGCAATGACTTTCAAATCACACCAGCCAGTACTTTATTCACAATAGCACAGAGATAACATAGCAAATGTTGAAACTGAGAAATGTTACAATTTTATCTGCAAAATGAGCTCATTTCAAATTTGATGGCTGCTACAGGTGCTACAGGTGCTACAAAGTTGGGGCAGGGGCCTGTTTGCCGTGGTGAAGGCCTGACAGATGGAAAAACTACTGTAAAAGCAAACTCAACATGACTAGGAATGCAGGGAAATTTTGGACTGTCCAAAATTGTTTGTTGAAATGTACAAATATGACTAAAAAAAATCCATAAAATATTCATTTTTGTTTGCAGAATCATAATATTAAAACCTGCAGTTGTTCAGGCGTCTGACTGTGGTTGTATTTTTTTTTTTTGTGGGCTGATGAGGCTTGGTCACAGCACCACAGGGGCAGAAGAAAACATAAAATCATTTTTCTGTCTGACAAAAACTTATATTTAAGTGTTGTTACTCAATTTGGGCAATATTCTCAGCAATTCCGACTATTTGAGAGCAATCTACTGAGTGTCATCTTTCCAACGAGACCATGATTATGCCTGTTTTCAAAGCAATTCAAGAACTGTAAGCATTTAAGTTTGAGAGGAAGTTTGCTCCAAAAAGAAGTGCGTATTAAGGGGTTAAGCTTGGGGTCATACTGCAGACGAATTTTGGTAAAAATGAGTCTTAAGAACTGATTCTTCTTCATCTCACTGTGGAGATCTATACAAAGGGACTTTATAGACAGCCCTGAGGAAAGCAGCATCTTCTCTATGGCGATACACGCTAGCTAAACTGTTTCCTGCCTCCATTCTACCTAGTTTTGTTCAAAAGTGTGCCAAACTAGCCGCAAGACAGGCATTATGCAAATGTTCCTTCTTGACCTAGGCATGTTACGAAAGAAAAAGCTTGAGTACAAACGAGGCATTTCAGGCCATTTGGGAGCTGTGTTTACTGTCAGACACATTAACTCCTTTTGGTGTAGACTTTTGGGCTTCGGAACTTTGCTGTTTTATATGCACAGAAAGTTATATAACACACTCTAGAAAAAGAAAAAATCTTCAAAAGGCATAATATGGCCCCTCTAAATGGTTTAACTTCTGCAAATATCCTCAAATAGCTCTAGGTAAGAAATTAACAGTCAAAAGTTCAAGAATGGTTTTCTTCAAAGAGTAGTGTCCTAAACGCCATATTCGGCTAAAAAAACGAACAAGTGAATTAAAATCAAACCAGTGAATGGATTGGACAGAAAGGTAAAGGAGAAGTTAACCTCAAGTTCAGCACATCTGCGGGAACGTCAACATCTGGTGTGAGTTCTCAGAACCATTTGACCGCTCTTTTAGATGAACATTATTTGCACATTCTCTGCAATTATAATTGAAAATGATGGTCATTTTGATTAGATTTTGCGTGAAATGAGCTATTTGTACACTTTCTTAATCTCTGATAGGGTAAAAATGTGTGCACTGAAACTTTTGATTGGTGTTGCATGTAGTTCAGTTAGTCAGCTGACATGTAAACAGTTCATTGCAGCATTTGCAAACAGATCCAATGATAGTATGGTGTCTCGGCACTGACCCTGGCACACTCAGCAGCCCCGTGAGCTTGAGGAGTGTCAAGATACACTCCCCCCCGGAGGAGATTCAGAGTCTCAGGTGGATGCTGGAGTGGAAGTGGGATGTTAACTAGTGGCAGGCAAAACTGATGCAGCAGCAGCAGGCAATGTTACCAGCAGCAGCAGAAAGAGACGCAGTGCAGTTGCTGGCAAAGCCATGTTTTTTTGCACTGTAAACCCTGCTAAGCGTGGTACATTCAATTGTTTTGGGGAAACCGATTACCTCAAAAAAATTGTGTACACCAACTTAATGATCTTGTGTTCACAGCACTTAAAAACATGGTAAGAATAACTTTTACCTGATGTTCTTTAAGTACCGTCCACACAATGCAATTAAGTTGCCTTACATAATTTTTTTGAGGTAATAGGTTTCCACAAAACATTTGAGTTTGCCACACTATCTGGGTTTACAGTGTGCCTTGGAGGCGGAGAGCAGGTTAAAGGTCAAATGTACAGGCTCCCGACTTTTTAAAGATTATGCTTCCAGGTGAAAGCATACAAGTCTATCAAGCTGCCAAAGAAGAAATTTCACTGAACGTTATTTGGATCAAAGAAAACGAGTAAAAAAATAACCAATTTACACGCTTTTCCGATTTCGGCCTGCTTTTGGGTTTTGCAGCATTCCACCGCCAGGTGGCAACACTCCTGACGTCATTCACGTCAAATGTTTGGAAAACCAGCTCCTCTGAAAAGAAATCTTCGCGATGCCTTGAGAATACAATCGCCCAGTCATCTCTATCTTGTGGCAGGGTGAATCTGCTGTATACAGACACCTAAATGAGGTGGATGTATGTAAACATAAATCTACTTGGCATATTACTCATATTACCCCCAAACTTATTATATTGCATTGGCTGCCTGTCAAGTATCATGCAGATTTTAAGATTTGCCTGTTTACTTTAAAACCTTGCATGACCTTGCACCTGGTAATTTAATTTCAGTTAAGGTAAATACTGTCAATCTCAGGTCATCCTACCAACCAGTGGCGTAGCGAAAACTGAAAATTTTGTGGGGCGCAGATCATCCCATTAAAACAATCATTAGTCCTGACTTCTTCTCAATCATTTTCTTAATTAACAATAGATTCACTCCGAAAATACTCCATACTGTTAGGTGTTGCTAGTACCCGTTTCGGAAGACGACAATCATTCATTTGGACACAAAATTTGGTGCATTTAAATCGGTGTTATTCAAAATTGCATACCTGTCAACTCTCACGCATCAGGTGTGAGTCTCACGCTTTTTAGTGGCATATCACATTTTCACGCAATCTTACTCCAAAATAGAAAAGTGAGGATTGAAAATTTCAATTTGTCGAACAAAATTATATTTAATTGCCGAGTCCCACTTTTTAATCAACCCACGCTGTACCTAGAGTGAAAGGCGATATTTCATTGGAACGCAGATCAGTCATTATTCAATCACTGTGTATTTCAGAGATTCTCAAGTGGAATTGAAGTCCTTGTGCGTGGAAGTTTTTCATTTTCATGTGCATTCTACGGTGGCTGAGAAGTGCAAAACAAAATTACAAAGTGTGAAACACTTTTACAAACATGAAACAAATTTACACAAAACTTTTTTTCATTTTAAGAAAACAAAATTACATTAAAAACACTTTTTCCAATGACAAAACAAATTTACATTTTAGAAAACAAATTTACTAGGCGCGAAACACTTTAACGAACTCTGAGACAAATTTACAAATAGCTTAACAGTTTTACAAGTCCTGAAACAAATTTACAAACGACTGAATTCTAATGGAAAGGGAATGTACCAAATGCCGGAAGTTATTACGTAAGGAGCCAATCAGTTTGTTGCGGCGGGAACTGATTTTTAAAAAATTTTTTTTTCTCCATGAGAGTTCCGGACCCCAACAGAAACTCATTTGTATACAGCCAATCAGCGACCTTGTTCCGGACCACTGAATGAGTGTCTCGAAACAGTGACTGGCCTTGCACCGAAGATGATGCTTGGAATACTGTAATTACATCATAAATGCCTGCCTTACCCTCAGCATAACTGTTGGCCAAATCATTTATCTAGCCTGCCATTTTGATAAATAAATTGTTATGAATGTAATTGTTCAAAATATTTGAAGCCGGTAAAATGAGCTGGTTACAATCAATGTAGTCTAGCAATACGCAGCTCACCGCTTTTTTATCCTGCACTAATCTGGCATATAATAAACTAGCTAGTGACACCTAACAAAACCCGATGAATATAAAGTAAAAATGACCGAGATTGCATCAGTTTACTCTCGAAAATCTGAATGTTCTGAACAGATTATTTTTCTTTAGCCAAGCTAGTGAACGTTAAAAACATATTGGCTGTGGCGTTGGCAAGTGGTGTTAATGAATTGTATTCACACTTTGCTGTCGGCTGTTAATCTCGGTTGATTATGGTGCTTTCTTTCTGCATCATAGAAACATAATTTTAAGAAGACGGCTATAGCTATACTCAGGCAGAGGGATGTGATACAGCCTAATGATTTTACACTTTAAAAGAGGTTTTGATCAAAGGTCCTTGTACTTCATTTGAAAATGCGGTGGCCGATTCCGGGAAAATAAATAAATAAGTAAATAAATAAATGAAAACAAGCGGTTGCTCGCTCGTAAGTATTATAAACTTGGTTGTAAAAACAGTCACGCTATTAACACTGACCCGAGTTATTAATGGCTGATCTGGGCCGATGTTACTACTGAACTATGATCTGCTGCGAATCGGCTGACGCAAATAAGATATATTACAGTCACGGAGTGAGTCCAGTCCCATTTTTGCAGCGACAATAGCCCTCTGCATGGTTAAATCCATCCCCCTTGACAGTCTAAACATATTCATCCTTTGCCCGGAAGGATGGAATGGTAAAACCATGAAGTCATATTAGGCTACTTGTCACAAAAGGCCACTGCAATGGCGTAACAATAGGGGGTGCAGTGAGTGCAACAGCACTGGGGCCCAGTGGCGGGGGGGGCCCTTGATGGGCACCCCCGCGACAGTGTCGGGCTTCGATCGACCTCAGCATAGGTGACTTTCAAAGTTGAAACACTCATGCTAAACAAAGCCTGCAATTAATCGTGCTTAATTCTGTGCTACTGGATATTTATACCACTGCAACTGCATTCATTTCTCAGTCATGGAGCTGGCAATTCGATGTCATCATGGTACATTATTCATCATTTTAATTGAACATAAGTTATAGAATAAAATAATTTACAACCCCAATTCCAAAATAGTTGGGACGAAGAGTAAATTGTGAATAAAATCAGAATGCAATTACTTTCAGATCACATGAGCCAACGTGTTATTTACAATAGAACATAGATAACATTTCAAATGTTGAAACTAAGACATTTTACATTTTTATCCACAAAATGAGCTTATTTCAAATTTTCTGGCTGCAACAGGTCTCAAAAAAGTTGGGGCACAGCCAAAAAAGGGCTGAAAAGCAATTAATATATAACAGAATCAACGGAAAGAACATTTAGCAAGTAATTAAGTTAACTGGCATCAGGTGTGTAACATGACTGGCTATAAAAGGGATGTCTTAGAGAGGCTGAGTCTCTCAGAAGTAAAGATGGCCAGAGGCTCTCCAACCTGTGGAGGCTTGCGTAAAAAAAAAAATGGAATTCTTTTTAAAAACAATGTTCCTCAACGCCAAATTGCAAAGGCTTTGAAGGTCTCATCATCGACAGTGCATAACATCATCAAAAGATTCAGAGGAACTGGAAAAATCTCTGTGTGTAAGGGACAAGGCCGAAGACCTTTACTGGATGCCCGTGATCTTCGGGCCCTCAGACGCCACTGCATCATTCACCAGTATGATTCTGTCATTGACATTACTATATGGGCCCAGGAATACTTCAAGAAACCACTGTCTGTAAACACAGTCCTCCGTGCCATCCACAGATGCCACCTAAAACTCTATCATGCAAAAAGGAAGCCATTGTTGAGCATGATCCAGAAGCGCCGCCGTGTTCTGTGGGCCAAGGCTCATTTAAAATGGACTGTAGCAAAGTGGCAAAGTGTCCTGTGGTCAGACGAGTCCAAATTTGACATTCTTGTTGGAAATCATGGGCGTTGTTTCCTCCGGGCTAAAGAGGAGAAAGACCACCCCTCCTGTTATCAGCGTTCAGTTCAAAAGCCAGCATCTCTGATGGTTTGGGCATTCATTAGTGCATATGGTGTGGGACACTTGTATGTTTTAAAAAGCTCCATGAATGCTGAAAGGTATAGGTTTAGAGCAACATATGCTCCCCTCCAGATGATATCTATTCCAGGGAAGGCCTTGTGTATTTCAGCATGACAAAGCAAAACCACATACTGCAGCTATTACAACAGCATGGCTTCATAGTAGAAGAGTCTGTGTGCTGAACTGGCCTGCCTGCAGTCCTGATCTTTCACTGATTGAGAACATTTGGCACATAATTAAACGAAAAGTCCGTCAAAGGAGACCCAAAACTCTCCAGCAGCTGGAAGCCTGTATTTAACAAGAATAGGATCAAATTCCAATGGCTAAATTCAAGAAACTTGTCTGCTCAATGCCCAGACGCCTCCGCTCTGTGTTAAAAAGAAGAGGGGATGCTACACCATGGTAAACAGGCCCCTGTCCCAACTTTTTTTGAGACCTGTAGCAGCCATCAAATTTGAAATGAGCTCATTTTGTGGATAAAATTGTAATATTTCTCAGTTTCAACATTCGCTATGTTCTCTCTGTTCTATTGCGAATAAAATACTGGCTGGTGTGATTTGAAAATTGTTGCGTTTTGATTTTATTCACAATTTACACTTTGTCCCAACTATTTCGGAATCGAGGTTGTCAATTTCTTTTTGGAAAATGCTTAATAAAACAAACAATGATAATTTTATTCTGCTGTTGATATCGTCATTGAGACAGCAAGTGTTTCTGGGTAATGTCCAACATTCCATAGACCACCCACGTGACGATGTCACGGTCCGATCGTTTAATCCAATCCGTCTATGGTTTAATCTTGCATGCAAGATAGGCTACAAACGAAGTATTTATGCCTTTCAAACATAAAAGTGGCTGCAGGAAGCGGCAAGAGCGTAAGGAGGAGGAGGAAAGGTTGGCCAAGGTGCCGAAATTAAGCACATTTGGTTTCATAGCTAAACGGGGCCAGAAGGAAGACAAGGATAATCCACCTGATGACAGCAACGACTGTCAATCACCAGACGGCGGGTGTCTTGCAATTTTTCTCAAAGAGTCTTAAAAGCCGCTCTCCCCTTTTCTGCATGAGCGTGAGCGCAGATCAACTGTTTTTACGATGTCCACTCGCTCGCTGATTATTGTTCCCATAATTCCTTGCTGTTCACAAAATTTCAGATCATCCCAATAAAGTTATGTTAATGTGTCGTTCATTTGCTCATATGCCTTATTGTTCTTGATGATGACCATTATTAAGATAATAATTTTAAGATAATAATGTTAAGAAAGAAATGGGAAACTTTATATTATAGAATGAAATAGTGTAGTAACCCTTACTGTGTGTTGTACGTAGGCCCTACCACACTTAGAGGAGCGTGCACAAATGTAATACTGCCAGTTTAAATAAGACATGGAATTTATGTAGTGCCATTATCACAAACACCTTCGTCCATTGGAAAAAGCACATATGCGCAGCTGTTTACAATTGGGGGGGCCCGTGTCGTCTGATCTGCACTCAGGCCCACGTTACGCCACTGGCCCACCACATTTTTAAATGAATTAAATGGAGCAGTAATCAAAACCCCATTTTAAGTATCATTTGGCTGTATCACACCCCTCTGCCTCAGTATAGCCTTCTATTTAAAATTATGTCTTTATGGTACAGAAAGAAAGCACAATAATCAACTGAGATTAACAGCCGACAACATGTGCGAACAGGCTACAATTTATTAACATAACTTTCCAAACCTTTCAAACACTCTCCTACTCGGCTAGAGAAAAATAATCTGTTCAGAGCAGTGATAATTTTGAGAATAAACTGAAGCAATATTGGTTATTTTTACTTTATATTCATCGGGTTTTGTTAGGTGTCATTAGCTAGTTTACATGCCAGATTAGTGCAGTATAAAAAAGCAGCCAGCTGCGTATTGCTAGACTACATTGATTGTAACTAGCTCATTTTACCGGCTTCAAATATTTTGAACAATTGCATTCATAACAATTTATTTATCAAAACGGCAGGCTTGATAAATGATTTGGCCTACAGTTATGCTGAGAGTAAGGCAGGCATTTACAATGTAATTGCAGTATTCCGAGCATGGACTGTACAGTCACTGTTCCGAGATTGTGCCTTAGTGTAAGGCCAGTAAAGACTACAAATTTGACTCCTTACGTAATCACTTCCAGCATTTGGTACATTCCCTTTCCATTGGAATTCAGTCGCTTGTAAATTTGTTTCAGGACTTGTATTAGTGTTACGCTATTTGTAAATTTGTCTCAGAGTTTGTTAAAGTGTTTCGCATCTTGTAAATTTGTTTTCTAAAATATAAATTTGTTTTGTCCTTGGTAAAAGTGTTTTGCTAATGTAATTTTGTTCTCTTAAAATGCAAAAATGTTTTCTAAAATGTAAGTTTGTTTCAAAGTTTGTAAAAGTGTTTCACACTTTGTAATTTTGTTTTGCACTTCCCAGCCACCGTAGCGTTCACCACTAGCAGCATGGAAACCAATTATAACGCCAGTTTTCTCACCCTTTTTTTTCTGGGGTTTGAAGCTATGAAATTGCATAAAGACGTTTCCAGTGGTCTTTTATTTCATTTCAACAATTTAAGCAATCATGAAGTGCAAGTTAAATCATCTGATGTGCAGAAAAGGTATCGCGGAAGTTCCAGAGCAGTTTGTCTTTCATAAAGTATAAGCTTATTTTTGAGTAAATTATTTTTCTGTTCTGAATTTAGCTAATTGTTTAGTCGCTGATAGATCACATGGATAGAGAAACTGTGACTTTGATTACCAATGGATTATTATTATGATTGGAAAATGTGTTAATAAAGGAAAATGAACAAGCCAGGACTAATAATTCCTGTAAAGGGATGTTCTGAGTACCACCAATTTTAAGTTCTGGCTAGCTATACCACTGAAAGTCTATGCACTCAAAGTTAACCAAATGAGTTATCGGAAAGACAACTAAATAAGTTATGTTAAATTTGCATAACTGCATTTGTGAAATTCTCAATTCTCATGAACACCACAGAATTGTGTTTACAAGCTTGACTGTTCTGTAAGCGGCAGCCTATGGCCTATATTGCGTTCAACTGAAATTTGAAAAAAAAAGTGAATACGGGAGATGAAATTCTGAGAAATTTCGATTTTTTTTAATGAATGATTCAGATAGAAATGATGTAAGAAATAGAATTTCCTGGGATCTAAGCATAGCATAGCATAGAGCAGAATAGCATGGAGCACAGTACCTCATGACAAGGTAATGTAGCACATCATTGCGTTCTGTAGAAATAGCATTGCATGGTGTGGCATAGCACAGCATGGCAGAACAGGGAGCAGGCGAATGGGAGGCATTGGCTGTATAACTTTCATGCTTTGTCAGCTAATACATTAAGACAGAGTGAATGTGGATGATGCTGACTGTGTAAATAATGGCAGTATTTGCTGTATCTGTTTAATGCGGACGCAGCTCCCTCAGTGGCCCCCAATGGACTCGGCGGTGGAGGAGGAGATCGACATGAGCTCATCATCACCTGGACAGTGAGTCTGTGTGTGTGTGTGTGTGTGTGTGTGTGTGTGCGCGCGTGTGTTTGTGTTTGCGTGTGTGTGTGTGTCTGTTTGTGGTGGGTGTCTGTGCGTGTATATGAGTAAATAAAAGAGAGAGTGACCAAAGTAAAACAGGCTGATGTTTATTTATGAGCGCGGAATATAGTCTTTGGTGCTTAGACCCTGGCAGGAAATATGTATCATCGTGGGCGATCCCCACGGATCATATGCTGTGAGTGTAGGAATTCCCCTTAATCTGGGCTCTGGTAATGAATAATATGTCGATGCTCCTAAGACCCCTTACTGTGTGATATTTTATGGGTTGCGGAATTGACTGGAGAGGGACCAGGCCCTCTTTATGAGGTGGTGAAAGCGAGGAGGTGGGTAGCAAAATTCTGAATTGACAGCAAACAACCATTGAGAGAGAGCACCCATAGAGTTTCACTGCAGCACGTGATTGGCTGGTGCTGATCATGCGAAGATCGGTTGAAGACAGGAAGAGCAAGCAGAGTTTAAAAGGATAGCAGGACGTCTGTGGTCAACTTAGAGCACGTACAAAAAGATACAGTAGTTTTCTTGATTAAATTTTCCCCAAGCTTTGTGAGACAGTTGGTCTGTGTGTATATGTGTGTGTGTATGACATACTTTACACTAGGGGTGGGAAATTTCAGTCCTGGAGTGTATGAAGGTTTTTATTTCTATCAATTACTATTGAGTAATTAAGCTAATTGATTGCATACACAAATACAGATTGGTGCAAAGATTAGATTAAAGAAAAATGTTTTATGTGAGGAGACAAGAACAGTCTTTGGTGGTCATTCATGATAATTTAAAGAAATGCATCAGAAATGTCAGATTTCATAAATAGTTTAGCTAATTTAGATAATTAACTAATTAAAGGCCAGAAGTTGGTGTGAAAACCAGGGAGAGATATGGCCCTCATTGCCGACCTTTGCTGTAAACCTTCAGTGCGGCTTCATCCTCTAGCCTCTATGCCAGGGTGGGCAATTCCAGTCCTGGAGGGCCGGTGTGTACGCAGGTTTTTATTTCTCTCAATTACCCTGACTAATTGAGCTAATTGATTGCATACACAAATATAGATTTGTCCAATGATTTGATCAAAGAAAAAAATTTTATGTGGGGAGATGAGAACAGTCTTTGATGACCATTCATGATAATTTAAAGGATACATATTTTTTTACCATTTTTACTATGCTAATGTTCCCATTTTGTCAGTTCTGAACACCTACTGAATAGTTTAGCACGACTTTCAGTTCAAAAAACTCCCTACCTTTCTCGGAGCTGCACCCAGAAAAATACCCATTTTAACAGCCTTGCAGCCACTTCCTGAAAACGGTCGCTTTTGGACTACACTCTGCCATGATTGGTCGGTTTAGCGGAGCCTTCCAGGGGCGGAATGTTATGATCTGTATCTGTCTGATTTTGTATTTATTATTTTTCATGTATATTTATCCATTCCATTATTGCATTGCACATTGTCTCCCCTGTAATGTCTGATGTGATTTGTGTCATCATGCCAGTGCACTCCCCTGCCTGCGTGCAGACACGCTTCAGGTGATTTCGGAAGTTTTCCGATATTTCACAAACTTCCTTCAAGTCTCGTTTTACCTTTTTTTCCCACTTTTCTGAAATTACCATATTAATTAACTGCTAGGCTGTTTAGTTAGTACTGGTAATTTTACTGTATACTAATCCCTTTGTCTGTACAGTAACTAACTAACTAACATTCACGTATTTTGATTAGGTGTGTAGATATCACTGTTTACTAATATAACGAACTCTGCCCTGCTTTGCGCTGTTCTGTAACTCCGGCCCTTTTGCGTTCCCTGTGCTCCGCTTTGATTACAGCTTACGCACCTCAGGTGCGCTTCTCTCTCTGTCCTGGAAACTTAACTGTGCACTTAGAACCTCTGACCGGAGCTGTTTATCTGTCATAGGTTGTCTGCGTTGATCCTGTCCGCGTTTTGGCTTTTGCCAATTGTTATGGTTTAGGACTTCCCCATGTGTGCTTACCTCTGTAATTAGTCTTACCCAATTCACCTGTTCCCTCATAGCATGTGACTTCCCTCTTGTCTATTTAAAGTCCTCACTGCAGTTCATTCTTTGTCAGAACGTTGATCAGTATTCATTTGTGCAGAGCTCCTCGTATGCCTTTTGTCTATTGCTTCTTCACGACTGTTTTGCCTGACCTTGAGTTTGCCATTGCCCTTCTGTTCCTGTTTTGCCTTTTTGGATTTTGACCTGTTTTTTGTACGACCACGATTTCTGTTTTGGATGCCCTGTGTATGACCTACCTTTCTGGATCTCGGCCACAAGTTTTGGCTTACTGTGTATGTACCGTTGCACATCTGCCTTACTGGTTTTGACCCCTGCCTGTCTGGTCGACTTCGCTTTTTGGACATTGTTTTTGGCTTGGCAATTCTTGTGTCTTCTGGTCCTGACCCTTTTTGCAATAAAGGCTTACGATTTTTGGATTACCCCTGAGTTGCAATTGGTTCCTCTGAGCGCATCGTTACACGGAACCAGAGGCAGACCAAGGTTTCCAAGGCCCGCCCCCACCCGGCTCCATGTGCTCTTTTAGTATACACAGTATACTCTATAGATACACACGGCGTAGTGTCATCAGCGCGTCATAGCTGGGGGGCGGAGTCACCTGGGTGGAAAACATTGGTTTGATCTCATTGATTCCCATGCATTCAGTGCGATTTTTGAATCCTATTTTCTAATAAAATAGAGATTTTCAAATGAATATCAACAGCTTACATTGACGCTTTATTGCCAGCTGACAAAGAACGCTACCTGTCAAAGTTGACCAAAATCGGAATCGATTGTTGTCCGTATCTTATGAAGGACTGGAAAGATGATCCAACGCAATGGCCTCCGGTCGCGTACGGAGATATCTACAACTATCTGAGTCGCCTGGTAAGAGACACTTTTACAACCGTGTTGTGAATGAGGAAAGCTAAGCTTAAGCTATGCCTTAAACAGCACTTTACATAAGCGCACATAACAATAACCTATCAATAATCAAGTGCATCAGTAAGGTTCTATTTGTCACTCATACAGGTACAAGAAGCAAAATGCATTTTTGCAGTTTACAAACTTACCAGTAATAAAGTGGAGACCGCAGACCCAAACATGTGGTGTGGTAGGGTTCCACAGACGGCCAGATTTATCCTCACGGCGGATGGCTTGCAACCACTTTGTCCCTCTAATGGGCTCTGTTTTTATATTTGGCAAACGTATGAACTTTAATTCCGGATTTTTTGCGAAATTCGAAGTGCAAAACGTCACACAGCAGCTCTTCACCATTGTCCGCTCGTTGTTTTCAATGGTCGCTAAGGCTTTGTTTTCCACCCAGGCTAAAACCGGATGTGACGTTTGTGGGCGTTCCTGTCTAGCTCCGTGTGTATCTATACTAGGGCTCTCAAGTCTCTCACAATGAACGTGATTGTCGTTCATTTCAGTCGGACGTCACGCACTTAAGCCACAGACTGCATTTCTCATGCAAAAAATGATTAAAATGAAAACAATTTCCAACAGTGAGCCTATATGCAGCAACACTGGTATAACTGTGGAAACCGGCAGGAATCAAACACGTCTCCCCTGGAGTTCTCAGTGGCAGCTTGCCACCTGCCAGCCAATCAAAAAAAGGAAAGGGGCTACACAACAGCCAATCAGATAATAGCACTATCGTAGATTTAGGGCAAGAACCAATGGAAAAAAAACAGTTATCCTGGAATTATTTACGCAATCCTGCTACAACAACGTTCTGAAAGCTGCATTATTCATTTGCCCACAGTGGAAAATGGAAGTATCATGTCGCCCCCGAGGTGTTTTATTCAGGCAACTCCTGAAAAACAAGGATTGGAGTGAGCTCATCCATATTCTAAACCAACCGTATTTCAGCTCGACTTGCTTGTGAATATTCAATAACTGATCCGGGTGCGCCATCTAGTGATAGAATATTGTAACTGCGTGCATAAATTTGCACCTCCATGTCCGCTGGCGAACACATCTGCACAGAAACTCTGCTGAGCACCGTTGCTCTTCTCGAACACGCCAAATCCAGATAATCCTTAAATGATGAATTACATTCATATTTTAATTTGTAATGAGTAACGAAGTGGCCAGTGTCAAAGTAACAAAGTGAAAGTATGCTTTTTATCTTTTAAATGTAGTAGAGTAAAAGTAGAAGTCCCGGTTAAAAAAAAACTCAAGTAAAGTACAAATCCTCAAAAAAAAAAAAAACTACTTAAGTACTGTAACGAAGTACATGTACTTCGTTACTATACTCCTCTGATCAAGTATAGTAGCCAACAACGATTTTGTATTTTTTTGCAAATAGACACCTGTGAGTAAGTTACGATTTTCCAGACATACCTTTACTTCGCACATGTTGTTTCAACGTTTCATAAGCCAACTGGGTCGCTATGGATCCACTGACGCATTCTGACGGTGTGAACCGTGTGCCGATGGAGGTTTTGATCATAGCTGTCTGGGTAGAAACGCTGACTGGGTCTGCTTCTCGTGTGCTTCTCGGCGGTTTCGGGGGCAGGCGTCGTGGGCGTGTTTAGAGCGGATTCTTCCTGATTCATCACCGGTTTTATTCATTCTCCTGATTGGCTTGAAATCATGACGAAAGAATTTCGACAGATCTCGCAAGGTTCTCGTTACAAGGCGTTCGGAGAGGCAGGAAATCAACGTGAATTCTCGTTTGAGAATTACGGCAGAACCCCTGTGTGTCATTTTTGACAACCTTTTCGACGTTTGGCATGGAGGTGGAAGCTTACAGCATTCTCAGAATGTCAAAAAAACATGCATCAGTATAATATGTCTCCTTTAAAGAAATGCGACCGAAATGTCAGATTTGAGAAACAGTTTGGCTAATTTAGATTATCAACTATTTAAAGGCCAGAAGTTAGTGGGAAAACTAGAGACAGATACGGCCCTCATTGCCCACCTCTGCTCTATGCTCATCTAATCTTGGAATACAAAACATTAAACCAGCTCTTCTGTACAATAACTGCATTCAATCTACAGTTAAATGGAGACAGTGGGTTGATCAAGAGTGCTTGCTCTGTTTAGATCAGGGGTCTCAAACTCTAATCCTGGTGGGCAGCTGTGGCTGTGAGTTTTTGGTTTGTTCCTGCACTTGAGTGCTTGACTGAAGTCAATGATTGGCTGAGTTTGCACACCTTGTTTTTGAGGCCTGATATCCCTGCTGATTGGATGGAAATCCTAAATAACCAAAGACCCTACTGCACTCGAGGATTGGAGTCTCAGACCTCTAGCTTCGATCATTTCTTCCATAAGCATGCATATCTGGCTGCCAACTAAATTAATGAGTTTGGATGAGAAGATGGTCTGATGTCACATCAGCTGCGAGCACAGTGCAGGCCCTCGATACGAGGCCTGCAAAGCTCCGCAGGTATTTATTTTCCCCTATGTCTCTTCAGCCAATGGCACGCGAGTACCAGTACGGAGACGGTTTTGGCTATATCCTGGCCTTCCGCAAGCTGCACTCCTCCAGCTGGATGGTGGAGAAGGTGCCCAATGTGGAGTCCACGCGCTTCGTTTACCGAAACGAGAGCCTGTCCCCGTACTGCCCCTTCGAGGTGAAGATCAAGGCCTACAACAGGATGGGGGAGGGGCCCTTCAGCCAGGTGGCCCTAATTCATTCTGCTGAGGAAGGTGGGCATCAGGGGCTCATGGGTAATGGGAGCAGTGGCTTTTGGGTAAGGCAGAGCAGTGGTTTTTAGGTGAGGAGACTGTTGGCTAGTTGGTAAGGCAGAGTAGAATGCCACCCTAGAAAGGGCAGAAGTTTTGCCAAAGACTGTGTTACATCATCCACGTGGCCAATTTCTGCTTTGCATTAGGGGAATTTGTTCATTAGGCTAATTAATGCAACTTTGAGGGGAGAGAAATTAAGACTGACCCCACAGTGCTGCCTTAAACTCCAAGTTGTGTATAATCTGTCTGTCCCAACACTGGGCATGAGCTCTGTCCTCTCTTGTGTGGCCTCCTTGAGGCAGCTGTGGTAAGAGCCCAGTTGGCTGTATAAGCTGTGAGATCTGCTTGAGGCAGGAATACCACTGACAGATCTTCCCAAGAGAGGGCAGTATTTTTCATGAATGCTGTACTGGAAATGACAATGGCCGCTTCTTATCACGTAGGCTGCGGCCTAAGTAAGCTGCATTTTTAGGATGGTGTGTCATCACTGGCTGCTCCAGTGTGAGGGCGCCATTGAATATAGCTGAGAAATGCTGCCTTCATCTTTCCTAATATTGGACAGTATTGTCAGCTTGTTTACATTCCATTTCCATGTTGACAGTTCGGTCTGATATCAGGCGAGATGAAGGCTGCATTTCTCAGCTGTATTCCAAGGTGCGTTCACAACGCAACAGCCTGTGATGATGTAGCAGTCTAGAAATGCAGCCCAGACTTTGAGAAACGGCCATTGCCCGCACGAAGCAGCCTCCATAGCTGCACTGGGATTTTGTCTCTGATGTTTATTTATTCATATTTAACTTGACCTGAAGCCTCATGCTCTATAATGCTGTTCATCCCTACTCACTGCTGCATTCCCCAACAAACAGAGCCGACGGTCTCCCCTCGAAAGGTCAACGCCACCGCCCTGACGGCCTTTGAAATCCTGGTGTCGTGGGATGCTGTGCCCCACCAAACCATCAATGGTGTACTCCGCGGATATGAGGTCAGAGCGCCCTAAAATTGGGCCCAAGCACCTACTGGGCTATAATTTATTAGTCGAATGAGAAACGGATAACTAATATGAGAATTCTCAGGTGTGGTCATTGCTCTTATTCTTGTCTCAAATGTAAATGCAGGAACAAGTCTGGACATGCAAGTAAGCGATGTGTGCTGGGTGTTCATTCATTAATGGTCCTTTGTGCTGTATGCTAACTGCTTGAGGATTTTTCTCGCTATTAGGAGTTTTTTTTGCCTCATTTGCTATTTTGGGGATTAGGCTGGGCACTGTGCTTTTTGCTCAGTCTGTTTGTGAAAAGTGCTATTCAATTAAAATTCAATGAAATTAAATTGAAGAGTGCTAAAGTATTTTCACTCAGCATGTTCCCTTTCCAATGATCAGCAGATTAATGCCGTAACCAAGGACACAACAGTGTCTCAATCAGTCAAGAACTTTTGAACTACTGGCTCAGGTCAATGAAAAGGAATCCAGACGATAACTAGAGGACGTTCGAAGTCCAGGCTATTGGTATTGCCTAAGGCAGAAAAATCAGTCAGAGAGCAGGCACGTGCTGCCTTTATGAAAAGTATGTCTAAGTTGGTAATAAAGTCACTTTAACTTTCTGCTAGTTGCCTGATTGCCTTTACTTTAGGGAATATATCAATGACTTGGTTTTATTCTTATATCATAAATATGTTTTGCAAGCTACAGAACTGCTGATATGAGACTGGAAATAACTGAAATGTGGTTGCGTAATTGCTGTGTAGTTTATGTGTTTAGAAAAGATAATGTATGAATGAATAAATGAATGAATGAATGAATAAAAAGAGCTTCATTAATTAAAAGAAAAATAAATGATGAGGCAACTGTGGTTATTATTTTATTTTATTTTTTGTATTATTTCTTTATTTTTCAGAACTGTTTTTTCACTGACAGTTGTTTAACTCTAATGTGTTCGGAACAAAGCCATTATCCACCCTTAAAAGTGAGGACTCCATGGTGATAGGACACATATTTTATGGTTAAGCCTCTTTGATTGGGTGCTGTGTTTTGTTGCAGATCCGTTACTGGCGGCAGCCGTACAAGCAGGCCGCGGCAGACCGCGTACGGACGGTGGGACTGGAGACGACCGCGCGGGTGTCCGGGCTGAGGCCCAGCACATCTTACCATGTGACCGTCCTGGCGTACAACAGCGCAGGCACCGGCCCCCCCTCCCCCCCGGCTGCTGTCACCACCAAAAAACCCCGTAAGAAGGGATATGACCGCACGACCTCAGGCGATGGGGGGCAGGGAGGGGAGGAGGCATAGATTTGACAAAACATCGATTCTCCGTCTCTGTCAGAGGGACTGTTCAGTTTCCATCCAACATTTTTCCCGTTCATCTGCCAGGTGACATCTTGTGTTATCGTGACTTTCGACTGACAACGCCACCCGTAAGATTGTAGAGTTCTGGCTTGGGCATTTGCCCAACATTCGGCCTCCACGTAGCACATTATCAGATAATAATCAATTTTATTTCATTGACAAGCTTGTCCCTTGTTAAACCTTTTGATTTCTGTCTGATAAGGGTGCAGTCTGTAAGTACAGACAGCAGCACATGGCTGCGATTTTCACTCAGTTTGGATGTAGATGTTTATAGATTAAGCTGGCAATCTTCTTCACTTGAGATTGAAGTTGGGTTAACCATGTAGGTAATACAGCCCTTCATCGTAGTGTCAATGTCCACTCACAAACTGCCATTGTATTGACATGTTTTCAAAGCCCTCATTGTATAGACATTAAACCCAAGATCTCAAAAATGATGAAATAACTCTTCAGACTTATGGGAAGGGAGTGGGGCGTCACCAGGTTCAGCAGAGATTTTTATCATTTATAGAGTGATAATTAGTGGAGAAACAAGTCAGAGTAGCTTAAGCACATGCACATTGATTTTGGATCAGGATAATTAATTTGACTGATGTGATTTTGTGAGCGAATGGGCAGCCTAATGCAGACTGTCCTTTTGTGCAGCTCCGAACAGGCCCCCAGGAAATGTTTCATGGAAGACTGATGGATCATGGGTAACAGTGAGGTGGGATCGCGTTAAAGCACTGAAGAATGAGTCCGCTGTTCTGGGTTACAAGGTGAGTGGGTGGGTGGGTCAATGAGTGAGTGAGTGAATGAGTGAGTGATTGGGTAAAAACGTGGTAAAGAAGTGTGAACTACAACAATAAAGGTGGATGTCTGACCACCTTGAAGACATATATCAGAGAAGAATGAGGGAAATAATGCTTCAAAACTGAAAAATATTGGTGTCCTCAGTTCCCAACATGAATACTTAAAGGTTATTAAAAAGAAAGATGATTGAACTCAGCGGAAAGCACACCCCTGCCCCAACTTTTCTGGAACACGCTGCTGCGAGAAAATATAGAAAGAGTGTTTATTTCCAAAAAAACAAAAGAGAAGGAAAGACATGAAATATCTTGTTTTTTGCTATGTTTTCAATGTAAAACAGGATTTGCAAATCACTGGGTCCTTTTGTTGCTTGCATTTTCCATACCGTCCCAACTTTTTGGAAATGGGGCTGTAAATTCATAGTAATTTTGCAATCCACCTGGCCCATCTCTCTGCTGAATTATCAGTTCAAAATAAAAGGCTACATAATCAGTGACCTTGGGTCCTCTCGTGAAGCCTGCCAAAAAAAAAAAACAGCCTACCAGGCCGTAATGTCCCCAGATAATCAAAGCCTTGATTATGTGGTGTGTGTATTCCTTAGCCAATTAGGATCTGGAATTAAATCACAGTTGGTGCTGATATGCATGGAAAACTGCCAGATATCACAGCCGTCCAAGACTGGATTCTGTCACCAATCATCCAGTGAGCCATGGCCCAGAAAATATGACCCGTCTTTTTCCTTTGAAAATATTCTGCAATAAAATTACTGTAACCGCCCAGTTCTGCTGCGGTTGTGGTATTCTGAACAACAGAATTGCCTGTGCCCTGCCATTCATGAACATACACTAACTTGCTTTAGGTTATTTAGATTTCTATGTGGTTACTTTGCACAGCGACGTATATATCGATTGAGTATCTAGCAATCTTGACATGAATTTTTCAGTTTATATTTAGTCTTACTTCTGAGCTTGAGGGTAATTGTGGTCAGAAATGCGTGTTTTAAAACATCAACTCAAATATAAAATGGAAACCAAAACCTGCTCTCTGTTCAAGCATACATTTGGCATGTGTTGACTCATTACCCATCACAAACTTGGTGTGCTAGGTTATCCATGTACGTACATTGCACAATCCTCAGCGCCCTCTGGCATTTATTTTCCAGATTTTATTCACCCCGCCCGCAACGAATGTTACAGAAGGGGTGTATGTGGTTGTTGCGTTTATTTATCAGTGTGTGTGTGTGTGTGTGTGTGTGTGTCTGTTTGCGCTCTACAGGCCACAATTCTGGACGGATTATCTTCAAATTTGGTAGGGACAATCCTTTGGCGGAAGGGATCAAATCCTGGATTCTGGATCAGTATGAAGATTTCCTTAACATTGGGAGATAGGCCAGACTTTCCACTGCTTATAACTTGAAATTGGTTGGAGATAGGCATGTACTTACTATTAATCACTAATAGGAAGTTGGGTATGGAGATTCTTTTACCACCAAATGTTATGACCTTCAGCGACCTTGAAAGGTCAAACTCAGGGTCACCCATTTCTCAGGCTGCTCTAGGAGCCAAACGGTGAGAGATAGAGACATGGTTACTATTAACCACTAATTGGAAGTCATATATGGGAATTTAATGGCACTGTGACCTTGACCTTCAAGTGACCTTGAAAGGTCAAAATGGCCGACCTTCATATTTTGAGGCTCTGTAACTGGGAAATGGCAGAAATAGGCCCTATGTCATGCTCAGTCACAAATAGGAAACCATATATGGGGAGACCAATTGCACCACGACATTGACCTTCACGTGGCGGTGAGGGCGCGAGCGGGGTGATGTGGCCTTCCAGACACACACTCTAGTTTATCTGTGTGTGTGTGTGTGTGTGTCTGTTTGCACTCTACAGGCCACAATTCTGGACAGATTGTCTTCAAATTTGGTAGGGACAATCCTTTGGCGGAAGGGAAGAAATGATTAGTTTTTGGTGAAGATCGAGCGACCTTGAAACGTCAAACTCAAGGTCACCCATTTCTCAGGCTGCTCTAGGGGCCAAACGGTGAGAGATAGAGACATGGTTACTAATAACCACTAATAGGAAGTCATATATGGGAATCTAATGGCACCGTGACCTTCACCTTCAAGTGACCTTGAAAGGTCAAACTCAGCATCACCACTTTTCCGAGTGCTCTAGCAGCCAAACGGTGCAAGATACATCCATAGTTACTATTGAAGTCTAATAGGAAGTCATATATGGGGACTCTACTGGCACTGTGCCCTTGACCTTCAAGTGGCCTTGAAAGGTCAAAATGGCCGACCTTCATATTTTGAGGCTCTGTAACTGGGAAACCGGCAGAGACAGGCCCTATGTCATGCTCAATCACAAATAGGAAACCATATATGGGGAGACCAATTGCACCATGACATTGACCTTCATGTGGCGTTGAGGGCGCGAGCGGGGTGATGTGGCCTTCCAGACACACACTTTAGTTTTGTCTTTGATTGGCTTTCAATTTACACTGTTCACCTGTATATTTACCAAAGAAATTCACGTCAAGTATGCACAAAATAATAATTATTTAATTTATTTTTATCTATTTCACTGTGTGTGCGCACAACTTTGTTAAATTCTGTATTTGAAACTTAAATACTTGGGACATTATATCTCCTTAGTACACGTACATATTCTAAGTGTCAAAAGCTTAATATTACAGCGTGCCACCATTGTTGATCATTTAATTTAGAGGATTTCTTTAGTGTTTGTCGAATGACGGTACAACTCCTGAGTACCACTTTGGAATCATTTTGAGCTTTACTTTTATTGATACCCCTCTGGATTTATGGAATTTCCGCCATTTTGTCTCTTTCTTGCACTCACAACTGGCAACCATTTTGTTGTCTCTTGAAAGGTCTTGTACAAGCATGAGGGCCAGTCAGCACTGAAGGTTCTGGAGAGGGATCAAACGTCCATCAGCCTGCCGCTACCGAAGGACAACGGCTACGTCGTGCTGGAGATCCGTTCCTGGGGCGAAGGTGGTGATGGGGCGGCTCGCGAGACCATCGTCTCCCGGGATTCAGGTGAGCGACTAGGAATATTGGTGAAATATTCCCCCCACAACGTTTGGATCTAGGTTCTTTCAGTTAAAGTAACAATAAAATGGACTTCCTAGCAGAGCAAGCACCTGCGATATGACTCGTATCCAAGCAAACTGAATCGTTTGCTGGTAACATTTGAAGAGAGTGAAATTCTTAAAATTGACACGAACATAAGGATTAACATTCATAAGATTAAAGTAGAAATGCAAGACCTTGTAAAAAGACATTGATTGGAAGGAACAGATAACTGAATCTCTTGAAGAAACAGGCGTATTGAATCGACTGTTGATCCATTTTTGATTTCAGCCTGCCGGTAGTCAATGTCCTCATATGATAAGTAAAATACATAGTTTTCCAGTGAGTGGAAGCAAAAAATTCTTTGGTATGAAAATATGCCGGCTTCAGTTTTCAGCTCCATCAAAAGTAGCTGGTATTACCATGAAAAGAGCTTCATCTTTCTTGTGAAATCAATATTTCACTTTGCTGCAGTCAGTGGGGAAGTTTTGCCTGATAATTTTGACACACTTCTATGCCAGTCATATTATGTTTTCTCTCATTTTGATCTGAATTCTGATCTCAGTGTGATGCATGTCCTGGCTACCTACATCTTACCTAGTTGCAGACTTCCTTTACGGTAACATGTGACTTCCTCTGACAGGCAGAGGGCAAATCAGCATGTACTTCAATCAGCCTTATGTAACAGAGCTGTCAGGGATATTTTTATGCCTCCTTCTTTAACACATACTGCGGTTGCAGTTTTCTGCTAATCTGCTTAGATCAAGTATGAACAAGTTAAATAACGTCAACGAGGCAGATTATTTTACAGGGTGTCAAAAGCAAACGAAGTTCCCCTTCTTCATAGACAGGAACCTGTCTCTTTCTCTTAAAACAAAACACAAGCTGAACGGATTAGAAGTGATCAGATCAGCACAAGCGAAGGGGTAATTAAATGGTAAATTTGTGGTTTGATCCGACCAATTAGTTCTGCACTGCGGGGATACAGCTGAGAGGGAAATTAATGCTCTGCCTTAATTAGACTTCAGGGTAATTAGTGCAGTGGGGCTGTGTGACTTCTGGTTTTAACAAAGACCAATTACCCGGAGTGCGCACTCTTCTGTGCGATAGCAGCTCCTACGGCTGATTTGACTGTTTTTGTCTCCCCCTGCAAGCAGTGAATGGAAAAGTACCCCTCAATAAAAAAAGAATTAAGGTCACTCTGTGTAGTGTTCAGTCATTTTAGATGACAGCTTGTGTACACAAAACTTGATACACTACAACCTTGGGAGAGGGTGTTTTGATTAGTTTTTTAGGAGCGGAGCAATATGGCATTTATCCGGCCTGTGAGGTCATAAACATTGCCTGAGGGGTTAGACAGGAGAATAAACTACGCAGGAGCTGTGTAATCTTAGTTAGAAACAATGAGCTCATACCATACAATGAACCCTGCCAGCCAAATACAGCCAACATCTTCTTATTCTGGATAAATGACCTTTTTTATAACCTTGGCTCCGTATACGTTATATTTTTCAACATGGAATAAAAACTCTTCCAGCAATTTTATATATGAATCCACCAAAACCAGCTCTGTTGAGTCGAATTAACATTGGCATTTTGTTGCGTATCCTTGAATATGACCTACTGCATATGTCTTCTATTATATTATTGGGTCTAATGATGATAAAAATGCAAAGTTCATCCCATTAATATGGTTTTGACTATTGAAGACACCTTAGCAATGTCGTATGTGTCTATTGGATGCGTGTCTCTTGACTAAGAGAGATTCTGTTTCTCCTCCAGGGACTGGGATGATGGTTCAGAATTCAGCCGAAACTCTCCGCTCCCATTGGGCTGTTGTCCTTAGCACCACAGTATTGCTTACTTTCATTGGTTTCCTGGAATTCTAATTTCCACCAACTCTGTACCAAGCTTTATTTGTTGGATTAGGTTAACTTATTCCACTATGGTGATTTTTCATGTTGGGGGTAGAGGTTGTTGATGCGGGGTGGGCGGGTTTGGAGGGGCTTAGACAAAATAGGTGATAAAAAGGACAGCTGACTATGTCATTTTATTCTTTTTATATGAAAAAGAACATTTTGTAAGACGAGAGAAATGTATGCTGATATTGTTCAGACTGTACAAAAACTATTTGATTGTGAATTCACCTTCTCTTCATTGAAAATGCCTTATGGGAGCAGTATTTCTGTATTACACCCATTTTCTGGTGGATGAAATGTCCCAGAAAGCAGCTTGCTACAATTTAGCTCTGTTAGTCTGGTACAGCCCCAATCTTCTTAAATAAAGACCAATTGGACCTTAAAGCTACCCTCTGTAGCACTACACATAAAATTTCATTCAGTAAATATGCCCCATAAATGTTAAATCCTGATCGAGGGAAAAATGATGAACATTGGTACCAATTATTCCATCACAACCGCCCCTCAGCCTTTAGAGTTTGGCTTGAGTTCTTAGCTATCTGTTTGTTTACATTAAATTTGAGTGGCTGAGAGCAAAAAGTCTACTATCTGACTTTTCCCAAGTTCTGAGAAAATAAGATTTGAAGTTTTGTTTGAACAGAAAAATCACTTTATTTTACACTTTACACTTTTCTGGAGTCCGTTACAATAATATGCATATTTTGTTTGTACAAAATAAAGTGATTTTTCTGTTAAAGCAAAACTATTTTCTCAGAACTTGGAAAAGTCAGATAGTAGACTTTCGCTCTCAGCCACTCATTTTATGCATAGAATGAGTCATTTTATTTCAGCTTCAGTAACTAATTGAAGCAGTGTTTCCAGGTTATAATAATAATTAAAGCTGCAAGCAGCGTTGAACAGGCCCTCGCACCCTTGTGCAAGTTTGCGGTGGTGGCGAGATCTCGATGCGCACAGATGTCCATTTCCAAGCGCTGGACAGTGCAAGACTGTGTAAAATGTTATTGCCTAAGTGAGTGCAAATACCTTTACCCAAGCATGACCCTGTGTTTGGGGGCACCCTGGCCCCGCAGTCCATCCGCAAGCTCAGACCGGTTTGCTTACATCTTCCAAATGGGAGTCTTATTAAGCGTATGACGTTTGGACCAGTTCTGACAAAGTATGTTCCAGTAAGAATAACTTCCTGTTTCATGGCAGAACATGGAAATTCCCCATACGTTATGGGCACACCTCACGACAAAACCAAAAAAAGCTCTGCAATTTAACATTATCAAATCCAGAAGATGTCACCCAGTAAATGTGAAGTCGGTCTCATTTAATATCTCGGAGGAGTTTATTTAAGTACAATGCCTGGAAATGGCAAAAAAGCTGCAAACTCTTTTGAAAATGGCAGACCTCCTATTGCATTTAGGCCATGGCACGGAGATATATTTTTTAAACTTTTGGCATGTTCACTGCGCTCACCAACTTTCGTGCACCTAGGTAAAATGGGCTGCGAGGCCTACCCCGTTGAAATTTTCTAGGGGGTGCTATGGAGTTATTTTGCAAGGTTTGTGTACCAAAGTTAAATGCCATAATCCTTATGCAAAGCTTGATGCGTCTGCAAAATAATATGAGTCTTCAAGCATATTTTGGCCCCAAAAAACAATTCATTTGAACAAATCTTTAGGGGACGCTACAGATCGGCTATGCCACACTCAGGCCCAATTGCACTGTCAAATTGAGGACCATTACAATTGTAAGCTATGTGCGAAGTTTAGCAAGTTTTTGAGCAACCTAAGGCACTCAAATATGTGTTTGTAAAATTAGGAAAAACAAAGGAAGTGGCTTATTGCTCACTTCTTGTTTGGTTTTTTTTTTAATTTATTTAAAAAAATCCAGCATGATTAACCAATGATCCCCCTAAATTTCATGAACTTTCAAGTACTTTTCTCCCAACATGACCTTGACTAGAGGGCGCAATGGAGTCACCTGGCCATGCCCAGGCTCAAATTAGCATGCAGATGTCTTCATGACAGGACTGTTATTGAGCATGTGATGTTTCAGTCAGATCGGCCAATGGATTATGAGTTACACCAACTTCCTATTTCATGGCGAGACATCAAAATTCACCGCAACGCCACAGACGCAATGTTCAATCAATCCAAAAAAGCTTTGCAATATAACATTGTCACGGTCTTCAGATGTCACATGCCAAATTTTGAGTCGCTCTGATAATATTTTGGGAGGAGTTTGTTAAAATACAACACCTGTAAATGGTGAAAAATCAAAAAAAGTTGCAACTTCAATTCAAAATGGCAGACCTCTTGTTGAGTTTAAGTTATGGCACCAAACAACTTTTTCAAAGTCTTGGCACAGTCCAAGTGTCCACCAAATTTCCTACATGTAGGTATAATGGGCTGCAAGGGCTGCTTTGATGAAATTTTCTAGGGGGCACTATGGAGTCAATTTTCCACACCCCTATGCACAAAACCCATATCAGACAACAAAATATATGCTGTCTATGATGTGTGCCAAGTATTGTGAGTTTTGAAGCATCTCTTGCATCTTAAAAAAATCACTTCCTGTTTTATGGCAAATCATGCGCTGCCATGGCAATATCGTTTGATGAAACTCAGAATTTTCACAACAGAGTATTTGAGGTGGATCTGGAAAACGCACTTGGAGCAGTACATCAAAGTAGAATACGTGTTATTTCCTGTGGCCAGTTGGTGGCGCTATATCTCAAACTCAATATTGGCATATGGATTTCTTCAGAATGGAACTCCAATCAAGCACATGAAGTTTGGGGCAGATCGGACAAAGTGCGCTTGAGTTATAACAACTTCCTGTTTCATGGTGAAACATGCAAATTCACTGGACGGCCACGTCAAAGCTGATCGACGAAAACTCAAAAGCTTCACAATTTAGCATTACAAAGGTCTTGATGTCCCACACCAAATTTGAAGTCACTCTGATGAAATCGCTTGGAGGAGTTTGTTAAAATAGGTTGCACGGAAATTGGAAAAATAGCACAAAAACTGCATAGTAAAATCAAAATGGCTGACTTTCTGTTGGGTTTTGGTCATAGCACCAAGAGACTTTTTTTGGTCTTGGCATGGTGGATGTGCCCACCAAATATTATACATCTATGTGAAATGCAACGCGAGGGCTGGTTCTTTTATATTTTCTAGGGGACGCGATGGAGCCAGTTTGCCACGCCCATTTTCAAAGCCTGCAAAAAAGTTACATTTGCCAGGCCTGAGGTGTATGCCAATTTTCATGAGTTTTTGAGAATGTTTAGGCCCTCAAAAATGCGATTAATTTTTCTAATAATAATAATTATTTGTAATTATTATTATGTATTTATATTTAATAATAAACACAACAGTTGCAATGGGGTCAGTGCTGGGGCCCTAATAATAATAATAATAATAATAATAGTACAATGTTAGGAAACACCCTGTTGAATGATTAAGCCAGTATTTAAGACCATACGCAAACCCCAGTTGTGTTTGTGTGTTTTGTCTTATCTGCGACCTCAAGACCTCTAAATATAGTTGCCAGCTTTTGGGTGCATTCAAGTAGCATGGAAGTAAGAGCAAAAGAGTTTTATGTCATGAACTTAGTTTGTATGTTGGCCTTAGTGTAGTCGCATTTAAGTTATTGCTGTGAGCCAAGAATATTTGGGTCAGTGTACTGTGGCACCGAATAAATTGAACCTGCAATATTTTTATTAAATATTGTCTCATTAATTTGTTTATCCTAAATTAAAATAAGATGATTTTTTTTTTGATGGCTCTCTGGAAACCTTCACAAGTTATTGTTGAAGACAATCGTTCACAATTGCAATACAAGGCCAGAATTGTTTTAAGTGTGATTATTCCGTGTGTCACTGATGTACAACTAATAAGCTGTTGCCTCACCTCACTATAGGAAGTAGATCAAACCTGCAACACGCTCCTGTATTTGCATTCATTGTATCAAAATCCTATGACTGAGAGCATATTTTAATTTTTAATTCTCTTTGCAACAAGGAAACAATGTCATTTGAATGGTATGTATTTCATGAACGTTTCCTTTTGTGAACTCCTAATTCCATTTCGGAAGGCTTTACAGGGTGATTTTTAGAACGTTTTTTACACTGTAAAACTCAAACGAACGGTCATGTGTGTTACTGAGAATTAATATGTGTTCAATTATTTTTTTAATGAAGTGCTTGAAGCCCAAGTTCATAAGTTACATGACAGTAATCATTCCTCTCCCTAGTTATAAAAGAAAAAATTAATTCCCTAGTAAACGTCTAATGTTGGGTTTACACATAACGACGACAAGTCACAAATGCCACGAATCTAAATTCGTGACCGAGGATCACGAATTTGAACTGAATTTGATGATTCGGGGCAGAGGCGTCACGCGTCATTCAGTTCAGTTCTTGACAGCTTTCGTGTCGATTCGTAACGACGCATGACAGTATGGGCTCAAAGAATGGCAAGAATACACTACGAATGCTGTTACGCTCTATTACGAATCACCACGAATCGACACGCTCAGTTGCGAACTCCACGAATCGAGGGTGATTCGTGACATTCGTGGAAGATTTTTTGGCAGCCAAAAACATGCTCCACGAATATCACGAATGTCACGAATCGACACGCTCTGTTAAGAACCCTATTCAGATGCATTAAGTCACGTTACGAATGTCACGAATGTGTCACGAATGACGGGAAAATGATATTCATAACGCATCGTGCCTATGTGTAAACCCTGCTTTAGGAGGAAAATTTGATTGTATAACTGGCGGTGTGATTAATTGGGCTGTACTTGTAAAAGTAACCAAATGTTTAACAGGGGAACTTTATCTAGTCTAGGTTGTCAAACAGCGCAACAAAATCTTACCTGCAGCTTGAAAAAAACATTTCTTCATCTCACAGTCCATGGATTATTAGGGCTGAAATTAATTTCTTGAACATGTTATTGTTGTTTAAGTTGATGTGTATCACATATATTTTTCATAAGAGTGTGTAGTGGTGGGTATGGAACCAGACTCTTAAACAGGAAGCTGCACAATGTCACGATGTAAATAACATACTGGTACACTGTCCTTGTACAACACACATTTATTAATCTTTTTATATACATCTCAAAGAGACATTCATTTAGATTTTCATCTCTTTTCAAATGGAATTGGGTCAGGAACAATACTAATTCGCAAACTTGTGCAAGACAGTTTCGTAAACATTGAAAATCTGCATGAAATCTGGCTCACTCTTTCTTTGCTCTCCTTAAATGAACACATTGAACGTTAAAAGATACAAGAAGCTCCCATTTGAATTTGTACCTGTATCACAATCCAAAATCAAGGTGTACAGTTATTTATGACTATTTATGATTAAATTCCTATCTGTACACATAAAACAAATCTCTTTAGATAAATGATAGAAGGCATCTCTGGTCCTGCCTTTAAAGTATGTAAATATCTCCTCCATCCATTCATATCGGTTGGAAAGTATTTCTTTACATTACTCTCATAAAGCTGAGATGATGGTTCCCTTTTTTGAATTTATGTCTCTCCTTTCCTACGGAGGATCACTGCGAGATCACATGAAAGCCATGCAGGCAACAATACAGTACGTATGAAAGTACTTACGTAATTATGTACAAGTTGTTGCCTTTTAGTAGATTAGTATATGTTGCCGGGTGGGGGGAAGGGAGTAGTGGTTTTTGATAGGCTGTTGTATTTTCATTCTTGGGTTGAATTGTTACTGTGACACATCTTGAGTTTTAAGCCTTTGTGGTTCAATAACATTCTCACTGTGTCTACATAACTCTGTTGCGATGTCATGTGTGAGTATTGTTGGCTGGGAGCAGTATTTGGATGGGACATTTTAACTTCTGAGCAGAAAGGTTTATTGGACCTGGAAGTAGCTCTGATTTCATACAAAATGTTGTATTTAATGCCATACCAAATTTTGAATGAAAAGGAACAAAAAAAAAGTACTTGTAAATAATCTTCAATAAACAAGTTTGAATTGTCTGAACTGTCTCATGTGTCTTGAGCTTTGGTATGTATCTGCTCATGTTGAGTTAAAGTGCAGTTATTAAAAAATATATGCAACATATGTATATGGTTTTTGTATGCTGGTGAGCACAGCATCCAAGTGTGTGTACAGTATGCAGTAGCATTCAAACATTTGGACAAGTTTTACTTGTGTGGGAGTGCCTTGTTTTTAGTTAAATTTGAGTGGTTTAACCTCTAAATAACCTAAAATGGTAAATGGCAAGTGAGTAGTCAAAAGTTCAAAAAGGAATTTACGTCACAGCATTGTGTCCAAAATACTGGAATTTGTAACAAAGCCTTATTCGACAACATTAACAGACAAATTTTTCCCATTTTCCATGAAATGATTTAAAATCAAGCTGGCTTGGGACATACTGGACTGAAACCGGATCAAATTGGACTCAAGCAGAAGTGAACCACAAATGCAGCACATCTATGCAAACTCAAACAGCTGTGCTGGTGTGAGCTCTCTCAACGTGTGTGTCTATGCATGCAGTCATAAATGTTAATTGCTTGTCACCTCAGATCGCCGATAATGCGAACAAAGGCTATATTCAGCTTTTGCTGTTTGATAAAGTATTCATTATCACAAAGAGCAATGTCCCATATTTTCCCATAGTTAGGCTGAGGGTATATCAGCTTGTGCATTATGCAACATATTCAGACTCCTCCTTACATAACATTTCTTTTTCAATCAATGTTGCAGTCTCAGAACTCATGGGTGTGGTTTATTTCTACACCCCATTTCTAAGAAAGTTGGGATGCTCTGTGAATTGTAAATAAAAACAATAAAATGATTCGCTTAATGTAGCACACAGACAACATATCCAATGTTACAACTGAGAAATTTTTGTTTATTTTCTGAAAACTATTTGCTCATTTTGAATTCGATGTCAGCAACATGTTTCAAAAAGTCATGGACAGTGGCAACAAACAACTGGGAAAGTTGTATGATGCTAAAAAAAAAACACTTGATGGATCACCTCTCAGCTAATTAGGTTAGTTTTTAATTGCGATTGCACTGAGGCTTGAGGTTTGAGCAAAATATGGGCCTTCGTGAATGTTACAAACTGACAGCTCAGAGAAAACCATGTGCTTAAAATGCATCCGACTACGCTTATCGATCTCAATTATGGGCTTAAAAAAATTTTAAAAATTAAAAAAAGCAGCCCATAGCAATCTATACAAAATTATATGCTTACTATAAAAACTGCTCATAAACGATAAAAATTATTTAGTCAAATGAAAAATTTCTTCGATAAATTCGGTATTTTGTCATATACAGATATACAATGAAAGTTGCTGGGTAGTACAAAGTATGTACACGGTTGTTCTCTTTGATCATATAATGACACAAATCGGATGGTCAGAACTGACAAGCTGGGCACATCTGTCAGCTTGACCAAGTAGAAATATCAGAGAAAATAAGGTATTAACTAAATCGTTTTTACAGACTACTCATAATCCCCCCCCCCAAGTTTATTTATAGGAGACAAAATGCAATTTATTTTTTTAGTATAGCATCTTTTACAGAACCGTCACAGAGTAACAATAGGGCAGAGTCCCCAATTGCTGTAAAAAATTATTTGTTCACTTAACTTGAATAAGTTATCCTGTTATCACTTCTAAACTTGACTGTTTATATTCAGAGAACTTAGCTCTATTAAAGCAACAGTATGGGCTCTAAATTAATGAGACCAGGCTGGCGGCAGGCGCGGAAAAAAACATTTCTTCAGCGCCAGCGGGTGTGTCCAGGCGTATGTTGCAATTTCTTGAACGGCGTGCCCTGGCGCAAGTACTCCTCTGTCCCGCCTCGGTCCCTCCTGCTGGCGCAAGTGGCAAAGAGGGAGGAGAGAAGGCGTGTTTGGGTATAACACAGCCGAGTCAAATCTTCACCAGTCAAATGAGCTCCTCTCCTCACCTTTAATGTGTTGGAATATAGAAGCCTCTGTCCTATATCTGCATGATGCATTAATGTTGCATTTTACTTTGCTGCTTCAGGCATGTTTTCTGCGCTGCTTATGTCTATATTAAGCATTACGAATATGAGTTAGCTGGCTAGCTAGGGCATTCGCGAATTATTACCATTGGCGAACTTGAATGGAATTTCAAAAGCGAAACTCGCCAGATCATTCAAACTTATGAAGTGGGAATGAAATACGACGGTTGCTCATTTATTTCTTCTGCCTGCATCATTGGGAAGAGAAACGATGGATAGCGTGTTCCTATTATTACACCCTGTTGCTGCTTAAAATTTTGGGATTAACATGCATGGACAACAATGCAAGATACGTTACACATTTATTTTCAATATGTGATCTTAACTCAGTATGAGATCATAGCAATCAGGCTGTATTCCTTTCCCCACTAAAACGATAAAACCTAAGTGACAATAATAGTTGCCTAGTATTAAGCCGCTTGCACATAAACTTAATGTTTCGCGATCACAATGCGTTGAACGCAGTGTCCACGTGTCCGAAAGTCTGACTGGGTTTTAATATGTCTCCGTGTCCGACAGTCGGATGGTTTCAATATAACTCTGTGTCCGACAGTCGATTATTGTTTTAATTTCTTCAAATCTACTGAATGTTTTAGATATTAAACGTGAATGTTTAGATAAGAGGGCTCAGTTCTTCAAGATGAGTACCGAGAATTTCAATCAATGTTTCTGTTTAAGCTCTGCTCAATAGGCCTGAAGTGAGTCGACATTGGCGCGGGACAATGTACAATGCCTGTCGGACATTAAATGCAAAATACTCCGTGTCTGACAGCCAAAAAATAAAAAAGAGGACGATTAGAACAGATTGATAACAAAATAAAGAATAAAAAGAAACATTTTGACAACAAACAGAACTTCGAATGAACACTGCGATTTATTCATTTGCGGGCCATCTTTTTCGGATGCTCTGTTTGTTGGTGATATATTTTTATTCTTTATTTCGTTATAAATCTGTTCTCATACCAATAGTTTTACTTTTTGCTGGCTGCTGGACATGTAGTAGGGGAGAGCTGGTACGAAAGTTGCATTTTTCACATGGACGTCATTTTAAAAGATAACGTTACAGACCGAAACAAAATTTCAGAGCGATTAACTACTTTCGTGTGTGCTCTGTCAATATCAGGTGCTAAATCATCACCATATATATTGACTTCGGCATAGTTTGACGTCGAACGGAAGTTGCGGCTTGCTTCTTTCGACCCATCCAGCCGGGATGAAAGTAATGCACGGGCAGGGCAAAAGTAACGTGATCAAATTTACTGGAATCTTTTTAAAATTTCTCATCAAAACAGAAGCAAAAACAGCCAGGCATTTGTTTTAAACATTTTAATTGGCTTCAAATGTTCCAAAAGTGACCGTGAACATGTTTAATGTGCAAGGTCTATTTATAAAAATTATCCCAGTGAGCAAGCACCTCCGCTCCGGATCTGCCCGGCTCTGTGCCGACTCCAGCTGATCCGTCTCAGAGCCGGGGCAGATCCGGAGCGGAGGAGCTTGCTATCTGGGATGAAATTACTCATCACAGTTGTGACAGATATAATGAGTGGCACCCTCAGTGCATGCCTCATGCGACCACAGCAGACAAAAGATGCACCGCACCACACTTCTCCAGGCAAAGATGAGGAAAATGTCTCCCCACAAACAAGACATTTTCCTCATCGTTGCAGTGAGAAACTCGTGGTTGCAGTGTGTCCACTAAGCCTCTTTTTCTTTGGGAGTTTTGAAGAGGACTGTTTTCTCTGGCCCCTCTGCCGACTCTCCTCCTCCAAAGCAGCTCTCACCGGGGTGTCGGTCAGTATTGCTGTTGACCTGCAACATTCAATGAGATGATAGTCAGAATCAGCTTGTTTTTATACAAGCAAGAGAACCAAGACGAGTTAAAAATGACACTATGCCCACCTCTTTCGACCTCTCCTTTTACTTTCTTTCCTCAAGCCAGCCTTTGGATATGGGCGAAGCTTTTCTGGGCTGAACCTCTGTACTGGCGTGCCACTAGATGTTCCTAGAACCACTAGCATACCTGGATTGATGGTATGCGCTGGCGATGGAGCTGGCGCTGGTGATGGAGCTGGCCCTGGCACTGGGGATGGAGCTGGTGCTGATGCAGGACGGTCGGTCATGTAAGCTGGAGCAAAGTCTTCCTCACTGAAAATATCTGGATTCAAGGGCCAGAAAACGTACACTCGAACCCAGGAAAAAATGCTGCTTGGTGTCGCAGCTTGAGGCAGAGCTTTAGCCACAAGACTCAGGATGTTGTAGATGGTCAAAGTTCTTCCAGGGTTCATTGCATCCAATTGTCTGCTGCACTGTTAATGTAGTGCTTCAGAGGGCCAAAAACGCTTTGGTCTAGCGGCTGAAGACGGTGGGAGCAGTGGGGTGGAAATGACAGGAGTACAATGCCATGTGACTTGAAAAAGTCAATAGCTACCACAGAGAGGTGTGATGGATGATTGTCTAAGAGTAGCAGCAACTTTGACACGGGGTCAACGGGTGTGTCTTACAAAAATGCTGTAGAAAGGCCAAAAATCTGTCTCCTCCATCCACCCCGATTCATTGGCAGAACCAGTGGAGCCAGGGGACCATCCCGGATGAAGTGGTCTTGGAACTTCTTCCTTGGGAAGATAAAGTAGGGGAACAAAGTTGCCTTGTGCGTTGGCAGCAAAGGCAACGGTCACCAATGTCCTCTTTCCCCGGAGGCCACAGCACTGACCTGGCGCTGCCCCTTGGTGGCAATGATTTTGTCTGGCACTTGAACCGTTGTGGTACCTGAAATAATCAGTGAAATGAATTATTGCTGGTGCAAATCACTGGTGCTTTTAAATTTATCATCCAAATATAAATTTTTACCTGTTTCATCCATGTTCCAGATGTCATTTGCCTCAAAATTATAGCGGGTGAGGACAGTCTTTAGGTTGTTAAAAAACGCGGTCACGTTGGTCTTGTTGAAGCTGGTGGAACGGGACATGCTGGTGGCTTGAGGTCGACGGATGGACAGGGTTCTGTTGCGCTCGAGGAAGGAGGTGAGCCAATCCTTCCCTGCCATCTGGTTGTTCTTCCATGAACATGGAGTTTTGAGGCCAATATTTTCGGCCAGCTCATATGCAAACTTTCGCACCTAAAAAAGCATAAAAAGAGGTTTCCCAGATAGCAAGCACCTCCGCTCCGGATCTGCCCCGGATCTGCCCGGCTCCAGCTGATCCGCTCCTATTATGGCAGATCCGGAGCGGAGGTGCTTGCTATATGGCGGTAGTGGTGTAGCTCTGTCTGCGGTGTTACTGCACCTCTTTAGGACTCAGGCCAAAATATATATCGGCTGCTCTCTTTATATATGCCTGCAGTCTTTTCTCCTGTTCTTCTGCGAAGACTTTGTTGTGAGCCCTGTACCCCGGGGCCCTGGTCTGCTGCCCTCTTGCCTCTGCCCTCCTCTTGCAGTACCTGAACAGGGTGACATGACAAACGCCATGCACCGCTGCTGCCCTCCTTATACTATCGCCTCTTGACAGGGACATCAAAAAAGTAAAACTCCGGGTCAACCGTTCCTCTCTGGGTAGTTCTGACCCCTAACTCTGGGCATTTAATGTCGGTAAAACATAACACACATTTTATGGAGCTTTTTAAACACAAAATCTTCCAAGATTAGCAGAGAGGGACGAACATAATGTTGTTGCTACTTCAGTCCCGGGCCGGTGACTCCTGACATTTGAACGAGGATTACTTCCAAAGTGGAAAAATTCTGACATTTCAAACTGCACCATAAATGGAACTAAATCACCGATCATTTCATCATAAAAATGAAACATGGAGCGATAAAGACAATCTTTAAATCGCATAAAAAGTTTAGCATTCGTCTGAATTTACTCACCGCTGTGGAAAACAGTCTTCTCGGTCATGTATTTGAGGAAGACTGGGCGCCTCAAGAATGTTCGCGGTTCTGGAGAGGGGCGCTCTGTACATGCTGACCTAGTATGACGCATCAAAGTGCGAATGGCTGTGAGGAAATCGCTGTGTTACTTTCGTCTAGAGTTACTTTCTCACCGCCGCTCCCCTATTTTGCATTTCGCCTCGGACAGTCTTGATCGTGCATGCGATAATTAATTCACACTGTCAATGGTCATGGAATTGATTTGCTCACTGACTACAAGCACTATTTTATCTCTGGTGTGGAAATAAAGCGTGAATCTGTTCAATCCATCTGACTAATTTTCAAAAGAGAGACCGAATAAAGACTGTTGTTTGTCTTCAACAGAAGAAAACACACGAATAAAAAGACCAAGAAAAGTCGATAGCTATCAATTTGCATTTTGTGAAGGTCGAACACAAACATGGCCAATTTTGCACGTCTAATAATTCCTGGAATACTCGAAAAATTTGAACTTTTATGACTTTCGGACACGGAGATATATTAAAACCCTGTCCGACTTTCGCGTCTTGGCATTGACTTTGACTATAATCAGTCATGCGAAAAATTTGTTTTGCGTGTGCAAGCGGCTTTACTGAGCATAGAACACAAGCATTAATATATATATATAGGCAGTTTGTGGTTGGCTGAGAAAGATGTGAATCCGTTAGTTTGCATCACAGATTCAGCTGCGTTGATTAAGCCAGGTGGAGTTTCCATTACGCGTGCCAACCGCCTTTAATCTGACATCAGGACAATCGATATAGATACTATAATTTATGTCCTGATTCAGATAGTTACATTAAATAGTGGTTGTTGTAATTATTTATTGCATTGAAATGTGCCTGACATTCTGGAAACCTGCCTGTGAGGTTTCGGTAACGATGAGCACTGTGTGCTGGTCAGCCAAATTACCACTGCACAGAAAGTAAACCAGGTTGGAGCTGGCGAGCTTTCTCGCGCAACTTCAGCGAAGACTTTTTCCACGAAATTGTCACTGCGTCTTGATGAATATGTGACACCTCCCCCTACTACGCCGCCACACCCATCTCGGCGCACGTCCGTCTACCAAATTGCCAAAGTGGCTGCGCACGGTGTTGCACTGCACGAAAGTACCACTGCGCGGGCTGCACCGGACGAAATTACCACTGCGTGGGCTGCGCCACGCTATGCCACGCTGCGCCACCCTGCGCTGCGCCAAGAAATTAGAGCCCTTTGACTTGACTTGGTCAAGTTTAGTGAACAAATCAGTGAAGGTAGCCACTGAGGTAAAAGTGAAAAACTTCCAATAGGAACTAAAATCCTAAAAAAAAAAAAAAAAAAAAAAAAAAAAGCCGTGAAAAAAATCTCAGGAAGAACCTGGCTGCTGTGGACAAGCCCATCCTCTGCTGGCTGAGTAAGTGGCTGTTTCCTGGTTTTAGTTATAAGATATAACATAAGTTATTAATGCTTTAACAATTTCAGATGCATCAAATATCGATGCTTTTCTTTTGAAGTTGAATATAAACAGCGTACCATATTTTGGCATCGTTGTTCGGCATGGATGTTTTATATATGGAATGAAGAATGAAAGCAAAAGACAACACGTACTGTATGTATGCTTTTATGATTTCTCTATTTTGGAGTAAAACACAGGGAAAATGTATAATATCAGGCCCCAATTCATAATTATTAAACCTACTTTTGATTACATTTTTTTGAGTCATTTTCTTACACTTTTTAATTGATATTTTCCAGTATTTAATGCAGATTACAAGAAAGGACTTTTGCACTCACACATTAATACTTGGATGGCAGCCTCTTAAATATTTTTATTGACTGTTGCTTCATCTTTGGAGTACTTCTATTCTTTGCTATAAATGGAAATACATTTCCATGAACATAATCCCCTATAAATGCCAAAATGATTTGAGCTTTTGCCGGTGATATGAAAAAGCAAATCCATCGATAAGTTTCAGCACTCAAATACTCAACCAGTCGCATGTAGTACACATTGCTGTATGAACGCTACACATTCGCATATTAAACCAGTCAAATATGCGCATCAATGTACGATCATTATATGATCTCATACTCATCCAGTCACTTATAGTACACATTACTTTCTGAGCAGTATACATTCTCATATTAAACCAGTCACACATAGTACTTATTACAATATGAACACTACACATTCTCATATTAAACCATTCTAATATGCACATCACTATACAATCACTGTATGATCTCATACTCAACCAGTCACTCATAGTACACGTTACTATAGGGACAGGATACATTCTCATATTAAACCAGTGGCACGTAGTACTCATTACTATATGAACACTATACATTCTCATATTAAACCAGTCAAATATGCTCATAACAATGTGGTCCCTGGTTTTTAATACATAAATACACCACCCAATTCTTAAAACAAGTCCCACCTCATCAAAGGACTAAATTAATAAATGATCAATATTAACATAATAATAATTATATAAACAATTTTGGAAATATGGCTCGGATATACCTTTCCTGGCATCACTTTGGAAAGAATTTGATCTTGATGTCACACTTTATTAGTTTATAAAGAAATGGTATGTGTTCGACTCATTTAATGCTGGTGAAAGTACGGGTCTGCAGTCCTTAACCTCTTAAGACCTGGCGTCCACATGCGTGGACATCACATTTTGGGTTATATTACCACAGTAGTTAATTCTGCTTAACTGGGGCCTTGTTACCACATGTGTGGACACTTACACTACCATCTAGTGGTGTCAGAAGAGTACAACACGCTACAGAAAAAAATTCAAAATGGCGGTGAGCACAAGTTAAAGTTCAGGTGGCCACTTCAAACCCAAACATCGACAAGGTAAGAAGTCCAATCATATTTCATGACTTATTTTTTGTTTATATATGCATAAAAGCATTGTAACTTTGCCATGACATGCAAATTTGACAAAAATTAGTAAATGTAAAGATCTAGCATGCTGCTAAACACGATGTACACGTATGTGTTCAGAGGGACTTAGCTAATATGTTAGCATAAATGCGCCCAGTTTTTATACTTATCAGGTTCAAATAAGCCCAAATAGCAAAGAGAAACAAGGGGTGCCAGGCACAACAAACTCCGGCCCTCGAACAAACTTTCACCTACTTGTACGAAATTCAATAGGGATCTATTCTGGGCCAGCGGTAATCCCTAAACCGAATTTGGGGTGAATGTGCCCATTATTTTGCCGCTAGAGTGTTAACACACAAACACACAAACACAGAAACAAACCAAACCAAAAACAATACCCCTTGCCCTCACCCTTCAGGTGGGGCGGGGTAATAAAAAATGCAAATCAAACAAGAGCTCGGGTCTTAAGAGGTTAAAGGATGGTAAGGATGGTTTGTGTTCACCAAAAACAGTCCCTTGAAGTCTGAACTTTAATTGGATGAAACAGCATCAATATCCGACTAAGATGAAACTTTCTTTATCAGAAGTGCCACTCAACTGCAAACAATCGGCATGTGCACTTAAGCACCGTTCATGACAAAGCCTTTTGAATGTGAAATACACGTGATATGCATGCTAAAACCCTAATGCAAATGTACCAAGTTCAGGACCTGCTAATTTTCAGAGAATTTAAAGTTTTGAACCTGTTGGTGCTTAACTTCTGCCTGAGTGTATACAAATCCAAATTAGAGAAAGTTGGGACGGTGTGTTAACCCCTTAAACCCGAACGCCCCCTGTACTGGTCGTTACGCTTAATAAATACAGCATGTTTCCTAATTGCAACATCGTCATGCGGCATATCCACTTTACGCGAAGAAACCCACCAAAAATCTCATGTTGACCATTTTTACCTCAACCGAACACAGTTCAAGCACCAAGCAAATAAATAAGCATGGAGCAAAGAAAAGGATAAAATCATATCAGCGCTGCGTCACTAGCATTTCTACTGAATTTGTGCTATGCATACAAAGGACACCTCAAATGAAAGGGGGAAGTCCACAGAATGCAACGATATAAGCCTTGTCATTTTAAACCGAGACCACACTCAAAGAATAGCAGGCATATGCTTTACAGTCTACAGAGATGAGCAAAAAAAAATTTCTTACTTTTGATATTTTGTAATAAAAAACTGTTAGAGGGTAAATCTGCGCTTGCTATTGCTAGCTCAATGTGTCCGTGTTATAACGAAACTAGATCTTCCAGTCTCCAAGCATGTTTTTTTCCAGAACTTTGCTTCAATGATCTCAGCTCCTCAGCATTCAGTTTGCTTGCAATGTATTTTCCTCTCTGTGATCGGCTTGTGATGCTGTCAGTAAGACTTTGCCGGTAGCCATTAGATTCTATGGCTTCTGATGTTTCAAACAAGCTTGAAACCACCTTCATCGCACAAAGCTGGCCTGAGCTAGAGCCTTGCGTTCCCAGAGCGTCAAACCGAGTCCATGAGCCATTCACATGTACGTAAATAGCGCGACAATATTAACGCTTACCTGGTTTGTTTGCGGTATTTTCAGTATAATTATCCACTAAATATTCAACAGTCGTTTTCAAAGTCGTTTTTTGACAGAATCTTTG
The DNA here is from genome assembly GCA_029692085.1 of Gymnothorax javanicus. Taxonomy (NCBI): domain Eukaryota; kingdom Metazoa; phylum Chordata; class Actinopteri; order Anguilliformes; family Muraenidae; genus Gymnothorax; species Gymnothorax javanicus. The sequence continues at coordinate 9,441,949 of CM056202.1, read as the reverse complement.
TGGCATTCTGCTGGAATACTGCGGATTACCCTTGTGGTTAGGGTGAAATGCTGCAGTTCAGGCAACCAGGGTTTGATCCCTGGTGCGGACATGTACTTTTATAGATACCTATTGGATTTCACTTGCATAAATAATTGCTGGGTTTTTTATTATTATTTATTTTTTTTTTTTTTTTTTTACCTAACCTTTGTATTTGTAATTTTGTTTATTAGCTTTTTTTAAATAAATCTGCTCCAGTGGAGTCAAACTTAATTTTCTTTATATGTATTATCTTTGAATGGGAAATTGTACAGGCTACAGGACTGGCAGAAATAATAATTTAAAAAATCTTATTAAAATTCTAAAAATTAAAATGTGGTTGTATTTGTATGGAATATATGCCTGTAGTGACTTATAAGTTCAATTAAATGAGTTTTACAGTTTGGTAACTGAACATATGGAATGACACACAGTGTCAGCTTGAAGAGGCCACCTAGACATTCCTGAACTAAAACCTCTCTAATTTTGCTCTGATTTACTTGGTTAGAATAAACTTTGGCACAGATAAGGGTGAGATTCTGTGCTGTAATTTTTGGGGGGTTTCAGACTGCAACTGAATAATTTTAAGACAGATAAAAGCAAAACATTGTTTGGTGCAAAAAAGATGTTTCATTTATGCAGTGTTTCATCTTCATTTACTGTGACTCAATGACATATACATTGATTTTTGCACCATGACAAAAATCCCCAACGTGTTACCTTAATAATGATACCAAGATTATTCAAATCGATCAATTCGTTGCAGAGATATAGTCATTTCATTTTGGGCATGTCATTTTGAAGCCAGAGGCTCAGGGCTTAAGGAGTTAAATATGAATTAAAACTGAAAGGAGTGATTTGTTAATCTTGTGATTAGGGAAACAGCAGGTTTAGCCCTTGGTGCAAACATCTTTGGCAAGGATGACATCATGGGGTTTTTCTCTGTAATGTCTGACAAGGAAAAGGCACACTTTTTTGGGGGATTTGTCAAAAATAAAATGTTGACTCAATTTAAAAAAAGGAAACCAGCTGCAAAAGTTGATTTTTCTCAACTTCAGGTTCCAATTTCTTTCAAAAACGACTTTGTGCAACCACTGGGAGTTGAAGTTAAGCAAACTCAAAAATGCTTTGCAGCTGGTTGCCTTAATTTTTTAAGTTTAGTCAACTTTTGATTTTTTACAGTGTTTCAAGATGAGTCACATTTCTGGGTTTGCAGCTATCAACTGCCCTCTGCAATTCAGCCTCAGTCTTTAATCAGAGTAAGGTCTGGTCACTGAGATGGCCATCACAGAACATTGACATTGTAGGCCCAGAACCAATTCTGCTTGCATATTGAGGTGCGCTTTGAGTCATTGTCTTGCAGGAAAGTCCACCTACAGCCAGGTCTCAGCCCTCAGCCAGAGGCTTAAGGATAGTCGGCCAAATTTTTCTGATTCTTGGCAGAATTCATTAAACCATTGATATTAACCAGTGCCCCTGGACATCTGGAATTAAGACAGCCTCAAAACATCACTTTTCCACCACAAATTGTCACTACTATACTGATATGCCTTGTCTGTGTTTCATTGCCAAATTCACCAATGCTGTACCCATCCAAAGTATTTAATTTTGGTCTTATCTGACCACAGCACTCATGTTCGGTCATAACTTAAATGCACGTTGGCAAACTGCAAGTGCTTTCTTCTGCATCTTGGGGTCAGAAAGACTTCTTTTCCTCACAAGCTTTCCAAAGAGCCTATAGTATTCGAGGTGGTGCCTGATCATTCTCTTCTCTTAAGCAGATAACCCCAAGATTCCATGAAGACCTGCAATTCTTTCACAACTATTCTAAATGATTGTTTTTTCGATTTGGTTCTGTCATTATCCTCCATTCTATGGAGCGGGGAACTATGCCTTTGCATCCGCCAAACTAATCCCTACTTTAAATTAAAGTTTTTGCTTGATTGCCCTGATTGAGCTCAGTGGTCACTTCAATCCGCCAGGTTGTTGCCTTTACCAGATTCGTGAAGATACATGAGCATCTCTCTCATGACAAAAGGATTTTGCATGAATGTAACCTCATTGTTACTTCCAAGAAAAACAGAAAGTGATGTAATCACACAATACAATTTCAATAGAAATACAATAGAAATCGAAGTTACAATAGGAATAGAATTTCTATCCAGGTAAATAATTTGGTAGATTTATTTACAATAATCATTGAGATGCCATTATTTCTGAAAATTTGATTGGGACAAAAATAATTTTTCATTAAATTAATAAAATAATTTTGTTTTGGTTCCAATTATACATTAATGAAGTGTTCTCATGCAGGCATTTTGAGTTTATTTTTTTTTTTTTAATAATATTTTGGCACATTTCCAATCGAGGTACCAATTATTCTGGAACCCACTGTGGTTTGTACTGTTTTACTGTAAAATTGTTACCGTACGGGTCATCTTTGCTTTCAAGGGAATACAGCTGGAAAGTAGTTTTGGAGTTAAATATGAGTGCAGTACAATGGACTGCGCTTTCGCAATTGTTAATGTTTTTGTTACTGTACCTCTTAAATAAATTAATGAATAGAAATAAAATGGTAGGACTATTTATATTATTACATCAAATTGTCAGGCCATGGTGCAGACAGCTGGAGCACTTGGTCAAGGTCACACACCCTGATGCCAGCATGATATGTCAGCATTATTCCCAAATATGGAAGGTGATGCTGACGGTCCAAAGTAAAGGATACCTTGGCCAGTGTTGGCACATGATGAAGGACTCCCCCCACAGTGTCTGTGACCACGTTGGTCAAGCCTTTGTAGTGCAGTTAGATTTTATTGGCCGAACATGTGACTGGACTTTCCATCCTGAGGAGCATGTCAAATACCGAGCCGCAAAACACCAAGGCTTCCATTTGTGCTCTTCCATGATAGCAGGCTGCTTCCTCTCATTTTTTCTTTAAGGCTGCGTGTATTCACGTCTTGGCATTGACTTTGAATGTAATCTGTCGTGCGAAAAATTAGTTTCGCGTCCAGTGTGAAAGCGGCTTAAGGTTTTACTTTTTACAGGAGCCTGACATCACATTGATACAAAAGTTCCATTTTCAATTTACAGCCAAACAAAATGGCAAGCTATCAGAAATAGCGCAAGACCAGATTCCACTGGACGTCAATGCTGACGCAAATTAAAATGATTAAAGAGCACTTGTGAAAACTTTATGCTTCTGAGAGTGATTTACGGTTAGCGATGAAAGGTGACGATTTATGTGTTACGGGAAGCTGTTTGTCAAGTTAATGGTGACCCGCCTATAATGGGCTGAGTTCGACCACTGGTCTGTGCAATCCGAGCACCGTGTTTATCAGTCTCCCACTACCCACTAAACCATATACTTATCACTTGCACTTTGCTCTCCTGCAATTAATATTAGGCACATAGTATAAATACCTGTTGGTGTGGTAGTGCCATGCACTCACCTGTTCATTCTGGCAGGGTCACAGGTAACTATGTTCTGGCTTTAACGTGCTCTCTTTACTGTAATTTTTGTACATTTCATGTACTGAGCAAATTCTAAAATCCAAAATTGTCCATAAATGTGCATGTGGATTAATTTATAGGACTTTTGTAAAGCAATTTGTGTGTGTGCGTGTGTGTCTGTGTGTGCACGTGTGTGTGTATGTGCGTGTATGTGTGTTTGTGTGTGTGTGCATGCACCTGTGCTTGCATATCTGTGCGTTTGCTCTCATGATAGAAGGATTATCATGCTTTTTTGACCATCATGCTGCAATATAAAACTTTACCCCTAAAATGATGAAAAATCAGTGTGAAGCAAACTGTTAGATACAGGTTTGGTATTACACACATGTAATACAGCTTTCTCACATTGCGATTGGTCAGATTCCATTCATTGGTAAACAAAGTAACGTTAACAATCCTCCTGCAGGGAACCGGTAACCATTGCTAGCGTTTGTTTTTAGTTTGCAGTTTATTCAAGTCAATGAGATGAATAATTTACTTGCTAGCATGCTAGCCCTTTTTGCCATTTAAGTAATAAGTTATATGAGTTATTGTTTTTGTAGAAACTTGAATTTATTAATTTAATGGAGAAAAGCGTGAGCATGCTAGCTAGCTAATTCATCCAAGTCTGCCAATACGATGACATTTACGGGATGAATAGGATCTCAAATTCGTGAGCCTGAGATATCAAATTTATGAAACTCGAGCGGTAATTTTTGTTTATTCCTCACCGAAAGCTTGGAATAACCAAAAATTACTTCTCGCCTTTCATAAATTGGATAACTCAGGCTCACTCATTAGAGATCCTCTATATAACTTATGAAGAGTGAACATTAAAGGTTTTCAAGATCAATTTTAGACGTACTATTGCAAATACTCAAGCTTGACATTTTCCCTATAAAAAGGCATGTGTGTTTACATTTCTGTGAAAATGCCTGAAATGTAGAGACCCGCTGAATGAGTCCTTGTATTTCAGGCGGCTTTTGAAATATAGACCTCAGGTGATCCAGGAGGCACAATGACACGCAGAGCTGCCCTGGCAGGTAAAAACACAGAGACCCCCCACCCCCTCCACCCACACACCTCCCGACCCCCTACCCCAACTCGCCGTCTCTCCACACAGAATAATGTGCCGTTGGTTCATGGTTGAAGGTAAATACATCATGTTTCTTTTTTGTGTCACACAGGACTTGGGGTCCTGCTCCTCCTACAGATTGGTAAGCATGTCAAACAATTTCCAGACACATTTTTTATTTCACAGTATTTTAATTTTGTTTTTGTTATTGTCTGTTTATATTGAATGTCATGCCATGAGCAGTGTGCATGCATTTTATATATATATATATATATATATATATATATATATCAGTGGCGGCTGGTGAACTGGCAATAGGGGAGGCTGAAACCCATCCCTTAAAAATAATGATTGGCCATGACCTGTTTTCAATCATTAATTTAAATTACCATTGCAGAAACTCTGAAAACTCTCAACATTATCAGGTGTGGTCAGTTTTCATTAATAGTGCATAACTTGGGGGCGCCCCGGTGGCTCATCGGTCTGGGCGCGCGTACCTTGGGGGCTGTGTCCCTCCCGCGGCGACCTGGGTTCAACTCCGGCTCGGGTCATTTGCTGCGTGTCTTCCCCCGTTCTTCTCCCCGGCTCTCCTGTCTCTCTACACTGTGTGGCTGTCCAATGGGGGGAAGATTCTCAAAAAAATAATCTTAATAAAAAAAATAATGCATAACTCTCACGCATTCCACGTGAGTTTTAGTGGTATATTTACGTTCCCCTGCTGTAGTCAGCAATTATTCAATCAACGCATGTGTAGAGATTCTCATGCGGACTTGAAGTCCTTGTGTATGGAGGTTTATCAGTTGTTTAAATGAAATAAGATCATTTGTGACTCTTTCTTCTAATGATCTTATTTTTTTAAACAATTTAAATGATCATGAAACACATGCATGGTTCCAATTGTTTAAATGAAAAAGATCATGAGAAGTCTGGAGTCACAACTAGGTGAAACTGATTTCCTTTAAACAATTTAGGATCCAATCGGCGAGAATCTCTTACATATGCATTGATTGAATAATTGCTGACTACAGCAGTGGAACGTAAATATACCACTAAAACTCACGCGGAATGCGTGAGAGTTGACAGGTGTGCGTTATTATGAAAACTGACCACACCTGATAATGTTGAGAGTTTTCGGAGTTTCTGTAATGGTAGTTTAAATGAATGACTGAAAACAGGTCGTGACCAATCATTATTTTTAAGGGATGGGTTTGAGCTTCCCCTATCGCCAGTTCACCAGCCGCCACTGATATATATATATTTGGCACCCAAATTTACCTGAACCTCTGCCCTCCATTTTAGCCACTTCCACCAAGCTGGTGTGCTACTTTTCCAACTGGTCCCAGTACAGGCCTGGAGTTGGGAAATTTACTCCTGCGAATGTGGACCCCTTCCTTTGCACTCACGTGATCTATGCTCTCGCCACCATTAAGAACAACCAGATCTCCACCATCGAGTGGAACGATGAGACACATTACAAGTCATTGAACGGCCTTAAGACTGTGTACGTGTCCACGAGTATCAACAGTATAGCAGTTGAGCATTTACAAAGTTTATATTTAAGTAAGCAAGTACGCCCATGAGGCTATGTCACTGCAGATTGTAAGCAATTTATACTTGTTCTCTGAACCATTTCAGCAATCCTCGGATGAAGACACTGCTGGCCGTTGGGGGTTCGGTAAATGGGATAAGTCCGTGAGTTTAAACACTTTTTCTATGAATGGCATGCTCTATGTGATGGATACATACAGATCATACACTACATGAAGGCATACATTTTATTAACGTTGTCCCCTGGCATCGAATATTAAACATTTACATTAGTACGACACTCTACTAACCAGCCACAGAACCTCAACAAGGCTTGCTGTGAAGCAGTCAGTCTTGTCAGCACTGAACTTAGATGTTAACAGATAATAAGATGCTATATGTTACCCTTGTGGGTAGATAGGCTGATATTTTTCAACATATCACAAAGTAATTGCATATTTATTTCTGTAGTTTGTACTGTGCAGCCTTTACCTACCATTTCCATTGTTTAAGACAGAGACAACTGGTAACTTGGTCACTTAAATATAGTAATTGCATTTTATAATCCATTTTAATCATGCGGTGTGCACTTAATGTTCTCTGTTATGCATGGCGTCTGCAATGGTGACTTTGTCCCTAACTTTGTTACTGTAGTATGTATTGTATCATGATTTTTTTTTTTTTGTTGCGTCTACCTGTTTTATGTACAACGTAGGACTACAGATGGAAATTAGCGTCTCGCTAAAAAATTTGGTTCAACCATATTTTCATTTCTTGTAAATGATTAATGTCATTTCATGCTGTCCTTTTGTAAATCAAATAAATAAATAAAAAAAATAAACGATCCGTTTCCTCAGATTCATTGGGATGGTCGCCACACCAGCGAACCGTCAGATCTTCATCCAGTCTGCCATCCGCTTCCTGCGTCTGCATAAATTCGACGGTCTGGACCTGGCGTGGGAGTATCCAGGGCAGAACGGCAGCCCCCCTGAAGACAAACAGAGATTCACAGCTCTGGTCACGGTGAGCCGTTTCACTCCATTACCTTCGAGAGCAAGCAGTTCGTTCTGAGAACCATATGAAGGGTCATAGACCTGTGGTAACTATCCCTGTTCATGGAGATCCAAAGGACTCAGGGTTTACATTTCAACCAGTGTTCGGCACACCTGCCTCTCCCGCATAAGATTTCATAAAGATGTCTTCCTGTTGAAGGAGGTGTGTTTTGTTGGGATTGGAATGAAAACCTACAGCATAGCAGCCTTGCAGGAACAGGATTAGTTATCTCGTGTTTATAATAAGTCCCTTTTATCTCCAAATTCCTACACCTACACCCCCCCCCAAAAAAAAAAAATCCTCTAGACCCTCCATTTGGTGCCTTGGTGTGTGGTGGTCCAGATGTTGTCCTCTCATTAACGAGGATGATAGGATCATGATGATTAACCCCCTAACTCAATTTTCAGGAGCTGAGAAAAGCGATTGAAGATGAGGCCAAGGACAATAGGCTGACCCCACTCTTGCTCTCAGCTAAGGTGGCGGCCATCAGGTCTACAATCGACTTCGGCTACGAAATCCCCCAACTTTCAAGGTGAACGTCGCCTCTGATTGCCCTGCGTCTTTATATTAAACACACCTTGCAAAGTATCCATTTTACCTTTAAAGACTGCTATGCATTCATGAATTAATAACCACAGTAAAAAGCACAAGCAACTTGAGGTATATGGCACTCTGTCATAATACCTATCTGTGCATGCAGTATGAATCCATGTCCAGTTCCGAAAGACTGCTTAACATTTGATTAGTTGCTTAACATTCAACTTGACGAATAATGCAACCCTTGGGACTCAAAGTGCGTAGAGAGCAGACAAAGTCATTGACTGAAGAGTATTTTTCACAAGACTTTTTGAATTGAATGCAATAGATAAAAGATCATGTTACATGACGATGACTGAAATAGGCAATAGAGCTAGCGGTCAAAGATTTAACGGACTAAGAGGTCGGATTTCTGTTTAATTTCATTTCATTTTAAATTGATCCCTGCTTTAAGTGCTCAAAACAGAGGCAATCTGTTTTCTGTGCTTTTTATCGCTGACTCCTGTTGATCCAGGCTCTAAGTTAACACTGAAGCTGTTGTTTTATCACGGGGTTGATAATCCGCTTGGGCATTGTTTTCCTTCAGCCAGCTGGACTTCATCAGTGTCATGAACTATGACTTCCATGGGCATTGGGAGATGCACACTGGGCACAACAGTCCCCTCTACCCAAGCGCCCTCGATGGAGGATCCGCTGACCCTCATCGCAACGTGGTAAGGACAAAAAAAGAAAAAAAATCACTCACCCGAGATATAGAGGCAGAGTTTGACAATGATCAAATGTGTTCAGAAAAAAGAATTCTGGCAGTTTAGGGGTTAGCTAAGATGTCTATCCACCGTACAGCACACCAGCGAGAGGCAGACAGGAGGCAGGAAACAGTTCGTCCCCTCAGAAAGCGCTTCTGCAGGGATACATAGTCACATGAATGAATGGGTATAGACTGGCATGTTTGCTTTTCCTGATGGAAGAAATGAGACAGGATACATATTAGTAATCTATTACAAGTGCATAAAGCACTAACAATGATGCCTGCTAGGCTAACCAAATTGACCATTTTACGATCACCCATAATGCATAGCGCGGACGTGCAGTCTCCGGTTGACACTGGCAATAAGCTCTCTTGGCTATAAGCGATCCACACAAAACTTTTTGATTACTGGATAAAAAAACACTAATGGATATTCTTGTACAGCACTTATCTATGTGAATTCCTCTGGTCAAGATTAAGTGAGAGGAGTGAAAAGGTCTTATTATTTGTATCCGTTGAAATTTGGCTTTTTTGGTTTTACTATTTTCAATAAAACATTTTAACAGTCACCAATAAAAGCACTAAAATCCTGATATCCATTGAAAGAAAAAAAAAGCATCTCAAACTGTGGCTGTCTGCGATACGATCCCAAGAAATCAATGGATGCCATCCAAGTCCATTGTAATTTGCTCTGATAATGAGTGTTTTTCTCATCCTGAATCACCCAGGTTACACATTTCTTTCCTAGCAACAGACATTTCCTTGTTTAATCACCTTAGTAAATGGGCAAAAATAGGTGGCTGACCTTGTTGGCTAGCTAGCCAGTGTTGGCGAAAAGTTCTCTGCACCCACCTAGTTTGCAACCGAGAAAGCCAGCAAGCTAGCTAACTTGCTTGGCAACAGTAAGATTTTCAGAGCTTGCTTTGGGCCCATCAACGCATCTGGGATTGTCATTCAAATTAAGTGAGTTAGCATTCCTGACTGGCAAGAAAGCATTTATGGGCCTTCTCTGTTCTAACTTTTGGCAGTTAATTTGGAGCCTAAGCTGCTATATTTTAATAAGCTACTCTGAAAATGGCAAATGCCACCGGACAAGTTCCTTTGAGTTGGCTAGCTAGCTATATATGATTTTAGCCACCAGGGCCAACTGTTGGCATCTAATGATACGGATAGAGAAAGGAAAAGACGCCTGCACACTTACTCCAAGCCACCAAGAAAAATTTTATTTATTAAATTAGGACGACGTTGCGATCCACCTTGGATCTTCGTATGGTCTTGCCTTGCACCTATACATGATTTGCATGTAACTCTTTCTTCGTATCTAACGATGTCAGTCAGATAGTAGCTCGTATGGCTGACTGAACTGAGGTGCAGATTGGTGCACAAATTACAAACACTTTCAACCTGGCATTCGCACGTAGCTCGGTTGCATAATAACGGCTATTCACATTCATATCCGTGCAAAACTATCCCCATGTTATTCGCCAGTTACCGATCTTTATGTTTCAGTCAGTATCCACACTTATTTGGGAGGCTAAATTGGCTTATTGCTGCCCAAAATGTGACTGTTTACTATTGCAGAGATGGACTCCCACTCACCGGAAACTGAACGTGAAAGTGCAAGAAAGAGCAAGATTTGGGATTGTAACAGGGTCAATAAGCTAAAACATAAATTTGTTCGCTAAACATGCAAGCAATGTGTAATTATCAAATCTACCACAAACTTCCCAGATCCCAAAACTATAAAGGTTCTACATCCTCATTATACCCAGTAATAGTAAAAACCTGTAAATATTCGCTCAATATAATGAGTAAAAAAAACAACTAATGTTTAACTCATGCATACTTTGTAGAAAAACTAAACTAACACTGAAAGCAAAAAACCAGACATAAAGAATCTCCCATTACTTATCAACCAACACAAAAAGGGAGAGGGAACTCTGGCCTGTACATATACCAAACTAAGATATAAAATAGCTCAAAATGAGTGCAAATTTAGCACAAAATATAGTAAGCCTGTACAGCCTTTGGTTATGCTATGGTCAGTCAATGTCACCTTCACGTCACCTTCAAAGCATTCTTTGGCCTCTCATTGGCTAAACCCTTTGGAGGGATGGAAAGATGGAGATCCTCAGTTTGTTTTTAATGGCCGGTTGCATTCACGTTATTTGATGCACTGTTCGACTTCGCAAAAAAAATCACAAAAATCCGAGTCATAATATGTGGACTCCATATGAGTAATTATTTTATTTAATGTTGGTTTTGTGCAAAAGTTATCTTTCTCCTGACAATGCTGTTGGTGATGAAAATAGTGGTGTACTATGAAAATACAATTAACAGAAGCACAAACAGCAATGAACTGTCCCCTTGAATCATGAAGTGTGCATAAGAAATGTGTTTACCCTGAAGTAGTCTGCAATATTTTAGTCCAGAATTTTGTCCTTGACTTCAACTGCCAACCTCTGTACGCTCGCTTGGTGTTTTCAGGACTCTGCTGTCTCCTACTGGATGGATAACGGAGCTCCAGCTGAGAAGCTTCTCATGGGTTTCCCCACCTACGGGCGCACGTTCAAACTCACATCCTCCATGACGGGTCTCGGCGCTCCCTCCTACGGCCCCGCCTATGCAGGGCCCTACACCAGGGACCCCGGATACTGGTCCTACTACGAGGTGAGCTGAGCGGTCCCTGACCCCTGTACTCTGAGCTGAGAAGGGTGAAGTTGAAGGGTGTGAAAGAGTGGTGATGATTCGAGGGGCCCACAGCTGGAAGAGGCCCACAAACTGGAGAGGACCTTCACAATTCCAGAGGAATGCAGGGCCCACTGCTAAACTCTTTTCAGAGGTCCATAATTCTGAGCCACATCCAAGCACTGTGTCCACAATCAGATCCGCATGTTATAGCTGGTTTTACAACATACTGTAAGTTTCGGTACAAGCATTCTGACTGTTGGAAGGCCATGTGTTATTCATTATAATATTGTGGGGCCCCTTCACCTTACCTGTACTAGATCGCAACATCAGCTGATGAATGGCTCATTTTGATACAATTGAGCTAGCTAACTCAGACAAATGCAAATATTAATATTGTGTCACCTGGAGCACAGCCAATTGGCTGGTACAGGCCATTTTAAAATCTGTCTTGTGCGATATTGCACGGGGGAAAGATCACATAGAATAATGAAGAACTGATTGATTGGTTGGGTAAAATTGATTAGTCCTTCCTACCTCTGGGCAGTCACTTTACTATGTGATGTCACAAAGGAACAGATTTGAAATGGCTTGTGATGGGTAATTGGCTGTGCACCTCATGACATGATCGGGGAGCTTTGATCAATTCTCTGTGAGGCTAAACATGGAAGTGTTTACCAATATGATGTTTGATTTAGGCTATGAATTTGAAAAAAAGCAAAAACATTGCTACAGTAAATTAAGTTGACGTTGCAGAGTCAGTTCCTCGCCATGTAAACCTTCAGATTGGTTTACATTGCAGAGCAGTAAGATTTGATGATGGAAATGCTTTTTCGCAGAGTAATTAAAACCAATAAACACAACTTCGTCTTGATGTTTTATTAGAGGTAAAAGATTTAGTTTTTACTATAAAATCAATACTGTATAAAATCAATGGATCACGTCAAGCCGGGGTGTGATAATAGCATCCCGTCTGTGATTATCTACAGCAACCGAGTTGCACCCATGATATTATTTACTATAACACATAGCCACTTGCACACTATTGCTTACATATAGTATATTCACCTGCTAAAGTGATCTGCAGCTGACCTACAGGGCAGCTCTGGTTTTGAGGCTGCCACATTTGCCAAAAAGATCATCTGTTGACAAAGAAAGGTCTTCGCTCCATGACGAATTAAACCTACCTTTTAAACAGGATGATGTCACTAACAGTCATTAAGTCAAATAAAAAACACGAACTGCACTTTAGTGGTATTACCTTGAGGCAGTTCAAATTCAGAGCCTGGAAATCAAAGAGGCCCCTTGAACACAAACTGATAGACAATGTCTCAGCTTGGGGAGTTTTTGTACAGTAATGTGTCCCCTGTCACAGGTGTGCTCCTTCATCACAAACGCCTTTGTGGGCTGGATTGACGAGCAGAAAGTGCCCTATGCTACCCATGAGGACTCCTGGGTGGGCTACGACAACAAAGAGAGCTTTGCAAACAAGGTGGGACTACGTGAAGGTCTTGAAGTGAAGTGTTGCCAAACAAAAACGTGAGCTAAGTGCTTTGTTTGAGGCTGATGGAACAGCACATTCCATGTGGTGTGTCTGGCTCTATCAACACAAGGTTAAAATGAGCGCCAATTGCGATCTCTTAATTCGATTTAGGTTCAGTGGCTAACGGGCAACAACTTGGCTGGTGCCTTTGTGTGGACGCTGGACCTGGATGACTTTGCTGGCCAGTTCTGCGAGGATGGGAAATATCCTCTGGTTAATCACCTGCGCAACTCACTCGGTAAAATTTTGTGGGAACATTTTCCCACCGTGTATTTATTCTTCTTGTCTGACAAGTGGCTACTTCGCATAACTTCAATTAATATAGAATAATTCCGCACATAGTCCCCTACTTAGAGTAGGAAAACTACTCTAGAAGAGTAAAGAATTTGCATTTGCAAGATGGATCATTCTGTGCGACACTTTATAATGCAGTGTATCCAAAGGAGTATTTTTACGTCATATTCTGTCATTTCAGAGTAAAGTCAAACTCTGAAGCTGAACACTGAGGCAATGTTACAGTTTGGCGAGACAATCACAAAATGAATGTCTCTTTGCTGCAGGTTTCCCACCCAAACCGACCACCGCACCTGCGCCCGTCACCACTCGAGATCCCCTGACTTCATTCTGCAGCGGCCGACCTGACGGACTGTACCCCAACCCCCAGGACGAAACCACTTACTTCCAGTGCTTCCATGGGAACACTTACCTCCATCGCTGCCAGCCCGGCCTGGTCTTTGTTGACGCCTGCAAGTGCTGCAACTATCCATAAGGGGAGCAGCCTACGTGCCCTACAGGCCTCTCAGCCCCTTTCCGAAACACCCTTACACTCCGGCCCACACTCTCCAATCCATGATGAGATAGTGGCTTGATTTACAAGCCTCAGTTATCCACCATTTTACATGCAAATATTACAAAAAAGAAGTGACTTCCACAAGTAGCAGTACAATTTTGCTGTTTTCCTTTTGTGTATATTTGTGTTATGTTGTATGAAGCCCATTGTTCTATGCTTGCTGTAACCAAAATAAACGTAACAATATTTATAGTTTTTTTTTTTAAATATGATTTTGTTTCTATACTGGACAATTTGTTTTATAACGCCAAAAAAATTCAGTTCAATTCAATTTTATCTGTATGGCGCTTTTCACAGAAGAACTGTCACAAAGATGCTTTGCAGAGTATGAGAACAACTTTTCATGGAAGTCCATAAGTTTGCAGTCAGCATGCCAATAAATGTGTCTCTGTATCTGCGTAATGTGAAGTGGTCTTTATTCTCAAGAAATATCAGCAAATTTTTCACAGCAGGCATATTTCTGGTTTTATTTAAATAAAAAATGTATAAATAATTAAAACTTGCTCAAACAAAAAATTAGATTTTTTTTTTTTTTTTAAATTTGGCATCTCCAATCCCACCAGAATCTGGAATGCCCAATTCAAAAACTATGTACTAGCTTGCTCGTATGCAACCCCATGTTGCCAGCTCAGGAGAGAGGGCCAGTTCGCGGCTCTCCTCCGAAGCACGCGCGCATCAACTACTGCTTCTTTACACTCATTGGTCGAAACTTCGCAAGTTCAGAATGAGGGCGGAGGATACCTGAACATGAGCAAGCTTAGAATCTCACTGACGAGCGCCCGGCTGACTAACAGGAGGCACTGGAGCAACGAACAAAGCTACGTTTCTTATATCTCAACCCGGCAGTCCCTTCCCAATTTATTTTCCTGCAGCGTGAAGCCAATCATTCACTTCTCTGAAAAGGCTACCGACCACTGCTGACTGGTACGACCGGGGATCGAACCCGTGTCTTGCTGGTCACTAGTGCGCTGCAGTGCAGTGCCTTAACTGAGTGAACCAACCCGGCAGCCCCAATATGACATCACCCATTGGTTTCAGCATACCATTTAGGAAGTCTTGAATCTGGCAATTTGAACAGCGCCATTTTCTCATTTTGAAACCGAATGTGATTCCTATTGGACGAGAGCGTGAATTGAAAATCCAGGGAGGAGCGATGGGGGGATCTACGAGTGAATCTGACCGTATCTTACGAGGACCAGAAGTTAGCCACGACCTAAAGCATATCTGGCTTTATCCTTTATTCTAGTCTATTTGGAATCATAAATTACAAAAATGAACATCATGATATATCGAAGAAGACTTGAAACTCGCGATAGATACTATAAAATGATGTGGTAAATTATTATTGATATAATAAATTAGGTGGGAAACCATAGACTGTATAAAAAGATGGACGAAGCTACCGTGATGTCACCCATTGGTTTCAGCATACCATAAAGGAAGCCTCGATTTTGGCAATTTGAATTGTGCCATGTTGTCATTTTGAAACCAGATGTGATTTTTATTGGACGAGAGCGTGTATTGAAGATCCGGGGAGGACCGTGGCTCTGGATCTGACCATATCAGACGAGGACCAGAGGATAGCCACGCCCCTAAAGCATATTCTGGCTTTATCCTTTATTCTAGTCTATATGGGACCATAATTTACAAAAATGAACATCATGACATATCGAAGGAAACTTGAAACTTGCTGTAGCCACCATAAAATAATGTGAAAAATCATTATTTAAATGAAAAATCAGGTGGGAAAGTAGGGTAATTTTCTCACAGACTTCTATAGCATTGAACTTCTTTCTGCAACCACCGACGTCACCATCTGCTGGCCATTAAATAGAATGCCATTTTACGGTACTTCCGCATGGGCTTCATTTTTCAGACCAGGGTGCTGCGTCCATCTTTTTATACACTCTATGTGGGAAACTAGGGTCATTTTCCCATGGACTTCCATACGATTGAACTTCTTTCTGCAACCACTGACGTCGCCGTCTGCTGGCAATTTAATAGAATGTAATTTTAATAGATTTCCGCACTGGCTTCACTTTTCAGACCCACGTGCTGTGTCCATCTTTTTATACAGTCTGTGGGTTGAAATAACAATAATAATTGTTTCAACATTTAAACAACTTTCAGTGCTGGTGGTTGTAAAAAAAGTCAGAAAAATACACATAAATCAATGTTGAAATTTTAACAAGTTCTGGATGTTGAATCCACACAATGTCTTCAATGTCTTTTATTAGCATTTTATCATATCACTGTTGATTTGCTTTTTAGAATCTAAACAAAATTCAATAGTGATTCAGCAGTGATCCATAATGTTGATTCAACTCTGAATTAACATTGAAATGCCGGCTGGGAAAAGTCCAGAAAATCTTATTTAATCAGTTCAACAAGAAATGACCCTGCTGATTCATATCTCTCATAGCAATAAACACTCTTCACTCCATATACACAGCGATGCAGGATCTATCAATTAAAGAGTCTATTCCGGATTAATCATTCCATGCTGTGTTGGCCTACGTAGTTTATCAAACAATTTTTAGTTTTTATTTAAAACTCCATATTGAATTTTAATTTACTGAGAGGCCGCTTTCAAAAAAAAAAAATATATATATATATATATCCTGCAGGATTCTTGTCAATGAATTTCGATTGGTCTCCTGTTTACCTGAATCATCAGACAAACTGCAGGATTTTCCTGGTCGTTTTCCTGTGCAATGAGCCCAGCAGGACTCCAGCAAAGTTATATGCAATATCTGCAGACTTCAGAATGCTCCAGTATAGCTCCAGATCGACTGATGCAGGACACCTCCAGAGCCCGTGCACAACTCCTGAAATTACTCCTACAGGACATAATCTACAGGCCAAAAGTTTGGAAGCAAGATCAAATTGGTACAAAAAAAATCATAGTTTCATTGGCATACTTTGCAACAAAATAAACATGATTATTATATAAAGAGTCACTTCTGAGAATACATTTTTACTCAAATTATCAGACTCATATTACTAGGCCCATGGTCCTAGTGCCCGCCGAATTGCCGTTGGCATCCAGTGGGCTGAAAACCATGACATAAAGTGAATAATGCAAACTGTGATTTGTTTTTTACTTTTTCACTGAAGTTGTGACTCTTGCAAATCTTCTCAACGAAAAAACTAAGCCCCTCCTTTCTTGTGTTAACATTTATTCGGCAATGGTCTGGTAACATCAATGTATACAGTACCTAAAGGAAAATTGAGGAACATGGTGCATATCAATGAAAGAAAAGTCAAATCATGCAATAAATACATCCCAAAATCCATAGATTTCATACCGGTATTTAAAAAGGCATTGTGAACAGAAACAGCTTCCAAATTTTTGACCTGTATTGGCCTTGCTTCCAAACTTCTGGCCAGTAGTGTAGGTCCCCTGTATAACTCTTGAATGACTTCAAGAATATGAATAGGGTACCCTGGTTTATCATATACTTCCTTATAAATACAGGGAATCTACACCTGTGATACAAGCGCGAGGCACGAGGCTGTATCAGCCTGCCAGGCAAAAATCCTGTATCAGAGTATAAGATAAATAGAACATGATATGGGCATTTTCGTATCACACCGTGTATCAGCCCTCGTCTTGGGTTGATACAGGGGGTAATATGAAAATGCCCATATGATATTCTCTATGTAACTCCTAAATGACTGCTGTAGTACACCTATAGGGCCCTGTACACGTCCTGAATGACTCCTACAGGATTCCTACAGGCCCCTGTATTAGTCCTGGGGGTTTATTACAGGATCCCTAGAGGTCTGCTGTATAACACTTGAGTAAAGACAACTCCAGGAAATTTCAGCTCTGTACAATCCAGAGAACTGCTGCGGAAATCAAGACTGCAAGGGGCTGTTTGTGTCTTGGATTATGCGGGGATTCTTTTCACTTGGGGGTTGGAGAAAAAGGACTCAATAACTCAAAATAAATAATCTTGTCAAAGTATTGAAATGGATTGTTTATTTTCATATTTATTCAAGTTTATTGTCTACGCTGTAAACTCCGGGCTGAGGGGATGACTGTGAAAAAACAAACAAGCATTTTATTCTTTAAATTTGACTGGATTATTTTTTCTATATTATTCTATCGGTGCCATCAGTGAATAGACGGTATTACTGGCATTACAGGGAAAACTTATCAGCATAAATGCATTCACTGAATACTTATACAGGAGGTGGACAAAATACTTGAAGAAGTCTCTAAACCACAATTACAAAAGCACTAACATGGGTCATTCCTATTAATTTGAAATCTAATTACCAGCATATGTCTGTTTTAAAGAGCTAGCAGCATTGCTAGCTAAGTTGATAAAGTAGTATCATGATGCTAACGAAGGGGCCCGACAGTCATTCCGAGTGACGTCATTCATAAATGGCAAAATTATTTAAGGTGACAAGAGGAGCTGTGTCTAAAATTATGATGTTGCCCACACACCCAACAAAAACTACGGCAGAAATAAGAAGCTGAAGCCCCAAGTCAGAGCTCACTGACCAAGACAGATTGATAGCAGGTCAGACAGTTGCTAACAATTACAGAACTACAGCTGTTATAATCAACATAGAATTGAATAGATCCATTTCTTAACCAGCATCAACAGAACCAATATATTGTGAACTTCAGAAAGCTGGTGTATGCGGAAGTGTTTCTGGTGATTTCCATTTGTACCTACAAGTCTCAGTGCAAATTATAAATTAAGATAGTGAGACACAAAGTGGTTACCTTAACCAGGACTGTTTTATCTGCTTTCTGCCGCACATGGGGTCATATCGAGGACATAAATGCGTGAAGGAGGTTGTGCGGTTCGTATAACAATCTGGTCTTCTACATGGTTATCGTAGAAAATAAGCATAGTGTGTTACATCAAAAATAATTTAGAATAGAAGGGTTGATTTCCAGAAGTACGCAAGTCCGTTTTTGTCATTTTAGGGAAACGATATTTTTTTAATATTTTTTTTTTGGGAATTTTTCCTTTATTCAACAGTTATACAGTGTAGAGAGACAGGAAGGTTGGGGAGAAGAATGGGGGAAGACATGCAGCAAATGACCTGAGCCGGATTCAAACCCAGGTCGCTGCGGGAAGGACACAGCCTTTATGGTACGCACGCTTAGACCGATGAGCCACCGGGGCGCCCCAGGGAAACGATATTTTAAGAATTTGACAGCTTGTGGGGATCATGTTACACATGTTAAGCTGATGTAAAAACGTAATTAAATATCAGAAAAGATAACTAAAAACATATTTTGAGACCTTCACGCCTTTATCTTGATTTTTTGCCCAAATATTTCAGACAACAGCCTGCAGACTTTAGATGCAAATGCCTCAAAATAACAAAAATTTAACTTGATTTTAAAAATTCACGGCATTAAATTTTATTATTTCAGAGTACGAAAACAGAGCATCTCTTTGAAAACAAAACACACCACTTTCTGATGAAAATGAAAAGCAAATATATTCATACCAGTATACTATAGTCATGGATGTCAAAAAGCTTCTCGAACAAAATTTATACATACATTAACCCCTTTGTGCAGATTTAGACGCTCGCGGACATGGAACTGCAAATTTAAGCACGCAGTTACTGTACTCAATCACTAGATAGCACCCCCGGTGTTAAGAAGTGATGTTTGTATGCTTGGTTTTAGTTGGTTTTAGTCCATTCTAGCATATTTCTAGTGTATTTATTGTATTTATATATTTATTCTGAGTTACATGTTTCATGTTTAGAGAATGAATGCTTGCAGTCTCATGTCTTACTTTCCTCTTGTTTCTTTGTGTGGTGTCTTTAAAAGATTCTCACTCTTTCTTTTCCATTTCGGTTTGGTAATTCCTCTTCCTTCTCTCTTGCTGTTCTGATTGGACTATCCACACTTAGAGCAGTTTAGTTAGGCACGGGTGATTAGTTAGTTCAAAGTTAGGATCCCACCTACTTCCTCTCTCTCTCTCCTATCACCGTCCTTGCTTTTCTAGATCCGCCTCTCCCCTCACCTGTTCTGAGTTTAGCTGGGCCTCCACTTAATTTGTTTGTGTATAAAAGACCCACTTTCCTGCTGCTTCTTGTCGACTCGTTTCTTCCGCCTAAGCTCGCTTTTGGTCAAGTCTCGTTTCTGCATCTTTTCTCTCGATTTCTGCAAGTTTGTATTTCGTGATTTCTCCCGTGAGTCTTGTTTACGTTGTTGTTTGCGTTGTGTGATTGAGATAGTGATTGTGAGTACCACGTTTACCCTTTATTCCCATTGTACCAACTTTGTTAGAGATTTCCTTTGTGCTACCCTTATCCTCTCCAACTACCCTTTTCCTTCCCCATCCAATCCCTTTAGTATTTCCCTGTGTTACTGTCTTTGTGCGGACTGACATCCTGGTTTATAGATCTTTCTGCTTGTCCCTTGATTTACGATTCTGCCTTGCCTAAACCATTCCTGTTGCCTGGCTTTGATTTCTGTTCTGTATGACCATGAGCTCACCTAATAAACGCCCTGCCATTGCTGAACTGCATTTGGAGTCTCAAGCCATTCCTTTCAGTACGAGTCGACCAGTTCAGACTCCAGCGGACTCTGCTGAGATGCAACGACTCTTACAACAACAACAGGTCGTCATTCAGCAGCAGCATCGCGATCTGCAGGAGATGAGAGCCACCCTCCAGCGACTCTCTCTGGGCTCCACCATTCCCACTCCTGCAGCCGCTCCGCAGAGGCAGCTCCGTCCGAGAGCCACGTCTTACTCCCCGGGGAGTACGACGGAGATCCCACCTCCTGTAAGGCATTCCTGTCTCAGTGCTCGATTATCTTCGAGCTGCAGCCCTGACCTTCCCTACCTCACGATCCAGAGTGGCCTACATTGTCACTCTCCTGACCGGCAAGGCGAGGGATTGGGGAACCGATGTGGGATGCTGGCCACCCTGTACTTCGCACCATAGAAGATTTCATGGCGGAGATGAGGAAAGTGTTTGACCGGTCCTACCAGGGCGAGAGGCAGGAAGTGCCCTACTGAGTTTACGACAGTCTGGCGGCAGTGTTTCGGATTACGCGATCCAGTTCCGCTCTTTGGCGCCTCCACACTATGGAGTGAAGACACCCAATTCGATGTATTCTACCGGGGCTGGCGGAGAATATTAAGGATGAACTGGCATCTCGCGAACTACCTTCCGAACTGCAGGGGCTAATCAGAGTGGCTATCCAAGTGGATTCACGACTCCAACAGCGCAAGAGGGCGCCAGTGCCACCCTGAGCCCCGGCGGTCTGGCCAGCATGGGAACCTTCGTCCTCTTGGGCGACTCTCCTATCCAGGAGACCGGCGAGCCCCGGAGATCGGAGGAACCCATGCAGGTTGACCGTTGCCGGCTGTCACCTCAGGAGAGAGCCAGAAGACTGCGTGCTGGGGCGTGCCTTTACTGTGGGCTGGAGGGGCATCAAATTAAGAGCTGTCCTTCACTCATGAAGGAGAGGGTGAGTGGAAGGATTGGGCAGCTGGCTCAGAGCAGCGATGCCACTCGTAAGCTGGTTCCTGTCACTCTGGTTGTTGGCAATCGTTCTATGTCTACTAATGTTCTGTTTGATTCAGGTTCAGACATCAACCTGATCGATGCCAACCTGTGTAACCAGCTCCGGCTCCAGCCCCAGAATCTGCCTGCTCCGTTCCGGACACTTGGCCTGTGTGGGCAACCGCTAGGTCAGGTGACCCAAGTCACGCCCCCTCTACGCTCATTGTCTCTGGCAACCACCAGGAGCAGATTCGCCTCCACCTCATCTCCTCCTCCTCTGCCCCCCATCGTCCTGGGTCTTCCGTGGCTTCAACAACACAACCCCACTATTAACTGGAAGACAGGGCAAGTGATCGAATGGAGCACGCAGTGTCTCACTCCTGTCTTCAGAGAGCACCTGCCAAGCAGAGTGAGGAGGGACCCAAGGAGCCCCCATTTTTCTCCAGACCTATCCAAGGTTCCTAGTGAGTACCATGACCTAGCCGAGGTCTTCTCCAAGTCTCGTGCTCTGTCTCTGCCCCTCACAGACCCTACGATTGTGCCATCGACCTCCAACCCGGTACAGCGCCCCTAAGGGAGGCCTCTACTCTCTGTCTCGTCCAGAGCAGGAGGCCATGGAGAAATATGTGGAGGAATCACTGGCTGCTGGGATCATTCGTCCCTCGTCCCCCCTGCTGGTGCAGGTTTCTTCTTTGTTAGCAAGAAGGATGGATCCCTCAGACCATGTATCGACTACCGGGGACTCAATAACATAACCATTAAGAACCGTTACCCTCTCCCACTAATGAATTCTGCTTTTGAGTTGTTGCAGGAGCTACCATCTTCTCCAAACTCGACCTCCCCGCAACGCCTACCATCTTGTCAGGATTAAGGAGGGGGACAATGGAAGACAGCTTTTAACACCGCTAGGGGGCACTACGAGTACCTGGTCATGCCGTTTGGGCTAGCTAACGCCCCGCTGTCTTCCAAAAACTTGCTCAACGATGTCCTTCATGACATGATTAATCAGTTTGTGTTTGTCTACTTAGATGATATACTGATCTTTTCTCGCTCTAAGGAGGAACATATACGCCACGTTAAATGCGGTCCTGCAGCGCCTCCTGGAGAACCAACTCTACGCCAAGGCAGAGAAATGTGAATTCCATCTCGACACAGTCCCTTTCCTTGGATTTGTGGTCACTCCAGGAGGCATCCTCATGGACCAGGAGAAAGTCAAGGCGGTGAGAGATTGGGCTACTCCTTCCACACGTAAGGAACTGCAGTGCTTCCTAGGGTTTGCCAATTTCTACCGTCGTTTCATACGTAATTACAGTACTGTTGCTGCTCCACTGACCGCCCTAACCTCTCCCAAAGTTCCATTCACGTGGACTCCCTCGGCAGAGAAGGCATTCCGGGAACTCAAGCAAAGGTTCACCACTGCTCCTGTTCTCCAACAGCCAGATCCCGAAAAGCAGTTCATTGTCGAGGTAGATGCTTCTAATACCGGTGTTGGAGCAGTCCTATCGCAGCTAAACAATCAAGACAACAAGGTACATCCCTCGCCTTCTTTTTTCCGCCGGCTTAGCCCAGCAGAACGCAAATTATGACATTGGTAACCGGGAGTTGCTTGCCGTAAAGATGGCGTTAGAAGAGTGGTGTCACTGGTTAGAGGGGGCTAAGGTGCCGTTCCAAGTCTGGACCGACCATAAGAACCTGGAGTATCTTCGTACTGCTAGGAGATTGAACTCTCGCCAATCCCGCTGGTCTCTTTTTTTTGACCGATTTAATTTCACCTTAGCCTATCGCCCTGGTTCCCAGAATAAAAAGCCAGATGCCTTATCCCCATAAGTTCTCTCCTGACGCCCCTCCCAAGGAACCTCAGACCATTCTGCCCAGTTGTGTGGTAGTGGGATCGTTAGTGTGGGAGTTGGAGGACCGGGTCAGAAAGTCGCAACCTTCTGGGGGCCTCCTACTAACTGTCCCAAGAACTGCCTTTTTGTTCCAGATGGTCTCCGAGCCGAGGTTCTCCAGTGGGCTCATTCTTCCCGTCTCGCCTGCCACCCTGGTGCCAATCGGACCCTGGCCATGCTAACTCGCAGGTTTTGGTGGCCAACGGTACGTAAAGACGTAAAGAGTTTCTCTACTGCCTGTCCAGTCTGTGCCCAAAACAAGGCCTCCCATACTGCTCCAGCTGGTCTCCTGCTGCCCTTCCGGTGCCCTCCAGACCATGGGCTAACATTGCCCTGGACTTCGTCACTGGTCTTCCGCTCTCCAAAGGTAACACCGTCATCCTCACCATCGTAGACCGCTTCTCCAAAGCCGAGCACCTCATCCCTCTTCCCAAGCTTCCATCCGCTAGGGAGACAGCGGACCTCTTAATTCAACATGTAATTCGTATTCACGGTATCCTTCTGATATTGTCTCTGACCGTGGTCCCCAGTCGTCTCGCAAGTATGGAAAGCCTTTTGTCAAGCCCTGGGCATTTCGGGTCAGCTTAACCTCCGGATTTCACCCCCAGAGCAATGGACAGACGGAGAGAGCTAATCAACAAATGGAGAGTGTCCTTCGGTGCCCTCACCTCCCGCGACCAAGGGGACTGGAGCGAACAACTACCCTGGGTTGAATACTCGATCAACAGCCTTCCGGCGGCTGCCTCAGGTGTGTCCCCCTTTAAAGCCTGTCTGGGTTACCAACCGCCTTTGTTCCCCTCGCGAGGAGGTCGAAGTGGATGTCCCCAACATTCAGGAGTTTGTACAGAGGTGCCGAGGGACGTGGGAGGAAACCCGTTCCGCTCTCCAAAAGTCCGCGAGAGGCGAGATGAGTCGCCAAGCCAATCGTCGCCGCTCCGCTCCTCCAGATTACCAAGTAGGACAAAAAGTTTGGCTCTCTTCTAAAGACATCGCCCTCAGAACTGAAAGCCGCAAGCTAGCCCCCCGCTACATAGGTCCTTCGTCATCGAGAAAATTATCAACCCAGTTTCAGTTAAACTCAAACTGCCTGCCACCATGAGCCGCATCCACCCTGTCTTTCATGTTTCATGCCTTAAACCGTTTGTTTTGTCCATCCACACCCCCTGCCCCGACCAATCCTCCCCCCTAGGCTCGTCGACGGAGGAGAGACCTATACAGTTCAAGCTGCTAGATGTCCGTCGGCGA
The DNA here is from genome assembly GCA_029692085.1 of Gymnothorax javanicus. NCBI lineage: Eukaryota > Metazoa > Chordata > Actinopteri > Anguilliformes > Muraenidae > Gymnothorax > Gymnothorax javanicus. The sequence continues at coordinate 9,417,781 of CM056202.1, read as the reverse complement.
GGAAGGGGCTTCAGTATCTAGTGGACTGGGAAGGATATGGCCCAGAGGAGCGTTCCTGGGTTCCCGCTTGTCATATACTGGACAAAGGACTCATCAAAGACTTCCACAAAAGGACATTTAAACCAAGGCTTAGACCGCCAGGTGGCAGTCATCGGGGAGGGGGTTCTGTTAAGAAGTGATGTTTGTATGCTTGGTTTTAGTTGGTTTTAGTCCATTCTAGCATATTTTTAGTGTCTTTATTGTATTTATATATTTATTCTGAGTTACATGTTTCATGTTTAGAGAATGAATGCTTGCAGTCTCATGTCTTACTTTCCTCTTGTTTCTTTGTGTGGTGTCTTTAAAAGATTCTCACTCTTTCTTTTCCATTTCGGTTTGGTAATTCCTCTTCCTTCTCTCTTGCTGTTCTGATTGGACTATCCACACTTAGAGCAGTTTAGTTAGGCACGGGTGATTAGTTAGTTCAAAGTTAGGATCCCACCTACTTCCTCTCTCTCTCTCCTATCACCGTCCTTGCTTTTCTAGATCCGCCTCTCCCCTCACCTGTTCTGAGTTTAGCTGGGCCTCCACTTAATTTGTTTGTGTATAAAAGACCCACTTTCCTGCTGCTTCTTGTCGACTCGTTTCTTCCGCCTAAGCTCGCTTTGGTCAAGTCTCGTTCTGCATCTTTTCTCTCGATTTCTGCAAGTTTGTATTTCGTGATTTCTCCGTGAGTCTTGTTTACGTTGTTGTTTTGCGTTGTGTGATTGAGATAGTGATTGTGAGTACCACGTTTACCCTTTATTCCCATTGTACCAACTTTGTTAGAGATTTCCTTTGTGCTACCCTTATCCTCTCCAACTACCCTTTTCCTTCCCCATCCAATCCCTTTAGTATTTCCCTGTGTTACTGTCTTTGTGCGGACTGACATCCTGGTTTATAGATCTTTCTGCTTGTCCCTTGATTTACGATTCTGCCTTGCCTAAACCATTCCTGTTGCCTGGCTTTGATTTCTGTTCTGTATGACCATGAGCTCACCTAATAAACGCCCTGCCATTGCTGAACTGCATTTGGAGTCTCAAGCCATTCCTTTCACCCGGATCAGTTATTGAATACTCACAAGCAAGCAGAGTTCGAACGTGGTTTTGAATATGGGGAAGTTCACTCCACTCCCTGTTTTTCAAGAGTTGCATGAATTAAACTCCTCAGCTAAGCCTGATGTGCAAACTGGTCAATATCCTTGCCCAAAGTATAGATCCAGCAGTTTAAAAAAATTATCTCTTGCGACAGAAAAAATTGTTGTCCTCTGTAGCAACCACTTTAGATATAGTGAGCCAACGGTATTCCAATTAGTGGTTAACAAAAATCAGTTTTCTGAAGCAAAAAAAATCGACATGGTATTGATTCTCTCACATTCTACTGTCAATTACAGTCATCACATACAAAAATTCATAGTTCCCTACTGTGGATTTACGCATAGATTCCTCCATTGACAAATTCAGCACTTCCTTATATCCACCCAAGTACTGGTGTTGATAGCCAATCATTCAATTATACACTCAGGCTCTCCTGCGTAACTGCACAGTTATAGTTCACGCACTCATGAAATTGCCCTTGGTAACGATGTATTGATTGGCTCGTTTCTTATCCAATTCCTGAGTTTTTAAATGTTCCACGGTAACTGAAAGACATTGATTGGACAAACATAAGAGCATACATGCTCCAATGGTACCAATGGTGGCGCTGCTCGTCGGCAACGCACATCGTAAAATTGTGCTCTCGTCTTTTGTGTGTTCTCGTGTGCATTTATGTCATTTTTTGACTTGTTTTTCAACACCAAAGAGCAACTAAGATGTCTTGCAAGATATTGCTGAGAACTGTCTGTGCTTTTTTATCACTTCTGTTGATTTCTCAACACTTCACTGGTGTGTATTCGAAATGGACTGTCATGGACGCAAACAATGGCGGACCAAGCCGGATGCAAGTTCGTCACTACGAGCGGACCGAGCTCTTGAAGCTCAGAAATTACACGGATATCAGTTCTCTCAATATGGACATACCACCGGAATGTGACACTGGGAAGTCTCAGAGGACACGTAAACGAGGTAAGAGGGGTGGAGTGAGACGTCGTGTCAGAGCTAGACGGAACAGACCCCCTCTACCCACACTACTTCTGGCTAACGTACGCAGTCTGCAGAAACAATTCACAGAGCTTGAAACGTGCGTCAAATTTCTTCACCAGTATAAAGACAGTTGCCTTCTATGTTTCTCAGAAACTTGGCTAACGGAGAGTATTGACAGTGCTAACCTTTGCCTGGATGGATTTAGTGCCCCGATTCAACAGGACAGGGATGTATCTAAATCTGGTAAATCTACGGGAGGCGGTGTGTGCATATATGTCAACTCTAAGTGGTGCACGAATTATGTGGTACGGGATACTCTCTGTACACCTGACATAGAACTGTTGTGTGTGTCTTTCAGACCATTTTATCTGCCTCGGGAATTTGGGCAAGTGTTTGTCACAGTGGTTTATATTCCACCCGATGGTAATACCAAACGTGCTACAGATGCATTGTGTGATTCAATCAACAGAATGGATATGCTATCGGTGGATGCTCCTAAACTTATACTTGGTGATTTCAATAGCTGCAGTTTAAAGTCATCACAACCACACCTACATCAGTATGTGAACTGTAAAACACGAGGCGAGAAGATAATTGATCTTTGCTATGGGACTATTAAGAATGCCTATAAATCGTGTTGTCAGCCACCTATAGGAACCTCAGATCACAATGCTGTTTATTTAATCCCAGCTTACAAACAGAAACTTAAATCGGAGAAACCAGTGGAAAAATCAGTGAAAATGTATTCTGCCGAACACCTTGACGAGTTGAAAGCGTGCTTTGATAGCACAGCTTGGGATGTATTCGAACAGGACTCTGACAGTGTTGACGAACTGTGTGAACTTGTGACTTCTTACATAAACTTCAGCGTGGACTCCATTATACCTAGTAAAACAATCAAGATCTATCCTAACAATAAACCGTGGGTGACAAAAAGAACTGAAAGCCTTGCTGTGTGAGAAGAAACGCGCGTTCTGCTCGGGGAGACAAACTCGGAGTTAAGTCAGTACAAAAGGACATACTACGCTGTTCCAAGGAGTGTAAGATTAGATATAAGGAAAACCTGGAATCCAAATTTCGAGGAGAACAATCTCGGGGACGGATGGAAATGTGTCAAGACCATTCTGGGAACCAATAAGAAACCATCAGATATCAGTGTGAGTGACAGTTTAACATTTGCAAATGAACTTAATGATTTTTATTCACGTTTTGATGTAAACGACTTTTCGGAAGATAGAAATGACATTTTGGACAACCTCACGGTCAGCGATAACATTGATATCTCCACTGATGACGTCAGAGAAACATTTAGAAACCTGAACTGTCGTAAGAGTGCCGGTCCAGACAATATTGCTTCCGTTATTCTTAAGGAATGCTGTGATCAACTTTGTGATGTGTTTCATGGGATCTTTCACAAATCTCTGCAATCTCATCAAATACCGACCATATGGAAAACCTCTCACATAGTTCCACTACCGAAGATCCAGAACCCTAGAGTGTGTAACAACTACCGCCCAGTGGCACTAACATCTGTAGCCATGAAGTGTTTAGAACGGATTGTAAAGAAGCTACTCATGCTACAAGTGGAGGACCATCTCGACCCACTCCAGTTTGCCTACCGACAGAGACGAGGGACAGACGACGCTATACTAACTCCCCTGAACCTCATCTACAAACATCTAGAAACCAGTGGTGCATACGTGAGAATCCTTTTCACTGATTTTTCCTCTGCCTTTAATACCATCCAGCCCCATTTGCTTTTATCGAAACTTTCGAATTTGTTTGTAAACAGCCACTTAATCAGATGGATAAACGATTTTATGACTGACAGACCTCAGTGTGTGACTGTAGATGGAATGCAATCTTCTATCATCAGCCTTTCTACTGGAGCTTCACAAGGATGTGTTTTGTCACCCATACTCTTTATTATCTATACAAATGATTGTGTCAGTAAAGCAGCCAACTGTTTCTTTATCAAATTTGCTGATGATGCAGCTATTGTTTCCCTTCTTAAATCTGCTGACCTTGACTACAAAAATGAAGTATCAAATTTTACAAATTGGTGTAAAGATAATTTTTTGCTTTTGAATACTAAGAAAACAAAGGAAATGATTATAGATTTCACAAAATCATCTAACTCTTTGGACCCTATTTCAATCAACAATGAAGATATTGAAATTGTGAATTCTTACAAGTATTTGGGCACTGTTATTGACTCAAAATTAACCTGGAATGATAACGTCGATCATGTTTATAAAAAAGGTCAGCAGCGGTTGTATTTCTTACGTCGTTTAAACTCTTTTAGAATTGATTGTTCTCTCATGGTACTTTTTTACAAAACTTTCATACAAAGTATTTTAACTTTTAATCTACTTTGTTGGTTTGGTAACCTGTCTGTTCAAAATAAAAGTAAACTCAACAAAATTGTTAATACAGCACGCAAAATCATTGGCTCAGACTCAGTTATACCTATCGGCCATATTTATGAGCAGAAAATTGTCAAAAAAAAGTGCAGAAAATTGTAAATGACAGTTCTCACATTCTATATTACGATTTCGAGTTTCTTCCATCAGGACGCCGCCGTCAAGGGCAGTCTTTCCGATAGCCAGAACAAACAGGTTCCGTCGTTCCTTTGTACCAGCCGGTATTAGTTATTTTAACAACAGTTAATATTCTTAATCATGTTTTCCATCTTATCTCCATTATACCTCTTTTACAAACTGTGTCTAACTTTTTATCACTTATCATATCATATTCTTTATGCAATATTTTAGTAATCTTTGTATAATAATTACTTATTTATTGTGCTTGTTTTAATGTCTGTTTAAAGGTATGTTGTGCTTCTATGTTTTGTTGTGTTCAATGTTTTTTTTACGATGTAACCAAAATTTCCCTCGGGATAATAAAGTATTATCTTATCTTATCTTATCTTATCTTATCTATCTAAGCATATGCGTATCAGCAAGGTAGGTTGTATCCGTTCAACGTTGAGCACCATTGCGAAGCTGAAAATAACGCGATTTATAGAAACAAAAAGTCCGTAAACCGGCCTGAAGTGTTCAGTTACATTTACAGGATTTAAATAAAGTAAGGACATGGTCAATGGGAATTATTTTGAATGAAACAGGACCGGAGGGTTCCTTCTACTGGACACATCGGTCTCTGGAGGAGGGATTCATGAAAAAGGTGAGGCTGATACTTTTGCTTTATGTTTCGGAATGTATACCGTATTCAACAAAATCGAATGCCGAGGTTTTTTTCCTGTTTAAAACATGAACTGGTCATGCATTTCGGTGGACCCCCTGGTACGTTCATTGCACTATTGTGTTGAATCTACGGAGGCATATATAGTTTGATTTTCCCTGAAAGTGGAATGTCTGTTCTGTTAAAATAAGGTATATTTCAGAATTCAGATATTACTGAGTTAGTGAGTCGTACTTGTTCCTTATAAGTGTTGAAATAAGGTTGTGAGCTTGGAAGTGGGAACTGGTTTTCATTGCAGTGTGAATGTTCTGACTGTTTAATCAGCAGTTCCTTTAATGAGTATGTGTGCTGGCTTGGGGGACTTTGATGAAAAATGGACAAAACTCTAAACTATATTATGGAGAAAAGGCATGTTTTGTGTTTGGAGAGGTTACTGGTGACCACTGATGTTCAACTGCACTGATATTGATAAATTCATGCTAAACTCAAGCAGAAAATCATTAGTTAATATTAAATTTCATGCCTCAAAACTTTATTTGTGTTAAATATATGATTATTTTATGATCTGACGGTGCACCATTTTGAGGGATCTCAGACTTTGGGGAGCCACCTGGATAGCTGTCTAATTTGGCTCATAGCAAGTCGGTAATCCAGAATGTAATGTTCAAGATGAATTATACTTGTGGTCAAGGAGTTTATGATCCCAGAAATGTATAGATTTAAGCCCCAGAAGTTTTTCAATTCTCAGTATTATTTTTTTTTTCCATTTCAATGTTGAATTTTCATGAAGATTTTTTGTGTTTGCAGCCCCTTTTCTCTACCAAAATCATGAAAATAAAGTGAAATACAATGGGAGTCTAAGGGCTCTATCTTTCACACTGCCCTACCCGTTGCCACTACCCGCTACCCGTGAATTACGCATTTAGCAGCTTCCACTATCCCTAAGCGGTATCTTGCGGCCACACTACCCGCTATGCATTATGCCGACTCCCTTATTTGAGCCTGGAGGTGTGCCCGTGGGCATGTTTATGCGCTTTCCCTACAATTGCTATCTAGACCACACATGTTAGGGAAAGCGTATAGCGGGTCCTCAAACCACCCGCTACCCATTTGGGCTTTTAGAAGAGTGCGCCCAGGCGGCTTCAATGCGCGTCCACTTGGACACGAATTAACTCGGCTATAAAAAGCCACCTTGCTTTAGCCTCAGTTGAACCCCTGAGAAAATGCAAGAGATAGTACTAAATCGCCTTGATCGCCAGTTAAATAATAGAAGACGCCCAGAACGCGTGTACCGTCAGCGCACCAGCTACCTGGGCCTTACAGGTAAGTCTATATTGTTTGTATTTTGTATCAATCATTTTTTCCGCTTTTATAATAATATATAATTATTATATATAATATATATTAATGATATATATTATATATAATACTCTAAAATTATAATAATATAGTACAAGTATTATTTCCCACAGAACGAGAATGCGTGACAAAACTGCGTCTCTCCCGTCAGGCAGTGACGGAATTATGTCACCTGGTTGCACATGATGTATACACCGCTGCCAGCTGTCCGTATGCCTTGCCCATTGCTGTTAAGGTTACAGTGGCATTATTTTTCTATGCTAGTGGGTCATTCCAACACCCACTCAGCTCAATTGGAGGCATGACCCAATCTGCCGTAAGCTCGGCTATAACTGCAGTCACTGCCAGCATAGTCCGACATGCCTGTAGGTACATCACTGGCATCCCTGTGACACCCGAGAGACAACGCAGGGAAAAAAGCGGGATTTTTTGGCAAGATATGGGTTCCCTAGGGTTCTGGGTGCCGTCGTCTATACACACGTTCTGATTCGGGCTCCGGCTCTGAACAGTGGCACCTATGTGAATCGTAAGGGAACCCATTCCATCAATGTCCAGATGATTTGCAATGCATAGGGTTACATCTTGAATGTAAACGCAAATCATCCTGGAGGTAGCCACGATGCTTTTATAATGGAACAGTGGGTCATTCCTGCAGTCTTCCAGAGGGACCCCCCTCTGGATGGGTGGCTGGTGGGTGACAATGGCTGTCCATTAAAGACGTGGTGCATGGTGCCATACGTTAAGCCAACAAGTGTCTGTGAGTTCGCTTTCAATAGAAAACACTCGCGCGCACGAGTTGTCATTGAGCGAACATTTGGCGTGCTCAAAATGCGTTTCCGCTGCTTGGACAGGTCAGGTGGGGTCTTACAGTATGGTCCTCAGAAAGTAGCATCTTTCTTTGTGGCATGTTGTGTGCTGCACAACATTGCCCTACGCCATGGAATGATGCTGGAGTTTGAGGATAGATTATTACTGGACTATAAAAGGCGGCAAGCTGAAGCGCAGGTGCCGACTCCAAATGCTGATATAGTGCCAGCAGTAGCAGGGGCAATGAGGGACCAGCTGGCAGTGGAGCTGCGACACCGCTAGCCATGTCATCTGCAGCCTGCCTGGTAAGTAATTTGTGCAATCAGTGGGCTACTAATAATGTAATAATACATGTAATTCATATAGCGTTTTATTAATACTCAAAGTCGCTTTATAAAGAAAAAAGTGTAAATGGTTGCAGTCAATGTAGGCATTCATTTGGCTGTGGGTATTTTCTAAAATGGGATTTTGTTCTATGCTTCATTTCAGATGGGAGAGGGAGTTGGAAGTGCATGGCGAAACGCATTTTTTTTCTTTTTCTTTTTTTTGAAGTTTTCATCACAAAAGGGGTAGGCTTGATGTTTTTTTTTTAATTACATACCAAACATTAAACAATATGTCAATGTCAAATAATAATAATAATAATAATAATAATAATAATAATAATAAAATAATACAATTCATGATTAACTTAACAAAAACAGATCCTCCCCTGTCTGGATTTGACCTCATGCACGAGCAATTTAACTTTGTCTTCGGAGAAACGTGGCGACCTTCCTCTCTCCATCACGGGTTTCGGTTTGAGGATTTGGGATAGCGCAGCCTGCTCCTAAAGGCAATGGCACCTGGCACACTGATTGGTTTAACTGGCGTAACACCCAAACCACGCCTATGCATAATATAACGGGTAGCGCAGGTGTTTTGGGGATATAGGCAGGTGTGCAAGATAGCAACTTTTGCGGGGGAACGCCTCTTACGCAATGCTAAATCCCCAAATAACGGGTTTAGGGACTCTGGCGTAAGATAGGGCCCTAAATGCTTCAAGTGTCTAGACTCAGTTCAGCCACTCCTTTCCTGTCTGTGAAGCTGCAATCTTGAATTATAAAGCCTTAAATAAGGTAACCCCCCAAATAGCCAGATTTGGCTTCTGCGCAAAGAGGTTAATAAAAATATATACAGTGAAATGGACGGTAAATGCAGCAGTACAAAGGTCAAAATAAAATCTCCATAAATCTCCATAAATTATTAATGGGCAGTATGACTGTCCAAACAGGTTTAAAGACTTCATTCGTCATCGATGGGGATGTGGCGTGGTAATTAGAAAGTTCAGCCAAAGAATAAGCAGCTAAGAAAGATGACATTTTGCCAGACTTCTTTTTCGCTTGTTTATACCCATGTTTCTGGCTGCCTGGGTCTTTTTTTTTTTTTAGCTCTTTTGGGTTGAGTCCACATACACACATCCTGGCCTGTAGAATCAGCCATTTTGGTTAGGTAAGAAAGCTACAGTGGCTGCTATTGGTCAACCTCTTTTCAAAGCCATGCTTTCATTGGCTGACTGGACTTGTGTACTTGTAGAAGTTTTTTGGACTGGACTTGATCACCGCTAGAAGTAGCTTCCTGGGGAATTTCCAATTAACAGCTCATTTTATATTGTGCTTGAGTGCTTCTTGGCCAAAATGAGCTTATGGGACTTATTCCTCATCAATGAAAGAATGGATTTGTAGTGTTATGATTTTTAATGAATATGGACTTGAGCACTTATGGAAATAACCCCTTCACTTGGGGTTAGTGATGCTCATTGTTTTAATCTATCGATACTCATTCTGCTCTTCCACTGGATTGCTAAAGTAAGCCGCTATCAGTAAACAAAACAAATGACTTGCAGTAAAATAATCAACATGGCTGGCAAAAAAGAAGTTTTCCACATTTATGGATTCTTATTGGCACCAAGCCGAGGAGATCAGGGGTTTTCGCTTATATAATTCTAGAAGGAACGAGTCAGCTCCATCCTTGTAATCAGTGCGATATTAAATGGGGGAAGGGTGATAATTGTAGAGGGCCAAATGCCAGAGGGGTGGGGCAAGAGGTGCACAAATTATCTGCAATATGCTTTGCTTCCTGTGCAGGGAGCCCAGAATACCCAGCTTTTTGCAAAGATGCTTCTGATCCGCATTATTGAAACTCTCCTCTCTGGGTCAGCAGATCAGGAGTATTCGCAAGCAAGCTGTGGGGTCTTTTTGAAAAATTTGGAATCCACTTTTTAGCAAAAATATTAACCGGCTGAGCAGTGTTGGCAATCAAAGGCAGATTCTAAAACTTTGATAAGACCTTTAATTACATTTGCTGCAGATTCCGATGTACATGTACCAAGTATGTTTGTCATTATTATATGGAAATGGTCCAGTGTCTTTGAGGCTGAGGGTTCACTTATTTATTTATTTTTGCCAACTTTCACCTCCTTGTTATTCAAGCTAACATGCTAATCAGTGACATTAAAATGCGTTTCTCTGGCATTGCAGATATGCTGATAAGCAGAATATGCAGATGAGCTGCCAAATGTCTTTACGGTTCAGAACCAGGTTCGAAAAAAAGAAAGATAAACTAGTAAAATAGATCAAAAGCAGATTCCATTCCATTCCAACGATCTTTATTGATACTCAATGCAGATTTTATTGTCAACCGATATATTATTTGGTTATTTTTAAAATAAAAGTGGGCCTGGCATCTTTGAGACTGTGGATTCAACTACTTGTGTGACACTTTTGTGAAACCATACGTCCCTGTCAGAACTTGGATAGTACATAAATTCATTTGAATATAGATGGGGAACATGATTTATACAATACCAGTCTGAATAAAAAGTTTGGAATCCCAAACAATTTTATGTTTATCAAAGAAATTGCAATCAAGAGAACTGCACTGTAACAAATTACAGTCCTACTGCTGTCTGAAATGACAGTTCTTTCAGTATTTGCATATGATTGCAAAGCCCAATTTTCACTAGCCAGCGCTTCAGCATGCTTACTCCGCACTGTGTTACCTCATTGTAATTCAAAGTAGTGCAGTGCCCGTTCACAGTTGCTGCTTGTAGAGTATTGGTTTTTGCAGCTTTCTCTAGGAACGCAAAACAATGTCAATCCAAACATTGCACTTCCTTGGGTGCTCAGCAATGCATCCACCGAGTTTGAAGTTAATTGCATGAACAGTTGTTGAGATATACAAAAAGGGCACAAATATTCATTCAGACATACATGCTATATACATACATACATATATGCATGCATGCGCACACACACACACACACACACACACGCACACACTCATACACAGATTCCTTTCTCTACAGTATGATGATGATGATGATAATGATGTGCTATATGCACAATTGTATCTGTTCAACTAAGCTAAAAACATCTCACTTTTCATATTGCATACTAGCACGGTGGCATCCCAAATGTGAAAGAGGTATCTCAAATTTTTTTATTACTGAAAAGAAACTGCATCGTGACATACTGTAATCTCAAATGAGCAAATTTGGTTTTATATTGCTACAAAGAAACAGCTTTATCAAGAAAACAGGTAATCAATTGTTTCTCTGCTTTTCATTTTGTTAAAAGGTGCATGTTATTCCATTCTGCATGTCAGATTTCAAGGAAACTGTAGATTTCCTGGAAAGGTTAGAGCCACTGCCTTAATAGAGGAGAATAAAAGCCAATACGTGCTATAAGTTTCTAAGAAGATAAACCGGCGGTGACATACAGGGCCCTATCTTGCGCCGGAGTCCCTAAACCCGTTATTTGGGGATTTAGCATTGCGTAAGAGGTGTTCCCCCGCAAAAGTTGCTATCTTGCACACCTGCCTATATCCCTAAAACACCAGCGCTACCCGTTATATTATGCATAGGCGTGGTTTGGGCGTTACGCCAGTTAAACCAATCTGTGTGCCAGGTGCCACTGCCTTTCGGAGCAGGCTGTGCTATCCCAAATCCTCAAACCGAAACCCGTGATGGAGAGAGGAAGGTCGCCACGTTTCTCCGAAGACGAAGTTAAATTGCTCGTGCATGAGGTCAAATCCAGACAGGGGAGGATCTGTTTTAGTTAAGTTAATCATGAATTGTATTGTTTTATTACTATTATTATTATTTGACATTGACATATTGTTTAATGTTTGGTATGTAATAAAAAAAAAAAACATCAAGCCTACCCCTTTTGTGATTGAAACTTCAAAAAAAAAAAAAAAAAAATGCGTTTCACCATGATTGGGTCATGCCTCCAATTGAGCTGAGTGGGTGTTGGAATGACCCACTATCATAGAAAAATAGTGCCACAGTAACCCTAACAGCAACGGGCAAGGCATACGGACAGCTGGCAGCGGTGTATACATCATCTGCAACCGGGTGACATAATTCCGTCACTGCCTGATGGGAGAGGCGCAGTTGTGTCACGCGTTCTCGTTCTGTGGGAAATAATACTCAGGGCCGGCGCTAGACCTGAAAATTTGGGAGAAAATATCCTTCCCTTTATTGACTACAATTAGTCCTGGCTAATTCTAGATGTTTTTCCCTTATTAACACGTTTTCCAATTCAAGAATATTCAAGTGGCAATTGAAGACACGGCTTCTCTCCCCCATGCGATCTAACAGCGACAAAATAATGGGCTACATTCAGTACAGAAAAATAATTTAATTATAAATAGGTCTATGCACTGGCACTCAGCAACGGTAATTTTTTTTCCAGCGAGAGCGGCATTTCAGAACTCTTCGCGAATGAAGGTAATTTCGGCGACAAGTACGCACACCTGTTTTTGCAGCACGGTCACGCAACTTGCTGTAAAAAAATTGACAGCTGTCCGATTGGAAAATGTAAACGGACGAAACCACGTTCTTGTCACCAGAATTACCTTCATTCGCTGAAGAGTTCTGAAATGCCGCTCTCGCTGGAAAAAAAAGTTACGTCGCTGAGTGCCAGTGCATAGACCTAATTATTTTTCTTAACTGAATGTGGCCCATTTGTCGCTGTTAGATCGCATAGGGGGAGAGAAGCCGTGTCTTCAATTGCCAAACGGGTAGCGGGTGGTTTGAGGACCCGCTATACGCTTTCCCTAACCTGTGTGGTCAAGATAGCAATTGTAGGGAAAGCGCATAAACACGCCCACGGGCACACCTCCAGTCGCAACTAAAGGATTCGGCATAATGCATAGCGGGTAGTGTGGCCGCAAGATATCGTTTAGGGATAGTGGAAGCTGCTAAATGCGTAATTCACGGGTAGCGGGTAGTGGCAACGGGTAGGGCAGTGTGAAAGATAGAGCCCACAGTGCTTAACAAATTGATTTGACCACCACCCAATGTAAGGTTTATGCCACAGCTGCCCTAAATTAACAGTATTGGTGATTACCAAAATCATTTTTTTATGTTTCTGTAATGGTTAATTCACCAGTATGCACAAGCTCCTTAACTGAAGTGATATTTTCAATGGTAAAATATAATTCTTGTTGTTATCCATGAATTTTCGAATTTACTGTTTAACAAAAAAGCAGAAAAAATAGTTAAGCACATTATTATTTTTTTACTAAGATGCCAAATAACAGTTATTTACTTGCATTCCTGAACATTAAAATTAGTTTTAGTGGTTGAATGCAAGAATGCAAGCTCTTATCAAAGCAAAACGAAGCCATAAAAAGTTTTTTTGGTTTCTATGTGTGAATAAGGACTATTGAATTGTTTCAGTTTGTTATTTGTCAAAGAAATAACATAATTTTTATTTTTAAACAAGTTTCTGACAAATTTCTAAAATATTTGTGTTTTCTTGTATCTATGACAGGTGGTTGAATAAATTTGTTAAGCTCTGTATGTGGAGAAAGAAAACTGCAACAGACAACTAACAATATCATCTGAGGGGATACTGTTGAGCTAGATGATTTGAAAAATACCTTTAGAATTCTAGTTGGTTGCTCCACCTGAATTGGTATTTCACTGTTTACTGCATTCACCCATGAAAACCTCTAAATGTAGCGCTCCGGCTCTGTAAAGGCCCACTGATTGTAACATGGTGGCCATCCAACACGCTCTGTTTAAATCAGCAAAGAAATTTAAGAAACAAATGCATTAAATCAATATTAAATATAAAATATAAAAACATATAAAATGTTATTTTCTTCTATGTGAGAAATATGGACCCTCTAATTATAGTATTACAGCGTTGCTCAATGATGTAAGATGTCAAATTCAAAGCTATTGCCACGTGATAGGTTTTCAACAGCACAAGATAATTTAATTTATAATTTCTTTGAAAATATATTTCTGCGCTCTGAGGGTAAGGATGGTTGTTTAGTTCATTAACTCCCCGTAGTTAGGTGCGCAAGCAAGCTGGGACTGTTCCTAATAATACATGGAGAAGTTTTGGAAATGATTGCTTGTTTATTCTTGCCATGAATGCAAAAAAGGGTAATCAGTTAGGTCACACTGTCACCTCACATCACGGCCAAAGTCGGGGCAACAGACTCTACCCTGGTGTGATTGCCTTCGGATCGATCCGATACAAAACAAAAATTATTCCTCTTGGTTTAAATATTATTATTGTGGCCTGGCAACAACATTATGATGGTTGTATCGATGCGCTTGATTAAAAGTTTCCATTCTTTATCACGTCAATCTTATCCAATCGTGTTTTGAACTTTTTTTATTGGGTGCAATTTATATAGCGTATGGATGGACTTTGACAGACCCCTCAATGTTTTATTGTGCAGTCCACCCCTATATAAAGTGGATCCTTCGCTGTAGTCGTTGGTCCTGTCAGCAGCAGTAGTACCCCAAGGTAAGGCAGACCGGCTGACCACATGGTGCTTTCAAAATGTGAAATATCTGTTTGTATACAGTAATCAGAAGATTTCTTTTACAATTGTCTTTACATTACAGGATTGAGTAGTAATGCAGACGGTACACAATTTGCTGAATGCTATTTAAAAACTAATTAAGCATGTACAGTAGATATAGTAAGTAGTTTCCAACTGGGAAATATTTAATATTATCAATATTTGGACATATGGTTCTGTAATGAACCGTGTATTTTATTGCCGTTTTTTTTTTTTTTTTTTTTTCTTAGAGGGAGTGAGGGTTGGATTATATTCAAATCTATTTGAGCTTAAAGAGCACCTTCCCCATCGCAAACTTCGACAACTCCTCTGTTGACAGCTGCTACCGCGCATGAGTCGGCGTGTCGCATGCCAGCGTGCGTGCATGTGTGTGTGTGTGTGTGTGTGTGCGCGTGTGTGCGCGCGCGTTAAAGTTGTCCCTTTTAGCTGAATCTCTCCTCTTTCATTCAATAACAGGAATCCGAGGGAACCACAGTGTACAGGAAAACCACCATGTCTAAGCTGACAATCTTAGCAGGTGGGCAATTTTCACGAATTCATCCTTGAGAAAGAACAAGCTAACATTGTTTCCTAATGAAATGGCAATTTTGTCCAAACCAGCTGGGCCAAAATGCGTTTAATAGATAAGCATCCAACCATCCAAGTAGACATTTTTACATTTATTCACAGTTTCTACTCTTAAAAGTTCAGCGAACCTGACTCCATTCAAGTATGGACACACAATCGTGACAGAAATGTTGCAGCAAACTATTTAAAACATTGTGCCACCATCTTTGCTACATATGTATATTAAACAATATATACACTTTCTCAATCCTGATTAACACCTGTCTTATGCTCTCGCCGTAGGCTTTTGCCTGGTGCTCTGCCAGTTAGGTGAGTGATTACATTTGCCTTGCATTCTTTCGTCTGCAAACTGGTGGTACAAGTCTGCAGAACTCAATGAACCCATGAAAATCTCAAATATGTGACCGGAATGTTCTTTATCGCTAATTCAAATGCTGATGTCACAATGACTGCTGGTAAATTGGAGCTCTAGAACATTGTCATGAAATTTTGGACTGAAATCAAAAAAAAAAAAAAAAATCCATTGTAATAAGTTTTGCATTTCGAAGGGTTAAAGCCGCGACGCTGTGGTCTCCATCTTCAGGTGCCTCTCTTGAGATGGGGTGCTATTTCACCAACTGGTCCCAGTACAGGCCGGGAGCTGGAAAGTACCTGCCCGCTAACGTAGACCCCTTCCTGTGCACCCATCTTCTCTATGCCTTTTCCATCATCAACCACAACAACGAGCTGGTCACGTACGAATGGAATGACGAGGTCCTCTACAAAGCCTTCAATGACCTGAAGAGGAAGTAAGTGCTTGTGCATTGCTGCCAATCCTGGCAGGGAGATACATTGAAATATCTCATCAGAGCAGTACTCAATAACCTGTCCTGTAGAGAAACAAGCGACATATAAAAGACAAGTGCAATGGTTAAACAAATATATTGCCACAAAACACTGTACATCATCGGACTCAATTACTCAGTGTTACATGGGTAAATGATAAACATCAATCAGTAGACATTTGACAACATTCCATAGTTCTGATAATAAAGCACGAAAACAAAAACATTGAAAACATTGCCGATTGCAGTACGTACACAGTCCTCGGTAGCAACAGACAAGGAAAACATAAACTACGCATGCAATTACAAACCAGTTATGTAACAAGATAAGGAAAAACCTTATTAATACAGAACAATTTGTGCATAGTCAATTGTAAGGATAGAGATACGATTAGCTGTGATTAAAATGCTAAAGTTCTCAGAGGAGTGTTTGGCAGGCTGAACCAGAATATCACGATTATTATACTCATAATGTAACATAAAATATGGATAGAATAACAAGAAGTAACATGTGTGCACTATGGTAAGAGTGTGCTATATTAACAGCCAATATATCTCAATAAGATCATCTCTTTATTTCCCTCTCCCACAGGAATCCTGGCCTGACCACCCTCTTGGCTGTTGGAGGCTGGAACTTTGGCTCATCTCAGTGAGTCACATGCAGTTCATACACTGTTAAACTGGGTGCTTTTCAAGCATAACATTATCTTCTCAACACTGGGAGAAATTTCCTTTTGTTTCTATTGTATGATAAAAGATCATGCAGTGATTTACTGAAGTGAAAAGGACTTACTTTTGGAAAACAGCATTATTCATGTCTAATGATAGAAGTATTAATGAGTTGTTGTTTAAATTAAAAAAAAAAAGAATCGCTTAACCAATTAGCTTTGGAGGAACAAAAGAAAATGTGATTTGAACGCTTTGACAGGCAGCTACTACCACTATAAATGGCCCCTCATACCGTGCACTTTTTTAAATGTTGATGCACAGTTATTGTAGTTAGACCTTAAGGTTCAGGTTGGGCACCACTGAGTCCTGTATATCATGGCTTTTTCCCCGCATCTTACTCTGTGACAAGGCTTTGACCCCAATGAGGTGGTTATTAGGCCCAATTCTAGATGCCACCTGTACAAAGTTTGCAAGGTCCTCTTGTGTTCACCTGGGTTTCTTCTGGGAACTCCTGTTTCCTTGGACAATTCCAAGACACGTAACTCAAGATCTACTCATAAAAATGAGCTTTCCAGCCAAAATTTAGATGATGTGCAAACATAAATGTCCACGTTAATGGGCGATGACCACGTGAAATAAACCAATAAATAACATTGACTCCTCTGTCCAGGTTCTCCATCATGGTGTCCAGCCCGGCCAACCGTCAGACATTCATCCAGTCGTCCATCAAGTTCCTCCGCACACACGGCTTTGATGGGCTGGACCTGGACTGGGAGTACCCCGGGTCTCGAGGCAGCCCACCGGAGGACAAGCAGAGATTCACTCTCCTGTGCAAAGTGAGTGTGGACGGCTAGCACCATTACCCACACAGGCTCATCAATGCTGGACCTCAGCAGGGACACTAAGCATTCGGCACATCTGTGGACATTGTGTTCCATCATGCTTTCATGCCGCAACGTACCATGCTACTATCATTTGAGGGACCTGATCCACAACTTTGGCCCCACCCACTCCCACCATTCTCACTCACTGAATATCAGGCCATTGTGCAGTTTTCCAAACCCTCCTCAGTCCTGCAATGAAACAAAACTTAACTTCAGAAGTAGCCTAGGACTTGACTTCGCTTGAAATATGGCTTTAATTACTGCTTAACAAACAATTGGAAGTCTCTTAAAATCATTTTGCAAACTGAGAGTTGGGGGGGGGGGATGTGGTGTGGATGTTAAACTTACAGAAATAGCACCTCTGGTCAATATACTTGAGTGCAAGTAAAGAAAAAGTCACTTAAGCAGCAAGCAAGAGGCATGGCTAAGAGGAATGAGTCAGGCTTAAATGTGTGGGACCTCCTGCAGCTGCATATGTCACTCGGTGAGGCTGGCACCGACAGCAGATCTGAGTTGGGAGGGCAGTGCTTGAGAAGGATGTTCTTGCTAACTGTTGACATTCTCTGGAAATACAGGAGCTCCTGGAGGCTTATGAGGCCGAAGGGAGAGCCACCGGACGCCCTCGCCTGAGGCTCTCAGCAGCAGTGTCTGCAGGGAAAGGGACCATTGATGCCGGCTACGAAATCGCTGAAGTTGGAAAGTAAGAGCATCCTCCATTAATCCTCCATTATGTAACGCTCCCACCCTTCATGAAGATCACAAAAGGCGCTAGCGCTCATGTTAGCATATGTTTAGTGATGGTCAGGAAGTTACTTCAAAATGGCTGCTGCCAATCCATTGCACAGCAGTGAAGTACACAAATTAACAGGGTCATTACAGAATGATAACCCCAGCATAATTTTAATCGATGTAGGTACATTGTAAACAGGCACATTAATGTCTGTGTGGTTTTTTGTCTTTGTGTCACAGCAGTATGCCTTTGAATGTAACTTAACCACGAGAGACCGGAATTAAAATTTTGTTATGATCTGAAAACTGAATGTTGCTTTACACAGCATACGGGTTGCGGCAGACGCAGGAAAGTCCTATTAGTGTAAAGATGCACCCATCTTGCCCTTGAGTAACACTGTACCTCTCCAGGTATCTGGACTTCGTCAATGTCATGACCTACGACTTCCATGGAGCCTGGGAACGGGTCACTGGCCACAACAGCCCCCTGTACCGAGGTGCCCATGACCAAGGGGACCTCATCTACTTCAACACTGTACGTGCAATAAGCCCATAATAGCAACGATAAACAGCATTCATGACTTGATATATTGGTCTGCTGTCAAACAACATATTGCGCGCCGCAGAAGATTTTTAAGTTGACTTGCATACATTGCTGGACATTACATTTTGACTATAATGCACCTCTGTGTTTCTCTCTCTCTGTCCCGCAGGACTTCGCCATGAGGTACTGGAGGGACAATGGCGTCCCCCTCGAGAAGCTAAGGATGGGATTCCCCGCGTACGGCCGCACGTTCCGCCTCGCGTCGACCGCAGAAAATGGCGTCAATGCCCCAGCCACCGGAGCCGCCTCTCCAGGGTCGTACACGCGGGAGGCTGGCTTCTGGGCTTACTATGAGGTGGGTGTGAGTCTACAACGAGAGCTAATATGTGCTAAGAGGTCGAAGCTGTCGAAAGCTCATTGGCTTATGAGAAAATGTATCCTGTTCCACCATCATTCTCTTCAGCGATCTAACGTGTGAACCCTGTTTATTGAAGTGAAAAAATCTTGACTCATTTTGCCTTGCAGATCTGTGGTTTCCTCAAAGGTGCCAACATGCAATGGATTCTTGACCAGAAGGTTCCATATGCTTATAAAGGGGACGAGTGGGTGGGATTCGATGTGAAGGAGAGCTACGAAACCAAGGTACCTCATCTACACGTACTATGGCGATGATGTTGATGAAGCTTATGAGGGTGTTTTAAGAGGGTGGAGATGGTTTTAACAATGATGATGATGATGATGACCGCAATAATGATAATGTTATTTCATGATGTGTGTCAATCTTGACTATCCTGTCTTACAGGTCCGCTACTTGAAAGAAAATCATTATGGAGGTGCCTTTGTGTGGGCCCTGGACCTGGACGACTTTTCCGGACAGTTCTGTGGAGAGGGTCCTCATCCACTTTTGGGTCACCTTCGTAAGCTCTTGGATATTGGTACGTACTCTGAGGATACTCTGAATACATGCTTGTAGGCTACCTTCAGTATATACTTTTAAAACCAATTCTGACCACATGGGCCACTAGTCAGTTAACCTGAGCGCATACTCTGAGGTTCATCTACTGCACGCACTCCGAGGCTGATTTTGAGTCCATACTCAGCAGGTATTCAGAGTATATACTCTGAGGCTAATCTGTACTCTATCTGAGTAGCTTTAGGGCTAATTCAAGTAGAATTTTTAAGTCCATTGTGTAAGGATAGTAGGAGATTAATCTTAATTGTCTTAAATAGTTGCAAACAACTGAAGACCACAAAGGAAAAACGATTCGCGTCCAAATTTTGCATTTTTTGTATATGTAATATATTTTTATAATATTTATAATAATGTATCATGATATTATATGTTATTATAATATCTTATATTTTTTGCATTTTTTTTCAGTGCTTTGTTTCTAAGATCTTTTTGAATTTTTAATTCATCATTTCACCACAATGTGGAAATGTGACTGATCATTTTCCCATTGTGGTCTTCAACTATTTAAACATACTTTAAACATACCCTACAATGATCCTATTACTCAAAGTTAAAAATTCTATTTTTTTCCCCAGAATTCCCTGAACCACCCATCTACACCACCCCAAAGCCTTTTCCAACCGAAAAACCACCAAAGCCACCCACCACCACCCCCACCACCACCACCAAACTCCCCCCTGGCTCTGGTTTTTGCGCTGGCAAGCCCGATGGCATTTATCCCCATGAGAACGATCCTACCAAGTTCTACGAATGCTCGGGAGGCAACACCTTCGTCAAACGCTGTGGGGACGGCACCATCTATGACGACACCTGCAAATGCTGCACCTGGCCTAAAAAGCACTGATTGGCACCTGTTAGATTCTGGCATTAGGTAGAGGTCTGCAGACCAGCTCTGTCCTAAGGCTCTCCTGACAGACAGGAAGTGCATATCTGATCTGTTTTCCTGCACCAAAACCAGGCAGGATGCTTTATGTAAATACATTAAAATATATATGTAAACAAAAATACTTTTTTTAAAGAAATTAAAGTAATTTTAAAGCTCTTTTACTGTCGTAAGCGGGAGGATGCCCACGAAAATGTTAACAAGGTGCCAATCGGTGGTGGTGAAACATTCAAAATCAGGTAAAGAAAATTGCATTCTATCTCGCAGTGATAAATGCAAACAGTGCTTAAATGGTGGTGTTATTGCTAATAAAGGAGAAGAGTGTGTAATCTATTTTTTTGAATGTCAGTGGATGGAGACAGTTAATTCTTTGCCATGTGTATAGCTTCCTTGCATTCTGAGCATATCAAATAAAAATACATTTCTGCATCAGTACTGGCTCTGGTTTCTTCCGCCTTGTATCTTTCTTCCTGTTTTTACGCCTCGCATGAATACTTCGTACCAAATCAAACCCTAGAGCTAAGAATCTCAGTGTGCAAAAGCAAAGAGGCCATTGTACTTCCCACATGCATCTACCACAGGAAATTGCAACATATCAGATTGACTTCAAAACATAAGCACAAAACAGATGTTGAGCAATGCCTAATATCTAAGTGCATGGAAAACACCGTCATTTCACATGAGGATGAGACGGAACAGGGAAATTCAGGAAAAGCAAAATATATTTATACTAGGAGAGTAGTGATAGTGATAGGCACAGAAGGTCTTATTATCCCCTGCTAGCCGAATGCCCAAAAGGGGGATTATGTTGTGGCGCAGTCCATTTGTCCGTCTGTCCATCCGTCTGTCCATATTTGTCGGTAGTTGTCTGGTGAAAATCAACTCCTCCCACAGTTTTCAAAGGACATCCATGAAACTTTGCACGTACGCTGCAGATTTGGCCCTTGCCACTTCTCCAACATCCAACACATCGACAAAGAGCTGTTTCATTACCGTCTAAGGTCTGTCTGCAGACCTTGACATGCGCCATTATCACAAGATAATCGATGTTATTTGCTACATCTGTGAGTGGGTTTAATGTTTTGGCTCATCGGTGGAATTTGGAGTGATTGTCTCAGAACTTTTCTGCTGGGAAAAGCTGCTTTCACACGGGACGCGAAATGAATTTTTCACGAAACGCGTGTATTCGCGTCTTTGCATTGACTTTGAATGTAATCCGTCGTGCGAAAAATTCATTTCGCGTCCGGTGTGAAAGTGGCTAAACTCCGGGTATGGGAATTCTACAGGATGTCAGTTTGTCCGAGCTGTTTTGGCGACAAGAGGGAGACTTACACAGAATTATGTAGGATGTAGGCCAATGTAGACCACCACCCAATGTAGAGTCTATGCCACAACTGCACTAAATTAACAGTATTGGTAATTATCAAAATCCTTTTTCATGTTTCTGTAATCGATAATCCACCAGTATGTGCAAGATCTTTAATTGAAATGATATTTTTAATGCTAAAATATAATTATTGTTGTTATCCATGAATTTTGAATTTACTGTTTTACAAAAAATCTGAAAAAATAGTTAAGCACATTATCTTTTTTTTTTTTTTTGCAAAGATGCCAAATAACAGTTATTTTCTTCCATTCCTGAACATAAAACTTAGTTTTAGTGGTTCACTGCAAAAATGCAAGCTGTTATCAAGGCCAACGGAGGCCATACAAAATGTTAAGTTTTTTTGTGTGTGTGAATAAGGTCTATTTAGTTGTTTCAGTTTGTTATTTGCCAAAGAAATAATAACAATAATATTATTTCTTTTTTTATACAAGTTTTTGACAAATTTCTAAAATATTTGTTTTCTCATTTTTTTAACAAATATATATTCTTTTTTTTCTTGACTATTTGCAGAAAACTGTTGGCAGCAAGAGGATGAAGGACGCCCAGTGAGTCTGACTTTTTCACTGCTTAGTACAGCTCGCCCTCTAAAGGCAGATGTCTGAAATAGCACCTACAAAGAAGTAGAAATATTGCGATTCTCAATAGATACAATTACTGTTCCCGAATTATTTACAGAAGTAATCAGCCGTTCACAGTCAACGGAACACAGGGAATTATATAATTTTGCGCAAAATGAAAAGCTTGAGTGCAAGTCCTGCAAGTGAAGCATTTTCAGCGCATAAGAATTAGAGGTTGCAACCAATAACAAAGTGGCAGGAGTGCTGAGATGGACACAGTATTTTGTGCTCTGTTTCCATATTCTTGGAAGCTAATAAAATCTGCATAAAACGTATATCAATGAAAAATAATATCATGACTGGCAAAACGTCTGATAACCCCGCCTCCGGTGTCCTCCTAAGCCAACTGTTAGAAGTTCATCCAGTCATCCATCAGTTTCCTCAGAAAACGTAGCTTTGATGGGCTGGACCAGAACTGGACACAGCCAGGGTCTTCAGGAGGCTCCCCAGAGGACAATAGAAAGTTCACTCTCCTCTGTAGGTGTGAACTTATTAGCGTTAGCAACTTTTCTGTGACACTTTAGATGAAGTGTTGCTCATAAAGGCTTTATACAGCATGTATAACGCCTTCATAAATGAGACATAATGTCTTCATAAAACATACATAAGCGAATGTCATGCTTTGCAAAGGGTGAAATAACACATCCTTATTCAGCATGTGATGCCAGATGTGATATAACTGACAATGTCACTTAGCTTGTGGCTAAATGCTATAAAGGGTGACAAATTTCAGCTAAGTGACACTGTCATCGTCACATCTGGCATCACATGCTGAATAAGGATGCGTTATTTCACCCTTTACAAAGCATGACATCTGCTTATGTATGATTTTTGAAGACATTATGTCTCATTTATGAAGGCGTTACACATGCTGTGTTAAGACTTTATGAGCAACACTTCATCTAAAGTGTGACCAACTTTTCAGTGGGGGTGAAAAAATCATTCCACAGTAAACTTTCGCAGACAGTGACTAGGTGGAAAATGGCCGTGCTGAGGGACATTTACCTGTATGCTCGCCTCATTTTCGGAAAGGGCCACTGAGGGGGGGGGGAGAACTGGTCGCAATTCCCGAGGACCATCATTTGGGGATGCCTACAACTTACTGATTTTAGCAATGACACTGATTTAATAAATACATACCAGAAAATATGCCTTATAAAGCCGATTGAACTGATTAAAAAAACTTACAGAAAAATGAAATGTACAATTTGTGGTTATACTCCTTTTATAGGAGTTCTACTGGAATCGAGTTGCAGTTCAAAATTTGCATACAAAGTTGGCGACTGAGCAGACTGACCCGTCATAGCCTCTACGGTGCATTCTGTTCGATCATCATGCCAAACACCATAAAACCTCCACGTAAAGTACGCTGACTTCAGCTGTTCATTTGCCCCCGAAGGCTCGACTGACACAGCTTGCCACAGACTATTAAAAATCTAATTTACTTCACATTTAAATCTGATTTAATCGCGAGTCTCAAAGGTCGTAAGCTATTTAATCCATAAGCTTGGACAGTTCATGGCACACAGGAGCATATGTGGCAGCTTTTTATAAGGAGGCTGCTACTGAGCGACATTTGCATTGGGTGGCTGATTTGAGCTATAAAGCTCAACGAATTAGCAGGCATACAGATGAGGAACAATGTGTGGCATTGTTCTCTTATTTCGCTCGTTCCTGGACCCACAGGAGCTCATGGGAGCAAATGAGGCAGGGAGTACAGAAAGTGGACGGCCCAGGCTGATGCTCACTGCTGCAGTCGCTTCAAGGAAAAGAATCATTGACATTGGCTATGAAGCTGCTGAGCTCTCGAAGTAGGCCAGAAGTTAGCTGCTGCTTTAAACTAATGCAGTAGTGATAATTTGTGGAGTAGATTACACATTCCAGTGGGCTTAACAGTACGGGCGTGCTGCATGGGTACAAACTTGGTACCCTCTTACAAGCATAATGGTGATTTTAGTACTCAGAATCTGCATCCCTTGTTATTGATTAAAAAAAAAATTATGATAATAAATTAAACCTTTTACATACTTCACAACCTATTCATCCTATATTTTTGCATACCATCGATGCAGGGATACGATCATTGTACTCAGTAAATATCATGTCATTTTGATTACGGTTTATCTGACAGGCTTAATGTAACAATAACGTTTGAGTGTACCCTGACTTGCAGGAATATATGTCCTCTCAAGGTACCTGGACTACATCAATGTGATGGCCTTTAATTTCCATGGAAGCTTGGAGAACTTCAAGGGACACCACAGCCCCTTGTTTCAGGGTTCACATTCACCAACGCCAATGCAGTAAGATGCAGTTTCATCAGCTATAATGATTTTAAATTGCCGGTGGTACAGAAATTAAATGCTTCTTATGCAAATTAGGTGATCCACAATCCGCAAAAAAATCTAGGACCTACCAATACATATTATGCATGCAATCTCATCTCTGTGGCAATTCAAAACTAGAGCATGACTGTATCCCTTGACGTACAGCCCTCCCCCTTCCCTTGGACAACCAAACGAGCCCAATCAAGCTGAGAAGAGCAGGCGTTTGTGGCATCTTTTAACAGCAAGTGATCAGACGGATCACCAAAAAAAAAAGAGCAGCATATTGCAAGAAATTAACAGTTTGGAGCAGACATGGGCACGATTACAGACCTACGATTACGATTACGATGCAGGATGATTACGATTACGATTACATGTGTATTCAAAATCTTTATTACGATTACACACTATTGAATCATGTTGGTTAATATTACGATTACACATAATTGTAAGAGTTTACCCTCTGCTGGGCCTTACATGCAAGAAATGGGCCTCTGGTCCCACTATGAGCAGAGCAGATTAAGAAGTAAGAAAGAGAATTAAATTCAGTCAACAGTCAGTCAACTGCTAAGATAATGGGTCTCCTTCCAAAAATTAAGGTGTAAGCCCATCTTAAAGGATGTGTAATCATAACAGATATCAACCAACTGTCTGTTTTTCTTTAGATCTGTTCCCTTCATCCAAGGCACTACTGTCCGGTGGATAAAGGAGCAGTAAGTCCCCTGTGCTGTCCAAGGGGATGAATGGGTGGGGTTTGATGACCACAGGAGCTTTGAGGCAAAGGCAGACCCTCTATAAACCCTCCATGTCTTTGGCTGCATGTAGATTTTCCTGCCACCTATTTGTTTACCTCAGTCATTCTTCCAGGCCCGCTATCTGAAGGACAATCATTTTGGTGGGGCTTTTGCACTGCCGTAGCCAGCCATGAGGTCCCCGAGGTCCGGACCTTGGTAATTTTTTCGCCTCTCAGGCTGATGTTTGCATAATGTGTGTGCTTGTTTGTGTGAGAGAGAGAACATGAGTTTGGGAGCGAAAGTGCTTCGACAAACTCCCCCTACTGTCGACTAATTTGGAAAAATCTCTGTAGATCTCGCATCAATCCAGCAAACAAGGTGTGTTTTTAGCCAACTTACTCCTCAGTGAAAAGCTTTCATGTGTCTGTCAGAGCCTAATGTTACCTGGAGATATATGAACAGCTAGAGCCAGTGAGTGGCCTAACATTTTAGTATCTGATGTCAATAACAAGTGTATTTGTGGAAAGAATTCCGTGTCCAACCTTCACTTTTTTCGGCTTTTGATTCGCCAGAACCATTTTAAAGGGGGGCGGCAATATATTTGGGGGGGGGTTTTATTAGTTAGAAGGTGGGGTAGAATATGAATATCGAATAGTAACCCTATCTAGACCGGGGGGGGGTTGATGCCCGCGCCAATTTTCACGTCGTATAATTTTTGAACGGCTTGAGCTAGGACCACCAAACTTGATGACTTTTCCTAAAACTTGTCTGGGAACAATTTTATACCAATAAGTCATGTCCACCATCTTCGCCCTTTCCATGGCAACAGTTTTCTAACAGGTATGTCTGACAAAAAATTGCCGATTTCGGTTTCATCAATGTAGTTTCCAGATTTCCTTTTTGACATATATTTATTCCATTATATTTACAATATCTTACGTAATTTAATGTCAGCTTTGTTAAGTAGAATTAATTTATGCTAATTTGATGACGTAATTAAATTTTCAAGGCCAAAATCCAAGATGCTGGACTATATCTTTGACTCAGGTACATTTTCCCTCAAATTTCATTGATTCCTTTTATTTTCTAATATACTAAACACAAAAAAGTTGACGATAAGAACAGAGCAAGTTTTTTTTTACGCAAACCTGTAATCCTTTATAAGTTTACTTTCATTTCTTTCTGACCTGAACTTCTAAGAAAAACATTCTAAGCAAATGAAAAACTATTTTCACTGAACATAAATAGAGTTTCGTGCATTTTATGGCCTCTCGGAGTTGGTGCACTATGGGATAAAATAAGCAAAGCATTCTGGGTAATAAAAACCAAAACAGATGTCATAATGACATCATAATAGGTCATAATAATACCAAAATTATTGTAGTGATTTAGTTTTACGTGTACATCCCCTGCAAAATTGGTGGTCCTACGCCATGTCGTTTACGAGTTACCGGGGCCCAGGAAGCCTCAAAAAGCCTGGTCTAGGTAGGGTTAAAGCTGACCGAAACAGAAATTTTATTGTAAGGACAAGTACCGAGGCTGGGGGACGTAACAACCCCGTTTCAAAAAAGTTGGGATGTTGCGTAAAATGTACACTACCGGTCAAAAGTTTTAGAACAGCCCAATTTTTCCAGTTTTTTTAATTGAAATTCAAGCAGTTCAAGTCCAATGAATAGCTTGAAATGGTACAATGGTAAGTGGTGAACTGTCAGAGGTTAAAAAAAAGTTGTTACCCAAAAGTGAAAAATAATGTACATTTCAGAATTATACAAAAAGGCCTTTTTCAGGGAACAAGCATTTCTGCAGCAGTGGAGGTTGACCAAGCCCTGAAAGTTGGTGCTACCAATTCCTACAGGTGTCCCAACTTTTCTTGATTACTTCAACCCCCTCTGTCTGAACCAAAATGGCTACCACAGCAATCTGCAGCGCCATACAGTACCCTCTGGTATATGCCTAGTTGGTCAGGGGTTCATCCTACTGCGACATAATGACCCAAAACATAAGTCCAAGCTCTGCCAGAACTACCTTAGGAAAAAAGAACAAGATGGTAAGCTTGAAAACATGGAGCGGCCAGCACAGTCTCCAGCCTTAAACCCCATCGAGATGGTTTGGGATGAACTGGACTGAAGAGTGAAAGCAAAGCAACCTACAAGTGCCACACAATTATGGAAACTTCTGCAACAGAGTTGGGAAGAACTTTCTGGAGAATATTTGATTTCCATTGTAGAAAGAATGCCACCAGTGTGTTCAGCCGTTATATCTGCCAAAGGTGGCTACTTTGATGAGTCAAAAGTTTAGAATACATTTTGGTTTATAAATTGATTCCATGATTTTTTAACTTCATTGTTTATTTGTTCTATGCTTTCATTTCAGAGTACAATGAGACATTAAACTACATAATTTTCAATAAAAAACTGGAAAAATTAGGGTGTTCTAGAACTTTTGACCGGTAGTGTATATAAAAACAGAATGCCATAATTTGCAAATCATTTGAACTCTATATTTAATTGAAAATAATCCACGGACGACATATCAGATGTTGAAACTGAGATATGCCATTGTTTTTTTTTTTCTTTTTTGAAAAATATATGCTAATTTTACATTTTTTGAGCTGAAGCTTTGTGTTCATGTCATACATTTAATATTTAATTTCAACTACATTTCACGGATAGTCTGGTTTTGTGAGGAGATAAGTGATCTCACTGTGGACTCCGCTCCACAATCAACAGGTCCCTTCTCTCGCATGCTTGCCTTACATCTCCTGCCCGCTGCGCAATTGGTACGTGCAGCTCTGGTCCTCTCCATCTTGTTGAGTCCCGAAATGGGTCCTTTATGTGGCTGACGTGACATCCATGGTGCATGGTTGTGTCTTGAACACAGCATGCCACAAAGAATGCAGTGACTTTCAGGGGACTGTGTTGTAGTCCACCTGCCCCAATTGTCCAAACATCTGAAATGCATCTGCTACATTCAAACTGTTCATATTACCATGGCTCTAGTCCTGGAAAAATACATGACTGAAAGTACACTGCCGAAGTGTTGAGGACACAATGTATGGCGTAATCAGCCACAGTTTTAATGGACAGTCCATTGTCTTGCAACAACCACCCATACAGAGGACCATATCTCTGAAAGGCTAGCAGGAATGGTAGAGTTGGCCAAGATTAAGACCTCATGGGCGGATCTTGGATAAATAGTAAACTCGTCACCCGGCAGCTCACATCACAAACACGCCTGGATATCAGTGGCGTGGAACCCTTTCTGACACACATACAATTTGGACATCACTATTTATGCGTGTGATTTTCTTACAGTGCAGTAGAACATACTGAAGGTATCATGTTTGGAAATAGTTGTTTATTCAAAGAAAATTATAGACCCTATTTTGGATACACCATACTGAATTATTGTAAGTCTCAACCCTCCTTTCCTAGAGAATCAAAATCACCCCATGTGCCACACCTGATCATAATGATTGGACCAATAGTGGCCATTGATCTTCCATTATGACAAGGGCACAATTCCAAATGAGTAAATTTAAAAATTACCATCTTGCAAGCACAATTTATGATAATATCTCTTACTTATGACAGACCAAAATTGAGAGTTTTTTGTACAGAGAAAAAATATGTATATGTATATAAAAATATGTATGCCAATATTTATATCTGTAGCTTTCCCAAATGTTCAATAATGTTCTGTAATGTTTACACGTACATTTAAGGACACCATTAAATTCCTACAACACTCGTATATATAATATAACACGTACATCAAAAGTTGAGTGAGAATGAGGAACGTCCTAATACTTTTGTCAGGTAGTGTAAATGATAGCATGGTCAGCCGATGTGCGCAGCTGCAAATGAGTGCAGTCTATGGCTTCCGAGACCCTGGGAAGTCCACTTTTCAGCAAAATACCGGTTACAGGACTCTTTGTCCCCAGATTTTTCATCTCCAGACTTTTCCTCCCCATGGACTTTTCGTCCCCGGATTCTTTGTCCTCCGGGACCTTTTGTCCCTGAGGACTTTTCGTCCCTGGATCTTTCGTCCCCTAATGATAAAGAAACGTGCAACCATTGTTGACAGATGGATGGACAGACGGACAATGGACAGATCACCATGAAATAATGTTTAGGGTTAGGGTTAGGGATAGTGTTATAATGCAGGAAGAGGCCAAAGCATTATTGGGGACACAATCCAGGGACGAAAATTTCATGGGGACGAAAAGTTCAGGGACGAAAAGTCCTAGAGTGTGAAAACCTGCGCTGAGTTATCTGCTGAGTGTCACTGATTGCAGGAAACAAATTAATGTATTTGCATTTAACACAAGACTCAAGACATGTGAAGCCAGACTGATAGCTTTCTGAGAAATTCCAGCAACTAAGCCCTGAGTATGCTGGAATGACCCAGCGGTGATGACGGCGATGGCTGCTTTGACTTTAACAGGGACAAGGAGGGCACAGGGACCTGTCGGATTGCTCTCCATATCATTATCAACAAGTCAGCAGATTTCTGCCACCATCGATCAGAAGACGTGCAGCTTCAATCTGCAGTGGTCCTCTGACTGGCGGAGGAAGCAGATTCGCTGGCGATACACGTGTATGAGGCATCCTCGCCTAATACTGCGTCCGATTATGTGCTCTGTTGCCCAAATCAGGGTACATGCATAGGACCCTTAATAAAAAACTGGGACTAAACAGAGAATGTACAAACAGGCAGAAAGTAGTTAAATCACTTTGATTTGCATTTCACTGCAGACAGTATGAAGACTACATGTTTAAAGGGGCCATATCATGAAAAACTCACTTTTTCAGTGCATGTGCATTAGGGATGCACCGATACCACTTTTTTTTTAAAACCGACACAAGTACGAGTATTTTATTTTGTATATTTGCAGATACCGAGTACCGATACCGATATTTGTGAAATGTTTTCCAGGAAAATACAATGACAATTCTTGGAGTGCAGGTTTTATTTTCTTTTTAAAACAAGCCTAAAGGAGGCCAATATCAAACAATTCATACATGGCTATTTCCAAAAAAAAAAAAAAAAAAGAGTAAGCCTAAACATCTAAACATGCTAAACATCTTTCTGTATTTAGGCCTGACAAAAAGCCTTTCAACTAGCACTGCCATTAAATGAGGCAAAACATTACTGAAGCTTGACAAATGAAATTAAACTCGCTGCATAGGCAAGGTCACATGCCCAACTTCATAAAAAGTCAATAGAACTATTAATTCGCGCACATAGTTTCCACACACATTCATAGGCATTCTCAATCCCACTAAAGTCAATTGCTTGTGAATATTCAATAACTGATCCGGGTGTGCCATCTAGTGATAGAATGTTGTAACTGCGTGCATAAATTTGCAGCTCCATACCCGCTGGCGGTCACATCTGCACAGATACTCTGCCGAGCACCGTTGTTCTTATCAAACTCGCCAAATCCAGATAATCCTTAAAATAAAAATAAGACTCAAGTAAAGTACAAATCCTCAAAAAAACTACTTAAGTACTGTAACAAACTACATGTACTTCGTTACTATACACCTCTGGTGTGTATGCGTGTATGCCTGCATTTGATGTGATGACTATAAAGCTCTCTTTCTCTTATTTTTTCTGACTCGCTGTCTCCCCCTAGACGTAGAAGTCAGATAGTACAACATACTGCAGCCTTTGCGACCGTGAGCAGGCAGTTACCTTGCGTCTTACATTCAGTGGTATCTGTGCGTGGTATCAGAAAAAGCGTCAATGAGTACGAGTACGAGTATATTAACGAGGTATCGGGCAGATACCCGATACTGGTATCGGTATCGGCACAACACTACATTTCGGTATCTGAAGCGCCTGTCAACCCACAAACGGGAAAATAAGACAACCTCATCAGTTTTTTGTTGGATGCCTTTTTCCTAAAGCATGGCATTCGGCATACCATTCAAATTCCTACGTCTCATGCTGGCACACAATAATTATTTCACCCTTCATCTGAATATCTCCACCCAAGGGTTATTTTTTATGGCAATATTCAAGCTTCAGTTGGCAAAAGCCTGTATCGTATGTGTGCTATCCACATTTTGACTGACTGCTGTATAGCCTACAAATAACCTGGATCAGAACAACCTAGGACTGGCAACAAAATTTCTTTTAAACAGACCTATTGTGCTTTTCGGAAGATTCAAATAAGCACTGCCTTCAGTTTATTTTCAATGAGAATATCTAGCTGGCTACCCAGCTAGCCAGGTTAGTTTTTCCAATTTCTGTTCATATTGAACGCGCACTACCATGTACTGCCAATTCACTGCCGGCTCATTAGCATAGCCCATCACGCAAGAAATACAACCTTTCAGGCCCACTAAATGAAAGAAGGTGTTCATTTAACTTATTGACTTATTCCTTTAATACTGTAATCTAATTGCGGAGAAATGTTGTTCCCGACTGCCTTTTAGGTCGGCCTGGTCACAAAACTTTTTTTCCTGCACCAGAGTTCTGGACACCGAATTTACTTCATTTACATTCAGCCAATCAGAATCAAATTTCATAGGCGGGCGTACCCTGAGCCGTGAGTGACGCCATCTTTGATTACAACAAGTTACTAGCTAGCTACTTGGGTAATGTTAGCTTTCTGCATTTCTTTTACTGGAACGGTCTGAACATGAGAGTTGGCGAGCTAGTCAGCTAGCTAGCTTGTCTACCCCCCAAGCATTGTCCTCACCTTTTTCAAGTTAGCCAGCTAGCAGTCTTATGCAGTTAAGATAAGATAAGATACACTTTATTGAACCCCGTGGGGTAATTTGTCCTCTGCATTTGACCCATCCTTTAATTAGGAGCAGTGGGCAGCCACAGAGCAGCGCCCGGGGACCAACTCCAGTTCTAAAGCCAATACCTTGGTCAGGGGTACTGGCAGGATTGTTCCTATAATGCATGTTTTTGTAGGTGGGGGAAACCGGAGTACCCGGAGGAAACCCACGCGAAAACAGGGAGAACATGCAAACTCCACACAGAAAGGTCTGAGGACAGATTCGAACCCACGACCTTCTTGCTGTGAGGCGACAGTGCTAACCACAATGCCACTGTGCCGCCCATCAGTTATCATGCCTTGGTATGTTTGGCTAACTCGTTAGCTGGCTAGCTAATGTGGCGCTCATTGGTGCAGTTCTATCCAAACAAAAGGATTGCAGATTACCTAGCTAGTTAGCTTGCTGGTTATTGTTGCAATGTGTTTGTCTAGTTTCCATGTAGCTAGCTGTCTAATATAGCTAGCCAGGCATCTGATTCTATATAAACAAGGTAGCTTGCTAGCTATGAAGCCACATACATTGACTAACGTCAGCGAGCTCCATTTTACTGTTAGCTTGCTATATATCTGACTATGATGCAAAGCTTGGTTTATTCCCTTCTCTTATCCCCATCAAAATTACGGAATGTGTTTCGTTACTGTATCTTTGGCTCATACGCGTTAGCGCTACCTAGCTAACCACAGAGTCTGTTGGGTAGGTTCACGGCTACTGCAAATGTTTTGGGGCTGAAGACAAAATTTGATTCTGATTGGCTCTCTGTAAATGAAATGCGGTGTCCGGAACTTTGATGCAGAAAAAAAAATTTGCGGCCCGGTCAAACTTTGATATACAGTGGAATCAATACAGGCTTTTTTTGCGAACGCAATTACTGCAAGAACAATTAATTGCTTTTAAATTGTTATATGTTTTTGGCAAATTTATTGTTAAAGCGATAGATGCATCATATCTAATTGCTTATATTTCAGATTTTAAAATGTAGCCAGTGTATGCTTGCTTGGTGCTTAACTTATTTTCAGCGAAATTCTTGTGTGCAGAACATCCCTGATAATGTAGCCTATTTGTTTACTGTCCTGAGGTTGGCAATGCTGCATAAAGTCGTTCATCACACTTAAACGGACTAAATAATGGGTCCACGGACACCATGGACTTTCGCACACGTCTCTCAGCTCAGGCTTAGTAGTCTGTTTAAATCTTCTTTAAATGACCAGACGAGCGCTCATGAGAGCAGACATTGCTCAGTAGAATATTGTGGCGCTCAGTAAGGTGCAGCAGATTCCTGGGGGGGGGATCTATTATGACGGCATGTCAGTGTCACTGGGCCTCGTTCCATGCTGTCACTCCGAAGG
Organism: Gymnothorax javanicus; assembly: GCA_029692085.1. Lineage (NCBI taxonomy): Eukaryota > Metazoa > Chordata > Actinopteri > Anguilliformes > Muraenidae > Gymnothorax > Gymnothorax javanicus. Next base: position 9,384,158 of record CM056202.1, on the reverse strand, counting down.
TCAAGTTTCGTTCGTATTTCTGCCTCGAAGCGGCTATACCACATGCAACTTCGGAAAATACTAGTTACCTGAATGTAACTCCAGTTCTATGAGTACGTGCGGAGCCCTCTAACAGGCTTCGCTATTGGTTTACCTCTCCGAGGCCCCGCCTCGGTATCAGAGAAAGAAAATTGAACTCACCTGCTCCGCAGAAGGGGGTAGTCACATTCACCTCTTATAAAGCCTTGGTGCTGCCAATGCTCGTCTCCCCTTTGAAACTCAGCAACACACACTCGGGGCCAGCTGGGCAGGTTGTTAGAGGGCTCCGTACGTACTAATAGAACTGGAGTTATATCCAGGTAACTAGTATTTCTATGTTGTACGTGCTCCGCCCTCTAACGGGCTTCGGTATTGGTTTACACGTAAGGCGAAGGCCGTTAGGGATGGATGTACTCCCAGCTGGACCCAGACCACTAAGTTCCATTCAGAAACCAAGAGAAACCCCCCCACACGCCGGGGTGAGCACCGCCAGACTGAGTGCCTCACCCCAGGTCGTGCCACAAAAAAACAGAACACAAGTCGATGTTGGAAGGGGACCCCCCGATAGGGTCCCCCCAGAATGAATGGGAGAGCGTGCTAGCTGTCATCTCCCAACGAGAAGCCCCCTCACCCCGAGGTGAGCACCACCAGAGCTCATCGCCTCAGGTCGTGGTAATAACCAGAACACTAGTCGGTGTTGGAAGGGGACCCTGCCGACAGGGTTCCTAAGACTGAATGTGAGACCATGTTGGCTGTCATCTCCCTGAGATATGACCGCGCAAAGGTCGATGCAGAAGACCAAGAGGCTGCCCTGCAAATCTCCTCTACTGATACGCGCTTAAAAAGCGCTGTAGAGGATGTAATGCCCCAGGTAGAATGTGCAGTCAATCCTGCCGGGGCAACGAGACCCACCGCCGAGTAGGCTCTGTGGATAGCATCACAGATCCAGTGGGCCAAGCGTTGTGCTGACAGAGGGGCCCCCTGAGTCCGGCCGCCATAACAAACAAACACACGATCCACCCTCCTGAAATTCGCAGTGCGCTCCAGGTAGAGACTGAGCGCCTGCACTGGGCACAGCTTGTGCATACGTTCCTGCTCGCTGGTGGCAAGAGGAGGTGGACAGAAGGCCTACAGTTGAATGACAGATGACTTAAAGGCTGTGGTGATGACCTTCGGCCGAAACGATGGGTTAGGACGGAGTTCCACTGAGCCCTGGTCCTCACTGAGGGTCAAACACGACGGGTGCACGGAGAGTGCACCCAACTCGCTCACCCTCCTCGCTGATGCTAAGGCCAAAAGGAGGGCAGTTTTAATACACAAAATGTGCAGATCCACCTGGTCCAGGGGTTCAAACGGTGGCCCTGCCAGACCATCCAACACTGTCTGCAGATCCCACTGCAGGATTAAGTGTTGTGTAGGGGGTCTCAACCTGTGAACTCCCCTCAAAAAGTGCTTCACCAGGGGGTGGCTTCTGGCCGTGAAGCGGTCAAAACCGTCATGTCCAGACGCGACAGCTGCCACAAACAGCCCCAGAGTGGATGCCGCACACACCCCTCAAACAGTCCCTGTAGGAAATCCAGCACCCCCTGTAGGGGCCACGAGCGCGGATCCAAGCTTCTTTTCTGACACCAGTCAGCAAAAACCCGCCAACGGGCCGCATAAGCCTTAGCTGTGGCTAAGGCACATGCACTCTGAATTATAGACACTACCGCATCAGGCAGGCCCAATTTGCTCAACCTCACCCTTTCAATTTCCAGGCCATGAGGGGGTGGGAGAGAGTGGCGCCCGGCGCCGAGTCAAGGTTGAGGGAAGGCCCGGCATCCACTACGGTCCTGCCACCACCAGCTGGATGAGATCCAGAAACCACCTGGCGCCCGGAATCACTGGTCCCACAATAATCATGGACAGGTGCTGTTCCCACCCAACGTGGAGCAGTGGCATCAGTAGCCACCGGGGCGGGAACACATACAGCAGGCCGGCTGGCCAGACTGGATGGGCCAATGCATCCACCCCCAGGGGAGGATTGTCAGTTAGCCTCAAGGAGAACCAAAGAGGGCACAAAGCATTCGCCCTGCTCGCAAACAGATCCGCCACTGGTCGACCGAACAGCCTCCAAATCTGCTCGGCTGTCACCGGGGAGAGGCTCCAATCCTCCTCGGGCAGGGCTACCCTGGACAGCCCGTCCGCCCAAGTGTTGAGGAAGCCTGGAATGTGCTGGGCTCTCAGGGAGCAGAGATGGTGATCCGCCCAGGTTAGGATGGAAGCAGCCATCTTGTGTAGGGCCACTGACCTGAACCCCCCCCCCGCCGCCTGTTGAGATAGGCCACCACCGTTGTGTTGTCCGATCTCACAAGGACATGTCTCCCTTCCAGCTGTGGGGCAAAATGGCGCAACACCCTCTGAACTGCCGTGAGTTCCAGTAGGTTGATATGACGTCAGGGCCCCTGCGACCTACCTGTGACAGAATCAGGGCCGCAAGTCCCGCCCCATCCTGTGAGGGAGACATCCTCAAATATGTGGGCGTAGCGAGGCACACATCCTATCCGAACCCCTCCCCCCAGAGCCGGCTGGGTGAGACCCAAAATGCCAATGCGCGACGTGCTCAAATTGGCACGTGGAGCATGCGCTGTTGGTCCCTACCTGGGTCCAGACGAAGGTGTAGGAACCAACGCTGAAAATTTCTCGTGTGCAGCAGCCCCAGGCGGACAGCTGAATGGGCTGCCGCCCTCATTCCCAGCAGTGACATGACTGCCAACGCGGGCACTGAGACTGCGTCCAGTAATCTTTGGGCCAGAGACAAGATCGCTTCTGCTCTGTTCACTGACAGACGTGCAGCCATGGATTGAGAGTCCAACAGCAGCCCTTGATACAGCACTTTCTGGCTGGGCTGCAGGGTACTCTTGTCGCTGTTGATAGCAAAGCCCAGCTGAGGAATGTGTTGCATGACCAGCACAGTATGGGCGACTGCCATCTGCCTGAAAGGGGCCAGGATCAGCCAATCGTCCAGATAGGTCAGGATCCGTATCCCTTTCTACTGGAGCAGCGCTGGCGCTGTCTCCACACATTTGGAGAAGGTCTGAGGCCCCAGGGAATATCCAAATGGGAGGCGGCAAAACTGGAAACTGATCTTCCAGCGCAAAACGAAGAAATTTCTGATGGCGCGGAAGAATTGGGACATGGAAATAGGCATCCGTCAGATCTATTGATGTCATCCAGTTGCCTGGCTTGACGCATTCCAGCAGAGACCTCACTGTCAGCATCCGGAACGGTCTGTGCGCAATATGCGTATTCAGCTTGCGGAGACCCAGAATGGGTCTCAGGCCTCCTGATTTTTTGGGGATCAGAAAATAAGGGGAATAAAACCCCACTCGAGCTTCCAATTGAGGAACCAGTGCTATGGCCCCCCTTCGAAGAAGCGAGTCCACTTCTTCCCTCAAAACTACCCTCTCCGCGGAATTGGGGAGAACCGTCAGAAAAATGCCCCTGAATGGAGGAGGACGGCAAAGAAACTGCAGTGCGTATCCCTTCTGCAGTGTTCTGTCCAGCCAGGCTGGGAGGGGGGCGCACAAACTCACCCAAAACTGATAATGGTTTGTGAGCGGCCAGGCAGTTGTATCTATGGTTTCCGGTAACCTGGGCCCTCCCGCGACGCACCTCCCTCTGAGGGAGGAGTTGACCGGGGGGCCCCGCCCAAAAGGGCTGAGAACACAGTAGCAGCAACGTTTCCGCTGCATCCCCAAGCACGTCACCTGGTGACTCACTCACCATAGACAGCGGGGTCACAGCTATTTCTGAGTTAAGCAAGACCCCTTCCAGACGCTCAACTTCAGAAACATTAATGTCTGGAAACACAGCGACCTGTGGAGCAAAACGAGTGAAGACTCCACAGGTTCTTAAGTACAGGCACTAGAATTAAACGTGTGTAACCACCCCGCCCCTTGCCTCCGGGGTGTACAGTGAACGTCGTGTGAAACCTCAGGAGCCATGGAGGCAAAATGGCAGACAGCCCCACTTCCACGCAACCGGGAAGATGATGAAGCATGCTGATGTGCACTAACCACGCCACCGGAGCCAGTCCAGCTAGCAGTGTTAGAAAGTTGCTGACAATCTGCATCAGTTCGTGAACGTTTCCTCGCTGGTGGCGCACCAGGACGAAATGAGTGAGCCGAATCGAAGGATTTAGAGTGAACCAACCCGCAACTGTATGACGGGAGGGTATCACCGTCAGAATTCAGACTAGGCACATTGTTTGACAGTGTACTACCCCCGCGGGTAGAACAACGCAAACCCCGCCGGCGGTTGGCTAGCCAGTGTTTCATGAACAGGCTATTAGCTGGTGAAGCGCCGATTTGCGGATCTGTGTTGAGTGGAAATGCTGAGAAAACACCAGCCTCATTCACTGTGTCCCTCTTATTAACCCTGTCAACAGAAGGGAGAGCCACTCTGCTTCCCCCAGTAGGGTGTCCCAATGATCATGAATGCTAACATCTGAAACAGCCAGTGTGTCAGTGTGTAGTGTGAGAATATAATGACACTGAGGCCATATACAAATAACGCCTTTTATTTGTAAACCTTCCAGAAGCAGGGCGACCAGAAGCCGCACCTTCTGGCAAGGCTGCAGTGGCGGTGGACGGCATGGCTCTGGATCCGGCTGGCTGGAGCCCGCAGATGACCAGTCCTCTGAAGACCTGCAACAGTGGCGGCTTGGCGGAAGTTGGGCGAACTGAGGCCTGCGGTACGGCTGCTGAGGGTGAAGGTGGGACCCCAGCTGCTTGGATGCCTTGCGAGCAGATTCCAGGCGGTCGACCATTGTCTGGATATTGGGCCCAAACAGTGAGACAGTGGAGATTGGCGCGTTGATGAGCGCCCGCTTCTCACGCTCCTTCAGGGAAGAGAGCCCCAGCCAGAGATGACGGTGCCCCACCTGAGTGGTGCACATACTCCGCCCCCCATCGATGGCGAATGCCTGCGACATCCGAAGCATCGCAGCCGCTGTCGTCTGTATCTCCAAGACCTCGTCCAGGGATAGCTCTGCCTTCCAGTGCGTCAGTCTGTCCATGGAGCCAGCGAGGAAAGCCATGTTGCTAGCTAGCGCGACCACCTGAGCCGCACTAGCATAGCAGCTCACCGCATTTTCTATTGCTGGCACCCCTGTATCCCATTCCCAGCCCTCCATGGTGGAGTAGGGAGCGTAGGAGATCAACGGGGATCTGGCTGCCACTGGGTTCGTCCAATCCCACTGGGCGTACCCAAAAATGGGCGACATCTTCGGACACACTACCCGGGACCGCGGTCTTGACTTCGGCTGGGCCAGCAGGCCGATGATGAAGTCACCCACTTGAGCACAGGAGGGACCCTGCGGAGGCAGGGGCATCTCCATCCACTCTGCCGCCGCCTGGAATAACCCAAGTAGGTCGTCAAGAGGGTAGCGGTGTTCCGGGGGAGGCTTGTTGTCCCAGGAGAGGGCCGCTGGATTCTCCTCATAAATACGACAGTCATCTTTTCGTCGTACTCCTCCCAGGGCTTCGAACGGACCACCGCCGCCAGCTCCTGGGCTGGCCCCGAGCCAGCCTGGAGGGTGCGTCCAGCCGGCACAAACTGTAGCCACCGCTCACGCTCCTCGCGGGGGAGCGCTGCACAGGCGGCACAGGAAGCAGCCTCCGCCTGGTGCCGCCAGCCCAGGCAGATGAAGCAGTCATCTTGCTGGTCCGAGGGCGGCATGGGGGAGGCACACTGGAGACAAACCTTATCAATATCTTTTGTGACACTAGGTAGTGACTGAAATTCGCGAGAGTCCAAACTTTCATAAGGCTGAGTGAAAAAGGGGAGACGAGCAATGACATCACCGAGGCTTTATAGGAGGTGAGTGCAGCTACCCCTTTCTATGGAGCAGGTGAGTTCAATTTTCTTTCTCAGGCACCAAGATGGGGCCTCTGAGGAGTAAACCAATAGCGAAGCCCATTAGAGGGCGGAGCACATACGACATAAAAGCATGAGAAGTCCGGAGTCGTAATCGGTATGCGGTATAGGCTAAATGAAAACAGGCTACACCTGATAATGTTGAGAGTTTTTGGAGTTTCTGTAATTGTAATTTAAATGAACGATTGAAAACAGGTCATGACCAATCATTACTTTTCAGGGATTGTTTGAGCTTCCCCAATTGCCAGTTCACGAGCCGCCACTGGATAAAAGTGATTGCAGTTGTGTTCAACAATTTTGATTTCTTTACTTCCCCTGGTCACGGGACGAAGTTGTATTGCTCATGGTGCCGCGAGGCTGGCAAGAAAAACAAGCTAGCTGAACGGAAAGATCGCTCAACGATCCCTAAAAAGAATGATTTTGAAAAACACCAGGGGCCAGTTATTCAAAAGATTTAATCTGGATAAAATTGATCCATATTTGGGAATCCCACTTTTTGCTATCCAGGATTACGTAATCCGTCTCACTTTTATCCCGGTTTTTCAAAGCAACGTTGGATTGGATTACTCTGATCCAGATACAGACTTTTTAGGATTACCAAATCCAGATAAAAAGGGCTCTAAATTGGACTAAATATTACAATATAAGCTATATGAAGAATAACAGGTGGAATAGCATGGGGTCACTTCAAGCTTTTATTTGAAAAGACAGAGAAAATAAAACAATATAAACACTCGTGCATATACAAGCACCTCATGAGCGGGAGTGAGAGTACATTAACCGAAAGGGGAGGCATAGCATCAACATCCAACTTGTGGGTGATGCTGACCTCATCATCGTAAACTGTGTTGTGAAGTGGCGTGGGTCTGTCCATGTTATACGTATCCTGAGCGAGAGTGCACTATAATGAGAGCTCCAAACCAACCAAACCGATGGCATAATAATAGGAGACAGTGCCTATCCACTCCTACCATGGCTGATGACCCCTTTTCTTGTGGCAAACACTCTGGCGCAGGCACGCACGCAACACTGCTAACTGCAAAACAAGATGTGCTTTTGAGTATTTAAATGGAGTTCTGAGGAGGTGCTTTGCATGCCTCAGCTACTTGTGAGTAAAGCCACTGGAAGCATGCAACATACATCTTGCCTGTGTTGTACTTCACAACATTGCCACCAGACGCAATGTCCCGCTCTGTGATGATGTTTATGATGCACCTGAGCCAAGAAAATCCTCCTGCAGTGCCTCAGAATGAGGGACTGACCAGGGGTGCAATAAGGGATACAATTGTTCAAAATTACTTTTGACTGTGTCGTAATTATTAGTGAGAGATTTAAGTTAAATTTAAATAATTTTTGCTTGAAATTGAAAATTTGGGGATTTTTTAAATTTATATTTTATTATTTTATGAATTATTTCACGCATTCTATTTTTTAATTAACTGTCCTAACAAGTTTAATAGGGAGACTGTTTTCTGCTTTATCTAATTTATCATTGTAATGGTTAAACAAATCAAGTGCAAATTAAAAAAGAATGTGTACATATACACTACATAATACAAATGTTGTAATACTTGACCAGATTTAAGTTAGTTTCATTATATTTTGCTCCTGAAATCCACACTGAATCCACCCTTCTCCTGGGATCAGAATAATCCATCTTTTTTGGATCAAGTGTATCCCAATCCTACCTAAAAGTTTTGAACAACTCAAATGCAAGGTTTGATCCAGATAAAAACCACAATTGGATTACGTGATTCGTCAGGTGACCCCATGGGTTGTATATATGGAGGTGGGTCTCCTTACGTGTTCATGTCTGATGAAGGGCTGAGGCCCGAAACGTCACGGTTACTCATGTGGTGATATATATTAAATTTTCTATTGGAGCAATTTTCTGGTGTGCGGATTTTACTTTTTTCGTTTTGCAGTCAAATTTTTGTCCAGCACCCAGACTTAATTTTCATTTGGATGTCCGTGTTTTTTGTGAATTTCTAAGCCTCATCTTTCTGTCATTCACTGGCACAAAATTAGTTGACGACAAGTTGAAGTGCTTAACGACAGCAGCCTGATGCTTGCATGGGCCCCCTGTCTTGCCCACATGGCATGAGCAAGGTCCTATCAGTGTGTTGACGTAGTAGATGGTGTCTACCGATTGATGACTAGTCACCTTGAATTGGGTTGATGAAACCTGCAATGTAAATATATTGCATTCTAGTATTAAACACACCGTCTCAGATGCATATTTACAATATTTCAACAAAAATTTAAATTCTAATTACTAGCAAAACAAGAGACTACCGGTTAATGTGATTGAATGCTATGTTTAATTACCTTCGTGAGAAATGCAAATTCATATATGTATAACAAGTACTGATTATTAGATCTTGGTCTTTCTCAATGTGAATTAAGCAATGTTGCAGAATTTGTGTGTACATGTATGCCATCCTTTTTTTCGAGCAGTGTTTACTTTTGATAGTGTTGAGAGGATTTTTTTTTACCTGTTGGATGTTTTCCTTGCTGATGGATTTATCTGCCAGCATGTACTTAGACGTCACTACATACTCTAATCGACCATTGGCCACATTAATCAGGCGCTGGCAGTAGTGGTCCTGGAGAAATGTGGACATGAAGTCCACAAGCTGAGGGACACTGGATGCTTTGGTACGCTTAAGGACCTTGTCTTTCAGGATTTTGCTCATTGTTGCACAGTAATTATCAAATTGAGAGGGCATATCTAATGTTTCGTCACACTGACGATGCAATAATGAGCAAAATGTGGGCTACTGTCCAATTGAAAAAAGATTTTTGTGAATTGAATGTTAAGAACGTTCAATTGTTTGCACAATCACGTGAATATTTGTGTTATCCGCACTAACGCGGTCCAGAAATGCTATTCAAAGTCAAACGGCGTGATAAAAATGTTAAATGCACTTTAATGTTCGTTGATTGTCGCAAATGACTTTAAAGACGGTGTTAATGTCTTTCATATTAAAGCAAACGAAAGTATTTTTTTCTCTATTGTGTGCTGAATGACGCTAATGAGAGCCCAAAAATGAATGATTAAAATGCCAATGATGTCACTGAATCTGCCGTATGCAGGTTCGAGATGAGAGCCACCAAAAGCCGCTCTGGGGCTCCCCTGCTCTAGTTACTTCACCCTATCCCTACTAACGTCCCCTTGCTTTGCATACAGACCCGTAAACCAGTGAAAGGTTGTAGTAGTTTCGGAAAGGGCCGCGCTGCTGCGCTGAGGTGGATTTGTTTATGGGCATTACTATGGAGATCATGACGGTGGCTCCGTAGAGGAGTTGGGAAACCATGTTGATAGGCTCTTAAAGGAGCAGTGTGTAGAATTTAGATAGATATTTTGGCAGAAATGGAATATAACATTCATAACTACTTTTTTAGTAGTGTATAATCACGTGAAAACAATAATCTTTGAGTTTAATTTTGCTTAGAATAAGCCCTTTAAACCTACATGGGAGCGGGTCCACCTCCGTGGAGGCCGCCGTGTTGTGCCGCCATTTTTTCTACAGTAGTCCAGAACGGGAAAAAAGTAAATGAATAAAGCACTGACACAAGAGAGCGCCTTTCACGTTTTTGCATGTTTCGCGGCCACCGTAGGTTTTCTGAGAAAAGGAATGGTCAGTTGTTTGCAATCTATAATCTGACCACTAGATGGCTCTAAATCTTACACACTGATCCTTTAAGTTATTTGCACTTGAAACGTTTAAAAACATGATTAAAAAAAAAAGTTAAATTCAAATAGTGAACACTGTTTAAGCTAGGTTGTGGTGATTGTTGACGCACCCCTTTCAGCCCTCACGTTCCCAGCGACCCCCGAAGTTGTCCGAATGCCCCCCAGGGTGCGTTAGCACCCCCGTTGAGAAACCCTAATCTAGATAATCTTTAAATGCATAAATATCTGAAGTTTCACTAGAGAATAAAGCAATCTTACGTTATGGCCACCAATAATAATTCAGCATATTAAACTTGACCTCTGATATTTGAGGGTATTGATTTATGATATTGACATATCATAATGAGGATATTTATTTTATAGTTATATATGTGTTGAGTTTCATTGCAAAAAAAAAAAAAAAGCCTTCTTAGTTCAAGGCCAAAAATAAAGTACTTGGCCCATGACCTTTGACCTCATAACCCTAAATTGCCCTCGGGTCATCTTCATTACAATATAAAAATACAAATAAAAAATACAATGCAATTTGCAACTTTAACTTGACCAATGGCCTTTAACCTTTGACTTCATGATGCCCAAATTTTACTTGGTCCTCTCAAGGTCTTCCACACACATACCAAGTTTGTTTAGGATGTGATTATCGGTTTTTTAAGTTATTGCGCTCGCAAGGCTTTGGATGGACAATGGGACTGATGGACGGACTTACAGACACACAGGCAGACAACCCAAAAAAGTAATGCCTACGGCACAAGTACAAGACAGAAAGCAATGAAAAAAAATGTAATCATCAACATCTTCTTGTATAGTATATTCAACTGCACTTCTAGTATACATCACTAAATTTTAATCATCATACTTATAAAAAAAAAAAACATACATTTTATCATGGTAAATAAACAAGTTTCACAGAGCGTAGGGCAGGACAGATTTATAATAAATTACCTGTGAGCAAACTGGATGTCAGGACAAATAGCCCTATCGGCTACCTTGATGTGGTATTCTTCCCCATATTTGAGCTGCAACTCATATTTCATAATTTCCACTGCTTGGGTGGGTCCATATTTTCTGCCAAACAGTGACACTAACTGCTCTTTCGCCTCACTGGAGACATTACGGAACTTTAGCGCATCTGCACACATCACAGGGTAATTGTGAAGGTACTTGATTACTACCTCCGTTGGATAGGCAGGAAGGTGTTTGTCATTACCCCTGTTGAAAAGAAAATCAAAAGTGAAACTAGATAACTCGGTCGCTACAGGGACTGAGTCGTGTATCTCCCCGATCCCCAAATTTCGGACAAAATGGCCACCGGCAGCCATATTAGATGTCCGAAATTAGCGAAAATCAGTCTTGAGCATTGTCCAATGAATATCTTTGGCCTGTGTGAAATTTGGAGAAATTCCTGTAATAATTGTGGCTTCCAGAGCCCGGAACAGAAAATCTCTGCGGTAGCGGCGGCCCCGGAACTAAACCATAGTAAACCATAGTATCTCCCGACTATCGTCATCGGGGAGACACAAATAATGCACAATCATGAGTAGCGACCTTTTTTTTGTGGGGGTGGGGATTTGAAAATAGTCACTAGAGAATATTTATAAAAAAAAATACAGTGCCTAATTGTGCCTTTGCAATGAACAATTAAAAAAAAGAAGTATGATATCAAACTAAGGTCAAATTGTGAACTACCTGGTGACACAACACCTTTTTTGAAAGAATGAACAATGAAAAAAACATACAAATTTCTATATGAAATGTAAAAATATGACTAAAAAGGAGAAAAAAATTGCTCACTACTGTCATATAGTATATCCATAAACTAACATTAACTAACCAGAATTTCTGGGAAAAATAAATGCCACACATACATTATGCAAAAGATTGAACAGAGAAAAACCAGTACCTTTATTTTAAAACTCAAATCTCAAATTTTTTGACAAAAATTTGAACATCATGGATGTAAATTTTAATCTACAATGTATGAAATTTTGGGCTTTTACTTTTTTTTATGCAATCTGTTAAAATGAATAAATCACCCAATTGCCAGTAAACATCTTACTTAGTCTTAGTGTTGAACCCCCAGCCTGACATCTAACAACTGCAAATTAACCCAAACCCACCAATAAGTAAACCTATTGTTGGCATTAACCCAATGGGCTCTAAATTTGTAGACCAGGCGCAGGCGCGGCAGGTGCGGCGAATGGGGGGCGCGCCGCGCCAACGGGGTGTGTCCAGGCGTATGTTGCAATTTCGTGCCCGGCGTAGCCTGGCGCAAGTACTCCTCTGTCCCGCCTCGGTCCCTCCTGCCGGCGCAAGTAGCAAAGAAGGAGGAGAGAAGGCGTGTTTGGGTATAACACAGCCGAGTCAAGTCTTCACCAATCAAATGAGCTCCTCTCCTCACCTTTAATGTGTTGGAATATAGAAGCCTCTGTCCTATATCTGCATGATGCGTTAATGTTGCATTTTACTTTGCTGCTTCAGGCATGTTTTCTGCACTGCTTACATCTATATTAAGCATTACGAATATGAGTTAGCTGGCTAGCTAGGGTATTCGCGAATTATCACCATTAGCGAGCTTGAATGGAATTTCAAAACGAAATTACGTCAGATCATTCAAACTTATGAAGTTGGAGTGAAATACGACGGTTGCTCATTTATTTCTTCTGCCTGCATCATTGGGAAGAGAAACGATGGATAGCGTGTTCCTATTATTACACCCTGTTGCTGCTTAAAATTTTGGGATTAACATGCATGGACAACAATGCAAGATACGTTACACATTTATTTTCAATATGTGATCTTAACTTAGTACGAGATCATAGCAATCAGGTTGTATTCCTTTCCCCCACTAAAAACGATAAAACCTAAGTGACAATAATAGTAGCCTAGTATTAAGCCACTTGCACACTGGACCTTAAAACGAATTTTTTCGCGATGACAGATTGCGTTGAACGCAGTGTCTACGTGTCCGAAAGTCTGACAGGGTTTTAATATATCTCCGTGTCCGACAGTCGGATGGTTTCAATATAACTCCGTGTCCGACAGTCGGTTATTGTTTTTAATTTCTTCAAATCTATTGAATGTTTTAGCTATTAAACGTGAATGTTTTGATAAGAGGGCTCAGTTCTTCAAGATGAGTACCGAGAATTTCAATCAATGTTTCTGTTTAAGCTCTGCTCAATAAAGTGAGTCGACATTGGCGCGGGACAATGTACAATGCCTGTCGGACATTAAATGCAAAATACTCCGTGTCTGACAGCCAAAAAATAAAAAAGAGGACGATTAGAACAGACTGATAACGAAATAAAGAATAAAAAGAAACATTTTAACAACAAACAGAACATCCAATGAACACTGCGATTTATTTATTTGCGGGCCATCTTTTTTGGATGCTCTGTTTGTTGGTGATATATTTTTATTCTTTATTTCATTATAAATCTGTTCTCATACCAATACTTTTACTTTTTGCAGGCTGCCGGACATGGAGTATTTTGCATTTCCTCGACAGTCTTGATCGTGCATGCGATAATTTATTCACACTGTCAATGGTCATGGAATTGATTTGCTCACTGACTACAAGCTCTATTTTATCTCTGGTGTGGAATCTGTTCGATCCATCTGACTAATTTTCAAAAGAGAGATCGAATAAAGACTGTTGTCTATCTTCAACGGAAGAAAACAGGCAAATAAAAAGACCAAGAACAGCCGATAGCTATCAATTTGCATTTTGTGAAGGTCGAACACAAACATGGCCAAGTTTGCACGTCTAATAATTCCTGGAATAGGATTAGAACTTTTATGACTTTCGGACACGGAGATATATCAAAACCCTGTCCGACTTTCGCGTCTTTGCATTGACTTAGACTGTATTCAGTCGTGCGAAAAATTTGTTTCGCGTCCAGTGTGCAAGCGGCTTTACTGAGCATAGAACGCAAGCATTATATACATATATATATATATATATATATATATATGCATATTTAGGCAGTTTGTGGTTGGCTGAGAAAGGTGTGAAGTTGTTAGTTTGCATCACAGATTCAGCTGCGTTGATTAAGCCAGGTGGTGTTTCCATTACGCGTGCCAACCGCCTTTAATCTGACATCAGGACAATCGATATAGATACTATAATTTATGTCCTGATTCAGATAGTTACATTAAATAGTGGTTGCTGTAATTATTTATTGCATTGAAATGTGCCTGACATTCTGGAAACCTGCCTGTGAGGTTTCGGTGACGTATGCGCACTGTGCGCCGGTCAGCCAAATTACCACTGCACAGAAAGTAAACCAGGTTGGGGCTGGCGAGCTCTCTGCGCAACTTCAGCGAAGACTTTTTCGACGAAATTGTCACTGCGTCTTGATGAATATGTGACACCTCCCCCTAGTACGCCGCCACACCCATCTCGGCGCACGTCCGTCTACCAAATTGCCAAAGTGGCTGCGCACGGTGTTGCGCCGCACGAAATTACCACTGCGCGGGCTGCACCGGACGAAATTACTACTGCGTGGGCTGCACCACGCTACACCTAGCTGCGCCACCCTGCGCTGCGCCAAGAAATTAGAGCCCTATATCTACAAAAAAAGTATTAGTTTGACTAAAAATTAATCTTATTTGCATTTTCTTTCCTAATCATTAATTTCATGAATTTATGCAGATTCTGCTTTCTTCCCTTGCACCCCAACCAAAAAAAAATGGCAAGCTAATAGCTAAGCCCATAATTTTACATACCTTGAAGATAATTTTTCCTCCATCTGTCGGGACAGTCCGTTTAACTCACCATGTTGTGAAGGAGGTTTCTTCAAACTTTGCCGCCTAGTTTGAAACTCTTCCTCGTTGTAAACTTCAAGTCGAAGAGTGGCTGTAAAATGAACTTCTGTGTCCCTTGCTGATGTGTTGTCAATATGACACTGGCAGGCATGATACTTATACCCAGCAGGAAGAATATTCTGAAAAGAAAGAACCAGTTAAACGTATTGACATTGACGTTACTGTAATAGTGTGGATGATAAGCCAATTTACATTCTTTCCAATACATAATAATTTGATCTTCCATGCTCTGAAATATAAATTGGAAGTCTATGTGCATATATCAGTTTAGATATTAAATCCTCATGCCAACCCAAAGAGTTTCATCAAAATTTATGATGGCGTGCAAACTTTGCCTTAGTCTAAGTCTTAGGCCAAGGCTTAGTCATTCCCACATTAAGTGACAAATCCATCCATCATGGATGTGCTTGCAATGAACACAGATCACTAAGTTAGACTGATAAATAATTATGACTGAGGTAATAAGTCATCATAATAATTTCTTCATCTCTAACTTTTTAGTGTTGTTGAACTTTATCTTTCAGTTTAGTTTTACTTGATGAATGCTAATTGGTGTTCTCATAACAATACATGTATAATTTAGATCTAACAGTCAGGGTTGTAGTGCTGTCTTTAGAAGTTGAGGCGCACCTCAACCTGCAGCCAACCACCATGCACCAGTGAATCCTGTAATCTTAGCAATAGGCAATTTTATAGCTATGGACCCTTCTGGTTTAAGGTAGAAAGCTGCTATTAAGCATGAAAATCTTTATTTCATCACTTACATCAAATTGCTTTATTGCTATGAGGAGCAAACATTCAAATTAGCAGGGATGGAGGTGATTTGTATAAATTATGCAAATTAGGTGTCCAAAATGGCCGCCGCAAAGGGGCATATTATGACAATTTCAAAACATCATACCTCAGTAACTAATAGGCATATTAACTTTTTATTTTGCACACAGGTTGCCTGATCCAGCATCTATGGGCTAAACCTCTTAAAATTGGATACTTTAACAAAATGCAAAGGTTTTTTTGAAATTTTGCTATTGACTTGAAAATTCTCTACCTCATTATGTATTCAGCACCCCCGGAAATTAAAAGAGTACCAAAAGGGCCATATTTTTTAGGTTCAGGGCAACCATCATGCTGTAAACTATTTATGTTCCAAACGTCATTAAAATCGGACTTGCGGTTTTTGAGAAATGGCGCGTGAAAAATGTGGAAATGGTAATGGTATTTTTATAGCAGTAATCTACCTTAAGGGCGTGAAAAAGCGAGACTTGGAGTGTGCATGCTCTTTGAAGACTATGTGGGCCAGAAGATGCACAAATCGCATTGAAAAGTTGGGGAATTATAATTCTTTTGCTTTCCCCGTGGTAAAAGGCGGCTTACAGCGTGGATTTGGACTATGAACAGGAATATTTTTTGTTTAGGAACATTCTAGGACGTACATTTTGTTTCTGGATGGCGAGATTAAGAATTCTGTATTCAACCTACGCCAATATCGATTGATGATTGGGTACCCAGAGAAACTGAGCTCTGACTAGCTAGCAAGTGTGTACTGAACAGTAGCAATCCTCGTCTGCAAGGGTATTTGTGCTTGAACAATAACACCTTGGGGTCTCTTAACTTCTACCCTTAATTTGCATAATTTATGGAATGACTTGCTTGTCATCTGAAAATTTTCTTTCCACTCGCCATCTGAAAAACGACACTCACCCACCAGTCATTACTCCTGACCTGCATCCAACATGCACGGGAAGCCCTGGGGTCCGTTTCCCGATAGCACAGATGCTAACTTACATAGTTGGAATCACAGAGATAACATATATTTCTTATATCTCTGTGGTTGGAAACACAGACTGTGAATGGACGAACTATGTTAGCTGCTAGCAAATACGCTTCTGGGAAACGCACTCTGGGGTAGTAGAAGGAGCACAAAGTAGAGCATAGCGGTGTTTCAGCCAAGCTTCGGCTAACGCCATAACCACTGGGGATAGTGTGCATCTCAGTTGTACAAAAAGAATAGCAAACAACCCATATAAAACATACAGAGCTGTAAAGCTATCCGTGTTCTCACAACTGGATCTTATAAAGTCAATGTATTCAACATGCTACAAGCTAGCCGCCAGCTAACTTGTTTGTCAAACGTTTGGTTTGTGGCGTAATTGGTCAATCAGAAAAAGATGCAACGCAAACAAGCTGAAAGGCATATCGCCACCTATCATAGTGGAGACAGCATGCTTTGGTCAATATATCGAATTTCGTCCTGCACATGTATACTGGGACAAGGACAGTAGTCCGGTTGCATGGCTTAATCGAGCTATTACCGTAGCTCGACTTAACTGTAACGTACTGATTCTCCAGCCAAGCAAAGATTCTTACCAATTACCAGCTCCCTATTGGCAAAAACAGCACCAGCTAATATTCAGGTTGTAAGAACTAGTTTTTGGTTTAAAGCTGTTCACAAAGAAAGTACTATGCCGAGCTTCTTAAATATCTTTGAATATGTACTTCAAAAAAATAAATTTTCTAACAAGCCATCTAGCAGCAAGACTCATCTTCTGTCTACAATACACCATGTAATGGCATTTAGAAAAAAGCGAAACCGATAAATTCTTTGAAAATCTTTATTTTGCGTTTCAATTTTTTGCCATCAAATATCTGAAGTAAAACAAGCAAAACACGATAGTCTGGGGCGCGTTTCCCAAAAGCGTAGTTGCTAACTAAGTTAGCAACTTATGTAGTTCGTCCATTCACAGTCAATGGGCCCAACTATGTACGTTAGCATCTGTGATTTTGGGAAACGCACCCCTGGTCGGCCACGACTGCATTGGTGTAGCCCCCAAAAGCCCACTTCTCCCCTTTTTTGCACATTATTCGGCCAAAACTGTTGCCATGGCAACCAAAATCCATAGGTGTCTTAAGTGAAGTATAACACATGTACATACCAAATTTGAAAGTAATCGGTGAAAAATTACAGCCTGTACAGAGTCCACAAGCAAGTGTCTACGGACGCGGCAGCAGAGACGACAAGCATGAATCCATAGTAGCCATCTGAATTTGTCTGGGGGCCACAATTAACATAAAGGTTGGTTTTTTGTTGATGTCCATAATTTTTCTGTTATGCATCGACAGGCTTTAGAGTCTTCTTTAAAATTTCTCCTCCCGCAGGTTAGTCTGTAAAAGAAAGTCCTGAAAAGAAATGGGGAGAAAGACAGAAAGAGAGAGAAGAAATGGCATGAGTCTCAGTGCTTGCTTCATTTTCGAACAATAATTAAAGGTCATTTAAACCAGTATCTTATTAATTTGTTCATATATTTAATATCCTCCTCAGCAACAATTTTTAACCAATAATAAAATTGTAGATAACACATATAAAGGACATGAATATGATTTTCTTCAAAGCAGAGCCCAGTTCATTCATTTACTTTTTAATCTAATTTGGATTTTTATCCATCTACTGATGTTTGCTGCTGTATACACTTAACAAAATCGATCAGTAGTTTATAGTCACCATTGATAAAAGCCTCCTTGTTAGGATAACATACCGCCAGGCCTAATTACCTGGTGGACAACTCCGCCACGCAAATTATTGTGTCTATGGCACATGCCACCTCAATGTCCTTCCAGTGCACCGAAATGGAGCCCAGACAGCACAGCTGTGTGGCACCGATGCACAACATCGCACAGAGATAGTCTGTCCATTGGGAAGACTTTGCAGAGACATCGCCTCTGTAGCTGACATTTCTTTGCTGTTTGTGCCAGAGGTTCTCAAACTCGGTCCTGTCACTCCACTGTGCATGCTGGTTTTCATTCCAACCACAATTGCAATCTTAGGATTTTAACAAGCTGTTGTTAACCCTTAAAGTGCATAATTTTTACCTCACTCGGCCTATCCCTCCAAAACTTAATCACTCATTATGTAGCTGACAAATGACCTTCAGAGAGACTAACCGGTACCTGTGAACCCTTCTTAAGGACATTACCAACTGATAATTGTCAAAATTGTTGACGTTTTGAAAGCTGAAATCAGAAATTTTGCTTCGTATATTTTGCACTGTGCATGAACAGGGTTCTACCCAGGATTTTCAGAGTGCCGGGTGGCATGGCAAAGCCCGGGGGTGGGTGGTGAATGTCTCCCCCAACACTCAGAAAATTTATAGACTTGAAGGGTTCAGTGCAATAATGTTATGTCTTTATTTATGCAACAACAATACATGTGCATTACAATGTCATCCTGACCAATATACAACATTGGTACATGGGGAAAGTATATTCTGTGTAATACCATAAAACATGAGATTGGCATTTATCAAGTTATTGGACTGAACCCTTCAGCTGAGGTTGAATTAGGTATGATTTCCTGCAGTTTCAGTCAAGGAAAATACAACACTTTCCTTTGGCTGAAACTGCAGGATACCATATTAAAATTCATCCCCAGCCCATGATATTCTTGACAAGCCTAGATTGGTCCACTCAGTTAAAATCAATCACAGTAATTGAATTAAAAAAAACCAATATAATTTAATTCAACCATCACTGCTTCTAAAAAAATCTGAAATACACTGACCTATGGGACTACAGCAGGTAATTAGAGAGGAAAAATAAAGTTTAATAACTAAATAAAGCTTAAGAGCCATTCCACGAGAGATTGACATTCGGTGCGCAGTTGACCCCCCTGGAATTGAATGAAACTTGCCACATACGTAGATATGAGTGTCTCAGAAAAAAAAAACACATTTTAGGCCCGTATTTCACTGTGCCTGCCAATAGCGCCATCTGGAATCCACTTAAGTGGCTCAGTTTTGCTGTTGACACCACATTTTACATCAACTATCATGACTTAAGGGTACACAGTACCAAATATGTTATACTTCTATCATGACCCGTGACACTTCAAGTCCGGTTAGACTCCAGCACCACATCAGCGCCAAGCTGGGTTACTACGTTATCGAGCCAGAATTATTTGAGAAATAACAATAAAAATTGAAAATGGGAATGGGAATAAAATAATACCCCAGACATAAACCAAACTAGAATGCTTTATTATGCGTTTACACACAACAAGACTATCTTTTTCAGTGAATAGTACCTTGGTATCTTGCTGTGTTTGTGCAATAGACGGCCAGAAAGATGGTTGAAATTCATTTTTGGTGCATGTTTGCGGTATGTTTTCTCTGTAACCCAGATTTGTACTGTGAGGGTAAATGTTGTTTGCTGTGCTTTTAGAACTCTATTTTCAGGAATACCAAGCATTTATTTGGTACTACTCTTTCAAGCTAGACGGAGCCAAAGTTGGAGGAAAACTCAAAATGGACCATTTCATGGCAGATTGTGCCTATGTTTAGGTGGCATTATTTTGTTTACCCAGCAAGATAGAGATCTGAAATTCTTTGGATACATAGTCCCTTTGGGGTACATTACAGCATTAGTAAAATCTCAATGGTAGTATTTTCAGTGTAGATGATTTTAAACATCAAAAGTCAAAAAAATTCGCCTCCAGGGGGCACTGTATGCTGGATGCAAGCACTGCCCATCCCCAGCGAAGTACCAAAGAAATTGTTTTTGAATTGTGATGCACACAGCTAGTTTTCTCTGAAAATGAAAAGTTTAGCTTGGTACTATTCTGGGGCGCATTTCCCAAAAGCGTAGTTGCTAACTAAGTTAGCAACTTACATAGTTCGTCCATTCACCGTCAATGGGCACAACTATGTAAGTTAGCATCTGTGATTTTGGGAAACACACCCCTGGGTGGATAGCTATCTGACTAAAAGTGGTGGTCTAAAGACCTATTATTTTACCGACATAATATTTTATATTCCCAGACATATACCAAAGTTCTGTCTTTTCACATATATAAAGTACCTGCACAGTTAAACATAAAATTTGTAATCTCTTTGGTATAAAGCTGGGTTGGTTGTATATTGGAAAAGAATATTGGTGGTGATTGTAGCATTGTGTCAACATGCAAGACTTTTACCAGTAGTCAGTACAGTGTACAATTTTGTAGTGTTGGAGAGTTTCAGAAAATAACAAATTCTCTGTATTTTTCCATTACTATTAGATTCAGAAAGCAGGCTTCAGTGTTAATTCTAGGATTTCCCTAGGGTATGGTGCTTGGGTATGAAAAAGGGCACAGCAGTCGCATCTAGCAAGTGGTTGTCCTGATAAAGGTCACAGAGGTCCTAGCAAGCAAGTAGCAGCCTGCCAAGAAAAGGGCAGTTTATTTGTAGTGGTAACTTGCATGCATTCATTCCTAACACCTGTCCACGATGTCTAGCCTACGGGATGCCCGCTGGGTGGGAGGTTGGGGTTTCTTTTACGGACTTCCCATTTCCGTGCGTACCAAGCCATGGGTGTTGACGCAACTATGGTGCCATATAGGCTGCAGCCCGCTATTTAATTCAGAGACAGACATGCTCACTATCAACGGCCTGTAAGCAGCCCTGTAGAGACCCAGGATGCAGTGTAGTAGAGCATGCCTCGGGCTCGACTGGCTCCGTGGGTAACATCAACCCGGATCCAATGAAGAAGGCCATGGATGGCTGCTCAAGGCCAAGGCCAAAGAGCACCTCTGGTGCGCACCAGCAGGTGCCGCCAACCCACAATCCAATTCCAAAAACAGACTGACGGATAGAACTAGTCACATGCAGTGTTGACATAATTTTGCTTTGGGTAACAGGAAAAGTATAAAACAGTTTTAACTTTTGTACTAGACATTCTGTCTTCATGTGATTGTGCACGGTTGTGTGACGAAGATATTTCTTCAGAGTTCAAATTATGGACTGTTATTTTGTTTAAGTGTACGTCTACTGTTGACGCATGTCTGCATTCGTACTTATGGTGGTACACCTTTTACATAAGTTCTTTTATGGCATTTAAAAATTTTGGACTGGTCATGTTTTATAACGTGCTCTATGTTTCTGACTGCGCTGTGCCCGTACTTGCTAATAACCCATGTATTGTGCGTTTGATAATGCTCACAGTCACCATCAGTTTACAAGGAAACAAGCTTTATACCAAAATGATGACAAATTTTATGTATAACTGTGTATGTGCTTCATTTTTTCCTTATCTTGTATTATAATGCACCGTATTGTAACTTATTGTCTTGTACTGTACTGTCTATTTACCCGGCTTTCTTTTAACTTTGTTACCACCAACCTGCCTAGGGACTACAGATGTAAACTAGCCATTGGCTATAATCTGGCATCTTTACATGTAAATGTTCATCAAGATGCGCTGTCCCTGCTACTTAAAATAAATAATAAATTAAAAAAAAAAAAAATATATATATATATATATATATATTTCAAAAGACAGAACTTTGGTATATTTCTGGGAATATGGAATGTTAGGTCGGTGGAACATCAGCTCTTTAGGGCGCCACCTTTAGTCAGAAAGTTATCTACCCAGCATAGTACCAAACCAAACTCTTCATTTCTTTGGTACATTGCTGGGGATGGCCAGTACTTGCATCCAGCCTACAGTGCCCCCTGGAGGCGAATTTTTCCGAGTTTTGATGTTTAAAATCATTTACACTGAAAATACTGCCATTGAGATTTTACTAATACTACCAATGTACCCCAAAGGACTATGTATCCAGAGAATTTCAGATCTCCGTCTTGATGGCTAAACAAAATAATGCCACCGAAACATAGGCACAATCTGCTATGAAATGGTTCATTTTGAGTTTTCCTCCTACTTTGGCTCCATCTAACTTGAAAATGTACATACTACCAAGGAAATTCTTAATATTTGAAAACAGAGCTCCAAAAGCACAAAAAACAGCATTTATCACCATGGAACATATCTGGGTTACTGAGAAAATATGCCAAACATGCACCAAAATCAAGACCATCTTTCCAGCCATCCATTGCACGAACCCAGCAAGATACAAGGAATATTAACTGAAAATGATAGTTTTGTAGTGAGTAAACACATAATAAAGCATTCTAGTTTGGTATATGTCTGGGATATTATTTTATCCAGATTGTCAATTTTTACCAGATTTCTCAAATAATTCCAGCTCAATAACATAGTTACCCAGCTTGATGGTGCTAATGTCAATCCAGAAAGTGTGACAGGTCATGATAAAAGTATAACACATCCGGTACTGTGTACCCTTAAGTCATAATAATTGATGTAAAATGTGGTGTGGTGAGCCACTTCAGTTTTCGGCAGGCGCCACTGGCAGATTTCTTGAGATACGAACCTAAAAATTTGGCTTTTTCTGTGAGACTACCATATCTACCCATCTGCCAAGTTTCATTCAATTTCAGGGGGGTCAACTCCTCAACTTCTTCAAAAAGTGCCATTTTCTCACGGAATGGCTCTTAAATTTGTCGTACAGAGAAATAAGAACAGTGCAATCAAATATCAAAAGTTAAATTCTCCCATCAAGCTAAACAAATGCTCAATAGCTTGGTTCATTGGCACGTCATTCAAAAAAAATATATATATATTTCTGAACTGTCTCTTCCATCACAATTTCAGGCATAGACAGGTCATTCCTTTGGATGACATTTCCCTTTCTGATCAAACTCAGCATAAGCTTGCTATATGGCTAGCAAGAAGAGAGCCAAACTACAAACCCCATTCCAGTGAAGCTGGGACGTTGTGTAAAATGTGAATAAAAATAGAATGCAGTGATTTGCAAATCTCATAAACCCACATTTTATTCACAATAGAACATAGACAATATATTTGATGTTGAAAGTGAGACATTTTACCATTTCATAAATAATATTAGCTCATTTTGAATTTGATAGCAGCAATAAATCTCAAAAAAGTTGGGATGGGGCAACAAAGAGCTGGAGAAGTAAAGGGTACTAATAGCTGGAGGAGCATTTTACAACTAATTATGTTAATTGACAACAGGTCAGTAACATGACTGGGTGTAAAAAGAGCATTGTAGAGAGGCAGAGTCTCTCAGAAGTAAGGATGGGCAGAGGTTCACCAATCTGTGAAAAAACTGAGTCTAGAAATTGTGGAACAATTTCCTCTATGTAAAATTGCGAAGACTTTGAACGTCCCACCATCTGCAGTAGGCAATATCATCAAAAGTTTCATAGAATCTGGAGAAATCTCTGTGCGCAAGGGGCGATTCCATAGGTCAATATTAGAGATGTAATGTTCGCGAACGAGTCGAGTCTTTTAAACGGCTCTTTTAAGTGAACGATGAGAACCGATTCGAAGTTGCCAGCCGTTCGTTTGCGAGCCATTCTTATATGCAAATTGCCCACGCTGCCTTCATGTGTCACCTGTGTGCCCCATGAGTCTGAGTTGTCTACGCTGCCTTCACGTGAACGACATCTCTCATTTTCAAATGACATCTCCGAGTTTGAGTTGTCCACAGCACGCTCCATTCACGTGAACGCAGGTATATCTGCGCAGCTAACTTAGGGGAGGAGAATATTAGTGAGCGCCGCCCCACGAATACGGGGTTGCATTAGTGCCTAAGGCACGGGCAGCTTACACATCTGGATAGGCATTATCAATGCTGAAAAGTATATAGAGGTTTTACAACAACGTCTCTTCAGAGAAGGCCGTGCACATTTCAGCAAGACAATGCTAACCCACATCCTGCATCCATCACAACTCCATGGCTTCGCTGTAGAAGAGTCTGGGTGCTGAAATGGTCTGCCTGCAGTCCAGACCTTTCACCAACAGAAAACATTTGGCGCATCATGAAACGAAAAATCTGGCTCAAAAGACCCGGGACTGTTGAGTAACTAGAATCTTACATCCAACAAGAGTGGGACAACATCCCTCTTCCAAAACTCCAGCAATTGATCTCCTCACCACCCAGACATTTACAGACTGCCGTTAAAAGAGGAGGGAATGCTACACAATGGTAAACATGGCCCTGTCCCAACTTTTTTGAGATGTGTTGCTGCCATCAAATTCAAAATGAGCCAATATTTTTCAAGAAATGGTAAAATGTCTCACTTTCAACTTCTGATATGTTGTCTTTGTTCTATATAGTGAATAAAATGTGGGTTTTGAGATTTGCAAATCATTGCATTCTGTTTTTATTCACGTTTTACACAACATCCCAACTTCATTGGACCTGGGGTTTGCACTACTTGGAAATAAAGGGGCAACAACTCACTTCAATTTATTGGCCTGCTCTCCTTTCTTACCATGAAATTCTTTAATAATGTTGGGGAATTTTCAAAAAACAGGTAAATTTGGGGGGAAAGTTCCGGTAATTATCACCTATTTTCCATGAAATTCTCGGACCTGTAAAATGAAGCGTCACCGAGGAGAGAATCCATGGGTGAATCATCAGATAAACAGCCATCAAAGTTGGCACTTTGCGATTGGAGATAACTGAATTGGGGCCATGTTTCAGGGCTAGTAATAGAAAAAATTTTGTGAAAAATGATACTTGCATATTACAGGGCATCTAGCACAAGGTATATGAGTAGGAAGATATTCCATGTTGGATAGGGTAGAGCGGGGTAAGATGTCCCCCTTAAGCAGGATTTATCATAACTGAAGGTAAACAACATGACTTAATAATTTTTTTGCTTGAATGGATATTATGTATAGTTGGCTCCCACATCTAGAAAGATTTATGACACAGTCACTATAGAAATATTTTTAAATGTTTAATTACTTTTTTTTTTTTTTTTAAAAAGGTCATCTTACCCCACCCCTGGGGTAAGATGCCCCCCATGGGCATCTGTTTTATGTTATCTAGAATAACTTGTAAAGCCTAATACATACTGGTTTTACTGAATATACGAGTAATTATCATATTATAGCTGTCTTAATTGGCAGGTACACATCATACAAAAGATCGACATCTTTTCAGAAATTTCCTTGCTGAAGAAATGGGGAAAGAAAAAGGTACATTCTTCTAAACTTAACTTTTTATTAACTGACTAAACACTAAGGCACAAGTGATGGCAAGGTACTGTTGGCATTAAATGCATAAATGCAATAGATGGTTATATCTTGTGGACTACTAAAAAATATGAGGCAACACATTAGATAAACATATAGCAGTATGGAACGTATATAAGTATCCATGAAAAGTCTTTAAAATGAAGAGTGACCATAATGCATTTCACCCAATATATTTCTTTTTAGGTCCTTATGGGTTTTGATGCATGTATGATTTATTATTGTGTAACTCCATTTGGCCCTACTTTTAACATGTATTGATACACTTAACTTTCCATTCCCAAGTTCTTTATAAAAATCATCATGTCTGATATATATTTCCTATAACTAGAACATAATTTTTTAGAAAAAAACTCATAAAACAGAATGAATACGACTCAAAATGGGGTAAAATGCCTTCCTTCCTGAGGGGCATCTTACCCCAAACCAAAAAGGGCATCTTACCCCCAGCACTGCCATAATGGTTTTGGCTCATTAACCCCAATTTCTCCTATTATCACCACACAGCCTTTAATACATAGAGAAGGCATCAGAGAGTTACACTGACATGTCCTGCAGACTCCTGAAGCATTCAAATACTTATGGTAAAATGATTCATTCCAGTATTTTGCTTGTTTAACGTAATGTCTGACGATTATTATAATATATATATGAGCCCCTGAGAACAAAAGTGGGCTAACTCCAGATTTGTCTTTTTTTAAGTTCTAATCTTAAAATGATTCCTTAGTGGTCTATCTGTTAAATACAAATATGGATTAGCTTGGTGTAGTTGCAGTACTTTACAATAGGCTGGTTATATGTTCCATACTTCAAGAACGCATAAAATGCTCAGTGCAATTGTTATCCTAAATGAAAAATGAAAAAAACATTAGTTGGATCACTCTTGTTCTAAGGGGCTCATATATATATATATATATATATATATATATATATATATATATATATATATATATATATACTCAGTCAAAAAAGAAACTTCACACTCGTTTGGAGGTCGATAAGTTGAACATACAAGAAAAGTGGTTTTAAATAATGATTTAATTCCATTCTGTACCCATTAAGGACGGTGTACCATAAAAATCATGTTCATAATGTAACCAGTTCCACCAGAAATGCTACGGAAATGTAAGAGAGTAAAAATGGTAAGTTACAACTTGATGAAAGCATGTCAATAGCGCGTGATGCCCTCCATGAGCGTTCACAATTAACGTCTCCTCATGGATTGAATGATGCGTCTGAACACAGCTTGGGGGATGCGTCGCCATAAATGAACCAACATGGCACCAAGTTCCTGCAAATTCTGTGGAGGGTTCCTTACTTGACGGAGTCTTCTGCCCAACACATCCCATACATGTTCTATGGGATTAAGGTCGGGAGACCTTGAGGGCCACTCCATGACATTGATGCCAGCATTCCAAAGAAAATTCCGCGTTAAATTGGCCGTATTAGGTCTGGCATTATCGTGTTGGAATGTCAGACCTGGGCCATGAGCTGCCACGAATGGCAAAAGCTCTGGAATGAGCACTTGATCTCTGTATCCTGCAGCAGTTAGGTTTCCTTGAATGACCATCAGTCAGGAACGGGCAGGACCATTAAAGGCACCCCAAACCATAACACTACCGCCCCCAAAACGGTCCACTTCCTGCACACAACACTGGGCATTGCGTTCACCGCGTCTCCTCCAAACTCTAACTCTCCCATCAGCGAAGTGCAAAGTGAAATTGGATTCGTCACTAAAAACGACCCTATTCCAATCACGCTGAGTCCATCTCAGATGTCGTTGTGCCCAGAGAAGCCGTTGACATCGGTGTAACTGGGTTAAAACTGGTCCACGATATGGCCGACGTGCATGGAGACGAGCAGTGCGCAGGTGATTACGTATGGTTTGGGCAGTCACACGACCTCTAAACAATTCATTCCTAGTGGACGTTGCAGTGAGAAATCGACACGCAAATGACGAAGACGATTTGTCGGTCTTCTGCTTGTGTCGTCACACGTAGTCTACCCGAACGAGGTCGGTCTGCTGTGGTGCCAGTTTGTTGGAGACGTGTCCGAAGATCATGGATAGTCCGTCGACTGCATCTCATAACCCTGGCAACGTCAGTGACCGACGTTCCCGTATTCAGCATGCCAATGGCACGTTCACGTTGAATGTTTGACAGTCGTGGCATTGCAAATCAACGGATAATTGACTGTAAGAACTTGTTTTTCCGAGATGTCACTCTACCGTGCTAACGTGGGCTCAATTGCACGTGTCTCATAAGGTCACGTGACTAGGAACACGAGGAAACGTGCTTTTACCTTGATGTATGCTCGCACGTGCTGCATGCTTGTGCACGTCGGAGTTGCTGTGTGTCATGATGTCTTTGACAACGCATTTACCCCTAATAATAATAATAATATCTCTTGTATTAAGTTTCAAGAAAATATTTTGAAATTTATGAGTGTGAAGTTTCTTTTTTGACACTACACTACTTTCAGAGGGAAATATTGTACTTTCTACTCCACTACTTTATACTACTTAGATAATCTTATAAAATTACACTGCAGTGTTAAGGATTAAACCAGTGGCTCCCAAACTGTTTGGCTTCTGGGCGCTTACAAAAAATTTGCGTCTATTTAAGTCTCTGTCACATTTCAGATGTCTATAAGTAGTTTACAGTTCCACCAAAGAGACATTTCCCTTCACATGACTTCAAATAAATAACTGTTTCAGGTCCAAAGAGGTAAAAAATCTCCAATATTCCAACAATTCAAAAAAGAGAAAAAAAATCTGAAAAATTAATCCAAATTTATGTCGCAGAACTACCCAATCCATCATCTCACAACCTCTCAGATTTATTCTGTGACCCTTTCAAGGCAGTTCAAACCAGCTCCACATTGAATGCTGGTTCTGCCTTCACTCAGCAGCATAAACAATGTTACATTTATTTAATACATCAGCCACAGTACAATTTTCTGTAAAACCAGTACTTCAATACCTTACTTTTACAGAAGTAGGATTTTAGATGCAAGACTTTTACCTGTAGTTAAGTATTTTTACTCTATGGTATTGACATTTTCACTTCGGTCAAGAATCTGAGTAGTTCTTCCACCACTGTTTTTATTCATGTAAAAACTTATCTGTACAAGTAATCCTCCATTGTCTCATTGCTCATAATGACTGAGCACCAGTGTGAGTTAGCGTTAGATATGACATTTTATCCCACAAATGTTTAAAATTTGGCGTGATATAACCCATTAGATACAGGTCTGGTGTTACACACGTGCGATTTTTATACGGTCTATGCGTGTGATACAGCTTTCCAGTGGCGAACCGTGAGCCCTACAGCTGGGCCTTCACCTCAGCCATCACCGCCGAGAAAAGACGTCATCACGGAAAAAAGCAACATTACGATGAATTGAAAGGGTTTAGTTATTTTGAGAATTTGTACTTTACTTGAGTTTTTTTTTTTAACCAGGACTTTTACTCTACTACATTTAAAACATAAAAAGTATACATCGTTACTTTGACACTGGCCAATTCGTTACAAATTAAAATATGAATGTAATTCATCATTGAAGGATTATCTGGATTTGGCGTGTTCGAGAAGAACAACGGTACTTGGCAGGGTATCTTTGTGCAGATGTGTCCGCCAGCAGACATGGAGCTGAAAATTTATGCACGCAGTTACAATATTCTATCACTAAATGGCGCACCCGGATCAGTTATTGAATATTCACAAGCAAGCCCGAGCTGGAACACGATTTAGAATATGGACGAGTTCACTCCAATCCCAGTATTTCAGGAATTTCCTGAGTTTAACTCTTCTACTATGCCTGATGTGCAAACTGCTGAATATACTTGCCCATACTATCAATCAAACAGTAAAAAAAAAAAAAAAAAAACTTTTGCTTGAGAAACAATCGTTGTCCTCTGTAGCAACCACTTCAGCTAGTGAGTCCATGGTATCCAAATTAGTAGTAAAGAAAAATCAGTTTTTTGAAGAAAAAATTCGACATGGTATTGATCCTATGTCATTCTACTTTTAATTATAGTCAATTATAGTGGTTTTTTAAACCGCCAGTAAACTCAAAGAAGAAGAAGAGGTAGAAGTGTATAAAGCAGAGATTGCCTGTGTTTTTTGAATAATTTAATTCACCTGAAAGTTGATTAAAGTGAACAAGGAGAGGACAATGTGTGGTTGTTTTGTTTCTTTCTATGTGTACTATGAAAAATACTTTGTACTTGTACTTTTGATACTTAAGTATATTTTTTTCACAAGATACTTTTGGTTTAATTTACATTTAATGTGAGCTACTTTAAGACTTTTACTCAAGTAATTTTCTAATGGGTGACTTCAACTTTTACCAAAGTAACTTTCAGTTATGGTACTTCTACTTTTACTTAGGTTTTTTTTTTTTTTTTTGAGTACTTTATACACCTCTGGTGTTTTCTCACAGCCCGTTGTCCACAGATAGCGCTGATAATTTTCCGTCTTGAAATACCTTTCCACTTTCTCAACCTTTTCTTTTAATTCCGGTTCTGGAGTTGGTCTTCCGTTTTTTTATTATTTGAAGTTTTATTTTTTGAAGTTTTTCTATGAAAGGCCGCCTTGAAAAAGGCGATGGTATCAAGCTAGCCACAACGTCGCTCCGCCATCTCTGTCTCTCACCTGCCCTCAGCACTCAGATTACAATGTTCGGACTTCACGAAGGCCTAAGATCTTTTGTTTTTGTCCCGCCCACTTAAAATCAAACCGTGATCGGTCAATTTGCCTCTCAATCTCCAAACCAAGACACATAGGGTGCGTTTGAGCGTGTCTGCAAGGTCTGTGGCTGTGTCGCACTGTAACATGACACGTTTCCTGTGGCAGTTCGCATCTGCTCGAACAGCTAGCTGAAATTGCAGCGCAGCTCATCACGTGAAACATCACGAGACTTCTCCGCCAGAAAAGAATGGCAACTTACTTGGCAACGCTGGAAGTAATCGAGGAGATGGATGCTCTGGACATTCCTCTCCTTATTTATGGACTTATCTATGAGAATTTTGACAGGAGACGAAGGTATGTAAAATATGACTTGACACTGTGTGCATATTTGTCACAAATACCGGCTATTTCTGTTTCTTCCTTATTTTCTGAATGTCAGAGAAGTTACGTGTTCGCAAAAAAATGAAATGTACTTGTATCGCATTTGTCAAATGAAGGCAGTAAATGGTTTGATCGAAGCTGCTGGTGGCTTGGGAGTCTCAATATTTTTGTATATATTAGGTAAATTCCGTGCACTTTGTCTGTTTGATGCTTATGCATTGGCGCCACCTACAGGTTACATCCTGAACGTAAGGTTGTGTCGTGTAATGGTTAGTATACACGTGAATTACATTATTATTATTCTTATTAAGACGTACAGTCCAAGTTCGTCATAAAATGCTTTCTTTACCCTGGGATATTTCCAAGTTAGCTTGGGTTCTTGGTTTCAGACTTGCAAGCAAAGAATACATGACAGCAAGAGTAATAGATAATGTGAATATAATGTGTTTGTCGGGGCAGTGTGATGTTTTGAGCGGAACCTGCTGGTACAGTCTCAGCACCTATTGGCGACAATGCACACAAGTTGCTCGATTACAAACATCCATGTGGAAACTCATGTGCCAACACATGCACATGCTGTTCCTACTTGATGTTGGCATTGTTAAGTACTTACACTCTTTTGGGGCCTCCGTGAACATTTGCCACGCATTTGTGAAAAGGTCCCCTACGAATGATGGGTCTGCAAAATGCAGTTTCTCATTGCAGTTAATAATAGCGCACAAACAATAATAATTCCTCAGTATTGGTCTCAAATGTAGAAATATGACAACAGTTTGTGGGTACCACAATGCTGTAGATGGTATAAAAACTCAAGTGTTTTGTAGATTGTACTTACCTGATTGGTGTCTTTGAAATATGTCCTCTGACACAAGCATTTCAACAGAATCGATACCATCGCTCAACTAGATTTTTCTTTGTGCTGCCATTTTGACAATATAATCACTTTTTTGATGTTTATATACCTTTCTCCTGCCCTCCAGGTGTTACCAAAGCCCCAGTCAGTACCCTAAAGTGATGTATTACCCTGTGCTCTGTTTTTCAGGTTCCATCTGCTGATTCCCAACGACATACTGGATCGAAGCGTTTATTAGAACATGGCCTTCAAAGTTAACTGCAATGAAGGGAGACCATCTTGCCAATTAAGCTTTACTCTTGCTTCCCATTTTAAATGGAGCTGTTATATTAAGTGAGTTACATACAGAGACCTGAAACTAATACATTTTGCCTAATTCTTCATTACATGTACCTCTTGCCTAATAGAATGAGCCCGTTTGCCTGCTTTCCACCACTGCAGACACTTAAGCTTGAAAATGTGCCAGAGTATGATGATAAACCAACACTTTAGTGTCCTTCAATTTCCATAGGCTCTTTGCTGCTCTGTATTTTCCTTTTCTACACTCAAGCCATTGGTATTCTTTTGCCCCACATGATAAATTGAGTGAACTCTGTACCTTTACAATAAAATGCACTGGGATCCCCACTTTTAAAAACCAGAGGAGAGGACATCTGCATAGTTCTCAATTGTTAAGGGAATTAAATGTGAATAAATGTTAGTGTTGTAAATGGTATGGTGTTGGATATTATATGCAAAATGTTGTCAATCACCAGAAGGAAGGTGGCTGAGGTATGATATAGAAGGTAGCCTCTTTATGATCTAATTAGAGATGCCACTTTGTGTTTTATGTATTCGTGATTTTTACAAAGCTTTGTTTTTTTTGTTGATGTTTGGGTTTTTTCTAGGTTTTTTTTTTTTGTTTGTTTTCATGTTGTGGAAAATTGTTTTTATTTTATCATGATTTCTTAGGCTGTATGTATCTTCTGTTAAGTGTGGACCCCAGGCAGAGTAGTTGTTGCCCTGGGTAATGGCTTATGGGGACCCTAATAAACTAAACCAAACTGAACTCCAGTTTTGTGTCACTCAAGTCTTTTTCCATGGTCAACAAGGGAGTTTTTCATTACCAGGGCTTCCTTTGACCTCCTAAGTTACTACTTTAACCATGAAGTTGATGTGTGCAACAAAAACCTCCAAGATATGTAACCGTTTGGCATGGGGCAATCTGAAGATGATCATTTACTTCAGAAAGATATTGTGCATTTTGCATCCAAATTACAGAACTTAAATGACCCTCCTATGGTGACAATGATGTAGAACTAATGCATATTGCAGATGGGAGGGGAACATGAGTGCACGCCTTATGTATTTCAACTAGCAGAAATAATCAATGACCACCTTTTAGTCCTCTTACATCTGTGTTTTTGTAGGATGCAGAATATTGTGGGATTGCATGAATAATTCAAGAATGATGTGGCATTTGCTTGCCCGTGCCAATTATTTGTTCATCTTGATGATACTGCCAAGATTTTTGGTTATCCGCTTACTCAGTATCCCTCCAATGAACATTTGTGTCCCATCTACCCTGCACTATGGCCCCTAAATGGGCCCAGTTAAATGGAGACATTTATGAGAGTAGATGTATATCACAAAAGTCAATGACTTCTCATCAGGATCTGCCTCTCCCTAAAATCAAGGTTTAAAGAATAAAGGGCCAAACATAGCAAGTGCAGTGAGTAGGCAAAAGAAAAACAAAAATGGAATTTGAATAAGATGCAGACTGATGCATCATTGTTTCAGCCAAGCAACATAATGTCAGCATGGATGAATCAACCACAAAAAGGGTTTCACATCTTTAAAAGACTTGATAGTTACACTGGGTAGTTAAGGAAAGCAGAGAATTATTATTTGACAACTGAATATTTGAAGACAGGATGCGAGTAGGAAATCGTACGCTGACAACTTTGTGAGACAATGCTGAAAATGACATACTGTCCAGCTTCTTGAGTTTTATTCCAGTGGACACATCACCATAATGACACTGACTTTCATAGACAATGAAATTGTCTACATAAACAAGCTTTGACAGGAGAAGCATCCCGTCTGATTATGAGAGTCGTTATTATACAATCACCATTGAGGTTATTCTAGAATAAACTTGGAAGATGTACAAAGTGATGTAGAGCAAAGCTGTATGTAACACACGGGAATATTTGCCAGGAGTAGATATGAATTGAATAATAATGCACACGACTGAAGAAAATAAACCATAAAAACAAGGACCTGGATGTTCACTCATGCATAATACTTCAGTCAATTCTTTAATAGGTTTAATTCACTAATATTGAGCGTCAATCTCATTGAAGTAACACGTCAAAGTGGAATTGTTACATTTCCAAGCGCAAGCGTAGCCATGTGATATTGGCAACAAATACAAGTCAGATCTAACAACATCTGAAGTTCTTATTCAAGATTTCAATCAATTACATTGTAACAATTGAAATATTGATTGAACAACATAAATCTCTTCCTTCATTCTCAACGTATTTTCCTACACAATGAAAAATACTCTATAGCGCGGGCAAACAGGTATAAGGACAAAAAGAAATCTATGAATGAAGTACTGCACTACAATTGTTCTTCCATCAGGTAGCGCTATCAGCATGACTTATCACCTATTACAAACGCGGATCCTGTCTTCCCTGCACCGTTCTCTTTGTTCCTTTGTAAACTCTGCAGCCGAGCGCAGCACCTCTGCAGAGTCTGCAGAGATGCGCAGATTTTTGGTCGCGCCTTTGTTACATATTTCCTGTCAAAGGTCACGCAGCCGGGGTGCTCGAACGATTTTCTGCAAGATCCTGCAGCTATCGCAGGGTTTGGAGGGCCTATCGCGCAACTTCGGCAAGATTCTCGCGTAATTTTTCGGGAATCTCGCGCAGCCGGCTTACTTGCAGACGCACTGGAAAGCACCCATAGCTTTATGCATAGCTTGGCCTTCCCCTGGATTCATGAAGTCCTAACCAATTAATGAGCCAGCCGACCGGAGCAATTCTGATTGGATAACATGTTTTCAGGACAGTAACCCTTTCATTGCTGATGTGAACTTGACAGTAAGCTTAACTTAAAACATAGATGAGAGAAAATGTATTCAGTGTATTTTATTAAATTAAATGAGATAAAATAATTATTTTTTTTTTTATTTCTATTTAATACTCCTATTTTTTGGTCCAGATTTTTTTAGGCCTTCTCTGAAGGCATAAAGGGCCCTGAGGGTTCCCCTCTGCAGCTTTCTGGCGTCCCGATTAATCAGACTCCGATCATTGGCAAACAGGGTAACGTTACCAATCCTCCTGCTGGTAACCGCTAACCATCGCTAGCGTTGGTTTCTAATTTGCGGTTTATTCAAATCAATAGGATTAATAATTCGCTAGCAAGCATGCCATCGCTTTTGCCATTATATTAATAAGTTAGACGAGTCATTGTTATCGTGCAAAACTAGAATTTATTGATTTAATGGCGAAAAGCGTTAGCATGGTAGCTTGGTAATTATTCATCCTGTGGACTTAAATAAACGGCCAACTTGAATCTAATGCCTTTCTTAAATTTTCCAAATAGGAGGGGGCTAACATTTACGGGATAAACAGGATCTCAAATTCGTGAGCCCGAGATGTCAAATTTATGAAACTCCAGTGGTAATTTTTGTTTCACGTTATTCCTCGACCAAGGCTTGGAATAAATGAAAATTGTGACTCTCGTCTCATACATAATTCGATATCTTGGGCTCACTCATTAGAGATCCTCTATTTATACTAAAATGCAAAGCCATAGATGCACTTTAGCGTTCATTCGTAGACACCTGACTCAATTTAATTCAGAAACACTGTGGGAAAGAAGCTAAAGTGTATTGAACTAGCTAGATTGCTACTTACAGGAGCCTTGACCGTTTGTGGCAACAGGCAGACGACGTTTAGCTAAGGTCAATGTCAATGGTATGGCCCACTTTACTTTAGGGGTGTCTGAAATCATATTATAAGATTCTTCCAGGCATGAATATAAGAAATATAATGTAATATCTCTTATGATAGGTAGGATAAGGATAAATGTTTTGAACCCCCCAATCTGTTGTTTTTACCTCTTTTAGGGGGGTTAAAGTCTTAATTAGGGGGGTCATACCCCCCCCAATCCCCCCCGAAATTCGAACCATGCCTCCGGCGCGTCTTACCCAACTCTTCCCTACGTTAGCTAGGTTTAATTTGACCGTTTTTTTCTGAGTGTAGGCTGGCCTGATCGCAGTACCTTTCTTACGCACGCAGTTAAGAATAAATTATTAAATTGTTATATTTATCTTGCCTATTTGCTGTTTAAGCGAGAGATTCATTACTTTCAGTTGCTTATATTTCAGATTATAAAATTTAGCCAGTGTATTTGTTAACTTTTAAATGCCGAACCTATTTTCAGCGAAATTGTGTGGAGAACATCCCCGATTATGTAGCCTATTTGTTTACAGTCCTTAGGTTGGCTTGGCTAATCTGCATATGAGCTGTTCTTCGCAGTTAAAAGGACTAAATAATGGCGGTGCGTGGAAGGGACACCATGGACTTTGGCTCACGTATCTTTGCTCAAGCAGAATTTGATGCTTTAAATCTGCCTGTTCGGTAGTCTGTTTAAATATTCTTTAAATGCGCAGACGAGCGCTTTTGAGAGCAGCCTTTGTTTAATAGAATATTATGGCGCTCAGTAAGGTGCAGCAGACTGAGGTCCGGGGGGGCCGGGGAGAGAGTCTATTATGACGGCATGTCAGTGTCACTGGGCTTCGTTCTATGTCGTCACTCCGCATGTCAGTTTTCTTACAGATGAACGCCTCGAAGCTGCTATTCCACATGTGACTTCGGCGAACTAGGTTCGACGAAGATACAGCAGCGAAAAGAAGCTAAAACCGAGCAGTTGAAGAATTGTACGTATCCAGAACATGTTGACACTTCATGTTTATCAGCACACTTGCTGCTCTGAGGGTTTAAAAACTAAAATCGCATAAATTTACCCATGGAATCCTGGGGTAAACGTTGCCGTCTATGTAAACTGTGAAGCATGTAGCAATAACGTTTATACTTACTAAGTTTGTTAAACATTAAGAATTAATTACATCTTATTTTTTGGTAAAAGAAACGGATCATATGAAATTTACATTGTGGTCCTTCAAGGTTCTAGTGCTAATTTAATTAGAGTTGTGTAGCATACCTGTGACAGGTTTGTGTTGGGGCTTTGGGACTCTCAAACTTATCTGCGATTATGATGTCGATTGTCGATCATTTTTAATGCAAGACTGATTTTCTTTGATGTAATCAATGTGTTTCGACTTAATGCAGATAATCGCAAAAATGGGGCAGAAACAAAGCAAGAGAAAGCCTGCACAAGAACAGACAAATCTTCAGGTAAATTCCTAATAGTATACGGAACTGGTAATGTGTCCACTTGTGAATTGGGGGCTTAGTTATTTCTGCAGATTGACCTTTTGAAGTCAAGACAGCTGCTTTGTCCATCTAACCGCACTTGCAGTTTTGTGGTCTTGAGAGCGAGTACATGCGCCATCGAGTCACGGTGGAAAACTGCCACAATACTGGCAATGCCCAAACTGAGGCGCACTTAATCCGAACTTTACTAATACTTATCCTGATACCGCTCCGGAGCAAGATTTTACGGCTCTGTGTATCCCACGAGGCATCTGGATTTTTTTATTATGCAGAAAAGAGTGGTTATTAAATGTCCCCCGATCATATCACCAAGTTACCCGTTATCAGCCATTTCTAAATATTCCGTTTGTGGACATCTCAAGGGAAGAGACAACCCTGAATAATGGAGGAACTGATTAAGTGGTCGGCTGAAACTGATTGGTCCGTCTTACCTATGGGCAGTAACTTTCCGAAGTGATTTCACAAAGAAACATTTTAAAATGGCTCGTAATGGCCAATAATCTGTGCACCTGGTGACATGATTGGACTCCTTTGAGCTGACGCGCGAGGAAATGTTCTGATGTGCATAAAATTATATTAAGTTACTGAACCTTTTTTCCTCATTTATGCTCCATCTCTGGGGCAACAGCTGCATTGGCACCCATTCATGCAGGAATACCTTTCTGGGCGCACCCCATTAAACAGGGAGTTAGTGAAGCACTGGCCCAGTCCCAGTCTCCTTTTATCACCTTGAAGACGCTGAGACATGTTAGGCTATGCACCATTGCAGGTTTAGGACTTTTCATTTTACATGTTTTCTAGTTTTGTGGCTAAGGAGGCATGTAGAATGTAAAATAAAATGTCCAAACCCACAATTGTACCATCCCAATTCCAAAATAGTTGGGACAAAGTGTAAATTGTGAATAAAATCAAAACGCAATGGCTTTCAAATCACACCAGCCAGTATTTTTTTTTTTTTAATAAAAATTTGGCATCTCCAATCCCACCCGAATCTGGAATGCCCAACTGGTGAACTATGTACAAGGCTTGCTCGTATGCGACCCCTTGCTGCCAATTCAGGAGAGTGTAGACAGTTCGCGGCTCTCCTCTGAAGCACGCGCCTGTCACCCACCGCTTCTTATACACTCATTGGTTGAATCTTCGCAAGTTCAGAACGAGGGCGGAGGATACCCGACATGACCAGGCTTAGAATCTTCCTGACGAGTGCCCATCTGGCCAACAGGAGGCGCTTTGAGCAACGAACAAGGCAACTATTGTAATCCCTTCCGGCAGTCCCTTCCCAATTTGCAGCCCTGTAGCACTATAGCCAATTGTGCGCTACTCTGAAAAAGCTGCCGACCACTGCTGGCTGGTACGAAGCAGGGCACCAGCCAGTATTTTATTCACAATAAAACAGAGATAACAAAGCAAATGTGTTGAAACTGAGAAATTTTACAATTTTATCCACAAAATGTGCTCATTTCAAATTTGATGGCTGCTACAGGTCTCAAAAAAGTTGGGACAGGGGCCTGTTTACCATGGTTTAGCATCCCCTCTTCGTAGGCATCTGGGTATTGAGCAGACAAGTTTCTTGAGTTTAGCCATTGGAATTTGATCCCACTCTTGTTTAATACAGGCTTCCAGCTGCTGGAGAGTTTTGGGTCTCCTTTGATGGACTTTTCGTTTAATTATGCGACAAATGTTTTCAATCGGTGAAAGATCAGGATTGCAGGCAGGCCAGTTCAGCACACGGACTCTTCTACTACGAAGCCATGCTGTTGTAATAGCTGCAGTATGTGGTTTTGCATTGTCCTGCTGAAATACACAAGGCCTTCCCTGGAATAGATGTCATCTGGAGGGGAGCATATGTTGCTCTAAAACCTTGATATACCTTTCAGCATTCATGGTGCTATTTAAAACATGCAAGTGTCCCACACCATATGCACTAATGCATCCCCATACCATCAGAGATGCTGGCTTTTGAGCTGAACGGTGATAACAGGAGGGGTGGTCTTTCTCCTCTTTAGCCCGGAGGGCACAACGCCCATGATTTGCAACAAGAATGTCAAATTTGGACTCGTCTGACCACAGGACACTTTGCCACTTTGCTACAGTCCATTTTAAATGAGCCTTGGCCCACAGAACACGGCGGCGCTTCTGGATCATGCTCAACAATGGCTTCCTTTTTGCATGATAGACTTTTAGGTGGCGTCTGTGGATAGCAAGGCGGACTGTGTTTACAGACAGTGGTTTCTTTAAGTATTCCTGAGCCCATTTAGTAATGTCAATGACAGAATCATGCCAGTGAGTGATGCAGTGGGTCTGAGGGCCCGAAGATCACGGGCATCCAGTAAAGGCTTTCGGGCTTGTCCCTTACGTACAGAGATTTTTCCAGGTTCTCTGAATCTTTTGATGATGTTATGCACTGTCGATGAAGAGACTTTCAAAGCCTTTGCAATTTGACGTTGAGGAACATTGTTTTTAAAGTATTCCACAATTTTTTTCATGCAAACTTTCACAGGTTGGAGAGCCTCTGGCCATCTTTACTTCTGAGAGACTCAGCCTCTCTAAGACATCCCTTTTATAGCCAATCATGTTACACACCTGATGCCAGTTAATGTAATTACTAGGCAAATGTTCTTTCAGCTGATTCTCTTATATATTAATTGCTTTTTCAGCCCTTTTTTTGCCTGTGTCCCAACTTTTTTGAGACCTGTCGCAGCCAGAAAATTTGAAATGAGCTCATTTTGTGGACAAAAATGTAAAATGGCTCAGTTTCAACATTTGAAATGTTATCTCTGTTCTATTGTAAATAACATATTGGCTCGTGATCTGAAAGTCATTGCATTTTGATTTTATTCACAATTTGCACTTCGTCCCAACTATTTTGGAATTGGGGTTGTAAAGTGTTCCACAATTTTTTTACGCAAGCCTTCAAGGATTAGAGAGCCTCTGACCATCTTTACTTCTGAGAGACGCAGCCTCTCTAAGACATCCCTTTTATAGCTAATCATGTTACACACCTGATGCTAGTTAATGTAATTACTTGTTAAATGTCCTTTCAGCTGATTCTCTTTTATATTAATTGCTTTTTCAGCCCTTTTCTGCCTGTGTCCAAACTTTTTTGAGACCTGTTGCAGCAGAAAATTTGAAATGAGCTCATTTTGTGCATACAAATGTAAAATGTCCAAGTTTAAACATTTGAAATGTTACTTGTTCTATTATAAATAAGATATTGGCTCACGTGATCTGAAAGTCATTGTATTTTGATTTTATTCACAATTTACTCTTCGTCCCAACTATCTCGGAATTGGGGTTGTATATTAGATATCTTGGCGTTATTAAGGTAGTGTGATATATTGCAAAGTGCTGTCCCATTCCTGCTGATACCATTTCGAGTCCTTACAGCCTCAGACACTCAAGCAGTTACCAGCGGAGGGCTCAGGGCTTAAGACTTTAGGGTGGAGATGGGGATGGGGCCCTATTTCAAAATTTTATGGTAACGTGGTTTCTAGGCAAGTTTGGTTGATATTTAAGACGTCATATGATTCCTTGAAGGCCAAATACTGTCAGCAATGCGTCAAACCAAACTCACTCAATACTGGGGGGCAAAATAGTCACCAGCTCCATGTATTTCCAAAAGGGGTTTAAAGTGATTTGACTAATTATTTAAGTTAGCTGTAAATCAGCATGATTTTTCAAACAAACTATGATGGGATAATTGAAAACTGATACTCTATCGCACTTGAGAAAAAGTCTGCCTAAAACCATCGCGAGTATCCATCAACAAAGTATGAAAAACCGAGTCCCTCTAAGCGCTAGTTTGTTGTAACGTTGGTCACCTGCACCACAAGCTCTATAGGATAACTGCACTCTGCTCTCTTATCAGAGACGGGAAGAGGCGGAGGTACCTGTGAGAGATGGGGAGGCTGAGTCAGAGAGAAGGAGCACAGCGCTGCAGGTAGGTTTTATGAGCTGCAGGTGAGGTTTTATGAGCTGAGTCAGAGAGGGGTGAGGTGATGGGGTAAGGAGGGGTGAGGTGATGTTTTATGAGCTGTATGAGGGGTGAGGTGATGTTTCTGTCTGACAGTGAGGAGAGGGAGTGGATATGAGGATATGTGAACCTGTTTGGATTATATCAGGGGCTCTCAAACTTATTTCTCAAAGGTCCATATTTTATGATCGTTTAAGGTCAGAGGTCCGGAACAGAATAAGATTTACTTTTTTACTGATGTAACTTTTTTCCAACTCATTTTTCACAATTAAGCAACACACAAACATACACATGTCTAAGGAACAGACAAAATATGGTATGAGCTATATTAATTGTGGAAAATGCAGAACTGAACATGGAGACCTGAACATGGTCAGCACAACACTTTCTGGCCACTAACTTTTTTTTGTCACATTTTACTTTTTTCAACTCACTTATTACTTTTAAGCAACATACAAACGTCATAACAATCAACACAGTCAAAATACTTCCAAGCCTAGTGGGAGAAATGGCACTGTTTGTCTGCAATCAATTGCTTGAACCTTGGCACAAAAGGTGTGATTGCCAGCCGGAGATATTGATCCTAATGCAGAGGTGTATAGTAACGAAGTACGAAGTTACAGTACTTAAGTAGTTTTTTTGAGGATTTGAACTTTACTTGAGTTTTTTTTTTTTTTTTTTTTTAAACCGGGACTTTCACTTCTACTCTACTACATTTAAAACATAAAAAGTATACTTTTACTTCGTTACTTTGACACTGGCCACTTCTTTACTCGTTACAATTAAAATATGAATGTAATTCATCATATAAGGATGATCTGGATCTGGCGCGTTCGAGAAGAACAACGGTGCTTGGCAGGGTATCTTTGTGCAGATGTGTCCGCCAGCAGACATGGAGCCGCAAATTTATGCACGCAGTTACAATATTCTATCACTAGATGGCGCACCCGGATCAGTTATTGAATATTCACAAGCAAGCCGAGCTGGAACGCGGCTTAGAATATGGACGAGTTCACTCCAATCCCTGTTTTTGAGGAGTTGCCTGAATTTAACTCCTCAGCTAAGCCTGGTGTGCCAACAGCTCAATATACTTGCCCATAGTATCTATCCAGCAGTTCAAAAAAAAAAAAATCTCTTGCTACAGAAACAATCGTTGTCCTCAGTAGCAAGCTAGTTCAGCTACAGTGAGCCAACGGTATCCTAATTAGTAGTTAAGAAAAATCAGTTTTCTGAAGCAAAAATTCGACATGGTATTGATCCTATGTCATTCTACTATTAATTATAGTCAAATATAGTGGTTTTTTAAACCGCCAGTAAACTCAAAGAAGAAGAAGAGGTAGAAGTATATAAAGCAGAGACTGCCTGTTTGTTTTTTGAATACCTTCATTCACCTTAAAGTTGATTAGAAAGAACAAGGAGATGACAATGTGTGGTTGTTTTGCTTCTTTCTATGCATACTTTGAAAAATACTTTGTCCTTGTACTCGCACTTTTGACACTTAAGTATATTTTTTCACAAGATACATTTGGTATACTTAAGTACATTTAATGTGAGCTACTTTAAGACTTTTACTCAGGTAATTTTCTTATGGGTGATTTCAACTTTTACCAAAATAATTTTCAGTTATGGTACTTCTACTTTTACTTATTTTTTTTTTCCCGAGAACATACACCTCTGTCCAAATGTTCATTGGTCAAGCTGCTGCGGTCCTCGATACGCGAGATTACCGTTTTACGCGTGCACTGATCGACTCACTGACAGATCTGCAGCGCACTTGCACATTGCTGACACAATGTCAAGACAGCACTCTTTGAGTTCCTTTTTCTCGCCTTCTGCTCGGCTTGGTATGGGTCACGTTGTTCCCCAGACTGCTTAGGTAGCCAAGGTTGCAGTCGACAACCCAGACCCACTTCGGCAGTTTTTTTATGAAACCATATATTTTTGGCTACTTTAAGGCCGTTCAGTGAACTGAGTGAGCATTCTGATGCTCGCAGACGAGACTGACTGACGTGATGCATGAGATAGGTAGCAAGTTACGCTGTTACTTTGACCACCGCGATTTTACAAAATTAGATTTATAGAGTGTAATGCAGTATGAAACCAATATAGGAAAGTGACGATGAAGTGATCCATTCTCGAGAGTTGTTACCGTTATTGACTGAATTTATAAGAGACGTCGGCATTAGTTACAGCCAACTTCAGTAATCGCTGCTCGCCAAACATTGACGTTAGCTTTCCCCAAGAAGCTCTGCGATGTTGGAGCACAGCCATATTTTCTGGATGATAACCCCAGCGGTTTGTGCCCTAGATGGAATATTATAAATAAGATGTATTGTTGTGCTTCATTACTGACGTCATGGCGCGCGACTGCCCCACTTCTTAAAATAGCATTACAACAGTGTTTATAGTGCCTTCGGTCATTGACCGCAAAACTCATCGCGAATGACGAGGTCCGAAGATTCACATTATGTTTAATTACTACAGAACGGACTTCTCGAGTACTGTGAGGGGGGTGAATGATTGAGTGTTCGTCCCGCCCTACTCTGCCTCTGATTGGTTCTAACGCTAACGAGACCGTATTAGCGTGTACCAGTTGGCTACTAGTTGCTGTCATTCATGGTAGCGCTCTGCTCTCTCCTCTTCTGTGGGGGTGCTCCCCTGTGTCCCAGCAGCGCGCCCCCGCTGAAACGCAGAAGAGGAGAGGAGAGACAACGAGCCTAGTAAAGTTAATATGAGTTATCTTTGCTGGATCGACATGTCTGATCCCCAGTCACAGTGCATTCAACATTACTAACAATTTATGGAGCAGTTTAAAAAAAAAAAAACAACAACAAAAAAACGTTGTCGCGTTTTGCATTCATAACACAAGATACGGCCTGGGTCCGCACTGACTTGCCGTTCGGTCCGGATGCGGACCGGAGTCCGGACTTTGAGAAGCCCTGGATTATATATTAAGAGCCATTCCATGAGAAATTGACATTTGGTGCACAGTTTACCCCCCTGGAATAGAATGAAACTTAGTACATAGGTAGATGTGGGTGTCTCAAAGAAAAAAGCCAAATTTTTAGGTCCGTATCTCACTTTGCCTGCTGATGGTGCCACCTGGAAGCCACTTAAGTGGCTCAGTTTTGCTGTTGACACCACATTTTACATCAACTATCATGACTTAAGGGTACATAGTACCAAATACGTTATACTTTTATCATGACCTGAGACACTTCAAGTTCGGTTAGACTTCAGCACCACA
The DNA here is from genome assembly GCA_029692085.1 of Gymnothorax javanicus. NCBI lineage: Eukaryota > Metazoa > Chordata > Actinopteri > Anguilliformes > Muraenidae > Gymnothorax > Gymnothorax javanicus. Next base: position 9,340,206 of record CM056202.1, on the reverse strand, counting down.
GCAATGCCAAGCTGGATAACTACGTTATCGAGCGAGCATTATTTGAGAAATAACAATAAAAATTGAAAATGGGAATGGGAATAAAATAATATCCCAGACATATACCAAACTAGAATGCTTCTATTATGTGTTAACTCACAACAAGACATTTTCAGTGAAAACCTTGGTATCTTGTTGTGTTTGTGCAATGGATGGCCAGAAAGATGGTCGAAATTCATTTTTGGTGCATGTTTGCGGTATATTTTCTCTGTAACCCAGATTTGTACTGTGAGGGTAAATGCTGTTTGTTGTGCATTTGGAAGTCTATTTTCGGGAATACCAAGCATTTCTTTGGCAGTATCTACACCTTCAAGCTAGATGGAGCCAAAGTTATAGGAAAACTCGAAATTGACCATTTCATAGCAGATCGTGCCTATGTTGAGGTGGCATTATTTTGTTTACCCAGCAAGATCTGAAATTCTCTGGATACATAGTCCCTTTGGGGTATATCACAGCATTAGTAAAATCTCAATGGTAGTATTTTCAATGTAGACGATATTCATCATCTAACATCGGAAAATTTCGCCCCCAAGGGCGCTGTAGGCTGGATGCAAATACTGGCCATCCCCAGCAATGTACCAAATAAATTGTTTTTGAATTATAATGCACACAGCTAGTTTTCTCTGAAAATGAAGAGTTTAGCTTGGTACTATTCTGGGTGGACAGCTATCTGACCAAAATTGGTGCTCTAAAGAGCAAATGTTCTACCGACCTAAATTAGGTCACCTAATATTCCATATTCCCAGACATAGACTGTTCTGTCTTTTGAAATATATGAAGTACATGGCACAGTTATACATAAAATTTGTAACCTCTTTGATATAAACTGGGCTAGTTGTAAATTGGAGAAGAACGTCGGTGGTGATTGTAGCCATGTGTCAACATGCAAGACATTTACCAGTATTCAGTACAGTGTACAGTTTTGTGGTGTTTGGCGCGTTTTCAGAAAATAACATATTTTCCGCATTTTTACTCTACTATTAGAACTGGAGAGCAGGCTGGAGAGCAACTGGCATTGAAAAGGCACAGCAGTCGCGTCTAGTGAGTGGTTAATTGATAAAGGTCACAGAGGTATGAAAAAAAGCAGCACCCTGCCAAGAAAAAGGATCGCTTTTTTTGTGATGTGATGTGAGATGGTTGTCCTGATAAAAAGTCACAGAGGTCCTAGCAAGATCTTCAAGCACCTTTTGTGATGTGATGTGACATTTTGATGACTTCGCTGTCACTGGTTGGTACTGGTTGGGTGGCCAAGATGGCAGTTCATTTGTAGTGGTAACTTGCATGCCTTCATTCCTAATACCTGCCCATGATGTCTAGTCTATGGGATACCTGTTGGTTGGCAGGGCGGGGTTTCTTTTACAGACTTCCCATTTCCGTGCGTACCAAGCCATGGGTGTTGGCGCAACTATTGCCCCATACAGGCTGCAGCTGTCATGGTTTTTGGAGGCTGGCGAGCTTTTTTTGTTGTCGTCCGGGGACTATATCGCTTTTGCCCACAATCGGATGGCCAGTTCATTTGTGGGCGGCGCCCGAACCTATTTAAACCCAAGTTCCGCCTGGCCACCTTTGCTAGAGTGTCAGTGTTATCATTGCACTGTAGCCTGCAAGATGTCTAGCTAGAGAAGTGTTGAGGAATTAGTTGCAAAAAAAAGGAAAGTGTTGTTTGACTCACACTACAGGATAATCGGCCGATTTGAGGCTCGGTATGCTCCTTCCGAGAACGGGACTTCCAGATTCTCGCTGTTCCAACCGATTATCTGCCCAAATTATCCTGTAGTGTGAGCGGTTATAAGATCGAATCTTAAACCTCCCTGAACCCCGCAGAGGAATCTGCGAGCAAACATGTTTGATATTTAGGATTTTAAATGGAGGAATACGCCTGAGGAATACGCTATTACCTTTCTTTGCCCCCGACACACTTGACTGGGACAGCGGAGTCTCACGAGGCAAGCAGTACAAGGAGGCAGATACGATTACTACGAGAAGACTTTGACATGGCGATGGACAAACAATTCTCCGGTTGCGCTGGACAGCGGAGATGGAGGAAAACTGATCGTTATGTGGCAAGAACGCGAAGTGTCTTTATAACGCCCAAAACATAACCGCACGGACAAAGAGGAGTGCTGAGAAGAAATTGTTGAACCTGCCAGGTATGTTTAACAAGCAAACGCTATACAAACGCTTAATGACGACACGACAGATTCCTCGATTCCTATTGGAGTCATGGAAGTGTCAGAAACTGTTCTTCAACGGCCTGTGTTTACGGATGTGATGAGATTATAAGTGTGATGTGCCACAATTTTCAAATCTGGTATATGATTTTAAAGAAGATTATCGCAAGATTCTCCTTATGTGTGTGATGCATCCAGATTTGTTAGGAGTTCCAAACTCCTGTAGTGTGAGCCTAGCTTAGTAATTAAAGGGAATCTTTCTCTTCCCTTTCCTTCTTTCTGTGCACCGCCTGGTGCTTTTGTCTTTTATCTCGGTTCCCGAGATTTTTCCTTTGTTTCATACTGTCTAGCTCGCAAATCTGCTTCCTTGTTTATCTCGACTGGATTTATGTCCTTTGAAACGCCGAAGTTTGTCTCTCTTGCATTCTTTGTTTCATACTGGCTTCCTTTCTTCCGAGTTTGGCCACTGCGTTTTACGCCTCAAACACCAGCCATCACAGCAGCCCGCTATTTAATTCAGAGACAGACAAGCTCACTATCAACTGCCTGTAAACAGCCCTGTAGAGACCCAGGATGCAGTGTAGTAGGGCTTGCCTCGGGCTCGACTGGCTCCGCTGGTAACATCGACCCGGATCGAACAAAGAAGGCCATGGATGGCTGCTCAAGGCCAAGGCCAAGGAGCGCCTCTGGTGCGCACCACCAGGTGCCACCAACTCACAATTGAATTCCAAAAACAGACTGACTGATAGAGCTAGTCACATGCTGTGTTGACATCATTTCACTTTGGTTAACATGAAAAGTATACAACAGTTTTAACTTTTATACTATACATTCTGTCTTCATGTGCACGGTTGTGTGACGAAGATTTTTTTTTAGAGTTCAAATTATGGACTGTTATTTTATTTAAGTGTGCGTATACTGTTGATGCATGTCTGAATTCGTACTTATGGTGGTAGGCCTTTTACATAAGTTCTTTTTGGCATTTAAAAATTTTGGACTGGTCCTGTTGTATAATGTACTTTACAATTCACAATTCTGACTGCGCTGTACCCATACTTGGTAATAGTTCAAGGATTGTGCGTTTGTAACGCTCATGGTCACCACCAGTTTACAACCAAACAAGCTTTATACCAAAGGGATTACAAATTTTATGTATAACTGTGCATGTACTTCATATATTTCAAAAGACAGAACTTTGGTATATGTCTGGGAAAATGGAATATTAGGTCAGTGGAACATTAGCTCTTTAGAGCACCACCTTTGGTCAGATAGCTGTCCATCCAGAATAGTACCAAGCTAAACCCTTCATTTTCAGAGAAAACCTGCTGTATGCATTATAATTCAAAAAACAATTTCTTTGGTACATTGCTGGGGATGGCCAGTACTTGCATCCAGCCTATAGTACACCCTGGAGGTGTAAGGAATGGTGAAAAGTGGACTCGCTAGAGTGCACAATATCCAGACGAAAAGCTAAGGTACGAAGACCTGAACCACTAAAGTCTCGAAGGAGACGGACAGGAAGGGAACAATCCCTAAAATTACTAAACTCAAAAAGGTACACTCCTGTGGGAAAATCCCAACGCAAAAGAAAACCGAATAACTGAGGCTGCAGGAGTAAACCTACTCCCAGCCCCTAAGAGAGAAAAGGCTAGGAGAGAAACACTTCACAGACACTAAAACACAAAAGAAGCTCGGCGGAAAAAAAAGGCAAATTCCGCGAGCACAAATAAAGTATTCAGCACAAAAATAAGACACTGCTTAAAAAACTCTAGGCTAATACTACCGCACATCGGCGGACAAAATCTCTGCCTAAACTGAAGCAGTGCAAGACGACACTAACGCAAAGAAGTGCTGGAGCCCTGGGTAATATATAGACTTCACACACGTGAGACCAATTACTAATCAGCCACACAAGCAGTCAGCAGATAGGAAAAGATAGCCGATTAGCAAAAAAAAAAAAAGAACGAGTTAACTCCTCAACGATGGTAAAAAAAGAAACAACCAGGACAAAAATGTGAGAAACCCATCAAATAAGACCAAACCAGTCCTGACAATAAAGAAAAAATACCCAGAAGCTGAAAGCAGCTCTGATTAAGGCAGAAAATATTCAAAGGAAAACCTGTAACATGACAGGACCCCTTCTCAAGGAACGGCACCAGAAGTTCCTTCTAGTACTGCTGGCATTAAACTCAGAAATCACGCTGGGATCCAAAATATCCCTCGAAGGGACCCAGCAACGCTCCTCTGGCCCGTTACCCTCCCAGTCAACCAAAAACTGTTTCCTCTACCGACACGTCTCTCAGCCAGAATGCGCCGAACGGTGTAAACTGGCCCCCATCAATAACCCGGGTGGAGGAGGTGGCTTGTCCACAGGTGCCAAAACACTGGTACTGACTGGTTTAATACGAGACATGAAAGGTAGGATGAATCTTCATAGACCTAGGGAGCTGCAGCCGAACGGTCACAGGATTAATCTTCCTTATGATTTTAAATGGACCAATAAACTGTGGGGGCAAGCTTCCGCGATTCAACTCTCAGAGGGAGATCCTCAGAGAGAGCCAAACTCGTTGGCCAATGCGATAAGAAGGGGCCAGACGACGCCTCCTATCGGCCCACTGCTTCTGTCTAGTAGAGGCACGCATAAGAGACCTGCGAACCTTACTCCAAACTGCCCGCACCGTCGAATAAAACGCCCTGCAGAGGGAAACTCAGCCTTTTTTTTCCAATTCAGGAAAAAGCGGGGGGTTGATAACCCATTTGAGCCTCAAAAGGCTTAACGACCAGTAGAAGCATTCCGTGGCTTAATTATGGGCATATTCAGCCCACGGAAGAACCCGACTCCATGAAGTGGAGTTATCGGCCGCCAAGCAACGTAATGTGTTCTCTAAGGACTGGTTAGTCCTCTCAGTTTGGCCATTAGTTTCGGATGAAACCCTGATGACAGGCTCACCGATGCTCCTAACTGCTTGCAAAAAAGACTGCCAGAATCGAGCAGTAAACTGTGGTCCCGATCAGAGACCACATTAAGAGGAATACCATGTAGTCTGAAAACATGACTGATCATCAGTTGAGCAGTCTCCGAGCGGACGGCAGTTTGGGAAATGCTACAAAATGGGCTGCTTTAGAAAACGGTCAACTATAACAAAATTACCGAATTACCATCAGACATCGGTAACCCAGTAATGAAATCTAATGCTACATGGCTCCAGGGACGTTTAGGAATGGGTAATGGTCTTAAGAGACCAGAGGGTGGGAGATGAGAATTTTTTGCACAGACTGAGCATGCCGCGACAAATTCCCCTTTAACATCTTTGTCTAGACTAGGCCACCAGAAACGCCGGAAAGGAAATCCTTGTGCGCAGCACCCCGGATGACCTGCCAACCTAGACGAAAGTGAGCCCACTGAAGGACGCGAGACCGGACCCTCACTGGAACAAATAAACAGTTAGGTGGTCCTCCCCTGGCCCCGGGTCAGTAGTTAAGGCGTTCTGGACCATGGCTTCAATGTCCCATAAAACCGGAGCAATGATCCTATTCTCCGGGACAGCAGCTTCAGGGACCGCTTCCCTGTCCAGATGATCATATATGCAAGACAAAGCATCTGGCTTAATGTTCTTCGACCCCGGACGATAAGTCAAGGTGTAATTAAAACGGTTAAAAAACATTGCCCACCGTGCTTGTCTTGCATTGCACCTTTTAGTTTGTTGGATGTAGAGCAGATTTTTGTGGTCAGTCCACACCACAAAAGGATGTTCTGCACCCTCCAACCAATAGCGCCACTCCTCTAGCGCCAGTTTAATGGCTAACAACTCTCGATCCCACACATCATAATTTCTCTCAGCGGGAGATAGAGATCGAGAGAAGTAGGCACACGGGTGTAAAGATTTGTCGCGGCTGGGAGCGCTGAGAAAGGATGGCGCCGACCCCAACCTCAGACGATCGACCTCCACCACAAATGGGAGGGATGGGTCGGGTTAACAAGAACCGGTTTGGAACTAAACCTCTTCTTTAGCTCCTCAAAAGCCTCATCTGCCTCAGGGTTTGATCCTTCTTAGTTAAGGCAATAATAGGGGCAGCAATAGCACTAAAATTCCTAATAAATCGCCTGTAAAAGTTGGCGAACCCTAAAAACCGCTGAATCTCTTTGACAGACTGAGGAACTGGCCAGTTCATAATTTTTACACCTTGTCAGGATCCATGTGGACCTTGCCCTCGGAAACAATGAAACCCAAAAAGAGACAGACCTGGAATGGAAATGGCATTTCTCTGCCTTTACTTAAAAGTTTGGCATCCAACAGAGCTTTGAGCACCTGACGACATGGGCCTTATGTTCACTAAGAGATGCTGAAAAAATCAGAATATCGTCTAAATAAACAAAGACAAATTTTTCCAGCATATCTCGTAACACATCATTAACTAACGCCTGGAAGACAGCGGGGCATTAGTGAGGCCAAAGGGCATCACCAGGTACTCGTGGTGGCCGTCGGGTGTTAAACGCTGTTTTCCATTCGTCCCCCTCACGAATCCTAATAAGGTTGTAAGCGTTCCTGAGATCCAACTTAGTGAAAAATGACGCCCTTGAGACGTTCAAACGCCGAAGTTCATAAGAGGTAGCGGATATCGATTCCTGACAGTGATATTATTTAAACCCCTATAGTCAATACATGGCCGAGTCCGCCATCTTTCTTAGAAACAAGAAAAAAACCTGCTCCAGCAGGAGAAGTAGAGGGTCTAATAAAGCCGTTAGCCAAAGCCTCCTGGATATAATCTCTCATAGCTTTACTTTCGGGGATTGAGAGTGAAAATAGGGCACCTCTAGGGGCGTGGTACCTGGCAGAAGATCAATAGCGCAATCGTAGTTAACGATGAGGTGGTAAGGTAGTAGCTTTCTTGCTTACTAAAACTTCTGCCAGATCAGAATAATCTGAAGGAACATTGGAGGGTAAGACAAAATCCCGCCGCTGCCCCCACATTCCAATTATCTAGATCATTCTCTCCTTCAGATGAGTCCATAGAAGCGATCTCCACCCCCTGGCTTTCATCATCACTGGCTTCATCAATATCCTGATCCGACTCGGTCAGAAATTCGCCTGGGGCCACATACAACTTCACTCTATTGTGCTGGCTCCCTTTGTCCCCATCAGTGGGGCTCTTAGCAGGGCCTTGCTCAAACATTGGCTTCTCCCAGTCAAACTGAGGATCCCAGTCTAAATTATCCCCATCCTCTAAAGTTACGGGTTTAGATAAATCAACGCCCTCCCCGTCATCATCACTGATACAGTTGAGACTACCCCTGCTTTCTTGTGAAGAACCAAAAGAGAAAATCTGACTGCAATGATTCTCACAATCAGGGCCCCATTGAATAATGGGTATAGTCCTGCTACCCCAGTTAACTTGAGGTTCATGCTTGATAAGCCAAGCATGTCCCAAAACAATAGGAAACTAAGGGGAATCAACCAAAAAAATCTAATCCTCTCTGAGTGACCGCCCTGTCTGATGAACATCGACAGACATTCAGTTACTTCAGAAACTGAAGCCCCGCCTTCATCCAAAGTTAAAATAGGACACTTGGGGAGGAACGGACGGGTAGGAAATTCTCACGAGCCCATTTAATATCAACGAGGCAATCAACTGACCCAGAATCCAAAAAAGCCTCGATTTCAATTTTTCGGTTCTTAAATGCCAACACTACCGAACTAAAGTTCGAAAGGGATATCTGTCCCTCTAACTCCTTTCGCTCAGTTAGAGGGACTGAGCGCTTAAACCGGACAACGAGGTTTGATATGCCCTGGTTTTCCAATAATAATAGCAGATTATTTTCCGCTTAATATTCGTAGCTTTGTGAACCACGGCGCCATCCACCTGCATAGGTTCATTATCAGAACTGTGAGGAGGAGCCAGGGCAGCTGCAACTTTAGAATAAAGGGTTTGCAATTGAGGCTGTCTCCCTTTACCCGAAACCCTTTTTTTTCCCGTTCTCGCACTCTGTTATCTACACGAGTGGCTATCTGAACGAGTGCATCTAGAGATTTGGGAGTATCAACCATAGCTAAGGCGTCTCTCACTGGCTCCGACAACGCATCTAATAAACAAAGACATCAAAGGACCATCCGCCACCCCGTGAAAAACTGGCAACCTAATCAAAATAAAATAGAAAATTGCCACGTATTCTTCCCTTAGGTTAGATTCATCAAACGAGTGGCTGCCTCCTGTTCTGTAGCATTGTGATCAAAAACTGAGATTAGTTCACTCCTGAGCTTGTCTAGTGAATTAACGATCTCAGAATTATCCCGGATCAATGGACCGACCCAGTCAAGGCTTTTCCTCGAGTAGAGATAAAATAAAACAAATTCATGAGTCTTCCGTGCTGTAACGAGATGGTTGTGCCTTAAAAAAAATCTCACATTGAGCCAGAAAGTTACGGCACTTATTAGGCTGACCATTATACCGATTAGGTAGCTGCAGCTTAGGTTCTCGTTTGTTTCAGCTGATGGTGTTTCACGGGGAATAGTATTAGGTACCTGGGGTGTTGGGGTTGGAACTGGGTGCGATGCTTGTGCCAACTGGAGAGAGAGTGCATTCACATTTTCTGTGAGACATGCGACTTGATCAATTAACAGGGCCACGTTCTTTTCCAAAATGGAAGTCAGCCTGGATTCTGCTGACCTCCACTAACCCACTTTCGCGACGGGTCGCCATAGATTGATCGTCTGAAAAATGTGCGGGGTCCATGTGTAGGCGTTAGTGTCATGTATGAATAGTGAAAAGTGGACTCGCTTAGAGTGCACAATATCCAGACAAAAAGCTAAGGTACTTAAGACCTGAGCCACTAAAGTCTCAAGGAGACGGACAAGAAGGAACAATCCCTAAAATTACGAACTCAAAAGGTACACTCCTGCGGAAAATCCCAACGCAAAAGAAAAACCGAATAACTGAGGGTCCAGGAATAAACCTACTCCCAGCCCCAAAGAAAGAAAGGGCTAGGAGAGAAAATACTTGAGACACTAAAACACAAAAAAAGAAGCTCGGGCGAAAAAAAAAAGGCAAATTCATGAAAGCACAAATAAAGTATTCAGCACAAAAATAAGACACTGCTTAAAAAACTCTAGGCTAATACTACCGCACATCGGGCGGACAAAATCTCTGCCTAAACTTCATTTTAACGCAAAGAAGTGCTGGAGCCCTGGGTAATATATAGACTTCACACACCTGAGACCAATTACTAATCAGCCACACAAGCAGTCAGCAGATAGAGAAGATAGCCGATTAGCAAAAAGAACGAAAGTTAACTCCTCAACGATGGTAAAAAAGAAACAACCAGGACAAAAGATGTGAGAAACCCATGGAATAAGACCAAACCAGTCCTGACAATAAAGAAAAATACCCAGAAGCTGAAAGCAGCTCTGATTAAGGCAGAAAATATTCAAAGGAAAACCTGTAACATGACAGGAGGTGAATTTTTCCAACATTTGATGTTAAATATCATTACACTGAAAATACTACCATTGAGATTTTACTAATGCTGTAATGTACCCCAAAGGGACTATGTATTCAGAGAATTTCAGATCTCTATCTTGCTGCGTAAACACAATAATGCTGTCTATACATAGGCACAATCTGCTATGAAATGGTCTGTTTTGAGTTTTCCTCCAACTTTGGTCTCCGTCTAGCTTGAAAGCGTGGATACTACCAAAGAAATGCTGGGTATTCCTGAAAATAGAGTTCCAAAAGCACAACAAATGCCATTTATCACCATGGAACATATCTGGGTTACAGAGAAAATATACCGCAAACATGCACTGAAAATCAATTTCGACCATCTTTCTAGCCGTCCATTGCACTAACCCAGCAAGATACCAAGGTACTATTAACTGAAAATTATAGTTTTGTTGTGAGTAAACACATAATAAAGCATTCTTGATTGGTATTTGTCTGGGATATTATTTTATTCCCACTCCCATTTTCAATTACTGTGATTTCTCAAATAATTCCGGCTCAATAACATAGTTACCCAGCTTGGCGCTGATGTGGTGCTGATGTCTATCCAGACTTGAAGTGTCACAGGTCATGATAAAAGTATAACACATCTGGTACTGTGTACCCTTAAGTCATAATAATTGATGTGAAACGTGGTGTCAAACGCAAAACTGAGCCACTTTAGTGGCTTCCAGGTGGCGCCACAAGCAGACTAAGTGAGATACGGACATAAAAATTTGGCTTTTTCGGTGAGACTACCATATCTACCTATGTGCCAAGTTTCATTCCATTCCAGGGGGGTAAACTCCTCAACTTCTTCAAAAAGTGCCATTTTCTCATGGAATGGCTCTTAAGCACACTAACAGTCATAAAACCAACATGATTTCAATATGCCTCCTACTTTGCCATCAGCATTGTTCTATTCCTTGTTTGTGTCACCAGCTGTCAGAACAGAGGGCAGATGAGGTGGCAGTACTTACGGAGGACGGGGGAGCAGTTCGGAGAGAGCCAGGACTGACCAGCAGGTAAGTCAAATGAGCTGTACAAAGGGTTAGGTGATATGTTCAAAACTCATGCTTGGCTATCACATAGACTATTGTCAATGATTTTTAAATCACTCAATTAGAAAGTGATCAGTGACGTTATCATCGTCATTGATCCAATAGAAATATGTTCTGAACAGCCAAATGAGCATTTTTAAAAGTATTTTTGATGAAATTAAGAACACCAGGACAGATAACTTTATTATATGTTAGCTGAGAATGAAGATATGCATGATACAATTAAGACGAGATGAGCTGATTAAGGGAAATAAATGCATGTTAATTAAAGATACACAACAAGTACTTGAGGAAACAGAAAACTAAGACTTGAAACAGAGAGAAACCCGACAGTTTACAGCATGCTGTTTTAACATTTAATCAGTCTGGCTGACTAGTAGCAATATAGTTTTCACCTGTGCAAATTACATTTTGATTTGTCAAAATATAATTTGAAAAGTTAAAATGTTCATTTAACCCGATTAATTCCACTGGTCACATTTGTGACCGGTTTTTTTTTTTTTTTTAACTTCTCGAAGCTCAAACTGTTGTTGGCGTTTGGCAAAAAATGCAACTTTGAACTTAACCATCATGATATCAAAAAATATGAAAAATGTATGCGCTAAGAAGGTCTAAGGAGTAAAATGCATGCAATTACATTGCAACGAAAATTTTTGGATTAAACTGGTTAAGATATCTGCAGAATAATTTTTACATGTGACAAATATTTTCTTACACTTAGAAAATACTTTTCACCTAATCAAAACTGATTTGCAGATATCTTTATTGTAATTATAGATATCAGCAATTCTTTTTTGACGAGTAAGAGTTTTGCCACCCTGACACTTGCACGATTTTTGTCTCCGCAATGCGTCGTGGCAAGGTGTGCCATTTCAGTGGTACGCAGCAGAGCGTGAAGTCTTGTTTGTGCCCTGTTCGCGCACTGTACATGCGTAAGTTGCGCACTGTTTACACAATGCGCGGCCAAAAACTGGCCGCATTGACACGCCATGGCATGATTTGTTTGCGCATAGGTTACGTATTGTTCGAGCATTGTTCACGTCTACCGTACCGCAATGTCCCGCAGTGTTACGCACGACATGCATGGCTCCCGCTGTCTTCCCGCATCGCCATGCATCGCCACGCATTGCCCCGACGACTTTGCGCCTGTCTGAAGTCCTCGTAGCAATTTTTGGTCACACTTTGTCACGCTTGGCGGCACGCTATATATGTAGCGTAGGTTTCACACCTAGCTTCAGTCCTCAACTCCAATGAGTGAGCTGGGCGTGCCATGATCATGTGAACAACTAGTGACAACACCCTAACGAGCACTCCGCGACACGCTTGAACCCAACAAAACATTCCCATGGCACGCATTGATACGCACCGTCGGCAGTGTTTGCACTGAGTTCGCGTAGTGTTCACGCATGGTTCACGCAAGTTGCACATGGCACGAACATTGATGTGTGGCGAATTTTTGAACATTTCAAAACAACACGGTTCGCACCCCGCACCCTTCACACACTCCTCACGCTCGTTCCCGAAGACTTTAATCATTGCCACAAGGCATTGAGTGGCATTGCGGGAACAAAAATCATGCAAGTGCCAGGGTGGCATAAGCATTGCAGGGCGTCATACAATTTAAATACAACTAAGCCATTGGTCCATATTTAAGTAGGTTATGCCTACCTTCTGAATATTCTATAAGTGCTAATGCTTTGCGAACGCTTTTTTGCCGTTACTTTGCAACTCTGACGCCGTGTATTTGTTTACAAGTGGAAAGCATTCAACACGGCAGTGCTGATGATGGTAAAAATCCAGCGGAAATCTCATGCCATTGAACGGGCATAGACACACGGTGTTTGCAGAACTACTTGCCATTGACGCCTCGATTGTAAACTTAGAGGGCGTTGCTGTGCGACTTTTGCAGTGTCAACAAATGAAATCAAGGGCAACCTTCTAGAGATCATTGAGATACCTGGTGGAGAAGAGTTCCCTCTGAATATCATTATTACCTTTCTGCAATTACCCTTGTCTGGCTTGATGCGTTTCATAAAAAATTATGTCGAATGTAGAAAATGCTGTCTCAGTCATAGCCTGTATAAAAAAAATGGACAAAACAACCGTGACATCACCCATTTTGTCATTTTGAAACCGGATGTGATTCATATTGGACGAGAGCGTGAATAGACCGATCCAGAGTACAGCCCACCCAGGCCTATCCAGCCAATGAGATCGAGGGCTGCAGTCACGTGACCGCACCCAGCTAGCGCTCGCCATAACCTCGGACAAACAAACACTTATCCGATCTGCTTTTCTATTGGGAAGAGTACATTCGCGCTTTGTTTTCGTGATTTTTGTAATTATAAAATCTCACAATGGCAAAGCGGTGTTGTTACGGTGACTGTAAATCGGGCACGAGATACCCAGACAGGGTCGTAAACACTACTTTCAGGAGGGAGAGGGCTGGATATGGCAATTTATTTGCTAATAATTACTCATTATTCTGAAAGCCCAACTCGTTGTTTACGAACAATGGCTTTGATGGCTTTGCACTGGGGGTAAAAGGGTCAAGAGGCTGCAGGTTTTCATTCAAACAGAGCAGAAACACACCTGATACGATTAATGCAGGCTTCACACAGAGCTCCGTTTCAGTCAAAGACTGTCTTCGGCAATAACACTTGGGTGCTCCGGAAAAGGTTTATGATCGTATCGCACCATATGTAAATTGAATGCTACGTACCCTGCTTTGCAAGAGCACTGGCCGTGAACAATGCTTCTCTGTTCCTTGTCGATCGTTATTATCAATGAGTGTGGCTTCTGGGACTTCAGCATTGAGCGATAGCATTTGCATTTCGCTTCAACTTCACAGGCGTTTATAACATAAAATGACACTCCGTGAATATACCCAGATAAAAAATAATTAGAACCCTTGTCTTTTGCTTTTTTTTTTTTTTGCGATGCGATCCGCTTTTTAAAAACTCGAGATTGAGGTTTTCAGGAAGCGCTTCCAATGAGGTTATAAGGGATGTTGGCACCATCTTCAGCAAAGCTTGACCTAGGTCCAGCCGTTGCTATGCGTAGTTAGGGGGTGGGCGGAGCTATGGATCGGTCTATTGAATATCCAGGGAGGAGCGAGGGGTGGATCTACTTGTGGATCTGACCATATTAGACAAGGACCAGAGGATAGCCACGCCCCTAAAGCATATTCTGGCTTTATCCTTTATTCTAGTCTATTTGGGACCATAATTTACAAAAATGGACATCATGATATATCGAAGGAGACTTGAAACTTGCGATAGATACTATAAAGTAATGTGGAAAATCATTATTGAAATAATAAATCTGGTGGGAAAGTAGGGTCATTTTCTCATAGACTTCTATAGGATTGAACTTCTTTCTGCAACCACTGACGTCGCCATCTGCTGGCCATTAAATAGAATGAAAATTTGAGAGATTTCCGCATTGGCCTCAGTTTTCAGACCTGAGTGCTGCGTCTATCTTTTTATATAGTCTATGGTCTCAGTATTAGAATTTCCTTCCTACTCCAATATCTCTTGTCATCATTGTCCTCATTGTCATGAGATTTACATCACCATAAGATGTCATCCAAATTATCATATTAGTTTCGGATAGGTCACCCTAATTACCATATTAGCTTTGGATATGAAGCCCTAATCACCATATGCGTTTTGGACATGTACTGATTAAATATTTAAACGGCTTACCACACATTTTTCACTGGTGGAAATTCCTTTTGAGATATCTGAAATTCTATTCTGACCAGTCACAAAGGAAATTGTACAAATCTGAAATAGAATTGTTACTCATAAGAATATACAACCCCAATTCCAAAATAGTTGGGACAAAGTGTAAATTGTGAATAAAATCAAAACGCAATGACTTTCAAATCACACCAGCCAGTATTTTATTCACAATTGAACAGAGATAACATAGCAAATGTTGAAACTGAGAAATTTTACAATTATATCTACAGAATGAGCTCATTTCAAACTTGATGGCTGCTACAGGTCTCATAAAGTTGGGACAGGGGCCTGTTTACCATATTGTAGCATCCCCTCCCCTTTTTAACACAGAGTGGAGGCGTCTGGGCATTGGCGCGACAAGTTTCTTGAGTTCAGCCATTGAAATTTGCTCCCACTCTTGTTTAATACTTGCCTCCAGCTGCTGGAGAGTTTTGGGTCTCCTTTGACGGACTTTTTGTTTAATTATGCGCCAAATGTTCTCAATCGGTGAAAGATCAGGACTGCAGGCAGGCCAGTTCAGCACACGGACTCTTCTACTATGAAGCTATGCTGTTGTAATAGCTGCTGTATGTGGTTTTGCATTGTCCTGCTGAAATACACAAGGCCTTCCCTGGAATAGATGTTGTCTGGAGGGGAGCAAATGTTGCTCTGAAACCTTTACATACCTTTCAGCATTCATGGTGCTTTTTAAAACATGCAAGTGTCCCACACCATATGCACTAATGCATCCCCATACCATCAGAGATGCTGGCTTTTTGAACGCTGATAACAGGAGAGGCGGTCTTTCTCCTCTTTAGCCCGGAGGACACGATGCCCATGATTTCCAACAAGAATGTCAAATTTGGACTCGTTTGACCACAGGACACTTTGCCACTTTGCTACAGTCCATTTTAAATGAGCCTTGGCCCACAGAACACGGCAGCGCTTCTGGATCATGCTCAACAATGGCTTCCTTTTTTTGCATGATAGAGTTTTAGGTGGCATCTGTGGATGGTACGGCGGACTGTGTTTACTGACAGTGGTTTCTTGAAGTATTCCTGAGCCCATTTAGTAATGTGAATGACAGAATCATGCCAGTGAGTGATGCAGTGGCGTCTGAGGGCCCGAAGATCACAGGCGTCCAGTAAAGGTCTTCGGCCTTGTCCCTTACGCACTGAGATTTTAGCAGTTTCTCTGAATCTTTTGATGATGTTATGCAATGTCGATGATAAGACCTTCAAAGCCTTCGCTATTTGATGTTGAGGGACATTGTTTTTAAAGTATTCCACAATTTTTTTACGCAAGCCTCTGGTTGGAGCGCCTCTGGCCATCTTTACTTCTGAGAGACTCAGCCTCTCTAAGACATCCCTCTCACAGCCGATCATGTTACACACCTGATGCCAGTCAACTTAATTACTTGCTAAATGTTCTTGCAGCTGATTCTTTTATATATTAATTGCTTTTTCAGCCCTTTTTTGCCTGTTTCCTAACTTCTTTGAGGCCCATTGCAGCCAGATAATTGAAATAAGCTCATTTTGTGGATAAAAATGTAGAACGTCTCAGTTTCAACATTTGAAATGTTATCCATGTTTTATTGTAAATAACATATTGGCTCATGTGATCTGAAAGTCATTGCAGTTTGATTTTATTCAAAATTTATACTTCGTCCCAACTATTCCGGAATTGAGGTTGTAATTTCAGATATCTACCATGGCATTTCAGATACCTGAAATGTATTTGTTGATTTCTGAAATTGAATTCTTACTTGTTAGAATTCCACACTGACATCAGTGATGTAATTTTGACTCGTGAGAATTGAATTTTAGATGTCTAGTCTTCCATTCAACATACTTGCATTCTGCAATCTAAGGACAATTGTAGATATCTGCAATGAACATTGCTACTGGTAAGAATCTAATTGTTGACATCAACAATTGATATTTCCACTCGTAAGATTTGAATTGTAGATGTCTATAATTAACATTTTGATTAGTAAGAATGGAGTTGTAGATACCATAATTTAGAATTGCAACTAGTCAAAATTATGTCATGGATTTGTCGACTTGGAATTGTAACATGTCAAATCTGAATTAGAGGTATCTGCAATAAAATGTGAATGGACGTCAATGGTGTAAGTTGACTTGTAGTTACAGATATATACAATAAACATTTCCACTCATAAGAAGATAACTGTTGATATCTAGAATTAATGTTTTTACTAGAGTAAACTGAGTTGTAGATAATAGAATTTCCACCCGTTAAAATGACATTTTGGATATGTTGGCTTGAAATTTTCACCAGTCAATTCGCGATTGTTAATATCTACAGTTGTTATCCGTGCCACTGATTACCATATACAGTTATATGTTTCAGATCATTTACAACGTAATTTTATTATAATGACAGCGTGTGAAAACACAAAGTGCATTCTTATATAATAATTTCCATTTCCTGAAAATAAAAAGTTATTTAAAATGTATATCACCGGTGTGAAACTATAATTGCCCCTGTAAACCCAATGACTGGCTGTGCCACCCTTGGCAGCAACAACTGCAATCTAACATTTGCAAACTGGCTATGAATCTTTTACATTATGTGGTGGAAATTTGGCTCACTCTTCTTTGCAGAATTGTTTCAATGGAAGGTTTTCAAGCATGAACCGTCTGTTAAAGGTCATGCCACAGGATCGCAATCAGATTCCTGCCAGGACATAGACTAGGCCATTCAAAAACCTTCATTTTCTTTCTTTTGAGCATTTCTGGGGTGGACTTGCTTGTGAGCTGTGGATCATTGTCCTGCTGCATAAGCCAACTGCCCTGGAGCTTTAGGTTACAAATTGACAGCCAGACTTTCTCTGGGACTTTCTGGTGGAGACCAGAGTTCATGGTTTGATCAATTATGGCAAGTTTCACAGGTCCTGAAGCAGAATAGCAGCCTCAGACCATCACACTATGACCACTATGTTTGACGGATGTTATGATGGTCTTATTGTGTGGAAAGCTGCCTTAGCTTTACGCCAGGTGTAATGGGACCCATGTCTTTCAGAAAGTTCCACTTTTCACTCATCAGCCAACAGAATAGTATTTGAAAATCTTGGGGGTCATTAAGATGCTTTTGGCGAGTGTGAGACTTGAGGCTCTTTGCTCTTGCTGGAAAGCAGTGGTGTTTTGCCTTGTGGTTCCCCCAAAGATGCCATTTCTGGACAGTCTCTTCCTTATTGTGAAATCATGAACACTGATCTTCACTGAGGCAATTGAGGCCTGCAGTTTATTAGCGGTTAGTATGAGTTGTTTAGTGACCTCTTGGATGAGTCATCAATGCACTCTTGGAGGAATTTAGGTAGGCTGGCCTCTTCTGGGAAGGTTGACCACCACTCCAAGTTTTCTTCATTTGTATTTGTAAAGGCTTCATTTTCATTTGTAATGGCTCTTAACATGGTTCACTGGAGTCCCAGAGCCTTAGAAATGGCTTCTTAACCCCTTCCAGATTGATTGATGTCAGTGAGTTTTTTACCCCTCAGCCGCCGAAAGCCGCTGAGGGGTATTGTTGCGGCGCGCGGCGTCCGTCGATCCATCTGTCTGTTAACTTTTCGTTTCCGGACGATAACTGAAAAACGCCTCCGCCAAATGTTCTCATTTTTTGGAGGTATGTTGGGGGTGGTTAACAGGAAGCTCCCGATTGATTTGTGTCTCGCTCCGATAATCAATATGGCCGCCACGGCAGCCATCTTCATTTTACTTTCCGGACGATAACTGAAAAACGCCTGGGCCAAATGTTCTCATTTTTTGGTGGTATGTTTGGGGTGGTTAACAGGAAGCTCCCGATTGATTTGTGTCTCGCTCCGATAATCAATCTGGCCGCCACGGCAGCCATCTTAATTTGGTTTCCGGGCGATAACTGAAAAACGCCTTGGCCAAATGTTCTCATTTTTTGATGGTATGTTGGGGGTGGTTACAGGAAGCTCCATATCAATTTATGTCCCACTCCGACAATCAATGCGGCCGACACGGCAGCCATCTTCATTTTCCTTTCCAGATGGTAACTGAAAAACCCCTTGGCCAAATGTTCTCATTTTTCATTTTTTTCATTTTTTGGTGGTATGGTGGGGGTGGTTAGAGGAAGCTCCCTGCCGCTCCGATAATCAATATGGCCGTTAATAAAGTGCAATTCTGAGGCGTCCAGCTCTCGACAGCGCGCTAATTTTTGAATTTATTTAGGTTGTGGTATCATCTGCTGCATTTAGCCTAATTCACATTGCTGGACAGGTTCTATTTAAATGATGTATAGATTCAGCGAGGCTGGCATTAATCTTTCCAGGGTGTGTCAAGTGAACTTGAACCCAAAAATCAACTAAATTTGTTGAATTGGTTGATTTAGTAATGAAGGGGCAGTTACTGTTTCACAAAGGGTCAGGTTGGGTTGGACAGCTTTTTTTGTCAACAAATAAGATTATCATTTATTTTATTATTTAAAAACTGCATTTAGTGTTTACTCTGGTTATCCTTATACCATATTTAAAAGAATAGCTTCAAAAGCTGAAACATACAGTGTAAGTGCTACAATTATTCAAAAATAGAAGAAGTCTGGAAGGGGCAAATACCTTTTCACAGCACTGTAGGATGGCAGAGTAATGATCTGCAGCCTCCTTATTCATTTTTTTCACAAAAAGCAGGTAGATTCTATGATTACTGGTGATTTTAAGAATTTATGATAAAACTGGTGATTTCATAATCATGATAATGAATTAATCACCAGTTTTTAGCCACGTTTTGTCCTCCACCACATCCAGTAATAAAAGAGAATTTGCTTGACATTCTATATTGAATCCCAACATCTCTTGTGACTGCTGATGCATCTCCAAGAAAAAAATAATGTTGGCCTACTATGCTGCCTACTTTAGCATTACATCGAGTTGATGCCATTTCCTTGAGTGTTTCCTGAAGATGATTTTGTTGCTCTGTGCTCGACTGAATATGCCTGATGGTAGAAGTTGCAAATTCACTTCAAAGTGAATAGAATACCATTATTAATGAAAGAAAACAAGTGCAATGTAGTGTTTTCAATTTTTAATCTGTGATCTACTCCGTTAGATGCTTTGATGTCTTTTCACAGTTCATCCATTTCTATTGGAATGGAAAAGAATTTTCACTGGATTAACAGACTTTTCAGCAACCTATAAAACCTTGAAATGTGTTCCCAGGCACCAAGAAAATGCAAAATTTTGCACTTTCATTTCCAAATTTTTCGGGGGGGTTATTTTTCAGTGTTTTTACTTGCTTAATCCAAAAAAAAAAAAATAGATGACTGCTAAAAAAACTTTCATTACAGCTGGAATCATGAACAGAGTAGTTTAACAAAATAACCATGCAACATCAAAATAACACAGCTATACAGAAACTGTGGCCTGGATGACAACCACAACAGCACTTGGTAGAATTATCAGTTTTTCTGGAAATCATTCAAATGCAGGTTGAAGCAGACATCAAACAAACTGGCCACCATTAAAATCTGTGAATTCTGCAAAATGAGTGATAATCTTCTCTCTGAATTGCTCATTTTTTTTCCATCTAAACAGATGGAGCGGGACAGAGCTGCTTTGTTGAGGAAGTTTGATTTACTTGTCAAGGAGAAAATGGAGGTAAGTTTACAGTCTGGAAATTTTATTGTGAAAAGGTAGACCAATAGCTATATTTACCAGGAGTCTGTGTTTCAGTATCTCACATCCATAAGAGGCTAATTTAATAAAAATACTTTCTGAAATAAACAATAGTTAGTATGAGTTGTTTAGTGACCTCTTGGTTGAGTCGTCAATGCACTCTTGGAGGAATTTAGGTAGGCTGGCCTCTTCTGGGAAGGTTGACCACCACTCCAAGTTTTCTTCATTTGTATTTGTAAAGGCTTCATTTTCATTTGTAATGGCTCTTAATATGGTTTACTGGAGTCCCAGAGCCTTAGAAATGGCTTCTTAAGCCCTTCCAGATTGATTGATGTCAGTGAGTTTTTTAACCCCTCAGTCGTTGAAAGCCGCCAAGGGGTATTGTCGCGGCGTGCAGCGTCTGTCTGTCTATCTGTCCTTCTGTCCGTTAACTTTTCGTTTCCGGACGATAGCTGAAAAACGCCCTGGCCAAATGTTCTAATTTTTTGGTGATATGTTGGGGGTGGTTAGAGGAAGCTCCCTGCCGCTCCGATAATCAATATGGCCGTTAATAAAGTACAATTCTGACGATAAAAAAACGATAACTGAAAAATGCCTCGGCCAAATGTTCTCATTTTTTGGAGGTCTATTGAGGGTGGTTACAGGAAGCTCCCTATTGATTTGTGTCCCGCTCCGATAATCAATATGGCCGCCGTGGCAGCCGTCTTCATTTTGGTTTCCGGACGATAACTGAAAAACGCCTTGGCCAAATGTTCTCATTTTTTGGTGGTTTGTTGGGGGTGGTTACAGGAAGCTCCCGATCGATTTGTGTCCCACTCCGATAATCAATATGGCCGCCAAAGCAGCCATCTTCATTTTCATTTCCGGACGATAACTGAAAAATGCCTTGGCCAAATGTTCTCATTTTTTCGTTTGATGTTAGGGGTGTATACAGGAAGCTCCCTATCGATTTATGTCCCTCTCCGATAATCAATTTGCCCGCCACGGCAGCCATCTTCATTTTCCTTTCCGGACGATAACTGAAAAACGCCTGGGCCAAATGTTCTCATTTTTTGGTGTATGTTGGGGGTGGTTACAGGAAGCTCCCTATTGATTTGTGTCTCGCTCCAAGAATCAACATGGCCACTACGGTAGCCATCTTCATTTTTGTTTCCGGACGATAACTGAAAAATGCCTTGGCCAAATGTTCTCATTTTTTGGTGGTCTATTGAGGGTGGTTAGAAGAAGCTCCCTATTGATTTGTGTCCCGCTCCAAAAATCAATAAGGCCGCCACGTCAGCCATCTTCATTTTTCTTTCCAGGCGATAACTGAAAAACTCCTGGGCCAAATGTTCTCATTTTTTGGTGGTATGTTGGGGGTGGTTACAGGGAGCTCCCTATCGATTTGTGTGCCGCTCCGATAATCAATATGGCCGTTAATAAAGCCCAAGTCTGAGGCATCCCGCTGGCAACAGCGCACTATTTTTTGAATTTGTTTAGATTGCGAAATCATCTGCTGCATTTAGCCTAATTTACATTGCTGGACAGGTTCTATTTAAATGATGTATCGATTCAGTGAGGCTGGCATTAATCTTTCCAGGGTGTGTCAAGTGAACTTGAACCCAAAAATCAACTAAATTTGTTTTATTGGTTGATTTAGTCATGAAGGGGCTGTTACTTTTTCCCAAAGGGTCAGGTTGGGTTGGATAGCTTTTTTTTGTCAACAGATAAGATTATCATTTATTTTATTATTTAAAAACTGCATTTAATGTTTACTCTGGTTATCCTCATACCATATTCAAAACAATAGCTTGATAAACTGAAACATACAGTGTAAGTGCTACAATTATTCAAAAATAGAAGAAGCCTGGAAGGGGCAAATACCTTTTCACAGCACTGTAGGATGGCAGAGTAATGATCTGCAGCCTCCTTATTCATTTTTTTCACAACAAGCAGGTAGATTCTATGATTACTGGTGATTTTAATAATTTATGATAAAACTGGTAATTTCATAATCATGATAATGAATTAATCACCAGTTTTTAGCCGCGTTGGCTCCTCCACCACATCCAGTAATAAAACGGCAATCTGCTTGACTATCTGTATTGAATCCCAACATCTCTTGTGACTGCTGATGCATCTCCAAGAAAAAAATAATGTTGGCCTACTATGCTGCCTACTTTAGCATTACATCGAGTTAATGCCATTTCCTTGAGTGTTTCCAGAAGATGATTTTGTTGCTCTGTGCTCGACTGAATATGCCTGATGGTAGAAGTTGCAAATTCACTTCAAAGTGAATAGAATACCATTATTAATGAAAGAAAACAAGTGCAATGTAGTGTTTACAATTTTTAATTCGTGATCTACTCTGTTCGATGCTTTGATGTCTTTTCACAGTTCATCCATTTCTGTTGGAATAGAATAGAATTTTTACTGGATTAACGGACTTTTCAGCAACCTATAAGACCTTGAAATGTGTTCCCAGGCGCCAAGAAAATGAAAAATTTTGCACTTTCATTTCCAGATTTTTCGGGGGGGGTTATTTTTCAGTGTTTTTGCTTGGCAATCTCAAAAAAAAAAACAGAAAATAGATGACTGCTAAAAAAACTTTCATTACAGCTGGAATCATGAACAGAGTAGTTTAACAAAATAACCATGCAACACAAAATAACACAGCTATACAGAAACTGTGGCCTGGATGACAACCACAGCAGCACTTGGTAGAATTATCTGTTTTTGTGGAAATCATTCAAATGCGGGTTGAAGCAGACATCAAACAAACTGGCCACCATTAGAATCTGTGAATTCTGAAAAATGAGTGATTATCTTCTCTCTGAATTGCTCATTTTTTTCCATCTAAACAGATGGAGCGGGACAGAGTTGCTATGTCTAGGAAGATTGATTTACTTGTCAAGGAGAAAATGGAGGTAAGTTTACAGTCTGGAAATTTTATCGTGAAAAGGTAGACCAATAGCGAAGCTATATTTACCAGGAGTCTGTGTTTCAGTATCTCACATCCATAAGAGGCTAATTTAATAAAAATACTTTCTGAAATAAACAATAGTTAGTATGAGTTGTTTAGTGACCTCTTGGATGAGTCATCAATGCACTCTTGGAGGAATTTAGGTAGGCTGGCCTCTTCTGGGAAGGTTGACCACCACTCCAAGTTTTCTTCATTTGTATTTGTAAAGGCTTCATTTTCATTTGTAATGGCTCTTAATATGGTTTACTGGAGTCCCAGAGCCTCAGAAATGGCTTCTTAACCCCTTCCAGATTGATTGATGTCGGTGAGTTTTTTACCCCTCAGCCGCCGAGGGGTATTGTCGTGGCACGCGGCGTCCATCTGTCCGTCTGTCTGTCAGTCCGTCCGTCCGTTAACTTTTCGTTTCCGGATGATCGCTGAAAAACGCCTTGGCCAAATGTTCTCATTTTTTGGTGGTATGTTGGGGGTGGTTACAGGAAGCTCCCTATCGATTTATGTCCCACTCCGATCATCAATATGGCTGCCAAGGCAGCCATCTTCATTTTCATTTCCGGACGATAACTGAAAAATGCCTTGGCCAAATGTTCTCATTTTTTGGTGGTATGTTAGGGGTGGTTACAGGAAGCTCCCTATTGATTTGTGTCTCGCTCCAAGAATCAATATGGCCACTACGGTAGCCATCTTCATTTTTGTTTCAGGACGATAACTGAAAAATGCCTTGACCAAATGTTCTCATTTTTTGGTGGTCTATTGAGGATGGTTAGAAGAAGTTCCTATTGATTTGTGTCCCGCTCCAAAAATCAATATGGCCGCCACGTCAGCCATCTTCATTTTCCTTTCCAGACGATAACTGAAAAACGCCAGGGCCAAATGTTCTCATTTTTTGGTGGTATGTTGGGGGTGGTTACAGAAAGCTCCCTGTTGATTTGTGTCTCGCTCCAAGAATCAATATGGCCACTACGGTAGCCATCTTCATTTTTGTTTCCGCACGATAACTGAAAAACCCCTGGGCCAAATGTTCTCATTTTTTGGTGATATGTTGGGGGTGGTTACAGGAAGCTCCCTATCGATTTGTGTGCCGCTCCGATAATCAATATGGCCGTTAATAAAGCGCAAGTCTGAGGACCCCTTTCGCGACAGCGCCGCTATTTTTTGAATTTGTTTAGATTGCGGAATCATCTGCTGCATTTAGCCTAATTCACATTGCTGGACAGCTTCTATTTAAATGATGTATAGATTCAGCAAGGCTGGCATTAATCTTTCCAGGGTGTGTCAAGTGAACTTGAACCCAAAAATCAACTAAATTTGTTTTATTGGTTGATTTAGTAATCAAGGGGCTGTTACTTTTTCACAAAGGGTCAGGTTGGGTTGGATAGCTTTTTTTTGTCAACAGATAAGATTATCATTTATTTTATTATTTAAAAACTGCATTTAATGTTTACTCCAGTTATCCTCATCCCATATTCAAAAGAATAGCTTGATGAGCTGAAACATACAGTATAAGTGCTACAATTATTCAAAAATAGAAGAAGCCTGGAAGGGGCAAATACCTTTTCACAGCACTGTAGGATGGCAGAGTAATGATCTGCAGCCTCCTTATTCATTTTTTTCACAACAAGCAGGTAGATTCTATGATTACTGGTGATTTTAATAATTTATGATAAAACTGGTAATTTCATAATCATGATAATGAATTAATCACTAGTTTTTAGCCACGTTTTGTCCTCCACCACATCCAGTAATAAAACGGCAATCTGCTTGACTATCTGTATTGAATCCCAACATCTCTTGTGACTGCTGATGCATCTCCAAGAAAAAAATAATGTTGGCCTACTATGCTGCCTACTTTAGCATTACATCGAGTTAATGCCATTTCCTTGAGTGTTTCCAGAAGATGATTTTGTTGCTCTGTGCTCGACTGAATATGCCTGATGGTAGAAGTTGCAAATTCACTTCAAAGTGAATAGAATACCATTATTAATGAAAGAAAACAAGTGCAATGTAGTGTTTTCAATTTTTAATTCGTGATCTACTCCGTTAGATGCTTTGATGTCTTTTCACAGTTCATCCATTTCTATTGGAATAGAAAAGAATTTTTACTGGATTAACAGACTTTTCAGCAACCTATAAAACCTTGAAATGTGTTCCCAGGCGCCAAGAAAATGAAAAATTTTGCACTTTCATTTCCAAATTTTGCGGGGAGGGGGGGTTATTTTTCAGTGTTTTTACTTAGTAATCTCAAAAAAAACAGAAAATAGATGACTGCTAAAAAAACTTTCATTACAGCTGGAATCATGAACAGAGTAGTTTAACAAAATAACCATGCAACACAAAATAACACAGCTATACAGAAACTGTGGCCTGGATGACAACCACAACAGCACTTGGTAGAATTATCTGTTTTTGTGGAAATCATTCAAATGCGGGTTGAAGCAGACATCAAACAAACTGGCCACCATTAGAATCTGTGAATTCTGAAAAATGAGTGATAATCTTCTCTCTGAATTGCTCATTTTTTTCCATCTAAACAGATGGAGCGGGACAGAGTTGCTATGTCGGGGAAAATTGATTTACTTGTCAAGGAGAAAATGGAGGTAAGTTCACCGTCTGGAAATTTTATCGTGAAAAGGTAGACCAATAGCGAAGCTATATTTACCAGGAGTCTGTGTTTCAGTATCTCACATCCATAAGAGGCTAATTTAATAAAAAATACTTTCTGAAATAAACAATAGTTAGTATGAGTTGTTTAGTGACCTCTTGGATGAGTCGTCAATGCACTCTTGGAGGAATTTAGGTAGGCTGGCCTCTTCTGGGAAGGTTGACCACCATTGCACGTTTTCTTCATTTGTATTTGTAAAGGCTTCATTTTCATTTGTAATGGCTCTTAATATGGTTTACTGGAGTCCCAGAGCCTCAGAAATGGCTTCTTAACCCCTTCCAGATTGATTGATGTCGGTGAGTTTTTTACCCCTCAGCCGAGGGGTATTGTCGGTAACGCTGGCGTCCATCTGTCCGTCTGTCTGTCAGTCCGTCCGTCCGTTAACTTTTTCGTTTCGGATGATAGCTGAAAAACGCCTTGGCCAAATGTTCTCATTTTTTGGTGGTTTGTTGGGGGTGGTTAGAGGAAGCTCCCTATCGATTTATGTCCCACTCTGATCATCAATATGGCCGCCAAGGCAGCCATCTTCATTTTCATTTCCGGACGATAACTGAAAAATGCCTTGGCCAAATGTTCTCATTTTTTCATTTGATGTTAGGAGTGGTTACAGGAAGCTCCCTATCGATTTATGTCCCGCCCTGATAATCAATATGCCCGCCACGGCAGCCATCTTCATTTTCCTTTCCGGACGATAACTGAAAAACGCCTGGGCCAAATGTTCTCATTTTTTGGTGATATGTTTGGCGTGGTTACAGGATGCTCCCTATTGATTTGTGTCTCGCTCCAAGAATCAATATGGCCACTACGGTAGCCATCTTCATTTTTGTTTCCGGACGATAACTGAAAAACACCTTGGCCAAATGTTCTCATTTTTTGGTGGTCTATTGAGGGTGGTTAGAAGAAGCTCCCTATTGATTTGTGTCCCACTCCAAAAATCAATATGGCCGCCACGTCAGCCATCTTCATTTTCCTTTCCAGACGATAACTGAAGAACCCCTGGGCCAAATGTTCTCATTTTTTGGTGGTATGTTGGGGGTGGTTACAGGAAGCTCCCTATCGATTTGTGTGCCGCTCCAATAATCAATATGGCCGTTAATAAAGCGCAAGTCTGAGGGGTCCCGCTCGCTACAGCGCGCTATTTTTTGAATTTGTTTAGATTGCGGAATCATCTGCTGCATTTAGCCTATTTCACATTGCTGGACAGCTTCTATTTAAATGATGTATAGATTCAGCGAGGCTGGCATTAATCTTTCCAGGGTGTGTCAAGTGAACTTGAACCCAAAAATCAACTAAATTTGTTTTATTGGTTGATTTAGTAATCAAGGGGCTGTTACTTTTTCACAAAGGGTCAGGTTGGGTTGGATAGCTTTTTTTGTCAACAGATAAGATTATCATTTATTTTATTATTTAAAAACTGCATTTAATGTTTACTCCAGTTATCCTCATCCCATATTCAAAACAATAGCTTGATGAGCTGAAACATACAGTGTAAGTGCTACAATTATTCAAAAATAGAAGAAGCCTGGAAGGGGCAAATACCTTTTCACAGCACTGTAGGATGGCAGAGTAATGATCTGCAGCCTCCTTATTCATTTTTTTCACAACAAGCAGGTAGATTCTATGATTACTGGTGATTTTAATAATTTATGATAAAACTGGTAATTTCATAATCATGATAATGAATTAATCACCAGTTTTTAGCCGCGTTGGCTCCTCCACCACATCCAGTAATAAAACGGCAATCTGCTTGACTATCTGTATTGAATCCCAACATCTCTTGTGACTGCTGATGCATCTCCAAGAAAAAAATAATGTTGGCCTACTATGCTGCCTACTTTAGCATTACATCGAGTTAATGCCATTTCCTTGAGTGTTTCCAGAAGATGATTTTGTTGCTCTGTGCTCGACTGAATATGCCTGATGGTAGAAGTTGCAAATTCACTTCAAAGTGAATAGAATACCATTATTAATGAAAGAAAACAAGTGCAATGTAGTGTTTTCAATTTTTAATCTGTGATCTACTCCGTTGGATGCTTTGATGTCTTTTCACAGTTCATCCATTTCTGTTGGAATAGAATAGAATTTTTACTGGATTAACAGACTTTTCAGCAACCTATAAGACCTTGAAATGTGTTCCCAGGCGCCAAGAAAATGAAAAATTTTGCACTTTCATTTCCAAATTTTGCGGGGGGGGGGGGGTATTTTTCAGTGTTTTTACTTGGTAATCTCAAAAAAAAACAGAAAATAGATGACTGCTAAAAAAACTTTCATTACAGCTGGAATCATGAACAGAGTAGTTTAACAAAATAACCATGCAACACAAAATAACACAGCTATACAGAAACTGTGGCCTGGATGACAACCACAACAGCACTTGGTAGAATTATCTGTTTTTGTGGAAATCATTCAAATGCGGGTTGAAGCAGACATCAAACAAACTGGCCACCATTAGAATCTGTGAATTCTGAAAAATGAGTGATAATCTTCTCTCTGATTTGCTCATTTTTTTCCATCTAAACAGATGGAGCG
Source organism: Gymnothorax javanicus (assembly GCA_029692085.1). NCBI lineage: Eukaryota > Metazoa > Chordata > Actinopteri > Anguilliformes > Muraenidae > Gymnothorax > Gymnothorax javanicus. The sequence goes on along the minus strand of CM056202.1, from coordinate 9,311,928 downwards.
GGACAGAGTTGCTATGTTGAGGAAAATTAATTTACTTGTCAAGGAGAAAATGGAGGTAAGTTCACAGTCTGGAAGTTTTATCGTGAAAAGGTAGACCAATAGCTAAGCTATATTTACTAGGAGTCTTTGTTTCAGTATCTCACCTCTTAATTTAATAAAAATACTTTCTGAAATAAACAATAATTAGTATGAGTTGTTTAGTGACCTCTTGGATGAGCCGTCAGTGCACTCTTGGAGGAATTTAGGTAGGCTGGCCTCTTCTGGGAAGGTTGACCACCACTCCAAGTTTTCTTCATTTGTATTTGTAAAGGCTTCATTTTCATTTGTAATGGCTCTTAACATGGTTCACTGGAGTCCCAGAGCCTTAGAAATGGCTTCTTAACCCCTTCCAGATTGATTGATGTCGGTGAGTTTTTTACCTTTCAGCCGCTGAGGGGTATTGTCGCGTCACGCGGCGTCCGTCTGTCCGTCTGTCTGTCCGTCCGTCTGTCCGTTAACTTTTCGTTTCCGGATGATCGCTGAAAAACGCCTTGGCCAAATGTTCTCATTTTTTGGTGGTATGCTGGGGGTGGTTAGAGGAAGCTCCCTATCGATTTGTGTCCCGCTCCGATAATCAATATGGCCGCCAAGGCAGCCATCTTCATTTTCATTTCCGGACGATAACTGAAAAATGCCTTGGCCAAATGTTCTCATTTTTTCGTTTGATGTTAGGGGTGGTTACAGGAAGCTCCGGATCAATTTCTGTCCCACTCTGATCATCAATATGGCCGCCAAGGCAGCCATCTTCATTTCCTTTTCCGGACGATAACTGAAAAATGCCTTGGCCAAATGTTCTCATTTTTTCGTTTTATGTTAGGGGTGGTTACAGGAAGCTCCGTATCGATTTGCCGCCACGACAGCCATCTTCATTTTCCTTTCCGGACGATAACTGAAAAACGCCTGGGCCAAGTGTTCTCATTTTTTGGTGGTATGTTGGGGGTGGTTACAGGAAGCTCCCTATTGATTTGTGTCTCTCTCCAAGAATCAATATGGCCTCTACGGTAGCCATCTTCATTTTTGTTTCTGGACGATAACTGAAAAACGCCTTGGCCAAATGTTCTCATTTTTTGGTGATCTATTGAGGGTGGTTAGAAGAAGCTCCCTATTGATTTGTGTCCTGCTCCAAAAATCAATATGGCCGCCACGTCAGCCATCTTCATTTTCCTTTCCAGACGATAACTGAAAAACCCCTGGGCCAAAGTTCTCATTTTTTGGTGGTATGTTGGGGTGGTTACAGGAAGCTCCCTATCGATTTGTGTGCCGCTCCAATAATCAATATGGCCGTTAATAAAGCGCAAGTCTGAGACCTCCCGCTCGCGACAGCGCGCTATTTTTTGAATTTGTTTAGATTGCGGAATCATCTGCTGCATTTAGCCTAATTCACATTGCTGGACAGCTTCTATTTAAATGATGTATAGATTCAGCAAGGCTGGCATTAATCTTTCCAGGGTGTGTCAAGTGAACTTGAACCCAAAAATCAACTAAATTTGTTTTATTGGTTGATTTAGTAATCAAGGGGCTGTTACTTTTTTTCACAAAGGGTCAGGTTGGGTTGGATAGCTTTTTTTGTCAACAGATAAGATTATCATTTATTTTATTATTTAAAAACTGCATTTAATGTTTACTCCGGTTATCCCCATACCATATTCAAAAGAATAGCTTCAAGAGCTGAAACATACAGTATAAGTGCTACAAGTATTCAAAAATAGAAGAAGTCTGGAAGGGGCAAATACCTTTTCACAGCACTGTAGGATGGCAGAGTAATGATCTGCAGCCTCCTTATTCATTTTTTTCACAACAAGCAGGTAGATTCTATGATTACTGGTGATTTTAATAATTTATGATAAAACTGGTAATTTCATAATCATGATAATGAATTAATCACCAGTTTTTAGCCGCGTTTGGTCCTCCACCACATCCAGTAATCAATCGGCAATCTGCTTGACTATCTATATTGAATCCCAACATCTCTTGTGACTGCTGATGCATCTCCAAGAAAAAAATAATGTTGGCCTACTATGCTGCCTACTTTAGCATTACATCGAGTTAATGCCATTTCCTTGAGTGTTTCCAGAAGATGATTTTGTTGCTCTGTGCTCGACTGAATATGCTTGATGGTAGAAGTTACAAATTCACTTCAAAGTGAATAGAATACCTTTATTAATGAAAGAAAACAAGTGCAATGTAGTGTTTTCAATTTTTAATCTGTGATCTACTCCGTTAGATGCTTTGATGTCTTTTCACAGTTCATCCATTTTTATTGGAATAGAAAAGAATTTTTACTGGATTAACAGACTTTTCAGCAACCTATAAAACCTTGAAATGTGTTCCCAGGCGCCAAGAAAATGCAAAATTTTGCACTTTCATTTCCAAATTTTTTCGTGAGGGGGGGTATTTTTCAGTGTTTTTACTTGGTAATCTCAAAAAAAAACAGAAAATAGATGACTGCTAAAAAAACTTTCATTACAGCTGGAATCATGAACAGATTAGTTTAACAAAATAACCATGCAACACAAAATAACACAGCTATACAGAAACTGTGGCCTGGATGACAATCACAACAGCACTTGGCAGAATTATCAGTTTTTCTCGAAATCATTCAAATGCGGGTTGAAGCAGACATCCAACAAACTGGCCACCATTAGAATCTGTGAATTTTGTAAAATGAGTGATAATCTTCTCTCTGAATTGCTCATTTTTTTCCATCTAAACAGATGGAGCGGGAAAGAGTTGCTATGTCGAGGAAAATTGATTTACCTGTCAAGGAGAAAATGGATGTAAGTTTACAGTCTGGAAATTTTATTGTGAAAAGGTAGACCAATAGCTATATTTACCACGAGTCTGTGTTTCAGTATCTCGCATCCATAAGAGGCTAATTTAATAAAAATACTTTCTGAAATAAACAATAAGACAACTGCACAGTATCTGGGGCCTGGATGATTCCTATAAATTGCCCCACGTAACGGAATCGTTGTTGCTCTCAAATTCATCCGAATGCAAATAAAGTAAAAATTAATCAGCTTGACTGCTATTAAAGTCTGCAAACACATACAAAGTGAGTGATAGTGTTCTCTCTGAAATGTTATTTTTTTTCCCAGGAAAGAGAAGAATATAAGGGGAGTCTCTCCAACATCTTTGAAGCGATTGATGTTCTACAGAGGAAAACAGAAGTAAGTTTACAGTCAGTGTCAACTTCATTTTTAAAATATAGACAAATTATTTCCCTTCAGTCTATGTTTCATTATCTCACATCCAAAACAGGCTAATTTAACAAAATAATTATCTGAAAAACACAGCTAAACATAATCGGTTGCCTTAATGATATCCATAAATTGTTCCTCATAACATAATTACCTCCGCCCAATGAAGTTAGGGGAGGTTATGTGATCATTACCGTTTGTCTGTTGGTTGGTTTGTTGGTTTGTTTGTAAGCAGGATTACACAAAAAGTTATGAATGGATTTTCATCAAATTTGGTGGAATGATTACAAATTGTTCAAGGAAGAGGTGATTCGATTTTGGGAGGTCAAGGTCAAAGGTCAAGGGCACGCAAAAGGTCAAAAACACATTAAAAACATATTTGCGCGAAGACTACAGGACTGCATAAACACAGGGGTTGCTAGCTAATACTGGCAAAAATAACATTGAGTACATTGGCGGAGGTGCTTGTGCTCTCTGAGCGCTGCTCTAGTTAATAAAAGTTTTTCTTGAAATCATCCAAGTGCAGGTAAAAGCAGAAATCCACCAAAACAGCCACCCTTAAAATCTGTGAACTCGTGTAATGAGTGATATTTTTCTCTTTGGTAAGTTCATTTTTTTTCTGTCTAAATATAGCACCAAGAAGAAATCATTCAGTGCCAAGCAGACATGTATGAGGCCATGAATTCAGTTGTCCAGGAGAAAATGAGGGTAAGTTTGACTGTCAATAAAAACTTAAAGGGACATTATCATCCAATACAATTTGCCACTTAAATAATTCCCAAATAACAATACATTCAACTTCTAACCTTTTCCAGATGATTCAACCCCCATGAAATTCAAATATCGAACAAAGGGTGCGAGCGAACAGGCTATTCTCCCTTGAATGGGGCGCGCCATTTTATTAGAGCAGTCTCTTTTTCGGTGCTTAGCTATGACGTTACTCCGGCTGCTCAGCATATACGCCACATACACCAAACACACACTGCAATTGTTGTCTTTCCACCAAATGTTTTGTGAAATGAGCCAGCTAGCTAACGTGCATGGAATACCTTTCCATAACAATTATGTACAGTGGGGTGCAAAAATTTGGGCACCCCTGTTTTAAATGTCTGTTGCAATTAATGACCAAATGATTGAAAGCAAATCTGAACACTAAATGCTACAAAGTTAAATATGACACATTTCATCACATTTTAAAGCAAGAATAATTTTTATTATGAACTTTTTACAGTTTTTTACAACGAAAAAGGCCTTGTGCAAAAGTTTTGGAACCCTGACAGCTAGTACTTTGTCACTCCCCCTCGGGCAGCTATGACAGCTTGCAAACGCTTCCTGTAGCCAGCTAAGAGTCATTTAATTCTTGTCTTTGGAATTTTTCCCCCATTCTTCCTGACAGAACACCTCAAGCTCAAAAATATTCTTCGGCCTTCTAGCATGCACGGCATGTTTGAGGTCTCTCCACAGATTTTCAATAATATTCAAGTCTGGGGACTGGGATGGCCATTCCAAAACCTTCATCTGTCTTTCCTGGAGGTACTTCATGGTGGATTTTGAGGTATGCTTCGGGTCATTGTCTTGCTGGAATACCAAACAGCTCTTCAACTTCAATTTCTGGACTGAGCTATGAACTTTAGCCTCTAGAATGTCTTGATATTTGGTGAAATCCATTCTTCCTTCCACCCACAGAATATTGCTTGTGCCCCCAGCTGCAACACAACCCCAAAGCATTATGGATCCACCTCCGTGCTTAACAGTTGGCAACGTGATCTTCTCTACAAATGCTTCACCCTTTTTTCTCCAAACATACCTTCTTTGGTTGTAGCCAAAAAGTTCAATTTTGGTTTCGTCAGTCCAAAGCTCATTGTTCCAATAGGCTTGAGGTTTCTCAAAGTTCTCTTTTGTGTACTTCAGAAGCTTAATGGCTTCTTTCTTACAACTCTGCCATGTAGGTCATTGTTGTTTAAGGTACGCTGTATTGTTGTCCTGAGAACAACTAGACCTGTGTCTGCTACTCTTTTTTGCAGCTCTTTTGCAGTGATGTGTGGGTTCTTCTGAGCATTTCTCACCAGATCTCGGGCCATTCTATCTTATATTTTTCTTGGTCTTCCAGATCTTGCCTTGACTTCAATTGTTCCATTTATTTTTCATTTTCTTATGATGTTTCTGACAGTAGAAATGGGTAGTTTGAAACATTGCGCAAGTTTTTTTTTAGCCCTCTCCTTATTGGTGGAAGTGAATTATCTTGATTTTGACATCCTTGGACAACTGTGTGTGTCGAGGAACACATGGTTTTTAACACCAGACACAACAGCCACCACAGTCGGATATTTTAGAAGGCATGGAGTTACATCAGAATACATAGTTCAACCCTGGAATTATATTCACCTGACTCATTGAAGCCCTAACGAGTAAATCACCTGGGTCTGGGCCTTAGTAATCATCTTCTTTAAAGGTAACACAGAATAATCCAAAAGGGTTCCCAAACTTTTGCACAGGGCCCTTTTTCCTTTCTTATCATTTAAAAACTCAGAAAAATTAAAATAAAAAGAAACCTTGCTTTTAAATTTGCAGAAAGGTGTCATGTTTAACTGTTGCATTTTGTGTTCAGGTGTGCTTTCTATCACTTGAAGATTAATTGTAACAGACATTTAAAGCAGGGGAGCCCAAATTTGTGCACCCCACTGTAACATTAGTTTGTTAGCAAGTTGGCTAGTCAGTGATATAGCTCAGTACAAACAACAAAAGCTTGCAACAAACGCAAAATTTACTCAACTAGTTTCATAACTCTTATGTGACATGCTTACTCGTAAGACCCCCATATCATGTATATCCCGGGGTTGGCTACCACACAGTGAGTTTGTGTCATTTGTCATGTATGCTTGAATCTAACTTACCCGCTTATCTTTTTTTTTTTTTTTTCTTTTTTTTTTTTTTATAAATTTGGCATCTCCATTCCCACCCAAATCTGGAATGCCCAATTGGTGAACTATGTACAAGGCTTGCTCGTATACGACCCCTTGCTGCCATTTCAGGAGAGTGTAGACAGTTCGCGGCTCTCCTCCGAACCACGCGCCTGTCAGCCACCGCTTCTTATACACTAATTGGTTGAATCTTCGCAAGTTCAGAACGAGGGCGGAGGATACCGGGACATGAACAGGCTTAGAATCTTCTTGACGAGTGCCCGTCTGGCCAACAGGAGGCGCTTGAGCAACGAACAAGACAACTATTATTTTCCCTTCCCGGCAGTCCCTTCCCAATTTGCAACCCTGTAGCGCAATAACCAATTGTGCGTTACTCTGAAGAGGCTGCCGACCACTGCCGGCTGGTACGAAGCGGGGATTGAACCTGCAACGTGATAGTCACTTCTGCTTCGCAACGCAATGCTTTACCGAGTGAGCTATCCAGCAGCCCCTCGCTTATCTAAATCTAATTAAACCGCTTTCTTTCAAGGCAGGCGATTTGTTTTTATAGCTGGATATCACACAAAAGACGAGTAATGTTCAAGTATAATTATCACAATACATAATAGCTGAATGCAGTACAGATGAAAATGATAGCCATAGTGAGCCGGGATAACACTATTTACAGCGCTCCAAGCGGTGTTTTCTCAATACCATCTGCTAGAGGTGTCATGGCGCCTTCCATAAGCTTATCAAAAACATCTAAACAATTCGAAAGGATGACCCCGCATGAAAAATTTCCTAAAAATGATTGATTTTGTATATTTAGCTACAAAATATTGTGTGTGACTTGCTATACCATGATAATGTCCCTTAAATTCTTAAACTGTAGACAAATAGCTATATTTCCCATGATGCTACTGTTCAGTATCTCACATCCTAAACATATCTGAAAGTGCATAAACACGCCCATGGAATCCTGAGCCAAACACTGCAGGCTATTTAAACTGTAATGCATGTAGCTTAAAGGGGAACTCCGGTCGATTTCAACACTTATCTTTGTTGTTTGTGGTGAAGGAGTACTGTCAATAGCGAGACAAACGAAGAAAATTGGTTTTGTCTACACCGAGTTATGCTCCTGCTCGAGTTAGCACCTAAGCGGCTCAAACGGGGCAGGCTTTTAACGTGCTTTTAGCCTCTCAACACGATCAAGATGTCATTTCAAGTCCATAGCCATGTTAACCTAACCCGTCCACGTGACCACAGTGAATTTGACTGCAGTAGCTGACCTAGAAATGCATAAAAGTTGTCCTAATTCACTCGGTGCACTTACCTCTGTTTACTTCCTCTGTTACGGTGAAGTCCACACTAGTCGATTGTCGAACTCGTATAATCCAATATTCCAAAATGTAATTTTTCCACCAAGAAATTATGGTTACGAACTGCTGTGGTTATGTCCATTGTAATGACTATGTTGCAACTATGTAATAGTCATTACAATGGACATGACCACAGCAGTTCGTAACCATAATTTCTTGGTGGAAAAATGATTTTTTGTGTAAATTTGCAATAACATACTACTTGACCATATCTCCAGATGTTTTTCTCGGATTTTTGATTGAATCATTTTTGTCTGTTTTATGGGCCCTTGAAATTTTGGCTCCAATGTTAAAGATAGGACTGAGAAATTTTAAAATATTATTTCTCAAAAACGGCGCGACAAATTTTTTTCTAAATCAGGCAATCAACTTACCTTGGTACCATCAATGTACAGTGCGAGCGCCATTTTGATTGAATAGACGGAAGTGGGTCTATTGGGGGCGCTGTACTTTATGAATATGCAAGATGGCCTGTGGAGGCCAAATGGTTGCAGATAGAGACTAAGTTTGCATGATCGACATATAGGAAGTCATATATGACCTATACATAGGCTATGTTAAAGTTGACCTCAGATGACTTTGAAAGGTCAAACTCGTGGTCAGGGAATATATTAACAATGTTAAAGGATATGACTTGAAATTTCAAAAAAAATTTTCTCAAAAACTGTCGGATAACTTTTTTTCTAAATCTGGCAATCAACTCGCCTTGATACACCTTATGTACAGTGCGAGTGCCATTTTGATTGAATTGACAGAAGTGGGTCTAGTGGGGGCGCTGTACTTTAACATTGGGTCTTATGGAGAATGGGCCAAATTGCCTGTGGAAGCTAAATGGTTGCAGATAGAGATTAAGTTTGTATTACTGGCATATAGGAAGTAATATATGACCTATATTTTGGCTGTGTTAAAGTTGACCTCAGATGACCTTGAAAGGTCAAACTTGAGGTCAAGCAAAATGTTACAATTTTCAAAGGTTTCTAGGCTTGAAAATATTGAAGATTGGGAACATACGTGCATTGAAGACTTATAGGAAGTCATGTATGAACTTTCATTTGGTGGCCTTGAACTTGACCTTCGGCGACCTTCGAAGGTCAGACTTCACATAGTGAGATTTCAATGACTTCTATCACCAAAACTATTACAGATAGAGCTTAAGTTTGTTTTGCGGGCATATAGGAAGTCATGTATGAAGTTTAATTTGGTGACATTGAACTTGACCTTCAGTGACCTTGAATTCCCAAATTTCACAGTGAAATTTCAATGACTTATATCAGCAAAATGGTTACAGATAGTTTAAGTTTGTATTGGAGATGTATAGGAAGGTATACATGAACTTTCATTTGGTGGCCTTGAACTTGACCTTCGATGACCTTCGAAGGTCAAACTTCACTTAGTGAAATTTCAATGACTTCTATCACCAAAACTATTACAGATAGAGCTTAGGTTTGTATTGTGGCCATATAGGAAATCATGTATGAAGTTTCATTGGGTGAGCTTGAACTTGACCTTCAGTGACCTTGAACGGCCAAACTATACAGTGAAATTTAAATGACTTATATCAGCAAAATCGTTACAGATTGAGTGTAGGTTTGTATTGGAGACGTAGAGGAAGTCATGTATGAACTTTCATTTGGTGACCTTCATATTGACCTTCGAAAGTCCAACTTGACCAAGAGAAAATTCAATGACTTCTTTCACTGAAAAGGTCACAGATGGAGCCTAGGTTTGTGTTACTGACATAGGAAGTCACATATGAACTTTCATTTGGTGACATTCAGCTTGACTGTTGATGACATTTTAAGGTCAAACTGGACATAATAAAATTACAATGACTTGTCTTACCCAAACGGTCACAGATGGAGACTAGGTTTGTATTACAGACATATAGGAAGTCATATATGAACTTTCATTTGGTGACCTTCGTATTGACCTTCAAAAGTCAAATGTGACCTAGTGAAAATTCAATGACTTGTATCACTAAAACGGTCACAGATGGAGCCTAAGTTTGTGTTACTGACATCTAGGAAGTCACATATGAACTTTCATTTGGTGACATTCCACTTGACTGTCAATGTCCTTTGAGGGTCAAACTCCACAGTGAAATTATGATGACTTATCACCAAATGGTCACAGATTAAGCCAAGGTTTGTATAGAGACATTTAGAAAGTCATATATGAAGTCCATTTGCTGACCACAACTTGACATTCTGTGACCTTTAAACTTCACAATTGACATATTGAATACATATTGACATATTTTATTGACTTGTTTCACCAAAACTGCTTCAGAGCTTAGGATTGTATTACAGAAGGTCTTATAAATGTATGTGAACTTTTATTTAGTAACCTTGACATTGATTTTCATTGATTCAAATGTCAAACTTCACATGAAATTTTCATAACTTGTATCATTGCTGTAAGACTGCTTGCCGGTAAGCTGCAGGACCCTTGGTCCTATTTTTATTATACACAATATTTTTACTGCGAAAGAAATCAATACTGGTAATTATTATCAACCAAGCTGACCATTTAAGTATTAAAGTAAAAATCGCCATAATCTGGAATAAAGAGCTGCACTCTAGGAATTCAAGGTGCAAATACATGTGTTCAAAATATGAAAACATAAATAGACATAAATATGTAACTCTTTTATATATTTAGAGTTAATTTAAATTTTATGTTTTGAATTTTAACTAACGATTAAGAATTTCCTGACAACAAACAACCGTAAACAAAATAATTCATTAAATCGTGGGTGTGCTTGTACGCTGATGTGTGTCACTAGTCCCGTGTTTTTCCATTTCATTTTATCTCAGGGCTTGGAAAGGGCACGCGCCATGGTCAAATGGCCCATAATGTCAAAATATGGCGCATTAAAAAGCCACTTGGCGGGCCTAGAATGCGCCCGTGTCCCTATTACGTCTTATTTATTTATGTATTTATTGATTAACCCTTTCGCAGGCACAGCGACATTTTTGTCGTTTTAACCAACGTGTTTTATAAAGTCTTCTCTCATTGGCCGATTGCGGGAATTCCCTTGTTAGTTACACTCATTACCATTGGCTGTCTCTCAGGTCACCCAGCACTGTATTTTTAGCCGTGAACGAGGCATGGGATTTCCTAAAAACGCTAAATACGAGACTACTTCGGGTCAAATTGTGGGACATGTGAACATGGCATCGACGAAAGTACAAACAGCCGGTATTCTAGCCGTGTTTCTAAACGTAAATACACGTGGATGAAGTTTTTGCTTTATTGAATGACTCTGACGATGAGTTTGAATATCCAGAGAGCGGGAGTGACTTGGATCCAAACGATTTTAGCGATTCTGGAGAGGATTAAAACATAAAAACATCAGTTATGGGAAACTTATTATGAGATTTGGTGTTATTTTATTGAAATTTTGAATAACAATCATATTTTGGTAAAAACCCAAAATTAATCCGTCCGTGGGGGTATGCATCTGGGCCAAAATTTGCCTGCGAAAAAGGGTTAATTCATTCATTTTCATTTCACAGTACCAAGATTCTTCGCACAAAACTCCACTGATCGATTATGTTCTGATGCACGATCGATCAATTCTAGTACCGGGGAGGCCGGATTATTTGTCATAACCGAACTAGGGGAAAAATTCCGGTTGCATTCAATCTGATTGTTTTACAATTCCATTTACGTACAAACTGATTGGCCGAAGTGTATCTTAGAGCGGAAGCGGTACCACAACTTCATCAAGAAAAATATATAGCTTTTTTATATGCAAAACTCGCGTGTAACATCTCTCATGCCAACGTTACTTCCTTTTTAAATATGCACACAAATGTGCGTTTTAATTGTATCTTAAGGTTCGCCCGAGGCAACAGTTAAGATTAAAGATATTGGCATAGGTCTGCTATAATTGCTTATTTTGATATAGCCTTGAAACATAATGTTCAGTTAAAAAAATTAGGAGCTTGGCAGCATTTAGTTTCAAGTCGTGGACAATCAAGATAACTGGGATGAATTTGCAAGCAATGTTTCGCTTACCCAGTTCAACAACAAACATGACCTAGGCAACACTTGAAAACGGTCAATCAACAAACCTACTTAATACTCTTTCTGCGTATTAATAACGTGTTTTATGTGCTTGATAGGCAAACATTTAGATTGCGTTGCTATTTGCACATTATAGTAATGCAAACAGTGTTATTTATAGGCTACTTAATTTGAAACTGTACTGGTAGGAGCATCTCCATTACATCGCGAGCAGTTCATATGCAACTTAAAGTTTACAACCGTTGTAAAAATAGCCTCTGCCTTTATGCAAACTTGGAGCTGAGGCCTGCTAGTATCTCGAAAGAGAGCAGCAACAAATGCTCTTGTCACCGAAGCCAGTCTGACTAGCCGAATCCATTTTAGAAATTTAAAGCCAACAAGCCTAATAAAACTTACATCTTTTGCTTGGAGGCTATCATTTAATTGTACTGTAACATCCTGGATGTGTTTAATGTGCGCAGTGCAAGTCTTTGGATAATGTGCCAATGGTTAGTTCATGTTGTGCGTGCACTGAATTGTGTTTGTGCCTATGTCCTTGCTCTCTGTAACTTCTGTAGCGTATGGAGAGCCTGTCATGCGCTGCGGGGGATGGCTGAGTAGCTTTGGGGGGGGATTGGGAGGCCTTCCATGCACAATTTGAGTTGCTCGCTCATGTGGGGGAGTGGACAGTAGAAGAGAAAGCCCTGCAACTTGCAATGTGCCTCACGGACGATGCATTAAATTGCCTTTTGCTGCTTAGCCCAGAGGACAGGCATGATTATTGGGCTTTGGTGGGGGCACTAAAGAGGTGTTTTGGACAGTGTGTGCAGCCTGATCTGCTTAAAAATGAACTGAGCAGTAGATGCAGACTTCCAGGGGATCCCCTGCGGGTCTTAGCTAATGACATAGAGAGCCTTACTAGGCGGGCATATGCGCACATGCCACCTGATGTTCAGAGTGAGTTGGCGAGAGACCAGTTTGTCAGAGCTCTGTCCCCCACTGAGCTGCGTGTGCTTGTACAGCTGGAGCACCCACGATCTCTGCAGACTGCATTGGAGCTGGCGGTGGAGAGGGAGATTGTGTGGGGTGCGCTAGCTGGAGGTAGACGCAGTGAGAGCATGCCTGCAACTAGAGCTGCAGTGGACACCAGCCCTGACCTGCAGAAGCCGGCGTGGGTGACTGAAATGACTGAGCTGATATGGGCTATGTCTCTCCAGCCAACCCGTGCCCCGCGCACAGCACCCAGGCTGTGTTTGGGGTGTGGCCAGCCTGGACACCTCCTCAGGCAGCGCCCTAAAGCCTCCATGGGCCCGGGAAATGGCACAGGGTCCGCATAGGGGAGGTAGTGCGGACCCCAGCCTCATCCTCCTCCCCTTCGTCATCTGCAGGAGGGGCCCAACAGCACAGACAGGGAAGTCAAGCTCCACTTTCCCCAGAAGCAGATGACAACATTTCCCCAGAGCCCGTGGTAGTGGTGGGGCGGACTTGTGCTGGAGACTTTTATCACGTCCCGGTGACTGTAGAGGGGGTCCCCTGCTCTGCCCTTGTGGACACGGGATCCACAGTGTCGTTGGTAAGACCTGATGTGGTGCCAGGCTGGACTCAGAGCCCACCAGTGTGCAGATGCACACAGTCACGGGTGAACTGGCACCCATGAAAGACAAGGGCATGATGACTCTGACTGTGGGGGGCAGGGCTGTCCATCACCCAGTGTGGGTGGCAGGGGTGCAGAATCCATGCATATTGGGGCTGGATTTCTTGAAGGCTACAGGCTGCCAGCTGGACTTGGGTGGAGGCACGCTGAGGTTCCATGACGGGCCTGCCATCACTTTAGGAGCCATGATGCCACCATCTGTCCCCCCACCACTTTGCTAGCACAAGAAGTTGTTACGGCAGAGCCTCATGCCACACTCACTTCCTTCGAAACCCTGCAGGGCCTTAGGGCGCCTGTTCCCTCGACCAGCCTATCACTCCCCTCCCACAGCACTGCTGTTCAGTCGCCTCCCTCTCAGTTGGGGACAGAGGTGAAGGGCTCCAACAGCGTTTTACCCCTGCTGGCAGCCCCAGCCTCCATCAGCATGGGCCACTCCAGCCTAGCCCTGCTGCTCCAGGCGGAGGAGGAGGCGACACAGTCTGCTATAAAGATGATCTGGATGGAGAACTGTGATGGCCTGGACTCGCAACAGCAGGAGCTGTTATGGCTGCTTTTACTCGAGTTTAGGGACAGCTTTGCACTGAACGAAGATGAGGTCGGGCAAACGCAGCTGGTGGAGCATGAGATTGACACTGGCGATGCCCACCCCATAAAGTGTCGACCTCGCCGGCTCCCACTGGCGCGGCAAGAGGCATGCGACAAAGCTGTCTGGAGCATGCTGCGGGCAGGCATCATCGAGCCATCAGACAGCCCTTGGGCAGCCGTGGTTGTCATGGTCCCGAAAAAGAACGGTGAGTGGCGCCTCTGCGCTGATTACAGGCATCTGAATGGGGTAACAAAGAAGGACTTGTATCCACTTCCCCGTGTGGACGAATCTCTGGATTTAGTCTCAGGCTCTGTCTGGTTTTCCTCACTGGACCTCCGGTCTGGCTACTACCAGGTGCCCCTTTCCCCATCCGCCCGACCAAAGACTGCCTTTTGCACTGGACGTGGACTCTGGCAGTTTAAGGTCCTCAGTTTTGGCTTGTGCAATGCACCGGCTGCTTTTGCCAGACTGATGTGCTGACTGGCATACCACGTCAGGAGTGCCTGGTTTATCTGGACGACATCTTGGCACATGGATCCTCTTTCAATTCCGCCCTGATAGATAAATGTCATTTCATGCAACGCCAAGTGATTTTTCTGGGACACAGAGTGGGGCGGGAGGGAATTAGCACTGTGCAGGACAAAGTGCCGGCAGTGTTGGATTGGCCCGTCCCGTCTACTCAAAAGGAAGTGAAAAGTTTTTTGGGCCTCGCCTCGTACTCCCGGAGATTTGTACGGGGTTTCTCATGCATCGCCGCCCCTTTGTTCCAGTTACTGCAAAAAGACAGAGCATTTATCTGGACAGAAGCATGCCAGGAGGCATTCACCCAGCTGCGCCAGGCCCTCAGTGATGCCCCACTGCTAGCCCCAGCTGACCCTTCTCTCCCATTTATGTTGGACGCGGATGCCAGTGGGGTTGGCGTCGGAGGAGTGCTCTCTCAGATGGGTGCTGACGGGGAGAGGGTAGTGGCCTATTTCAGCCGGGCATTCAACAAGGCTGAAAGGCGCTACTGCGTAACCCGGCGAGAGCTCCTGGCAGTGGTACTCTCTGTAAGCCACTTTAAATATTATCTGTGCGGTCTGCCCTTCACAGTGAGAACTGATCATTCAGCTCTCCAATGGCTGATGTCATTCAGGGAGCTGGAGGGGCAGGTCGCCAGGTGGTTGGAGGAGCTCCAGGCCTATGATTTCAGGGTGGGGCACAAGGCGGGAGCACAACACAGCAATGCAGACGCCCTCTCCCGTCGCCCATGTGCTGCAGACGGGTGCCACTATTGTGAACGAAGGGAGAATCGTGAGCATGAACTGTGCGAGGAGCAGCAGCTGCTGGCAGTGCGGCAGGCAGAAGTGGTTGTCTGCCGGGAGCTGCAGACAGTGAGCGCTGGGGAATGTAGGCAACAGCAGGAGCTCGACCCCGACTTACAGCCTGTGTGTCAGTGGGTGGAAATCCACGCAGAGGCCTCCGTGGGAAGAGGTGGCGAGACTCTCACAGACCTCTAAGGGTCTCTGGTCAAAGTTAGAGGCCCTACGCCTGAGTGCTGGTGTGCTGCAGAGGGCATGGAAAGAGCCTGCTACTGGGGAGGAGCGTTGGCAGCTGGTGGTCCCCAAGAGCCTAAGGACAGCTGTACGGCAGGCCATGCATGGAGCTGCTGGGTCAGGCCATTTTGGTGTGACCAAGACGCTCCACCGCCTCCGTCAGAGTTGCTATTGGGGCCATTTTTGGAGGGACGTTGAAGACTTCTGCCGGTGGTGTGACTTGTGCACAGTGAGGAAAGGCCCAACAGGTCAGTCACATGCCCACCTGCAGCAGCATGTAGTAGGGGCCCCCAAGGAGATAGTGGCTGTAGATGTGATGGGCCCACTTCCTCTCACAAACAAAGGTAACCTTTACATTCTCTCTCTCATTGACTATTTCACCAAGTGGCCAGAGGCCTATGCTCTCCCAGACCAGGAGGCAGAGACTGTAGCAGATGACAGGCTGGGAGGCATATTAAGCCGGTTTGGACTGCCTGACACACTGCACAGCGATCAGGGTAAAAATTTTGAGTCCCGTGTGTTCGCAGCCATGTGCAGTCGTCTTGGCATACAGAAGACCCGTACCACCCCATTACGGCCTCAAAGTGATGGGCTCGTGGAGCGACTTCACCGCACACTGGGTCAGCAGCTGGCCATATTGACATCAAGGCATCAGCGAGACTGGGATGAGCATCTTCCGCTTGTGCTCATGGCATGTCGGTCAGCGGTCCAGGAGTCAACAGCGTGTACCCCAGCTCTCCTGATGCTCAGGAGAGAGCTCCGCACGCCCGCAGAGCTGGCATTCGGGCATCCTCCAGACTCCCCTGCTGTTCCCCCAGGCCCTGAGTATGCCAGAAGGCTCCAGGACCGGCTGGAGTCTGCGCATGCGTTTGCCCGGGTGCAATAGGAAAGTGCTGGTGCTCGGCAAAAAAGCAATTATGATGTGGGGGCCAGGGGAAGGCATTTCCAGGCTGGAGAGCTTGTTTGGGTGCACAATCCACAAAGAAAGAAGGGCCGTTGCCCAAAGCTTGACAGTCAGTGAGTGGGGCCCTGCAGGGTGTTGGAGCGGATGGGAGAGGTGGTGTATCGGGTGCAGCTGCCGCCAAGAGGAAGGAAGGTAGCGCTGCACAGAGACAGACTGGCCCCCTGTCAAGGCAGTGCTTCACCCCAAGTCCCAGCGACCCCACGATCCCAACCCCCCTCTCCGCCCACACACCCTTCTCAACCCCCCCAGCCAGTACAAGATGGGGATAACTTTAACACTGATCCCATGGGTCCCGGGTCTCAACCCAATTCCCCAGCCCCAGGTTTAAGCCCGTTGTCTACTGTCTCACGCCCACAAAGGGCGAGGAGGCCGCCTCAGCATCTTGCAGACTTTGTTTGTTCCCTCGAGGACGAGGAACTTTGTGGTGGGGGGCAGTGTAACAACCTGGATGTGTTTAATGTGAGCATTGCAAGTCTTTGGATAATGTGCCAATGGTTAGTTCATGTTGTGCGTGTACTGAATTGTGTTTGTGCCTATATCCTTGCTCTCTGTAACTTCTGTAGCGTATGGAGAGCCTGTCATGCGCTGCGGGGGATTGGCTGAGTAGCTGGGGGGGGACGTCTGGGCACCAGGAAAAGAGTTACATGTTGTTGATTGCTCTGGAGGGTGTTTGCGGTTTATTTTTTAGAAAAAGCAGCCGCAGTTTTGGCGTGGTAGTAGCCTGTTCATAACGACCTTTGAGTTGTCAATCAATAAACCCCCTTTTAAGGTGATTCACCTGTCTTTGCGTGAGTGAGAGCGTTACAGTACAATGCGATCACACAGTATAAAACTTCACGTCCATGGGCTTTGCTGTCCTTCCCAACCCCTGTTATCTAGTCGCATATATACATGTACAGCGTTTGATTGCTCAATTCCCCCGCCGATTCCTTATAAATCCTGCGTAAATCCACCATTACACAAGGTGGCGGACGTGGTTGGTTCAGCCAATGACGTTGTCCACTCTGGTGTTTTCTTTAGTTCTGTGGGTGTCACTCTCAAAATATTTAACAAGGCAACGTTTAATTTTGAAAACACCTATCGATAAAGCTTATTTTAAGAGATGGCAAAGTACGACGTTAAGCTTACTGTACACTGTACCTAATAGGCATAATTTTCCTTGTAAATTTTGTCATTTAGTGAGTTAAGATTATGATTCATTTTACTCCACCCAGCAGCGAGTTAGCTCACTAGCTAACTTGGCACTATAAGTTCTTACTAGTGTACCTTGATTTAAAGCAACACTATGTAGTGTTCGCCGGATTCGCTCGCGGTGTCCCCCTACAGTTGATAAATGGTATTGTCTGTAACAACTGTCTTAAAATCTGTCTACACGTGCATTTGTTGACAAGCCAAGGACACCAGCAAACTTTCTGAAGCGGGACATGTAATGTGCGATCCGATCAACCATGTCTTCAGACCAGGTAAGGGAGACTTAAAAATTGGTATAACTCATGTAGATGGCAAAGTCCACACTACAACTATAACGACAATGATAATGGCAAACAACATTTTTGGTCCGCAATGCTCTGCATGTAAGAGGGCTGGCGTTGCTTACATGCACAGCTGCCACTAACCCTAGCCCTAACTGGCATCAATTCATTTTTGCTCTGCTAAGAAGTGAGTGGACGGCAGCTTACATGCAAAGCCACCATTGTAATAGCCAGTCCCTTTGTAGAATCCGTCCACAAAGTCGTCATGCACAGAACCGATTAGCTTGTGCAGTATAACAAGAGGGTGGCGGGGAGTTGACAGAAAATCCTTGAAACAACGTGAGCAGCCCATGAGTAGCCAACCCAGATCATTACCTTATCTTTCCGAAAGAAAACATGACAAATCTTCTACCTTTATTACTCTATATGGGAGTGAAGTACACGTTTACGATCAAACATTTTGACTGGTGACTAGTTAAGCAATGCTAGCGATAGCATGACAACTAGCTAGCATGTCAGATACCAGCTAGCTAGATAAATCGCTGTAGATTATTATTTGACTGAGCATAAATGGGGTACTAGATGATTTCAGTGACACAGCCTGACACAAAGCAAGTTCAAATGCACTAGAACTAGATCTAGAATGAAGGATTAAGGTAACAATTTGTACATACTTGTCCAAAAGTAACAAAGCCAGGTTGCCATCAGTCGGACATCCCTCCTCCTCTTTCAGCTCTCGCCAGCGAGTGAAAGCCGGTCCAGTGTTGACCCTAGTCCTGGCTCTTATTTTATCACTTCATCGTTTTCTTTTAAATGTCTCCTCGGACAACACGTTTGCCTTCTTCGGTTTCCTCGCCGCTTAAGCCATTACAACCGCTTCCAAATCTGCTTCATTCTACACTTGCTCACTGGTCTTGAGAGACGTGGGGGAGGGGGATTGTGTGACTTTTGCCGTAAAGCAGTAAGTAAGTTTTGTAGTTCTTGTTGGGCCTGGGTTCCTACCCAAAACCCGAAGTTATATAGTGCCAGTGAAGGCGATGCAGGCGTACCGAGCCATGACAGAGGTGTCATTCAACCTATTGTGAGTTGATGTATCACCAGAATGATCTTAAAAATACACAACCCCAATACCTAAATAGTTGGGACAAAGTGTAAATTGTGAATAAAATCAAAATGCAATGACTTTCAGATCACATAAGCCATATGTAATTTACGATACAACACAGATAACATTTCAAATGTTGAAACAGACATTTTACATTTTTATTCACAAAATGAGCTCATTTCAAATTTTTTGCCTGCAACAGGTCTCATAAAAGTTGGGAAACAGGAAAAAAGGGCTGAAAAAGCAATTAATATATAAGAGAATCAGCTGAAAGAACATTTAGCAAGTAATTAAGTTAACTGGCATCAGGTGTGTAACATGATTGGCAATAAAAGGGATGTCTTAGAGAGGCTGAGTCTCTCAGAAGTAAAGATGGCCAGAGGCTGTCCAACCTGTGAAGGCTTGCATATAAAAATTGTGGAATACTTTAAAAACAATGTTCCTCAATGTCAAATTGCAAAGGCTTTGAAGGTCTCATCATCGACAGTGCATAACATCAGATTTAGAGAAACTGGAAAAATCTCTGTGCGTAAGGGACAAGGCCGAAGACCTTTACTGGATGCCCGTGATCTTCGGGCCCTCAGACGCCACTGCATCGCTCACCAGCATGATTCTGTCATTGACATTACTAAATGGGCCCAGGAATACTTCAAGAAACCACTGTCTGTAAACACAGTTTGCCGTGCTATCCACAGATGCCACCTAAAACTCCATCATGCAAAAAGGAAGCCATTGTTGAGCATGATCCAGAAGCGCCACCGTGTTCTTTGGGCCAAGGCTCATTTAAAATGGACTGTAGCAAAGTGGCAAAGTGTCCTGTGGTCAGACGAGTCCAAATTTGACATTCTTCTTGGAAATCATGGGTGTTCTGTTCTCCGGGCTAAAGAGGAGAAAGACCACCGCCCCTCCTGTTATAAGCGTTCAGTTCAAAAGCCAGCATCTCTGATGGTATGGGGATGCATTAGTGCATATGGTGTGGGACACTTGCATGTTTTAAAAAGCACCATGAATGATGAAAGGTATATAAAGGTTTTAGAGCAACATATGCTCCCCTCCAGACGACATCTATTCCATGGAAGGCCTTGTGTATTTCAGCAGGACAATGCAAAACCACATACTGCAGCTATTACAACAGCATGGCTTCATAGTAGAAGAGTCCCTGTGCTGAATTGGCCTGCATCCAGTTCTGATCTTTCACCAATAGAGAACATTTGGTGCATAATTGAAAAAAGTCCGTCAACAGAGACCCAAAACTCTCCAGCAGCTGGAAGCCTGTTTTAAACAAGAGTGGGATCAAATTCCAATGGCTAAACTCAAGAAACTTGTCTCCTCAATGCCCAGACACCTCCACTCTGTGTTAAAAAGATGAGGGGATGCTACACCATGGTAAACAGGCCCCTGTCCCAACTTTTCTGAGACCTGTAGCAGCCATCAAATTTGAAATGAGCTCATTTTGTGGATAAAATTGTGAAATTTCTCAGTTTCAACATTTGCTATGTTACCTCTGTTCTATTGTGAATAAAATACTGGCTGGTGTGATTTGAAAGTCATTGCGTTTTGATTTTATTCACAAGTTACACTTTTTCCCAACTATTATGGAATTGGGGTTGTAGTTTGAGAGTGAAAAAACTACATAGTGTTGCTTTAAGTGCAGTCTAAATACAGATCGCTTGATGACTTAAATGCCCACAAAATAACCGATTTCTGTTCAAAAACTGCAACTTGGTAAAAAAAGCAGTTTTATTTGTTTCAACAACTGCATGAGCTTACGGCTAAAGTGTACCACCAACCATGACAAGCAAAATAGTTAAATAACCTAAAAGACGAATGTGTTTTTATTGTAAACCAAAAATGTGAAAATTCCAGGCACTCAGAAAAAAGATGCAAGAAGAATAAAAAGCCTTTATTATAACATGGCTAAATAGTAAAAAAAAAAAAAAGCCAACATGTTTTGACCTATGTGATCGTTTACGCCCTGAGGAAGACCGCAGAGGTCGAAACATGTCTGCTTTTTATCCCCCGCCGCCGCGTTTAGCGCGAAGCGGGGGATATAGTATTCAGCTCCGTCCGTACATACATACGTCCGTACGTACGTACGTCCGTCCTTCCCGAACCTTGTCAGCGCGATATCTCAAGAAGGAGTTGACCGATTTCAATCATTCTTGGCACCGAGGTTCCTATTGGGAATACGCCGACACCAGTCAATTTTGGTGACCTTCGCATCAATTTCAAGGTCGTTACGATCAAAAAGATTTTACAGCTTTTAAATCCTTGTCAGCGCGATATCTCAAGAAGGAGTTGACCGATTTCAATCATTCTTGGCACCGAGGTTCCTCTTGGGGATACGCCGACACCAGTCGATTTTGGTGACCTTCCCATACCTTTCAAGGTCGTTACAATCAAAAACATTTTACAGCTTTTAAATCCTTGTCAGCGCGATATCTCAAGAAGGAGTTGACCAATTTCACGTGGCTGGGGCATTTTTCATGCCAAAGGGTAGGACTTCATACTGACAACTCTTAGCTACCTTCTCGAAGCACTGGAAATACTTATCAACCTCCTTCTCTGAGAATGGAGGCACCAGCTTTACCTCCTGGCTAGCCCGAAATTTGTTTTCAGCTTGAATTTTGATTTTTAGTAGCTCCATTTGGAGCCTTTCTTCTCTATCTAATTTTTCTAAATCGACATCTCTCTGTCTCTGTCTCTCTCTTTCTTCTCTTTTCTCTTTCTCTCTCTCAAATTCTCTTTGTTTTTCTTTTTCTTCCCTTTATTTTTTCTCTTTCTCTCTCTCAAACTCTCGTTGTTTTTCTTTTTCTTCCCTTTCAATCTCTAGCATTTTTAATTTAAGTTCCAATTCTACATTTGGATTTTCCACGGAAACTGGTCCAGATCTCCTGGTGCAAACACATTTTCATCAATGTAATATTCAACAATCTCTCTAGCCAGTCTTGCTTTTTCGCATGGCTGGTTTTACATCTGTCAGCTCTAACTGTCTGCATATTTCTAGCAGTTCTGTCTTTTTAAAAGACTTCAAAACCTCTACGGTTGGTGATGCCAAGAAATCATCCATTGCTGTTGATCTGCCAATATATATCTAGGAAAATTCAAAAAAACAATTTCACAATTTGAAATTTTAGATTTTCAATAAATGACTCGCACAATGGTCTATCCCGGACCCGAGCCCCCAATTTGTTATGGCCCCAATTTGTTACGGCGTCAATTACAGCAAGGGATGACAGACAAAATTCTTCAACTTCAACAGATTTAATTAAACAAAACTTAGAACTAATCTACACCTCTACCCTACTGACCAAGATTGAAATAATAATAAAAAAATAGTTACAGTCCCTTGGTAATTGAGATGGGCTGCTATGTTGCGATGTCCTGGGACAGGAAAATGCTCCAACACAGGCAAAAATCCACAAAAAGCTTCACAGGTCTTGAAAAGAGTGACAGGTCTGGTCAAATGTATCCTTCCACAATTTCTCCTTGCAATTTCTCTAACTACCCTTATTCTCTCAATTTTTCTCCTTATATACTCTTTTCCAGCCCCCTCTGAGGCATGCCCAGGACATGCCCAAACCTAGCTTTAGATTGGGCTTAACAAAAAAAAATGTCAGTACTGCCATCTAGTGGCTTTTTTTTTTCCCCATTACAGGCATTTGTTCATATGCTATGTAATAAAGGGTTAAATCATTTTTTTTTGTCCTGCTCACATAGTTGAGTGTGGGGACCACCCAATGTTTGGCCACAGAATATATTCTGCAAAAAATAATGCGATCAGTATTTGGCTGAACGTGTGAAAAGGCTGGAAATTTTCATGGAATGTGTGATGTGATAGTTGTGTTTTGTTCTCAATGCAGGAAAGATATCAAATGGCCCAGAAGATTTCTGACCTGGAGGAGGAAACTCATGGGCTTCAACAAGCAGTCTGTTCAGTGTTAGAGGTAAAATTACAGCCTATGGAGAGTTTGAAATTTGAAATGCGCACTACATACTGCTAAAAAGTGCTTCATAGCTCTGCCCTCATGAGTCTCTGATGAGAGTCTGTGTTCTATTGGTTCCTCAAATGTAGTGTCATCCAACTACATTTGGGAACAATGTTTCCAGACGTGAAATCATTTTCAAATTGCAAAAACTTAGTCACTGTTCATTTACGGCCATAAAAATGTTTTGTGTCGAGTCTTTGCTGGTTAGACGTAAAATTATCAGTTGAGACCAGTCGACAATGGTAGTGCTCCAGGGTTTATTTGAGTTTGAGGCACCTGGACTAAATTCAGATTTATGAATGTAAACTTGATTTATGTAGTTGGGCGGTTTCAGGATAGAGGCCTAAAAGCATGTCAGTAGTCATAATGTACATCACAAGGTATATTCATGCAAACTTAGTGACCCATTGTCATGTCTGAGAGGGAAATAGTTAATTCCATCAATATGGAGTGTAGGTATGCACCAAATTTTCAACCATCGAAAATATTAGGCCAACAGCAGAAGAAATAACACATTTGTTATTTGGCCCAACCAGGGAAAAGGCCAAAAATTTTGACGGAGTGTGTGATCTGGTAATTTGTGTTTTCATATAAATGCAGGACGAGGCACAGATGGAGCAGAAGGTGGTTGTCCTGGAGCAGAGAACTCTTGAGGCTGAGCAAGCGGCCCGGGCAATAACTGCAGTAAGTTTAACAGTCTTAGGAAAGTTTGAAATTTGTCGTTTACACTAATAGCTGCAATGTCTGAGACAGTTGATCAACTCGACCAGGAAAAAACTGTGTTAAGTTTAGTTTGTGAAAACTTCATTCATAACATGTTGACAAATAGCTATATTTCCAATGAGTCTGCAGTTCAGTATCTCACATCCTATACATAACTAAAATTGCATTAATTCACCCATTAATTCACACCATTTTGAGGCAAGTAGTAATGTGTACATATATTGTAAAGCAGGTAGCATAATGTTAACACTTATTAGCCTAAATGCAAAATGGGAGTGATCACTTTCTCCCTTTCCTTTTGTAGCCACACAAACTGATTGACACCAGTAAATAATGGGATCCTTCAGGATTTGTTCAATGTCTTCATGTGGGAATAGTGCTTCCAGATGAAGAATCATTTTCAAACAGCGAAATTGCAGTCATTAGTAAATTATGGCCATGAAAATGTCACGCATGTATTCCTTGCTTTTTGGATATAAAGGGGACATATCATGAAAAACTCATTTTTTCAGCACTTTTACACTTTCATTCCGGTTTCAAGAGTGCCCTCCAACCATGGAATCAGATTTGTGTCAAAAGTCGCGAGCGCAAATTATATTACTCCACGCGCATAGAATGGCATCTCCGCCAAAAAAACTGGCAGCGAGCGCACAAAACAGCCAGCACGCGAGGAAATTTCTGCTTCGCGTGCGCTGGAGGGAATGCATTCTCTCGCAAATTCATATTTCCCTCGCGAAGTTCATTTCTACTCGCGACAAAGCATGCACGCTCACGCGCGCTATATCTCCTCGCTTGAAACTCATTTCTGCTCGCGCGGGCCATATCTCCTCACTCGAAACTCATTTCTGCTCGCACAAGCCATATCTCCTCACGCAAAACTCATTTCTGCTTGCACGGGCCATATCTTCTCACTCGAAACTCATTTCTGCTCGCGCAGGCCATATCTCCTCGCGCGAAGCTCATTTCTGCTCGTGCGGGCCTTATCTACTCACTCGAAACTCATTTCTGCTCGCGTGGGCCATATCTCCTCGCACGAAACTCATTTCTGCTCGCGCGGGCCATATCTACTCACTCGAAACTCATTTCTGCTCACGTGGGCCATATCTCCTCGCGCGAAACTCATTTCTGCTCGCGCGGGCCATATCTACTCACTCGAAACTCATTTCTGCTCACGTGGGCCATATCTCCTCGCTCGAAACTCATTTCTGCTCGCGCAGGCCATATCTCCTCACGCAAAACTCATTTCTGCTCGCGCGGGCCATATCTACTCACTCGAAACTCATTTCTGCTCGTGTGGAACACAGACTGTTGACATTTAGGGGCGGAGACCAAGGGAGGCCGCTTGCCCTCTTATGATTGGTCACTTTCAATACGATCACACCCAGACAGCCTCCGGCAACAGCTTCCGTTATCTAATGTAAAAAAGCCAGATATAATTTCATAGCCAATATAAGCTTTTGGCAACATGTTCGACGCTGAAGATTAATGAGTTTATCAATCAGTAAACTGTTAATATTGGTGGACTAACTTAATGGCTCACTTACCGATTATGCCATGATGGACCGTTATTCTGCAATGTGTGCAATCGCATATCATTTTTTAGATTAGTAACCAGCTAGCTAGCTAACTTTAGCGAGGGAAAATCTTAGCAAATAATCATCATATGTTTGCTATATTGTTTTGTTTTTGCCGTAACGTTATTAGCCAGACCCTATCTGTCATAGGCAGGAACCCAGCAGATGGCTATACTTTGCGACGCTGTCTGCCCCCAACTTGTTCATTTAAATTCTTGGGACGTTGGAGCAATCGCTATTTTACATGTATTTCAATCCAGGTGGCTTCTCCATCAAGCTGAAACAGGCTGACTGCTGGTCAGCTTATATTCTGCCAATTTCCATGAAGGAAATGTCAATGTGAATGTGGACTGCCTGTACTACTATCTATAGCTAACTGATTAGCTATATTAGAATCTGTGATGTCTGCAAAATGAGTGATAATCTTCCCTCTCAAGTGCTCATTTTTTCCATCTAAACAGATGGAGCGGGAAAGAGTTGCTATGTCGAGGAAAATGGATTTACTTGTCGATGAGAAAATGGAGGTAAGTTTACAGTGTGGAAATTTTATTGTGAAAAGGTAGACCAATAGCTAAGCTATATTTACCACGAGTCTGTTTTTCAGTATCTCACATCCATAAGAGGCTAATTTAATAAAAATACTTTCGGAAATAAACAATAAGACAGCTACACAGAATCTAGGGCCTGGATGATTCCTATAAATTGCCCCACGTAACGGAATTATTGTTGCTCTCAAATTCATCCGAAGGCAGGTTAAGCAGAAATCGATCAACTTGGCTGCTATTAAAGTCTGCAAACAGGTGCAAAGTGAGTGATAGTGTTCTCTCTGAAATGTAAATTTTTTTTTCCAGGAAAGAGCAGAATATGAGAGGAGTCTCGCCAACATCTTTGACATTGTTAATGTTCTACAGAGTAGAACAGAAGTAAGTTTACAGTTGGTGCAAACTTCATTATTAAAATATTGACAAATTATTTCCCATCAGACTATGTTTCATTATCTCACATCCAAAACAGGCTAATTCAACTTAACTATCCGACATAACACAGCTAAACATAATCGGTTGCCTTGATGATATCCATAAATTGCTCCTCATAACATAATTGATAAAAGTTTTTCTTGAAATCATCCAAATGCTGGTAAGCAGAAATCCACCAAAACACCACCCTTCTGTGAACTCATATCTAATGATGTAATGTAATTTTTCTCTTTGATAAGTTCATTTTTTCTGTTTAAATATAGAACCAAACAGAAGTCATGGATGACCTAGCTGACAAGTATGAGGACATGAATTCAGTTGTCCAGGAGAAAATGAGGGTAAGTTTGACTGTCAATAAAAACTTAAAGGGACATTATCATCCATTTGCTGCTTAAATAATTTCCAGATAACAATACATTCAACTTCTAACCTTTTCCAGGTGATTCGCCCCCTATAAAATTCAAATTTCAAACAAAGGGTGCAAACGAACAGGCTATTCTCCCTTGAATGGGGCGCGCCATTTTATTAGAGCAGTCTCTTTTTCGGTGCTTAGCTATGATGTTACTCCGGCTCCTGCTCAGCATATACGCCGCATACACCATACACACAGTACAATCGTCGCCTTTCCACCAAAATCTTTGTGAAATGAGCTAGCTGGCTAGTGTGCATGGAGTACGTTTCCATAACCGTTATGTAACATTAGTTTGTTAGCAAACTGGCTAGTCAGTGTTGACAGTGAATTTAAAAACCATGGAAGATGATGCAATACACTGGAAATCTCATGCAGTACCCATGGAAGATGATGCAATACCTGGGAGATCCTAGGCAGGGAATGCAACATCATGTCAGATTATCTTTGGATATGATGGAACTTGAGTTTATGAGTAGCACTGTCCATTTGAAACTTCTAGTTGAAGAACAAAGGGGATAGTGATGGACGTTTTTACCCTGCAATACCTATAATTGTTAACATGATTAAATAGTGAAGGAGATGAGAAAACAAGTTGAATTTTTGAACAAATGAAGCCAAGATATATACATTTATTTACAACAAGTTTCTTTGCCAGGTGTAACTGCCCACATAGTGAACTTACCAATCCAAAATTGGCAAAAAAGTGCCTTTTCAGTTGGGTCCTTTTTCAGGGTCTCCTAACTCCACTATTATGCCTTGGGTGCAGTCAGTCTTCCTTGGTGAGACAGACTTGTCCTCAAATAGAAGGAATCTAGCGCAATTTAGTCTCTGTAAGGAATCCTGGCCTCATAGGGGGCCCTTGAAAATGGAATTTTTGATTTCAGCACATAAAAAGTTTCACATTTGAGGCCAATATCTTGAAAATGAAAAGAGATAGATAAATTTTAATATGGGATTCTGAAAACATGGACGCTATTGACATTGGGTAGCAATTTTCAGCCCATGACTGTGACTTGTACCAAAAACATTGGCCTCCAAAATCTCCATAAATTAACATTTGCAATTCGCGCAGGCATGGCCCTCGATTTTTAGGGGGCCATATCATGGAAACGCCTTGGAGTAGAACCCTAAAATTTTGCATGTGTTCATTATTAATAAAGAAGTACTCCCAAAATAAATTTGAGCCAAATCTGAGTCGGGGAACCGGGGACCTCTGGTTGACTTCATATGGAATGACCCTCCAGGGTTTATTTGAGTTTTAGGGACCTTGGGCTGTATTCATGTCGGGATTTTTCCCCGCTAAAGGGAAGATATGTACCAACAGTTCAATAACTGGCCAAAAGTGCGATTCATGAAGGGCCGTTGGTCTTGTCAGCCGGTCTCACCAGCCAATAAGTTATAGTGTATGTATAGTATATAATGACGGGGCGGCATGGCTCAGGAGGTAGAGCGGGCGGCCCAGGAATCAGAGGGTTCCCAGTTCGATCCCCGGCTCCTCCAGAGAACGTGTCGAAGTGTCCTTGAGCAAGACACTGAACCCCGCACTGCACCTGATGTGCAGGGTGGCGCCCTGCATGGCAGCCTCCGCCATCAGGGTGAATGTGAGGCAGACATGTGAAGCGCTTTGAGGTCATAACATGTCACTAGAAAGCGCTCATGCAGTCCATTTACTAGGGCTGGGACGATTCTGAATTGATTTTTTTTTAGGCATAGTACCACCGCCTGCTGCCTTGGGGCAAACATCTGAGCTTTCCCTTTTCCTTTATTAAACCCGACGCAGGTTGAACGAAAGCGCCAAACATCAAAGGGCATGTGAAATGCTTCCGGAAAAAAAACTTGGCTGACATCAGTATTTTTCAGCAACGTGCTGCTCGGAGCCAAATAAAGGACTACAGAATCGTCTCCTATTAACCAATTAGGCTACTCTAAGAAAAGTAACCTATTCCAGTTTACTTTGCTTGATTAGCAATCAAATGGTGGATGCGTTTACTCTCTAAGTTGAATGAATAGAGTTGTTTATTAAGACAGCATGTTTGATTGTTGCATTTTGAAATTTAAATGGCCATAGAACAGCACAGCATGAACACGATTTCCATTGCCACGCATTTCGTGCGACTGTGATCACTTATATCTCACATTCACGTTTCATCCGCTTTTCGGAATGTTTTCCACCTTGTGCATTTTTAGACGCTTAAAATCCAGGGCGATCTTATAACAAATCTGTTTTAAATTAATCTTTAATATTGTCCTAAAATGCTACAATGAGAAATGCAATTCAGAGGAAGATTTTTTTTAAATTATTCAAAGTATTGGCATTCTTTCACTCTAACACCGTAGCCCAGTTAGGTTTGTCTGCTTTTCACCATCACATCTTAATCGTTACAGGCTACTGAAATTGCTTGATTGCTATTTAGGACAAGTACACGGGAGCAGATTTAAGGAAGGGCGGAGCACCTGCAGTTAGCGAAATCTAAACTCAGGCGTCTTCCCGACGGCATTTTAAATCGTTTAAGCCGCTTCAGGTGTGTACGTTTCAAGAAATTACAGCGACCCCATGACGGCAAGTGGTCTTATCACACTTTTAAAAAAAATCCTCGTTCAACATCACCATATCCCAACTCTGCATTTCATCTCTCATTGTAGTATTTTTAGGAGATCTATAATGATAAAATAAAAATAGAGATTTGTTTTCAGATCGCCCTGGATTTCAAGCGTCTAAAAAATACACAAGGTGGAAAACATTCTGTAAGGCAGATGAAACGTGAATGTGAGATATAAATTACCACAGTCGCACAAAATGCAGTGGCAATGGCAATCGTGTTCATGTTGTGCTGTTCTATGGCCATTTAAATTTCAAAATGCAGCAATCAAACATGCTGTCTTAATAAACAGCTCTACTCATTCAACTTAGAGAGTAAACGCATCCACCATTTGATTGCTAATCAAGCAAGTAAACTGGAACAGGTTACTTTTCTTAGAGTAGCCTAATTGGTTAATAGGAGCGATTCTGTAGTCCTTTACTTGGCTCCGTCGCATGTCGCCGAAAAATACTGATGTCAGTCAAGTTCTTTTCCGGAAGCATTTCAAATGCCCTTTGATGTTTGGCAATTTCGTTCAACCTGCGTCGGGTTTAATAAAGGAAAAGGGAAAGCTCGGATGTTCGCCCCATGGCAGCAGGCGGTGGTACTACGCCTTAAAAAAGAATCGATTCAGAATCGTCCCAGCCCTACCATTTACCAAAATGCAGTCCATTTAGTGGGGTGAGTGGGCCTACAGGTGTGACGCGGGGCTAATAAGCACGAATCAATGGCATTAACAACCGCCGTTCAAAATGTATTTCTTCAAGAAAGCATGATTATCTCTCCATGCTGCCAATTCGGATCTCGTGTTCTATTTTCTTCGTTTTCAGACTTTTTCTTTTCTTTGCAAGGCCTTTTTAAACTATTTTTAACAAAAGACAAACCAGCAACAGCATGATTTCAAACCAAAAGTCAAATAATGACTACGTTTACATGCACACTGTATTCTGATTAAGGTCTATATTCAAGTTAAGGTAATATTCGGAATAAGCTGTTTATATGCACTAAGCTACGGGAATATTCCCATTTACATGTTAATTGGCTTATCCACCACTTTGGCCCAATTTCAACATCAGGTTTTTAGCAAATATAACACTCGGAAATTATCGTCATGGGTTTGGTTGCCTTTGGTTATAGCTTAAGCCGACATCGACTCCACTCTCTCGGCCAACTGCCATCGCCAGCGCACTCTGTCCCAGAATTGCATCCATGGCCTTGAAATAAATGAAACTGGCCGGATTAGAGCTGCTGGTATTATTTTCTTTTTTTATTTTTGGAATATGCAGCCTTCAGAGTTTTCCAGCGATGCTTAACTTGGTTGGCAGTTCTCACAAAACCAGCCTCTCTCCACTTTTCGCACACCTTTTGAAAGATATCGTTGTTACGGTGCTTTCGCCCATCGATATATTCCATTTTATTTTTGTCTTTCATTATCTGAATTAGGGCGAATGATTAAAGGAAAATACCTAATTGGGATGTTTCTGGCAGATATTGCGATTGCGATTTGATATGCGATATTTCTTGGAATCAAGCTTCAGTTTAAGATTCACCATGTACAGTAATAGTTATAGTTAAAGCATGTAACAAAATTACTATATAACGCTATCAATACATTACATACTCTAATGCAAGGATGAGAACTAAAAGCTTAAGGATTGCTTTCAGCATGTATTTATTACCAAGAATCATGTACATTCTCTAAAGCCCTTGACCAAGGGCACTGTTATTACAACTAAAGAACTAAAAGAACCAACTTTGGCTGTCTTATAAAAGTAAAAGTAATTCAAAAACATCCTTAATTGTGTTAAGTTAAATAAAAAAGTAAAAGTTAAATAAAACATGAAACAATTCCAACAACAAAAACAGCACTTTCCCTTTCTGTAAACATTCTCTGACATTGAAATAGGTAGGCCATACTTTTACAGCTCAAGAGAGCCAGTTTAAGTTAAATGAGTAGTAATACTAATAAGAATAACAAAATTAAAAAATTCCAATAAAGGAAACAAGGATATTGCCCTTATATAAACAGTCTGACACTTAGGTAGGTCAGTGTTTTATGGCTCAAGACAGCGACAGGTTAAGTTAGAGGGAGAAAAAAGAATTTAAAAAATGCAACAGTTAAAAAAAAGGATCTGTGATGACTACAATCTGACACTGAAATACTTAAATAGATGGGTCATACTATTATCACTCAGTCAAATAATCAAAATAAAATGACCCTACCTCTGCCCTTCTGTTAAAAAAATGTTAAAAAAAGAAATGTTGGTGGGTCTATCACTTTTGGCTCAGCGGCATCCAAATATTGCACAATCTATCAGTAATCAATGTAACTTTTTTCCCCAAAAACAATCGTCATAATTAAGCGGGGTCATCATTTCTTTTTGCCCCTACTTCACTGGCTTGTTAGCTGTATCAGTGATTGCAAAACATGCCTGTTACAGCTAGCTAACTTAGTAAAGTTAGGGCAAAACCAAATCACATCGCTTTAATATTACGATTATTTACAAGGATTTTCCATAGCTAACGTTAGCTAGCTAGCTAGATGGCTATATAATTTAAAAAGTAACGTAGTTTAATAAGCGATCGCACGCACAGCAGTACGGCCAAATATACTCAGTGCATTGGAGCGTGGGTCTGCCTAAGCGTCACCGCCCCCCGGTATGCTGTATGAAGTTAAACAAATGGGCCCACAACAATGCAGCGATAATTTCACTGGTCAATACGGAAACTGGCATTCTATTTGTGGGCGATATTTGACAGGAATGTACCGCAAAAAAAAAAAAAAAAAAAAAAGCAGAAACGTTTCAAACACAGAACCAGTTATGAGCACAAAGATAAAAAAATCCGAGCGCGAGCAACAATGTTCCGCGTGCAAGCAGAAATGTTTCAAGTGCAGAGAGACCGTTTTGTGTGCGAGGGGAAAGGCTGAAGTTCGCCTACAAAAAATCTGCCCATGCAGCAGCAGATCCAAGCGCAAGCGGGGGCCATTTTAATGCGAGAGCAGAATTTTGGGGGGAAACTTTAAAAAATCTATGCATGAAATTGATTTGTCTGCTCTCACGTCGAAATACCACGCTCTTGAATTCTTGCTGTGCAACCACGTGATTAAATAGCACGCGCCGCCATGTTGGATGATATACAAATCAAAAATGGCATCTAGTGCGAACAATAACAGTGGTACATCTCCAAATTTTTCGAAATATTATGACTCTCTGGAGTCCTCTTCCAAGTCAAGACACAGAGAAAAGGTTGAAATTTGTGGTTTTGACCCATATTATGTTAAAGCTGTCTGATTATATGGAGGATTTGGCAACATTACCAGTGATCGAATATCCCGATATAAAAACCGGTGTTTCCCAAACCTCTCCTGGCGTACCCTTGTCCTGAATGCTTTAAATCTCTCCCTGCTCTAGCACAGGTGATTCAAATGATCTGGTTGTAATTTACTCCAGAAGCTACTTGATAATAAGCGAATCATTTTAATCACCTGGGCTGGAGCAGGGAGAGATCTAAAGCATGCAGGACAAGGTACGCCAGGAGAGGTTTCGAAACACCGTCATCCTTCTCGTTATTCAAACCTCGTGGGCAACCAACGCGCAAATGAAGGCTTATAAGAGTCTAGATGCGTATAACTTTTTGTGTCTGGCTGGGTTGGTATTCTTCTCACTAAAGAAGTGAAAGAGAACAGGGTGCTGGTGTATGCTCGGGTAAACCATTCTCAAAGAACTCAAGAAACACTGCATAAGCCGTCGTTTGTGAGCGATAAATTGGCGATGGTGATCCTCGCACATTGTGATTGCATGGCTGGATTAAGCGAGGCTTGTTCCCATATTGGAGCTTTGCTCTTTGCGACTGAAGCTGGATGTAGAATAGGGAACTCGAGAACATGTACTGAAGTAAAAAGCAAGTGGCTGCCAGCGCACGTAAACAAAGTGCCGTATTTGCCAGTAAGCGACATTGATTTCAATGAGATGGGATTCTGATGAAACTCTTGTCTTTATCGGGAGTACCATTATTGCCGCAATTAAAAACCGCGTACAAAGTAGGCATTGTTTTCTTTTAAAAGGAAGCGCAAATCCGAAGAAAATCACGAAGCGTTGCAGGAGCTCAATGGTGAAGCGCAGCTATCTTGGTTGTTGTTATCATCCATCATGGCGGACTTCCTGTTTGGAAATTATGCGTGACGTCAAGTGCACACCAAGAATAGATTGAAGTGTGTTGGCGGCGTCTGCAAGTAAACCGGCTCGCGAGATTCCCTAAAATTACGTGAGAATCTTGCGAAGTTCTTGCGATAAGCCCTCCAAACCATGCGATAGCTGTGGGATCTTGCAGCTATCGCAGGCTTTTGGAGGGCTTATCACGCAACTTCAGCAAGATTCTCGCGTAATTTTTTCGAATCTCGTGCAGCCGCTTATTTGCAGACTTCAACGCACCCCGTGATTTACCTCCATACACGTGGCATGCCGCATCTGATTGGTGAGCTTGACTCGGCATGACTGTCGCTCAAGGAAGACAGCGTCTAGTTGTACAATAGGAGACGCAACAGAGCCTGTATGGCAAGCCCTTTTAACATTTAATCAGTTTAGGTCATTGCAATTGTAGATATCAACAATTGCTTTTTGACTAGTTAGAATTCCAAGCCAACATATCCATAATGTAATTTTGACTAGTTGCAATTCTAATTAATGATATCTACAATTCTATTCTCACTAGTCACAATGTCAATTATTGATATCAACAATTGATTTCTTACTAGTGGAAATTGTCATTGTAGATATCTGTATTTTACTTACAGCTACTCAACTTTTACCATTGACTTCTATTTAGATTCAATTACAGATATCTATAATTCAATTCTGACATGTTGTAATTCCAAATCGACATATCCATAATGTAATTTTGACTAGTTGGAATTCTAATTAATGATATTTGCAGCTCAATTCTCACTAGTCAAAATTCAAATTGTTGATATCAACAATTCCATTCTCACAAGTGGAAATGTCAATTGTTGATATCTACAATTGTTGTTACATTACAGATATCATAAATGGAATTCTAGATATCTAAAATTTTATTCTGACTAGTCAAAATTAAATTACTGATATGTCAGCTTGGGATTGTAACTAGTAAGAATGTAATTTCAGATATCTAGAATTGCATTTCAGATATCTCAAATACAATTGTAACTAGTGCAAATTAGATTCATACTAATAACAATTTTATTTGAGATATCTACAATTCCTTTTATAACTAGCCAGAGCTGAATTTTAGATATCAAAAAAGGAATTTCCACTAGTCAAAATGTCATATCTGATTAAATGTTAAAACGGCTTGCCAGCAAGCCGTTTTAACATTTAATCGGATATGTCGGACATATCCAGAATGCAATTGTTGATATGTCAGACATATCTGAAATGCAATTGTTGATATGTTGATATGTTGGACATATCCAAAATGCAACTGTGGATATGTGGGACATATCCGAAATGAATATGCTAATTTGGGCTACATATTCGAAATGCAATTGTTGATATGACGGACATATCCACAATTGGCTACATATCTGAAATGAATATGATAATTAGGCGACATATCCGAAATGAATATGCTGATTTTGCTACATATCCGAAATGCAATTGTTGATGTGTGGGACATATCTGAAATGCAATTGTTGATATCTGACATGGGAAAATACATTTCCACTAGTCACAATTCTTTTTCGGCATGTGGAAATTCAATTGTAGATATCTATAATTGTTATTCTTACTAGTGAAAAAGGAATTACTGATATCTATAATTAAATTAAAGATATCTGTAAATCAGTTTTGACTAGTCAAAATGTAATTACTACATGTGAAAATATATTTGTAACATGT
Organism: Gymnothorax javanicus; assembly: GCA_029692085.1. Classification (NCBI taxonomy): domain Eukaryota; kingdom Metazoa; phylum Chordata; class Actinopteri; order Anguilliformes; family Muraenidae; genus Gymnothorax; species Gymnothorax javanicus. The sequence goes on along the minus strand of CM056202.1, from coordinate 9,276,953 downwards.
CAAAATTGTTTTACAGATATCTTGAAATGACATTTCGACATATCAAAATTACATTTTGACATGTCGAAATGTCATTTCCACTAGTGGAAACTAAATTGCAACTAGTAAGCCTTACTGATTAAATGTTAAAATGGCTTGCCATAGATCCTGGGTCAGTCAGAAGCATTGCATAGCGTCAGTCTTAAATCACAGCCTCTGCGATTACATAATTTGCATTGTTTCAAATCGCAATTTCAATTAGAAAACGATAAATCGTTCAGCCCTAATCTGAATACACAGTTGTCTCCTCTTCGCTCCAAAAATGCATATTCCTTACGAGTTGAACATACGCAGACGTAATTGAATATTCTGTGCAGGGGCATTTTCCGATTAAGGTGTATACATAACCCAATATTCCGATTAAAATGGGCATATGCCAGGGATCTTATTGGAAATATTTTGATTTGGAATATGACCTTAATCGGGTTATTGCACGTGTTTACATGACAAGTACGCAATTGGAAGATACTCATAGTCCGACTAATACAGGAATATTGGTGTGCATGTAAACATAGTCAATGTTATGCAGTCTTGGGCTTTTAAATTGAGACATCCGGATGTTTGCACATGTGTAACTTGTAAATAAATTGGGCTCTAAAATTAGATGGGCTAAAAACGACAGGCATGAATACCACTTGACTCGGAGAGGTTGGAGTTCGCTACCCATGGGGAAGTTCGGGATCACCATCTGCATGCGGTAAAATCCCGACATGAATACGGCCCCTGGACTAAATTCAGATTTATGAATGTAAACTTGATATACGCAGTTGGGTGGTTTCAGGATAGAGGCCTAAAAGCATGTCAGTAGTCATAATGTACATCATAATGTATATCATTATTAATGCAAACTTAGTGACCCATTGTCATGTCTGAGAGGGAAATTGTTCATTCCAACAATATGGGGTGTAGGTATGCACCACATTTTCAACTATTGAAAATACTAGGCCAACAGTAGAAGAAATAACACATATGGTATTTGGCCCAACCAGGGAAAAGGACAAAAATTTTGACGGAGTGTGTGATCTGGTAATTGTGTTTTCATATAAATGCAGGACAAGGCACAGATGGAGCAGAAGGTGGTTGCCCTGGAGCAGAGAACTCTTGAGGCTGAGCAAGCAGCCCGGGCAATAACTGCGGTAAGTTTAACAGGCTAAGGAAAATTTGAAATTTGTAATAAACACAAATAGCCGCAATGTCTGAGACAGTTGATCAGCTAGACCAGGAAAAAACTGTGGTAAGTTTAGTTTGTGAAAACTTCATTCATAACATGTAGACAAATGGCTATATTTCCAATGAGTCTGCAGTTCAGTATCTCACATCCTACACATTACTAAAATTTCATTAATGAACCCATTAATTCACACCATTTTGAGGCAAATAGTAATGTGTACATAAATTGTAAAGCAGGTAGCATAATGTTAACACTTATTAGCCTAAATGCAAAATGGGAGTGATCACTTTCTCCCTTTCTTTTTGTAGCCACACAAACTGATTGACACCAGTAAATAATGTGGTCCATCAGGATTTGTTCAATGTACCTGACCCAATTTAAATTTTATTTATTTTTATTGTCCTGCTAATATAGTTGGGATACACCAAATTTCTGGCCACGGAAAATATTCATCAACAAGAGCAATCCGAGATTTCTGATCTCCGCCAAGGGATGATGTTGATACAAATGCAAGATCTTTCTCTTTGGAAGATTTCAGGACCACCCATGTGACAAGTTTAAATGGGATTTTTGTATGTTTGAAGCATCCATTCTCCAAAGCCGTCATCAAAGTACAGAGCGATCACATGATCATCACGTGACCATGATGTCACGTGATGATGATCGTGATTGCGCAATCGCATCGATGTGACTGCACAGGCCGTGATTGGACAATCACTGCGGTGTATGATTGCGCAATCAGTGGTGTGATTGGATAATCACCGCCGCTGGCGTGTGATTGGACAATGGCCGCTGGGTGTGATTCAATCAGTGGCCTGACTGGACAATTACCCTCGGGTGTGATTGCGCAATCACTTTCCACCTTGATTTGATCAAAATCTGTTCATTAGTTTCAGAGAAATGTCACTGAGATTGTAAATACAGATCCGGATCCAGAATCCAAATCCGGATCTGGATCATTACACAATTTTAATGGACTCTTCCCTTGACCAAGATCTATCTCTGGTGGAAATTTCATGAAGATCCGTCAAGTAGTTTCCAAGATATGCCACTAAGATTGTAAATACAGATCCGGATCCAGAATCCAGATCCGGATCCGGATCATCACAAAATTTTAATGGAGTCGTCCCTGGCCCAAGATCTGCCTCTGGTGAAAATTTCATGAAGATCCGTCCAGTAGTTTTCGATCGCATTATCTCCTTGGCGGAGATAAAAATAGCAAAAAAGGGGGGGAAAAAAACCCACATACTTGTTGTCTACTTGTTGTCTTCATTTAATCCGTCTTTGCCCTGACACAATGGATAACAGGATGATAGGCTATTGCGTGTTGCCCCAAATGGGATCAATGTAGAAGTCTCAAAACTAAGGTATGTAAATGAAACCGCGCCAGTTTCAGTTTCCGCGAATACACTGTTAACAATAAACGAATGAACTGAAGACTTTTTTGCCAGGTAATTTAACTGGCACCTTTTTGCCAGTTATTTTAACTGTAATTTTACAAAAAGTTTGCCACAGAGTTCAGTGCATGTTCAGAGTAAAACACGGTTAAATGCGCGCAGGACTCCTCTTACAGTTAAATGACAAGGAGACTGCGTTGGACGGTTAAATTCAGTCAGTTTATAACAGTGTAGGAAAGCCGAACTTCATTTCGTTGCTCTGTTGCAACAGCGTATGTGCATGGTGCAAAAAACCAGCTTGCCCGGTATACACGAGTGCTTATGAATGGAAATGCATTGTGACGGGACTGGACATTTTGTCCGATGTAAGCGAAAATCCGTTATAATAAATCTGGTATATTCGATGTTTATTTCATGGAAAAACATTACAGAAAAAAATCGGGACATCAGCTGTTGTCCGGTATGAGCGAGTTTCCTTTTTATACGAGGACGATTTAGGCGCGTTCTACTGTAGTAGCCTATTTTCCTACGAACGTCTGCCCCGATATACATACACAAGATGGTAGCCGAGTGCTGCCACAGAAACGAAGGCTGTGTCCGAAATCACTCATTCACTATTCCCTACTGACTATATGGGGACTCACTATGTAGGTGACTGTATAGTGAGCTCATTGGCAGAGGAAAGAAACGCTTTCGGACACTACCTGGCTCGTTTTGTCGCAGCTGTTAATAGCATCATTGCTGTCGCAAAATTAAATCGTACCTATTCAACTTCAGTTGAAGGATTTGGGCATATTTCTGTAATAACCGAACGGAGTATATTTCCCACTGTGTTTGTGTTTACCATTATCGTTTAAACAATAAAATTGGCCATAAATTTTTAATATCGTCATCTATTTTTTGTCCTCTAACTCATCATTATTCGTTTTAATAGTACCTAAATGTCCGTTTATATCCTGTGTAAAAAAAAAAAAAAAAAAAAAAATTTTCGCGCCTGAAGCTAATAAATGTCTCGTGCCTGTTTTCAATCTCCATTGACTAAACGCAGCTCTTTCGGAGCTTTTCGGTTTGTGTGCAGTGCATGATGGGATATATAGCTGGGTTAGTGACCATCGGATGTTCACTACATTTCGCGGTGGATTGTGGGATGTAATGAGTTCACTATATAGGGGATAAAAATTCTTACAAACAATTCGGACAGCCCTACAAAATGGCGAACCCACTATGTAGGCACTATATAGTGAGTAGGGAGTGATTTCGGACACAGCCGAAGACTTTATCCACTCTAGTGTTTTGTATATCTCTGTGGTTGCAACTCTGAGAATATCTATGGCTTTGGCAGGACCCAAGCCTTGCCCCGTCTCTGGCAGACTAATAATCAACATGGCTTCACCAGTGTGGTTGTTATTCATTTCATATGGTAAATGTTTGGCTTATGAGTGTCTTTTGCTGCTGTTATTGTTATTTACAGCAAATGACCACAAATATTTGTGATATGACATGAAAAAAATAAATGAACACTTGAAGAGCCAAAACTTTTGTTTGCTGTTATAGATAGGCCAGAGCCACTAAAATATCAGCTTTTCATCTCTGCATCCTAGATTTGTTTTTCTCCTGGATGCACGAACTGCAGATTAGATGAAGATTATATTAAATATAAAAATATGAACTTATCGGTTATCGGTATCTGTATCGGACATGAGAAGCAGGAAAATATCGGTTATCGGTAACGGTTGAAAATTTTTCATATCGTGCATCACTACTGCTTCGTCCTCACTGGGGTTGCAAGGGTGCTTGAGCCTATCCCAGCTTAATATGGATAGAGGCAGTGACTCACCCTGGACAGCTTGCAAATCCATCGCAGGGTGCACAGACACACTCAAATCTACGGGCAATTTGGAGTCTCCTGTTAACCTGGTGTGCATTGGGGGGGATATGGTGTAATGATTCAGTACAGGAACCAGAAGCAAGGGAGTGTTGAAAAAAATCGAAGTCCTTTATTCAGTCCGAGTTGAAGCCAGAGATCACAGAAATACAGTGCCAAAAAAAGGAAATCCAAAGATCAGGGTGGTAAGACAGGCAGAGTTCGGTAACAGTAAATCAGATGGGCAACAGTACATAAATGGAAGGCAAAATCAGGGTCGATATACAATAAGCAGAAGTCTGAAATCCAGGGCAGCAAAAAACAGGAATCGTAGTCGGACAGGCAGGGTCAAAACCAGAAAAATGCAACAAATCAAAGAATGGGCACAGACAGAAAATCGGAAGTCAGGCAAAGGGTGTCTCAAATATCGCAGATTAACTGGCGTACAGGTCTCTCTGCACAGAAGATATGATCAACGTTCTGACAAGGTGGAAACGGAAATGCAGGGCTTAAATAGACAGAAGGGAAGTCACATGCTGCAAACAAATAGTAACTTATTTATTATTTTAGTTACTATTTGCTTGACAAGTGAAAATTCTATATTACTATTTGCTTGACAAGTGAAAATTTTCTTATTCCATTGGCAAGCTAGTCAAATTAACCTCAAATCAGGACAAATCTTTAGTAAAATGCACAGCTAATCAGAATCTATGCCCTGGATTATAAATTTTTCCATGTAATGGAAATGTCAGTTGTTCTTGAAATTTGCGTCATGCTGGAAAAGGCAGAAATCTAACTAACTGGCTGCCATTATAATCTGAGAACTCAAAATCAAAAATAACAAATTCAGTGATATTATTCACTCTGAAGTGTTCATTTTTTTCCATCCAAACACTGGAAAGCATGGAATTTCAGGACAAACTAGCCACTATGTCTGAGACTGTTGATTTACTAGCCCAGGAGAAAGGTTTGGTAAGTTTTACTGTCAATGGAAACTTTATCCTCAAAATGTAGATGAATTGCTATGTTTCCCATGAGTTCAGTTTTTCCCAACCTGAACAGGCAAATTTAACAAAAGAATTATTCAACATACTATACATAAAAACACAGCAAAACAGAATCTATGCCCTGGTTTATGATGCCCAAAATCTTTTCCACATAATGGAAATATCAGTTGTTCTTGAAATTAGCCTAACTGGAAAAGGTGGAAATCTGGCTGCCATTATAATCGGAGAATTTGTGCAAAATGAATGGTATTTTTCTTTCTGAAATGTTCCTTTTTTCCCATCTAAATACAGGAAAAAGCAGGATTTGAACAGAAACTAGCCATCATGTCTGAGAAAATTGATTCACTTGTCCAGGAGAGAAAAGAGGTAAGTGTACAGTCTGTGGGAACTTTATTCTTCAGATGAATGAATGAATGAATGAATGAATGAATGAATGAAAACCTTTATTGCCCCTTGGGGAATTTGTCTTGCACTGAGAGCATAAGAACATAAATGACGAAGACATCCAACAACAGTTCAAGACAGCACATACAACATGAAACAAGAAGCATAAATACATAAATAAATACATCACTAAAAAGGGCATTGCATGGTAAAACACAAGAATTGTCGAATATTAAGTTCCAAATAAGTCATTATACATCATCGGAGCTTATTAAGCAGCTGAATGCTGCGTGGCACAAAGGATGTGATTCCTCTCCTAGTCTTCATCAGAGGCATCCTGTACCTACGCCCTGAGCTCAAGAGTTCATACTCTGACCAAAGAGGGTGCTCTGGGTCTGCAGTGATCAGTGCAGTGCACCAGATTAAGTGGGAATTGGTCAGTCAGACTGGAAATACTGCACATTTGTGCTCCAGTTATCTTGGTCCCTAATTTAACAATTTTCTCCAATTTGTTCTTATTTTGCACAGTAAGAGCAGCCCCCCAACACTTAATACAAAAAATTAACACACTTTCAATAAAAGTTTTGTAAAACAATTTCAGCATGGTGCTGTCAACATGAAAACTTCTGAGTTTCCTTAAAAAATAGAGACGTTGTTGAGCCTTTGCAATTCTTGCATTAGTGTTACCATTCCATGTAAATTTATCATCAATTATAGTACCCAGATACTTGTACTTTGGCACAGTTTCAATAGTCATGTTATTCAAAATCACAGGGTGGAGGGATGCATTCCTTCTAAAATCAATTATCATTTCCTTTGTTTTCTTTGTGTTTAAAACCAATGCGTTGTCCTGGCACCAGTTGAAAAAGTGATTTATCTCAGCTCTGTGCCCAGACTCATTATTACGCCACCCTGCATGTTGAAAAAAAATTTTCTGCTGATTTCCCAAAAAGGCCTCATATGACCTAATTTGAGGATGCTGAGTTAAAAAATGCAAGTAAAAAGTTTCTATCACAGTTTTTTTCACCAAATAAAAATGAAGATATTCCTTATTGTATCATACAAATCGACTTTTATGCACTGATCAAAACAGCAACAAATGCTATTTGGGTGTAGTGAAACACCAACAGATGTAGCAGAAAACATCTGGATCATGTCTGCATTTTCCTCTGTCAGTGGCCATATTACTACACCTGACATCAGCATTAAGCACAAAATAATGTCCTTAGAATCATTCGACACATGAAAAAATGCCAAGAATTGAACAAATAGTTCTCACCTGGCTCACAGGAAAATAGAAATCATTCATTGTGGCAGTTTTTCCGGTTGTTAAGCACTTCTTAATCATTCAAGTGGTTGTCAAAAGTGACAATACTATGAAATGTTCATCATACATTGTGAGAAAATGTGATGTGCTAGAGCAAAACTGACATTATTTTTGGAATCGTAACCCTAAAGTTAGTAAGAAACAAGAATTGGATTTTATTAAGCAAAAATAGTGTAGGGTGGTGTTATTATTATTTAAAAGTCCTGTCAGAGCAACAGCATCAGCAAGCTTAACCAGTGCACATTTATCCTGAAGACTGACACAGCCGTTGGTGTACAGTGTAAATAATAAGGGTGAAAGGACACAACCTTGTGGCACCCCGGTGTCAGTGCTGATTAAAGATGACTGTTGGCCATAAGGGCCTGGCTACACATTCGCGGTTTACAGCGCGTGTTAATGCCGCGTGAATAGCCGCAGAAAATGCTCGGAGGATACGCTGCGTAGTCTGCAGCCTGAACTGTCTACACATGGCAGATAAAGTGGGTGTACACGCTTTGTCCACCGAATTGGCATAGAAACTCCTCCCCTAATCTGCTAAAACCTAGTCACTCACTTTTTCATTATAAACTTGCCGTTTAAAAAAGAGAGAAAAGAGAATGGGTATTCACAGTGACTACTAGGTAGTTTTTTTGGTGCTTAGTAACCTAGTAATCTAGAAGAGTTTGACAGGAGGTAATTAGCTAAGTTAAAAAAATAATGTGCCAGGCCTGCAGATCATCAAGTGGTGGCATTTCCTGAATTTCTATTGGCTGACTGGAGCACGCCTGACTGGACGCGTTCCGTGATACGCACAGAAACCCCTTCGGAGGTTTCTAGAATTTCAAGCGGCGGTGACAGCACGTTCTTTTTTTCCGGTCCCGCCGATGTGTAGACCCAACCATTATAAATCAATTACACCAGTCAAAGCGTTCTAACGCTGCCGTGACACGCTCCGTAATCCGCAAATGTGTAGCCAGGCCCTAAATACCGATAAACTGTTGCATCTGGGTGAGGAAGTTCAATATCCAACTTATTAGGGTGAAATTTACTCCCATACCACTCAGCTTCATGGCCAATACATCTGCTCGGATTGCATTAAAGGCAGATGAGAAATCAGCTTTACTCCCATACCCCTCAGCTTCATGGCCAATACATCTGCTCGGATTGCATTAAAGGCAGATGAGAAATCAGCTTTACTCCCATACCACTCAGCTTCATGGCCAATACATCTGCTCAGATTGCATTAAAGGCAGATGAGAAATCAGCTTTACTCCCATACCACTCAGCTTCATGGCCAATACATCTGCTCAGATTGCATTAAAGGCAGATGAGAAATCAGCTTTACTCCCATACCACTCAGCTTCATGGCCAGTACATCTGCTCGGATTGCATTAAAGGCAGATGAGAAATCAGCTTTACTCCCATACCACTCAGCTTCATGGCCAATACATCTGCTCAGATTGCATTAAAGGCAGATGAGAAATCAGCTTTACTCCCATACCACTCAGCTTCATGGCCAATACATCTGCTCAGATTGCATTAAAGGCAGATGAGAAATCAGCTTTACTCCCATACCACTCAGCTTCATGGCCAGTACATCTGCTCGGATTGCATTAAAGGCAGATGAGAAATCAGCTTCACTCCCACACCCCTCAGCTTCATGGCCAATACATCTGCTTGGATTGCATTAAAGGCAGATGAGAAATCAGCTTTACTCCCATACCTCTCAGCTTCATGGCCAGTACATCTGCTCGGATTGCATTAAAGGCAGATGAGAAATCAGCAAAAAAAAAAAAAAATACGCACATATGATCACTGTGTTCGAGATGTTTGTAAATTAAATTTAAAAATGTAGCAGGTGCATCCTCAACACCTCGCTTGGCTCTGTATGCAAACTGATAGGGATCCACCTTAACATCAATTTCTAATTTTAAGTGAGATAAAATAACACGCTCAAAACATTTTGCTACAAGTGAGGTAAGCGCAATAGGTCTGAGATTGAGAGGAATAGCGATTTTTTTTTCCCCCCATGAGAGTACGGGTCATTATCTCACTTCAAAAATTGACTAATTTAGCAAAATGACTATCTGTCATACATAATAGCCCAGCTAAACAGAATCTATGCCCTGTATGATTCCTATAAATTGTTCCACATTATGGAATTAGTTTTTCTCAAAATTATTGAAATGCAGGTAAAGGCAGAAATCCAACAAACTTGCTGCCTTTTGAATCTGCAAATTAATGCAAAATTAGTGATATTATTCACTCGGAAATGTTAATTTTTTTCCTTCTAAATACAGGAAAACATGCAATTTCAGGACAAACTAGCCACAATGTCTGAGACTGTTGATTTACTAGTCCAGGAGAGAAGTTTGGGAAGTTTTACCGTCAATGGAAACTATCTTCTCAAAATGTAGATGATTTGCTATATTTCCCATGTGTTCAGTTTTTCCCAACCTAAACAGGCTAATTTAACAAAATAATTATTCAACATACATAATAACACCGCAAAACAGAATCTATGCCCTGGTCTATGATACCCATAGATTTTTCCACGTAATTGAAATATTTGTTGTTCTTGAAATATTGTCATGCTGGAAAAGGCGGAAATCTAAAGAACTGGCTGCCATTATAATCTAAGAATTCGTGCAAAATGAGTGGTATTTTTATTTCTGAAATGTTCCTTTTTTCCCCATCTAAATACAGCTAAAGTCAGAATTTAAGCAGAAACTAGCCAGCATGACTGAAGCAATTGATTTTCTACACCTGATGAAAACAGAGGTAAGTTTTCAGTCTGTGGAAACTTTATTCTTAAAATGTAGACGAATAGCGATATTTCTTATGAGTCTTTGGCTAAGCAGCTCACACCTCAAACAGTCTGGTTTTGTATTATTTAAAAAACAATCACAGCGGTGAAAATTAGAATTGAACACTTTAACATTTTTCTCAGTAAATATATTTCTAATGGGGCTATTGATGTGAAATTTTCACCAGATATCGGTATGCATTGCTCAGGTGTGATTTTGGCCCATTCTTCCACACAAAGGGCTCTAATTTCTTGGCGCAGCACAGGGTGGCGCAGCGTGGCGTAGCGTGGCGCAGCCCACGCAGTGGTAATTTCGTCCAGTGCAGCCTGCGCAGTAGTAATTTCATGCGGTGCAACACTGTGCGCAGCCACTTTGGCAATTTGGTAGACGGATGTGCGCCGAGATGGGTGTGGCGGCGTAGTAGGGGGAGGTGTCACATATTCATCAAGACGCAGTGACAATTTCGTAGCAAAAGTCACCGCTGAAGTTGCGCAGAAAGCTCGCCAGCTCCAACCTGTTTTACTTTCTGTGCAGTGGTAATTTGGCTGACCCGCGCACAGTGCGCACACATCACCGAAACCTCACAGGCAGGTTTCCAGAATGTCAGGCACATTTCAATGCAATAAATAATTACAGCAACCACTATTTAATGTAACTATCTGAATCAGCACATAAATTATAGTATCTATATCGATTGTCCTGATGTCAGATCAAAGAGAGAGAGAGAGAGAGAGATGTGTACATGTGGGCGCGTGAGTGCGTGTGTAGGCTATGTGGGTATGTGCCCTTCAGCTGTTTTCACATCAGACGCGAAACGAATATTTCATTCAAAGCCAATGCAAAGACGCGAATACGCGTGTATTCACGTCTTTGCATTGACTTTGAATGTAATCTGTCGTGCGAAAAATTTGTTTCACGTCCAGTGTGCAAGCAGCTTAATACTATTATTGTCACTTAGGTTTTATCGTTTTTAGTGGGGTAAAGGAATACAGCCTGATTGCTATGATCTCGTACTGAGTTAAGATCACATATTGAAATTAAATGTGCAACGTATCTTGCATTGTTGTCCATGCTTGTTAATCCCAAAATTTTAAGCAGCAACAGGGTGTAATAATAGGAACACGTTATCCATTGATTCTCTTCCCAATGATGCAGGCAGAAGAAATAAATGAGCAACCGTCGTATTTCATTCCAACTTCATAAGTTTGAATGATCTGACGTAGTTTCGTTTTGAAATTCCATTCAAGTTCGCTAATGGTAATAATTCGCGAATGCCCTAGCTAGCCAGCTAACTCATATTCGTAATGCTTAATATAGACGTAAGCGGAGCAGAAAAGATGCCAGAAGCAGCAAAGTAAAATGCAACATTAACGCATCATGCAGATATAGGACAGAGGCTTCTTTATTCCGATTTTAAAGGTGAGGAGAGGAGCTCATTTGATTGGTGAGGATTTGACTCGGCTGTGTTAAACCCACTCAACGCCTTCTCTCTTCCCTCTTTGCCGCTTGCACCGGCAGGAGGGACAGAGGAGTACTTGCGCTGGGCTGCACCGGGCACAAAATTGCAAAATACGCCTGGATACACCCCGTTGGCGCGGCGCTCCCCCCATTCGCCGCGCCTGCGCCTGGTCTACGAATTTAGAGCCCAATGTGTCTTCAAATCTTGAAGGCTCTGGGGGCCTCTTCTGTGAACTCTGTTCTTTAGTTCTTTCCATAGATTTTCAATTGGATTCAAGTCGGGTGATTGACTGGGCCATTCTTGCAGCTTTATTTTCTTTCTCTGAAACCAATTGAGAGTTTCCTTGGCTGTGTGTTTGGGATCATTGTCTTGCTGAAATGTCCAACCCTCATTTCATCTTCAGCATCCTGGTAGATGGCGGCAGATTCTTATCAAGAATGTCTTGGTACATTTCTCCATTCATCCTTCCTTCAATTATATGAAGTCTGCCTGTACCATATGCTGAAAAACAGCCCCACACCATGATGTTCCCACCTCCAAAATTCACTGTTGGTATGGTGTTTTGGGGGATGATGGGCAATGCCGTTTGTCCTCCAAACATGGCGTGTGCTATGACATCCAAAGAGTTCAATTTTGGTCTCGTCTGACCAGACTGTATTCTCCCAGTATTTCATAGCCTTGTCCAATTGTTGTGCAGCAAACTGTAAACAAGCTTCAAAATGCTTTTTCTTCAGCAATGGAGTCTTGCGCAGTGAGCATGCATAAAGGCCATGGCGGTTGAGTGCATTACTTATTGTTTTCTTTGAAACAACTGTACCTGCTAATTCCAGGTCTTTCTGAAGCTCTATGCAAGTGGTCCTTGGCTCTTGAACAACTCTTCTTTTGACTCCTCTGTCAGAAATCTTGCAAGGAGCACCTGGTTGTGGCCAGTTTATGGTGAAATGATGTTCTTTCCAGTTCCGGATTAAGGCCACAATGGTGCTCACTGGAACATCCATAAGTTTAGAAATACGTCTGTAACCAATGCCATCAGTATGTTTTGCTACCATACAGTTGCGAAGGTTCTCAGAAAGCTCTTTGCTTTTACCCATCATGTGATGCTTCATATGTGTCACCTTTGTACTAAGAAACCTTTCAAAAGGCCATCAATTAGGACTAAACCACCTGAAATTAATTTGCACTGATAGGAGACAGGATTGCTTTGTAAATACTGACTGATTTCAGCTGGTTTCTTGGCTTTCCATGCCTTTTTGCACCTCCTTCTCCTCATGTGTTCAATACTTATTCCCTGTGTCATTCCACTTTATCACGCATAACTTCATTTTTGGACTTATTTGTTTTGATTTCTTTGAATGTGTGGATTACTTGGGTTGTTACCGACATCCAGTGAAAATTTCGTGTCAATTGTCCCATTAGAAATATGTTTACTGAGAAAAATGTTGACGCATTCAATACTTATTTTCCCTGCTTTCTGTTAAATGGAAATCTGGTCCCAATACCGAATCTGTTGCCTTAAATTTCAATCACTACTCCCAGTAATTATTCCACAGACCCCTAAAAAAGCAAGCATTTCCGCGATTATCATTTTCAATCATTATTACAAAAGCAGGAATTATCAGTTCTAATCTGAAATGTGTTCATCTGAATACAGGATAAAGTAACAGCCACGTCAGCGGACCCCACTACTATAGCACCAACAGCATCAGTATCCCGCGACCCCAGCAACGTCCAATCAAACAGCTCAGAGCAGTTTCAGAGCCAGCAGCCCCAGCTGGGTAGTGCCCTGAGTAAAGAGGGTGCTCTTCAGCAACCCTGCAGTCTGCCCCCAGTGGACAGGAATGGAAGTGCACCATTCACCAGTTCCTGTGTCCAGCTCTTTGAGTCTCCAAAGTCTGTTGTGCCTCCTGAGGTTTGCCCTCACTGTGGGCTGGCCAGTAATGATGGAGGCCTGGATACAAATAGTACAGGTCTGGATGAGGAAGAGAAAAAGCAAACTGCCACACTGGACAGCAGCTCGGTATCGCAGCTCCAAGAGGAGAAAAGGCTGCCCCTCCCGCAACAGAGCCGAAACCCACAAGCTCCTGCAATGAAGAAGAAGGTGAAGACAAAACACAACCAAAACATGGAGAAATCAGGTGAGTCTGTCCTTTTTTGAATGCATATGGTTCTGTGTCAAGTCTAGTATTGAGTGTGAAAATAGATTTCACCATGACAGACCCATCTGCGGGTGTAAGGAAAGAGAATTTCTCCAAGGAATTCTTCTTTGATCAATAAATGCTACGGTTTGCATTCAGAAACCGCCCAAAAAAAAGAGAAAAATTATATCCAAGGAGCAGATGGTCCTGAAAACAACACAAACCATAAGCAGACAGATCTCATCAAAATAAGTCAGCAAACTATTTAAAGGCTAATTCCAGCTCAAATCACCAGATTTCAAAAAAAATGTTCCTGACCGACCACCTCAGATTTGCTTCAGATTTACAGAACACAATTTCTTGTATCCAGTAGATTGTGTACACAATTTTCGACCCATTAGTTTTCATTCAATTCTTCATTAGTTCTAGAGATAATGATGCTTCAAAAAGGGGGAGTGGCCCCCAAATTTGTGTTACCATACAATGTGCCAACTTTGAGTCATAAATTTTGAGCTATCAAAGATAGATAGGCAAAATTTGCAGGATTGACTCCTTGTTGAACTGTGTCTCAGATTGCCAAAAATCAGGTGAATAATGAGTGTGCAAAAAGCAGAATACATTTCACGATGACTTAATGGACATTAATAGATGTGACATATTCAATTAATATGGCAAATGGCTCGCAGTTCTTGGTTTAATGCTACCTTCATGTACTGTGGGAAATATTACGTTTCAAAGTACTCATGGAAGAAATGTAATGATTAATAACCAATTAACAAGTGAAAAATTCCAGGGACCCGAGAAGGCAGCAGAAGGTAGTACAGTGCGTGCTCTCTGTTAACTGATGTTACTCTGATTATATCACCCCCAGATGAGTTGTCATTGAACTCCGAACAAGAAGCTGCAATGAAGGAGATCTTTGTGCTTCTGAACTCTGATGATAAGTATGGAGACTCTATTGCTAACCACTCATGGTTATAACCACACATAACCAAAAATCAATAGGCCAAACGTGTGTCGCAGTTCGCAAACACCTCATTTCCTGAATGGCACTGAACAGGATTTTCAGCTGTTGCAATGCTTGCACTTAGCTTCATGGTAAAATTTCCAAGATATCAAACTCACAGAGAGAAATATACAATTATTTATTGAAAATAAATGTGATGCTTGGAAAATGCAGTTTAACAGAATGGCCCAATATGACAGGCTGTCAACAGTGATTTGGAGTGATTATTGTTGTGCATTTTGGTATTTGAATTTCAGGACCTTATTTACTGTATATAAAAATTTGCAGAGATTTCATACAGAAATGCTGCAAATCCATGAAAGAAATGTGGCATATGGAAAAAATATCCAATTTTATAAAACTATAGGTAGTCTAAATTGCATGCAATTTGTACGTATTTAATGAGGATCAACTTGGAATTTTTGCATATGTGCACAATCCTATTAATTTAGCATGCATTTTAGTGTCAAATTAGTTTTTATAAATCTGAAATCTGCAAGGACAGTGGCAATACACAACTTTTTTGTGCCTATGCATTGTTTATAAATGAGGGCCCTGGTCTTTCTTCATGAAAATCTGGCATCGGGGCCCGAATGTGAGTTGATTTTGATTGGTTGAGTGCAAGGGCAGATTGTGACTGGTCCAGTATAGAAGATTTTGATTGGTCTAAACTTGGGACAAATCCTGTTGCAGGCTATTCTGATTGTATTCTAATTGGTTTATTGTAGCTGCTGATAATTATTTGATGTGCAAAAGGTGTATTCTGATTGGTCCAGCTGAGGGGCCCAGCTGGTTTGTGGAGCATAGGGGCAGGTTCAGATTGTTCCAGCGCAGGGGCAGATTATGATTGGTCATTCTCACCCCATAGGAAGTTAATGATGGAAGGGCTGAAATTGATCAGTCTACTGGCTCAGCGTCAGCCAAGAGTCCTCATCGCAAAAAGACAGGAAATCTGCCAAGCAGTCGTAAAAGAGGTAAGCCTGCTTATCAATCTGGGCCTTGTTCCACTCAGAAGCATTACAGAGTTAGCATGACTCTACACCAAGTTAAACATGGACCAATCCCAAATCTGGGACATGGACTGAAGTTCTGTAACTTAGTAACGATGCTCTATGGAACAGGCCCCCTGAACCCGTCTTCTGTGTGTTTTTATGCTACTGAATGTACGGCTCTGCGTCTTTGCAGTTGCACTGTTTCCCTCTCAGTGGTGCGTTATTCTGCTTCTGAGAGCATCGTCACATACAGCAGGGCACTGCTGTGGAAAACCTTTCTTCAAACATCGTCACATACAGCAGGGCACTGCTGTGGAAAACCTTTCCTCAAACATCATCACATACAGCAGGGCATTCCTGTGGATAAGCCTTTCTTCAAATATCGTTACATACAGCAGGGCACTGCTGTGGATAAGCCTTTCTTCAAACATCATCACATACAGCAGGGCATTCCTGTGGATAAGCCTTTCTTCAAACATTGTCATACAGCAGGGCACTGCTGTGGAAAACCTTTCTTCAAACATCGTCACAAACAGCAGGGCACTGCTGTGGATAAGCCTTTCTTCAAACATCATCACATACAGCAGGGCATTGCTGTGGATAAGCCTTTCTTCAAACATTGTCACATACAGCAGGGCATTGCTGTGGAAAACCTTTCTTCAAACATCGTCACATACAGCAGGGCATTGCTGTGGAAAACCTTTCTTCAAACATTGTCACATACAGCAGGGCACTGCTGTGGATAAGCCTTTCTTCAAACATCGTCACATACAGCAGGGAAAACCTTTCTTCAAACACTGCTGTGGGAAAACCTTTTTCTTCAAACATTCGTCACATAAGAGCCGTTTTCTTCAAACATTGTCACATACAGCAGGGCACTGCTGTGTGGATACAAGGGCATTGCTGTTCTTCAAACATTGTCATATACAGCAGGGCATTGCTGTGGAAAAACCTTTCTTCAAACATCGTTCAAAGGGCATTGTCTTTCTTCAAACAGTCACATACAGCAGGGCATTGCTGTGGAAAACCTTTCTTCAAACATTCGTCATATACAGCAGGGCATTGCTGTGGATAAGCCTTTTCTTCAAACTTTACAGCAGGGCATTCTGTGGAAAAAACAAATCGTCACATACAGCAGGGCATTGCTGTGGATAAGCCTTTCTTCAAACATCGTCACATACAGCAGGGCACTGCTGTGGAAAACCTTTCTTCAAACATCATCATATACAGCAGGGCATTGCTGTGGAAAACCTTTCTTCAAACATTGTCACATACAGCAGGGCACTGCTGTGGAAAACCTTTCTTCAAACATTGTCACATACAGCAGGGCATTGCTGTGGAAAACCTTTCTTCAAACATCGTCACATACAGCAGGGCATTGCTGTGGAAAACCTTTCTTCAAACATTGTCATGTACAGCAGGGCATTTCTGTCCATCTTCAAACAGCCAGGGAATTGCTCTGGAAAACCTTTTTCAAACATGTCACATACAGCAAAATGAAAACCTTTCTTCAAACATTGTAACTCAGGGCATGAGTCATCCAGCAGGGCTGGGAAAACCTTTCTTCAAACAGTGTACAGCAGGGTTTCTGTGCCAGTTGTTCCTGTGAGTCTAAACTGGCAGAACGTTTGAGAGGTTAAATGTTCTCTGCTAGCTGTTGCTGCTGATTGCTTTTAAAATAAGTGCTTCAGTTATTTAGTTGCATGCGCCTTTTTGGGAGAAACTGGAGGCAAACATGGAGGTTCATTTTTTCCACACCCCCGACAATTTTAGAAGGCGCATTGGATAGCAGTCGGTGAGATCTCCAGGTCCTCATATTGGATATTGAGCACTCAGTGCTGTCAGAAAGTACAGGAAATCACAACAACTGAACAACTGATTGTATTAGGAAGATTCACAGCAGGCAGATGAGTGTTTGAATTTGTTGCAAGTGTTAGCCAACAGTTGCTGTGTTGAATGCACGTATGGGTGCATCCATGCAGAAGGGTTGAAAAGCGTGACAAAGGCACATAATTTCAGAATATGCCCCTTGGTAATCAACTTTTAGGTTTAATTAGTTCATTCAGTTTACTGAAGAAAGAAAAGATAAGAATAATGTTTGGAAAGTTGTTATTTTACTTGATACATGATTGACTGAAATCGTCACTTACATGATATTGACAAGTAAATACTCTGAAAAATTCCATTTAGTGACAAGAGGAAACTTTTTTGTCCTTTTCAATATAGAAACACTCCTTTAAAGGTGAAAAGGTAAAAAACATTTGGAAAAATCCAACTTGCACAATAAGAAAATACAGTTGACACTTGTGGTACTGAGATAGTCAGGGTCATGCTTCATTAGAGGGTTTTTTTTTTTAGACTCCTCCTATCATACCAACATATTTCAATTAGGAGAGACTAGAGTGAAATCAGGAAAATATTTATTATGCTTTGAGCATAAAGGGGTAACATGCTTAGAATCAAACAAGTCTTTGGCGCTTGGACTCTTCGGGAAGACTCGTAGAGCAGGAGCACTGCTCAGAGCAGCAGCAGGAAAATCCCCCGAAGAGTCCAGATACTTTTGGCAGTGGTGGCTGAAGGCTGGTGGAGCTGGAGCGGCAGTACGGGAGGTCCGATGAGTAGGGTGGCGTTGGGGAGGAGGAGGGTCCGCGAACGGCAACATTGGTGAACTAGGGTAGAGAGAATAACATTTTTTAAAAAGACAGCAGCAGAACGATTGGCTAGCAACACGACTTAGGTGTGCCCCGGTTGGATAGAAGAGATCAGCTGCTACGCCAGCTGACAGCCCCGGACATTGACTGCAGAGATTTACGAGTGAACATGCGTGAATAAAATAAACTGAGTTGACATGCGCGAGAGAGAGTCTTCCTGACTGAACTTTCGCTAAGCTTCATATATATATATATATATATATATATATATTTTTTTTAGCATTACTCGTTATAAACTGTAATTTACAATGATAAATGCGTGTCTGCTGTGGTTTCATAATTGAGGACTAAAGTTGAGTGTCACATACGTAATGAAAATGCTGGACAGAAAAATGTCACTTATGTGATGCAGCTCTAAGACACATCGTTACTGGTTCTACAAAAAAGTATTCACACTTCTAGGATGCTCGATGACTGAAAACGGATGCAATACCAATGAAACAAACAAAAAAAATTAGTGCAGCATGCAGGACACTTTGTTACTGGCCTTTGGAACAGAAAAAGTGAATAATCTTATAGGCTAACCATCATGACGTTTGACCTCTGTGAACTGTCCATCATCACGGTCGTATATTCAGTCAAAACACACTGTTGAGCAGTAGACACACTTCCCGGATGCAGCGCGATCGGGATTACGCGGAAAAGTTTGATTTTATTCCCGCTGATTTTATATTAGAAGGTCACATAAAACCTTCATATGATAATCCACTGAAGATTAAATATTATGAAGAAACGTCACAGTCTGAACGAACGTGATTTTCTGCAAAATAGTTGATGGAAAATCTTACCGACGTTGCCTGGCCACCATCTAAATGCTTTTTGCTTCAACCTTGGCTCCAATGAGCGTCAATCCTTGGCTCCAACGAGCGGGTTGCATCAAAAACACAAACTTACTACCTTGCCTCCCTGCTGGAAAAACCAGCATGGACCAGCACCAAAACACAACATATGCTGGTATGCTGGCCATAGGAGTAAATGGGCATCATACCAGCATATGAGCATAGGTGGTGTTTTGGTACTGGTCCACGCTGGTTTTTCCAGCAGGGCTGTGAAATCTGATAGCTGATAGCCGCGATGAACGTAACGTGACAGTTGACGGAAAATCAACATCTAAACTTCCATCAGCTTTTATCAGTTGCCAACTGTACAGACAAGCAGGGGATAAACTGAATTTATTACAATAACAACTGACTAACATAAACTGAACTCTTTATTATTCTGTCATGTTTAACTCTTTCAACCCCAGATATTCTAGCATCACTGTACCCTTCAACCCCACAGCCCTCTGTGGAGGGCTGGTCATTATCTGGACATTGTATCTTACTGTTATCTCTGGAATCCCATTAAATGTAACCTGATATGTTCCAATCAATTAGTCAGATTGTTTGAATTTTCCCTGCAGGAATTTGGGGTTGAAGGGAATATGTTGGTCAGCCCTCTGTAGACGGCTGTGGGGTTGAAGGAGTTAAGGCATTATGAAACAAGGTCTGGAGTTCGGTAATGTGTTTGACGGAATGCACCACGCAAGTGACGCTAAGAATTTGTTTGAAAAAATAAAAAAAAATAAGCCCAACGTCCCAGAGAATGGGTCACAGTGTCTTTAAGTTGATGCTGAAAATATGATCAGTTCCTAAATACAGATTCTACAGCCTGTAGATCATTCTCAAGAAAGCTTAAAAAATACAGTACAAAAAACGTCACAAAATGGGGTCTTAAAACTCACCATTTTTCATATTTTTTTTTCTTTCTATTAAAAAAAACGAAACAATGGAGCAACTTGAAATTATAATAGTTATGCCCCACAGTGATGTACTTTATGATGGAAGTAAATAATCGAATGTATCATCTCAGACTTGGTAAAAAATAATGGCTCATTTCACACTGGACTCATATGTTTGCGTCTGTGTTCAGGGAACAGGCAAGCGGCTGGTGGTGTCCTGCATGGCCTTATGGACGCTTGCTGACCTGTTCAGTTCCCTCAAGAGGCACTTTGACCCGGACCTGGACTGGATCGCCGAGGCGCTGCTCCAAAAAGCCGTCTCGGAGCACAAAATCCTCCAGGAAGCCGCCAAGTTGGCGTTGGATCACATGATTCAAAGCTGCAGCCCATTACGATGCGTGGAGGCCCTGCTCTGCAGACTGAGGTGGGCGGGGTCAGGGCCATGGGCAAGGGTCTGATCAATGGGGGGCTGATGTGTATGGAATCAGGGGTGGGTCAGTTTAATGTGGGCGGGGCTTCGGGGTTCAGGACAGGGCTCTGTCAGTACACTCATTAGGCAGAAGCTTTTGTCTTAAAGTGGACATGTATTGATTTAAAACTTTATAAAATATTGCGATATTTGGTGTCATCAGAAAGAGCATGCAATACTCTCTCTAATTGTCAACACTCTCCACCCAGAGATGATTATGGATTAGAGTAATCATGGACATAAAACAGGGTATTAAGCAACCCGCAATCTGATCCTTGAACAGCGCTGTGAATTGGGTCAAGAGCTGTGACATCACTCGTGGGATCGATTGTGACACAAAGGCTATCATAAGTGTATTTTTGCTCTGCAAGCCAGACGTGAAAATCCACAAAAATTGTCAGAATTTTTTCATCCCTTGTTTGAATTGGGCATCGAACGTACAGATTATCTCCAATCAGTGAGCCTGAGATATCAAATTTATGCTACAAACTTTCGGTTAGCAGTCGATTCAAGTCAATGGGATAAGTAAATCCCTAGCTTGCATATTAATGCTTTTTGCCATTAAATGAATAAATGCAAGAGTCTATGACAATACTTACATGTGTAAGGTATTACTTTACTGGCCAAAAGTGTTGGCATGCTGGATAACAAAGTATTCACCCATTGACTAAAATAAACTGTCAACTAGAAGGTAACTCCAGCAATGGTGAACAGCTACCAGCAGAATTGCCAATGAACGGAATCCGATTAATGGCAGCGCGAGAAAGCTGTATCACCAAACCTGTATCTCAAGGGTTGTATCACTCTGATTTTTAATCATTTATAGGATAAATTGTGATGTTTTGAGCAGTTATCAAGATATTGAGGCCCTCCTGGACCACAATCCTTCATTCCTACTCTACCGAAGAGAACCATATAAGGCTTAATGCTGTACAACCAATACTCAATGAATTTGCAGCCGAAAAAAGCAAAAATGAACTGCACTTCAAACAGCCATAACCTTACCTTAGTTGTCCTGTGATCAAAGTTGTGTTTGAGGGCATACCTACGCTGCATATATTTACTCCCGAGTCTCTTAGTCGCTTTGAAACAATTGCTGACAGTCCCCAGGCACCCTGTGCAAGATAGTTCTCGCAAAAACAGCAACATATCAACGATCTGACGTCACAAACAAAGCTTCCCGCCAGAGAACCAAAGATCTAATGGTGCTGCCCATTAATTACTTAAAGTTCTGTCAAAATACGGTTAGTGCGTGACAAACTCAAGAAAAAATAATTCTACACAACAATTTTAATTAAAATATAGCCTATATGGTGCCAATGGCTGACTGGGACAGTTCCTCTTTAAGTTAAGGGGATAAAACATAAATAGGAATTCTTAAGCCAGAGGGCTGCATTTTAGTTTGTAGGTACCAACAGATGTGTTCCTCTTCAGTAACCAGAGCAAGCAAGATGCTGACCAGGAAGCAGCAGTGAGGGAATGCATTGCTGTACACCTGCTTAAAATTGTGGAGTGTGCGGGACCACGGCCCTTCCTGTGCAATAAGCTGGAAATGCTTAAACACTTCCTTTCCACAGTCAGCCACCTAACCCAGGACAATTCAGGGGTAGTCAGGTGAGTAGAGCGTCTTTATTAGCTGGTCTGTGGTCTTGCTTCAATCACTTATTTCTCAATAAACAGGTCCACCTCTCCACATCTGTCATGAATCTACCTTACCTGTAAATTTGACGTTGCTTTGAGCTGATGTTTGAAGAGTTGTCTGTATGTAAAGATGGACGACCGAACAGCTCCTCAAAAGTGAGGCCAGAACATCTTGATCACCATCTACTGGCTTGCTGCAGTTTAGCTAAATAAAGAACGTGTCAAATAAGTTTTTCCAAAGATGACTTTTGTCATTCTAAGTAGTTCTTACCATGCCCATGTATGTTCATTTTTAGCCGGCTTGGCCTCTAGGCCAGTCCGGCTGATGCTGTCGTTACATGCCTTCATTGGTCTGTTGTGTGTCCGTAAACTTTTTGCCATGTCAGCACTCTAGTGCCTTCAGTTTTTCACAGATTCTTTTCATATTTTATATGCATGCATATGGAATGAAAATCTACGCCAAGTTGGATTTGGGCCATGTTTGGCCTAGGGCGCGCAGTGGCTTTGCCACTATTTTTTGGATAAGTTTGGTTTTATTAAGTTATTTGATACTATACAAAAGGGTTGTAAAGTCATGATTGACAGATGTGATTGACAGGGCCTCAGAGTGAGGAAGTCGCCTGCTGGCTTTTTCCAGGAATGCTTTGGCGCTTGAATGCAACCGTTCAGAGGAGATACTAAGTTAACATTACATGTGCCTCTGTCGCTAGGTCCCAGTGCAACTTAATATAACCCATAGTGATTTTGAAAGTCCAACAAAAATTGACAGTGGGATTGATGCTCTGAACATAGCGTCATGTACTGTATGCTGGGATTCAACCACTGATTAGTAAAGCCAGTTGGCTCGCTAGCTGGCAAGCTAGTTTAGTAAGATTCTACACTACCAGTCAAAAGTTTTTGCGCACCCCAATTTTTTTCTGTAATTGCAACATTTTTATATATTTTGTTCTTGTGTAATAGTCTCATATTAGTTGTATAACAGGAAGATAAGAAAACTGAAGCCCAATGTATAAACCATGTTTATAACAAAACAAATAAAGAAAAACCAGGATCAGTCATTTTGTCCATATTTATGCAGATCAGTAACGATGGTCTAACCAAGTGCTTCTCAAACCTCTCCTGGAGGACCACCTGTCCTGCATGTGTTAGATCTCTCCCTGCTCCAGCACAGGTCATTCAAATGATCGACTCATTATCAAGCTGCTTCAGGGGGTTGACAGCGAGCTGATCATTTCAATCCCCTGTGCTGGATTCCGTGTGCATTTTTCTTTTAAGTAATAAATAAATAATGAACAAGTATTGGGTTCCAGTGATTTCTTTCTTGTAAGCATACACGTAAGATAAAGACTTGACAAGATCTTAGTATGTGCAAAAACTTTTGACTGGTAGTGTATAACAGGTCTCCATAAGTTGGGTAGGAATGGAAATCAATGGAAAAAAATCACTCAACTCTGATGTACTGTTGACAACTGTGCTATATAAAGCGCTGAACTTTTTAACCATCGATTTTTGTTGTCGTTAACTCAAGTGACCAATTACCGAATCTTGCTAGTCAGCCAAAAAAAACAGTCAGCCAGCAAGCTAACTAGTAAATTGTGACTCAGGGACAGGCAGCCTAGCTCGTTAGTGAGCAAGCCTGCAAGGTAGTTAGAGGACATGTTAAAACATATGATAGCGGGGAGTCCATTTTGCCGAAGACTGTATTAAGCTACCTTATTTTGAAGGCAACTTAACTATAGTCAGTGTATTACCTTGCTAGTTAGATAGCTCACAGTCAGCACACATTTGTAGAGGTTGGCAGGAGCACTGGGCATCGGCATTGGAGCCAATTAATGTACTGCTAATGATGAGGAAAGCAGCTAATGTATTTTGCCTCGTACAACTGTTCTTGGAAAACACTCAAACTAGCCCTTTAACAAGCTTTAACAGTGGTTTCAATTGTCCAGTTATTTGTTTATGTTTCCTAAGAAGACTAATTAGAGTACATTAGGCAATCGAGAACACACTCCTGGTCACTGAAGCAGCCAATCAGCCTACATAAAAAGTTCAGGGGATGTGCGACTGAGTGGGGCGAGCGTATGGGCGGGATCTCTACGTCACAGACTCTGGTTCAAAAGTGCAAGATGGTGGCATCTGTATTAAGGACATTTTGGCTCCATTTTTGTACAGCGTGGGCAAGAGGACATTCATCATCCATTTTTATATATAGTCTATGGTTTGAAGGGGCAAGGACAATCCATGTTACTGTAGCTTATTTTTGATAAATATACCCCATTCTTTACCACAGGAGCTGCGCCAAAAAGACTCTTGCTATCCTTTCAACACAGCAGG
The DNA here is from genome assembly GCA_029692085.1 of Gymnothorax javanicus. NCBI lineage: Eukaryota > Metazoa > Chordata > Actinopteri > Anguilliformes > Muraenidae > Gymnothorax > Gymnothorax javanicus. Next base: position 9,252,514 of record CM056202.1, on the reverse strand, counting down.
AGGTAAGTCAGATACTTGCCCAGTCACAGGACTGAGGCTTCTTCAGCTCCAGGGATTACAAATTAAGGTAAAGTTTTCCTGAACATTCCATTTCTTGGTAAGTGATTTTAGTGACAAGTAATTTTAAAACATTTTTATTGATCAGTTTCCAAATGGTTTTATTTCATGAGCCATTTGAAAACATTTTCATTAGCCAGTTTTTAAATAGTTTTATTACATGACCCATTTAAAAGCATTTTTATCAATCAGTTTATAAATAATTATATGAAATTGTTCATTTAAAAGCATTTTTAGCTCAGCCGGACCATGACTCGGTAAGCTTATCTTCTGGCCCACTTGTCCGTTCTCGTCCGATGTGCGTAAACATCTTCTCCATGACCACTGGACGGATGGAGCTGAAACTTGGTACAATTGTTCCTACCCATTAGTAGATTAAAGTTTGTTCAAGTCGTTACAATCCGAAATCCAAAATGGTAGTCACGGCCTTGACCTGTATTCTGCCCCAAAATCACTTGGGGGATGAAGCTAAATTTGGTGTTTTTACACAAGTAGATCGAAGTTTGTTAAATTTTTCAATTTCAATTTTTTTAATTCTAATTTTTCTGATCCAAAATCCAATATGGCCACCAGCGCCTTGATATTGAAAATACAAAAACGTCCTTTTCTCCGAAACCACTAAACCTATTAAATTGAAACTTGGCATGAGTGTTGCTACATATGAGTAGATTAAAGTTTCAAATTGTTCCGATCCGAAATGCAATATGGCCGTCATAACCTTGACCTTGAAAATATTAATATCCTCTGCTCTGAAACCACTTGATGAGTTAAGCTTGGTAAATTCTTTTTGGTAGATAAAATTCTTTTTACAGTGCCGTGACAAAAATAGAAAACTTTTCAAAATGAACAAATTTAGAACTTGGCATGAGCGTTCCGACGTTTGGATTAAAATTCCTGAGTAAATCCAGGCCGCCAGGGCCTTGACAATGAAAATATAAAAACTTTTTCCTCTCAGAAACCGCTGAACATATTACGCTGGAACTTGGCAAGAATGTTCCTAAACATGAGTAGATTGTTGCGTATTCGAATTGTTCCGATCTGAAATCCAATACGGCTGCCACAGCCTTGACCTTCAAAATCTGAAAACGTCATCTTCTCCAAAACCACTTGACTGATGATGCTAAAATCTTGGCATACATGTTCCTGTCCACAAGTACATTGACGTTTTCCAATTTGAAATCAGATATAGCCACCACAGCCTTCACCTCACAAATCCCAAGTTTGCCTATATCTGAGGCATTTCTGGATACGTTCAACCAAGATTTGTTTTTTATGATCTAAGTACCAGTATTATACTGGTATAATACAAAGCTGCAGTACTTTGCATACTGACCTCCATTTTTAGCTTGCGTACTTTTTGCAGTTGTGAAGTAACACAGTCAGCCAGTCATAGTGAGCTACAACACTGAACAGCCCTATTTTTATTGATTCGTTTTCAAATCATTTTATTATATGAGCCATTTAAAAGAATTTTAAGTAATCAAAATATCAATTAATGTGAACTTAGTTACACAAACATATCACACAAATACTGGTAAGAGGCATTAAAGAATTAGAATTTAAAGCATTATGATTAATTCGCTCATAAATAGTTTTGAAATGGCTCATCTGAAAACAATTTTACTAATTAGTTTCCAAATAGTTCTATTACACTAGCCATTTAAAACCATTTTTACTAATCGGTCTATTAATGGTTGTACGAAATAGTTCATTTAAAAACATTCTTATTCATCGGTTCATAAATAGTTGTTTAAAATTGCTCACTTAAAAGCATTTTTATTAATCAGTTTATGAATAATTATTTGAAATGGCTGTTTTTCAAATAGTTTTAATAGATGAGTTATTTAAAAGAATTTTAATCCATCAAGTTATAAGTTGCTTTCTATAAACTAACAACCATATCACACACGTGTGCGCACACATACACACACTTATCCCTTACAAATTGGAAATATATCACCATTGTAGCTCATTTATATAAAATAAAGTTGACCTCCGAAGCAGGGGGGGTGGTGGCGGGAAAAAAAAAAGTTATAAATTGTATGATTATTTCTATGATAATTAATTGTTGACAATTGCTGTATTCGCCTGTAATTTTTCAAGGGACACACACAGGCCTCCATACTGACTGAAGCATTTAACGCTAATGCACCAGATCTGTGATTTTCTAAGGCTTTATCTCTAGTATCCTGAATAATGAGAAATCTTACTGTATTATACAACCCCCTTTCCAAAAAGAGTTTGGACGCTGTGTAACTTGTAAATAAAAACAGAAAGTAATTACATTCAGATCACTGAAACTCTTCATTTCATTAAAAATAGTTCAAAGGCATATCAAATCTTGACACTGAGATATTATATTGTTTTTTTTTTTTTTTTTTTGAAAAATATGTTCTCATTTTGACCTTGATGTCAGCAACTTGTTTCAATAAAGACAGGGAGAACAAAACATTATATAAGTTACATGTATTTAATTTGAATTTGCCGCAAAAAACTTTGTTCCCTGACAACGGTTTTCTGAAGTGTTCGCTAGTCCAGTGATTTCTACCACAGAATTCTGTTTGTTTTCAGTGCAGTGGTGCCTGAAGGCCAGAAGATCACGGCCATTTAATATTTGGTTTTCCGCCTTGTCCATTGCGTACAGAGATTTCTCTGTGTTCTTTGAGTCTTTTAAAGTCATTATGTACTGTAGATGATGAAATCCCAAAATTCTTTGCAATTTTATGTTCAGATATTTTCTTCTTAAATAGTTGAACTAGTAAGATGTATTTAAGTGGAAAACTGTCCAGGGGTCTGATCATTGAAAATGTGGAATTCTTTCTGGAAATGAATTACACCATGTCCTCCTGGCTGAAGAGGAGAGGGACTGTCCAGCTTGTTATCAGCACACAGTTCAAAAGCCTGAATCCATCATAGTGTAGGAGTATAGCAAGGTTTGCGTTAACCGAATATTGTCCGTCGTTGACCGGTTTTTTAAAACGGTGACGGAAAAATCTGAAGGCCATCTGTCATTTTGACAGATTGCAATTCACACCCCTGACCACTTGGTGGCGACGAGTGAGTATATTAATTAGCTATTGTCTCTCTTGATGCATGACCTCGTTGGCTTCACTCGGAAAAATGTCATGGCAGCTGAGTGTGCGAAGTTTCTTCAAAAAGCCCAAAAACGATGATGGTGTTGATGAAAGAGGTGAAAAAAGAGGGACTGATGCAGTGGAAGATGAAGGACAAACAAGTAATCAGCCTTCGGCAACTACGGAGCGAGCAAGCGGCAGCAAGGAGGTCGGGAGGCAGTACAGAGTTCAGTGGGAGCTGGAGTTCTCCTGGCTGAGGAGGGAGGATGGAAAAATGTCTTGCGACATACGTAAAAAAGCCAATATGAGTAACAGATTTGTCCGAGGATGCACGAACATGCAGAAATCAGCATTAACTGACCACCAAAGTAGCCACAGCCACATCGAGGCTTCAAGGGTGCTCAACCAGAGTGTGGCTATGATTAAGCATGTGGAGAAATCACAGGTTGCCTGCCACGAGGCATTAAAAACACAATTTAAGGTTGTGCTGCATATGGCTAAAACAAACACCCCGAGCCACCTGTATCCTGCCCTGATAAACCTCTTACAGTCTGCCAGCTGTCCAAACCTTAACAGGGCACACATATACACCCACCATGAGACAGTCTGTCAGATGGGGAGGCCTTAGCGAAGACCATAACCAGCGATATTGATGACCGCATCGCCAACAGCAGATATGTTGGAATAATAGTAGATGAAACCACTAATATCACGGTGGAGAAAATGCTAATCACATACCTGACACTTCAACAGAAAGGGGAGCCTGACACTGTGTTTATCGGCAATAACGCAATGCCCTCTGGCACTGCTGAATGCATCGCAGCAAAAATAAAAAATGTGCTGTCAGGCCGTGGGGTCGCTATGGCTCGGATTGTTGGACTCGTAAGTGATGGAGCAAACGTGACGGTGGGTCGAAAGGCCGGAGTTGCACAGCAGTTGCGCCAGAGTGACTGTCCCTTCCTCGTAAACATTCACTGCGGTGCACACAGGACAGCGCTTGCTGCCCGTGATGCCTCCACAGCTGTGCGTCAAGTAAGTGCATATGTCACCACTGTTAATAACATATACACGCAAGAATTCCCCCATACGAACATACAGACTAAATGAACCTCAAAAAGAAATGGGGGAACACGACCTGCTGAGCCTAAAACAACCATCGGCTGCACGCTGGCTGTCGCTGGAGAGGGCAGTTAAGGGCATACGTGCCAACTGGGCTGCTCTGGTGTCAGAGTCGGGGGAGGAGGAAGATGCGAAAAACTGCCCGGTAGCTAAAGGCATCAGAAAGCGCCTTCAAACAGACACGTTCCCTGCTTTGACTCACTTGCTGACTGAAGTTTTGGCCGTGGTGAACCGCACGAACCTCACCTTCCAAAAAGAAGACGTTAACATCTCCTCCATCTCACCTGTCGTGAGCATGACTGTGGCCAGTCTGGAAGACTTGATGAATGGGTCAGGTGAGGTGGAGAAAAAATTCAACGAGGCCTCACAAGACGGCAAGTTCTGTGGCGTCACACTCACACATGCAGACGCGCAGACATTTTCAACTTTATGCACAGAGTACATCGCGGAGGCAACCAAATCAATCAAAAAAAGATTCCCGTCAGAGCATCTTAGCAGCATCTCTGACCTGGACACCGTACTCAATGCATCTCGCTATCTGGGTGCTGACAGCGCGTTGAAGCGTTATGGACAGGAGGCTTTGGAGCACGTCTGTGAGCACTGCGGGTCACAGACCGGTGCAGCTGAACCACTGGTGCAGAAGGGACGCATGAAAAGAGTGCTCAAGACACAGGTCTCGATGGGTCTGTTAAGAGGCTCATTTCCATTGGCTAATCTGTGAATATCTCTGGCTGTCTGTCAGTTCTGAGTGAAAGTGGGTTGTGCACAGCATGAAATTAGTCTCAAAACTAACGCATATGATACGGGCCATCAAGAGGGTGCGCATGATTTTAACGCTCAGAAAAGCATCCGCGAAAGGAAAAGTATCATCGCGAGGGAGCTTTTAAATCCCTCAAACCCAAGGAAGCACTTAAATCAAGATTTAATCTAGAGGTGCGGTGCTATACCTTCCTCTAAGAGAGGATTCAGCTTAATGTTTTCTTTCTGATGAAATAAAAAGTAAAGTTGACCTCTGAAGTGGAGGGATGATGGCAGGCAGGTAAAAAAAAAACAGTACTTTGTGCTCAGGGAATGTCGATTCAGGGAACTTCCCTCAACAAAATTCTTTTGATGGGAACACCCTGCAATGTCACCAACAGAGATATCACTGCCTCTGTGTGTTACCCTGTTAAAGTAAAAACACCTTGGATACTTGTATTGTGTCCCTCTACCTCCTCGCCTCACAGTCAACCCTCCTCTGCTGCCCTTCTTCATGACGTCAGGGAGGGGCAACTATTAAGAATTTTTCGCTGCCAGCCAAACCCCTGGCCTGCAACGGTCTCATGGGGGATTATTACTCCCCAGAAGTGGTGTCTAGGAGATACCCTGTCTGGCTGTGGGTTTCTGAACCCCACCCCCTGCAGTTAGCAGCCTTTTCAGTGCCTGGGAAGCTCAGGGCTCCAGTGGATTGGTATGTCTCCTTTATGCCTCTAAACCCTTTCCGCTTCCTCTGTTGCGTCCGGAAGGATGAGCCAATAGGGACAGCCTTAAAGGGCAAAGCTTATACGAAACTGGCTTGTCAAGCAAGTGTATGGAATACCAAAAGGGTCATAATTCCACCTTGTTTTGATGCTCTCTTGGTGGCGATCCTAGTTTTGTTTTTCGCCTGGTGTATATGAGGGTAGTATGGAAAGCCAAGAGGGCCAAAAATATGGAACACCAAAAGGGTCAAAATTTAGTTTTGTCTTCACATGTGCTTGGTTAATTCCACCTTGTTTTGACTGTGGCTTAGCGGCCCATACTAAAGGGTCATACTTGCAGTGGTCACAGCCTCGTGCTTGCCGATACTGTTCTTTGCACTCGCGGAACTAAAATTCTTTCTATTGAGGATGTGTTTCTGCTCGCAAATACTTTGCAAGCCAAACAGAAGTACTGCGCCCTTGCAGAGCAGAAAAATGCCCTCATGAAAATTGAAAATTGTTTTACAGTCGTGGATACTGTTCTGTGTGCTATCACGTGCACGCGCTTGGTTTTTTTTTTTTTTTTTTTGGGAGTTTTCTCCTTTATTCGACAGTTTTTAGTAGAGAGAGAGGAAAGATGAGGTGAAGAGTGGGGATGACATGCAGCAATGGGCTGAGGCCAGACTCATACCCGGACTGTGGTGGGAAGGCCTCAGCCTTATACATGGTGTGCGTGCTTTAGCGACTGAGCCACCCATTCGCATGGTTTTATGTGTGCAAGGTTTGAGACCAATTTAATGCCATAATGGTGGCTGTAGGAGTGTGTTACGGATGTCTAAACTTGATGGTCTGTCAGGGAAATCAGAGAGGAGATGGAACGATGGAGGCCATTTTCCACTTCCTGCGTTTCTCTTCATGATGGAAAGGACATGAAGTCTGGTCTGGATTCATAATGCCAGCATCCTCTACTCAGAACAAGAATGCATACTATAAATATGACCAACATGCAGAAAAAAAACTGATTACCAAGAGAAAAGATAACAGTTTGCGGTGTAAAGTGAACACATGTGGACTTGATGGCACTAAGGGCTAATGGTGCCAATAAGCCTTAGTCACCTGGGAGGATCACTAGGTATTAGTGGTAAGTGCACAGTGCTGCCTTCTTATGAAATGCGAACTTTAAGCACATTAGTGATACAGCTTGGAGGTAATCGCAGTGCTTCTGAGATACACTGAGTGCATCGAAGAGAGTTGGCTGTTTTTCATCAGCATGATGAAGCCTCTCGTTCATAACTCATAATTATAAGTTGGAACCTGACTCGACAACATTTTATTAATTGCGCTGTTGATTTTGTACTGTGTCTCACCCCCTCTTTGAGTCTTTTCACAGGGATCATTTCTCTCCATTACCCTCAGTCCATGGGCCACTCAAGCCCTGCTCCTCACCATGTGGTTGCTGGCAGCTGCTGTTCTGATCCGGTTCTACCGCTGGTTCCAACCAAAGCCTCGCCACGTCCTGGAGCTGCGCACACTACTGCATGAATTTCCTTCAGATTTCTAATCAGGCTTTAATCTAACTTCATTACCATTAGCGGGCCAGAGGAGGATGGGTCCCCCACTATAGCCGGGTTCCTCCTGAGATTTCTTCCCACCGGGGAGTTTTTTTCACCACTGCTTGAGGATTTTTCTCTCAACTGGGAGTTTTTTTACCTCATTTGCTATTTTGGGGATTAGGTCAGGTTTTTCACTCTATCAGCTTGAGTTGTGACGGTTCAGTGAAAAGCGCTATACAAATAAAATTCAATTGAATTCAAATGAGTCAAAAAAAATTTTTGGGGAAAAAAGTTACTTTTCCAGTTGTTTTGGAAATCTGCTTTCCTGGTTATAAACTTATTTTCTTGTCCAAATCCACTTGTTTCATCAGAGTTTCATTTTGATTCAGCTGAAGAGAGTACACCCAAAGACATTCAAAGATGCCACAGGGTCACTCTGCCCCCTGCTGGTGAGCACAGCGTTATACATCATCAAACTGCTTATTAGTCATAATTTGCCATAACAGGAAAGCAACAGTTCAGCAGCTCAGTGTAACATTTGTATGCTCAAAACACACATTTCCACCACAAACCTCACCCAAATAGTTGCCTTATCAAATTCACTAGAGTTTGCATGTGCAAGGTCATGTACGCTGTTCATCCACAAAACAAAATCGCATACTATAATATTTTGTTTGGCCACCTTTAGCTTTGATCACGGCGCACATTTGCTGTGGTTTTGTATTGACAGTATCATACAATGTTACAACATCTATTTCCGACCAGATCTGCGTTCATTTTTGACCAAGATATTATACTGATGATGGGTGAGTCAAACCCCTCCATTTAGCCTTCTCCAGCACATCCTAAAGATTTTCGATTGGTTAAGGTCCAGACTCTGAGGTGGCCAACTGATGTGTGAAAATGATTCCTCATGCTTGATGGACCAGTCTTTTACGGTTTTAGCCCGATGAATCTTGGCATTGTCATCCTGGGATATGCCTGTGCCATCATGGATGAAAAAGTCCATTGATGGGTAACTGGTCATTCAGTATATTCAGGTAGTCTGCTGAGTTCATTTTTATTGCTATAGAACAGTGCTGAGCCTAGACCTGACCAACTGAAGCAACTCTGCCTCCAGAGGCTTGTACAGTGGGCGCTGTGCATGACAATGCATCGTTCATGGGCTTCCATTCTGACCCTGACGTGCCCATCACTCTGGAATAGGGTAAATCTGGACTCATTAGACCACGTGACCTTTCACCAGTGCTCCACAGTCCGATCTTTATGCAAATTGAACTAATTTTTCCCAATAAACCCCACAAACAGGAGGCTTTCTTGTGGCCATGCACCTGTACAGACCTGTTTACTCCCAGTCCTCCTAGTTCTTGCTGCATCGCGCAAGTGGAAATGCATTTACCTTCATAATTAACCATAGCCAAGAGTACTGTCTACTCTGCTCTGGGTCAGTCATGATTTTTCTCCAACCCATTTCTTCCATTAAGTTGACATTAAGTTGTCAATGTATAACATACATATTCTCTGTTGAAACCCAAATTCATTAAAAATCATGTTTTTTTTTTTCCTTTTTTACTTTGACATTTAATACAAACTACTACTTTCCTTTTTACTCAAATTCTTTTTTTTTTTTTTTGGCTGGACTGTAACAAAGCTGGGGCTGGCCCTTTAAAAGCAAGTCAATGACTGAGTGAGTGTACAAGTAACTTCATGACTCAGTAAAAAGTAAAAATGGAAGTAAAAATGCTTATTTATTTTACCCAGACTTTTTTGTTATTACTTTTTTTAACCCTCCACCAATTTCAAGATTTTGCATCCTATTTCCAAATTACACATGCTGTTTTTCTGGACTGAGGTCAACTATAATTTACATCGTTTAAATTTTTCGCCGACATGCTGACACCTATATTATTCCAAAAAAAAAACAAAAAAACTACACGTCCTACGATCCACCTGGTTCCCGAAGGAAAAGACGAGGCCTTGAAATCAAGATGGCTAGCAAGCTAATTAGTTGGCTACTGCATGTTCTACTTAGGTAGTTAACCAACCTAGTAAGTTATCAAGTTATGTAGCTATCTAGCTGGTGCCAATTTTAACATTTGACCAATGTTAATCAGAGTAAAATCCTACAAGCCCGCTAACTAGCAAGCTAGCTAACATAATCAATCTCATTAATGCATCACTGACCAACTCTTCGCAAGCTGGCTACCTAGCTAAATAATCACTACTCACTGACCTAACAATGGATAAGTGGCAAAATAATCGCTACTCACTATTCTTGACTGATTTCTGGGTTTTCTGTTGGGCCCATGTGCACGCATGCGTTGCTCACATAGACGGCGTCAAACAGTACTTGCGCTCACCCTCAATCATCTCGGACCCCTCATCTCATGATCAGTTTTGGTTGCTGTCCTGAATCTGTCACATACAGGCTGTAACCAGATGTGGCGCTCTTGAGCTGCCATCGTCACTCGTGGCTGCCCTAAGCGGGGTCGGTCAGTAACAGTGCCTGTGTTCCATTCTCGGATAGACAGCCGACTGATTGTTGAACGGTGACAGTGCAAATGACGCACCACCTCTCGGCGGCTGAGATCTGCCCCTAACATGCCAAAGGCTCTTTTTCTCTCTCCTGTGTCACAAGGCTGTTCCATTTTATTGATGCAGTAGCATTTTTTTTTTCTGTTGGCTCTATGTAGGCTATTGACCACACCAAAAAGAAAAAGTCAAGTGTCACTGTACAAATCACGAACAGCTCAATGTTTGTTATTACTTAAGTGCTTGGCGCATGCACGTGGTGCGCGTCAGGATCACAATACCACACGCTTTTCTTTATTTCCTCTCGTGCCTCACTGGAAAAGCAATAAAAATCAATCAATTCTTCAATCTGCATAAATACAGTACATACCTCACTGTTTTTTTAATGTTGCGTTTTAATATATATATATATATATATATATATATATATATATATATATGAGTATATATATATATATATATATATATATATATACACACACATAAGAACATAGGACAGAGAAAACAAAATAAGCAAATCCTACCATAAACTAAAAGCAAATACATCTGGCCTCCAGAAGCAATATATCCAACACTAATTTCTTGAAAGACACGAAGGGGATAAGGCTGTCTAGCTTCAAGGTATCCTGGAAATTATTCCACATACAAGGAGCGAATGCACTAAAAGAGGTACCGCCCAAATTTGTTCTAGTCCTGGGAGCCTCTAACAAAAACCATTCTCGTGATTTGGTATGCTGACTTCTGATTTTGATGGATAAGAGCTTAGTGAGATATGAGGGACGTTTACCTAGCAAAGCTTTATAAATAAATAAAATTCAATGTAGCTTCCTTCTAAAATGAAGGGAGAGCCACCCCACAGAATTATATAAAGCACAGTGATGGGTTCGGAAACCACCACCTGTGATGAAGCGCAATGCGCTATGATAGATTGCATCCAAGGATCTTAAGGTACTAAAAGAGGCATGCCTGTAAAGGACATAGTCAAAGTATCTCCATAGTCAAATATGGGTAATACTGTTGCCTCGACAATCCTCTTCCTATTGTCCAAAGGAAAAACAGGACCTGTTTCTGTAAAGAAACCCGATTTTATATTCTAAGTTTCTTAGACAGGTTGCACACATGCGTCTTAAAAAAGAAGTCATGATCCAACCATATACCCAGATATTTGTAAGACTGAACCTGCTCAATCTGAGCACCAGTCACTGAGAAAATGTAGTCACCTGGCATAATTGCATTCTGTGCAGAAAAGATCATGAACTTTGTTTTATCAGTATTTAAAACCAGTTTAAGATCAGCTAGAGCACGCTGTATAATGTTAAATGCAGATTGTAAATATGTGAGGGCCTGTAAGCATATTGGAGCAGAGGAATAAAGCACTGTGTGGTCAGCACAAAAATGAACCTCGCAATTTGTTACATTACGAGCAATGTCATTTATATAAATTGTGAATAAAACTGGACCAAGAATGGAACCTTGGGGTACACCTTTTGTCACCTTTAAAAATTGAGACTGCGCATCCCCAGAAATAATAGCTTGTGTTCTGTTTGAGAGGTAGTCCTGGAACCATGAGTATGCTCTGTAACCAAGACCAATGGAGGACAACTTATTTAATAAGATAATATGGTCTACTGTGTCAAACGCTTTTGCCAAATCAATAAATAGGGCCGCACATTTTTGTTTACTATCCACAGCTGTTACTAAATCATTTATAACCAATGAAGCTGCTGTAATGGTGCTATGTCCAGGCCTGAAACCAGATTGCTGTGACGTAAAAATGTTGTTGGAAGTTAAGAAATTGCAAAGTTGTTGTTTTACAAGAGATTCTAAAATCTTAGCCAGGCATGGCAATTTTGAGATGGGCCGATAGCTGTTGACTGAACTGGGATCACTCCCCTTAAATAAAGGAAAAACATGAGCCGATTTTCATATACTGGGAATAGACTCGGTCAATAATGACAAGTTAAAAATATTAGTTATTGAATGTGCAATTAGTGGGGCTGCAAGACGCAAAAGACTCGGGACTAAGTGATCCTCTCCAGTGGAATTATTTACATCTATATGTTTTAATTCTAGAAGGACCTCATTCACGTTTAATTCCCTGAAAGAAAACAATACTCTAGGATTTTGAGAATTTGTAAATGCACTAGAGCTAAGGTCAGACATATCTCCTATAGTGGATTGATTATTAAAATTTTTAAAATTTTCAAAAAGGTTTCCGGCCGCTATAAAGTGCTGGTTAAAAAAGTCACAGATTTTGCGCTTATCAGTAATAGGACCAGAATCCGTATGGATAGAATGAGGTAATGAAGAAGGACTATTAGGCTATGTTCAGACAGCAGGTCTTGATGCACAATTCAGATTTTTTGGAGAAATCCGATTTTTTTGTGTGCTCGTTCATATTACACATTAGATGCGACTTGTATCAGTTTTGAGTGTGAACTGAATGCGACCCTGCAGTGACCCGCATGTGCAAAAGAGGTCCTGAGGTAATATGTGACCACGCAGGCACGCACTGTTTGTTTACGCATGTAAATATGGAGGCATCTTGTCTCGGCGCGTGTGGCACTGATAAAGTTTATCTACAACCGAAGTCAGTACCATTACAGACAAATAATGACGTAAAGGTCGGATAAATGCGACCTGGCCGTTCAGACAGCAGTCGCATTGCAAAATATCAGATTCGTATCGGCTTTAGGACCACATATGAAAGTGGCCTGGGTCGGATTTTAAAAAATCGGATTGTGCTGTTCAAACTGTTTTTAACAGATCGGATACAGGTCACACATGGGCAAAAAATTCGGATTTGAGCCACATTTGCCTTCTGTCTGAACGTAGCCTTATTCAGAGACTTGACAATTTTCCAAAATTTTGCCTGATTACCTTGACATTTAGCCAATGCCAATAATCAGCCTCATCAACGCATAACTGACAGCAAACTAGCTGTTAGCAGGCTAACTTAGCCAGCGAGCTAGTTTACCGACTTTGGTAGTTAGCGAAATGCTCACAGCTCAACGCTAGCTAAGCAGCCAAGTAATGGCTATTCACTGTTTTTATTGACTTAGCTAGCTCGCTAGCTAGGCTAGTGATATTTAGTGAATAATCATGCTAGCTAGCTTGCTATATAACAGCAAGCGACGGTAAACTAATCATTTAGTTTCTGTCGATTTAGCTATGTGCTCAAGATGTAATAAGCTCACTAGCTGGCTAGCTAGGTACTTCGCTAGCGTAGCTTAATGCTAGCTAGCTAGCTAGCTAGCTAAGTGGTTAAATAACTATTGTTTGTGATCCATTCATTTCTAGGCATGTAGCTAGCTAATAGTAGCCCTCTACGTAGTAACGGGTGCACGAACATAGACAACGGCAATTCAGGGCACTGATCAGCTACCGTCGTGGTATGTTGTGAACGTTTGCTGAAACTGAGGTACCTCATTGGCTGAGAACAAATCACAGGGTACTCACCCGCTTGTGTAGTGGATATGTAGTTCGGAGAAGTGGACTACAAACTGGACTACAAGTGCAAAAGCATAAAATATTTGGCAATAAACTACGAATTTGATGAGATCATTTGTATCTGTATACCCTGTGGGCTAATCTCAGAGCGAGGCGGCTCTTAAAATTAATACGAGTTCGAGCAATGCTAGAAAGTGTCCCAACCTCATTATAAATTCCCACAGGGATTTTACTTTCGACACCAGAAGCTAAGTAGCGGTGACGTCATCACTTTAGTACTGTGTTTGATATGCTTCTGGGAATGTAATTGCGTTTTGAAGTCGGCAAATAACCAGCGAGGTTGGACAGCTTCCCTCACCTTGGCATAATTACCCTGCCTTAAATCTGTACACGTGTTCTTTGCCTAACTAACATTCAAGCCATTTATTTAGCCCACTGACTAATGGAAATCAATATGCAGCCTGGGGAAAACAGAGAGACAGGCTGTCACAAGAAAGTTAAAACGCAGCCAAAAAAGAGGCAGTCCGAGGCACTCTGAAATATATTAAAAGTCCTTTATTCTACATCGGGGAAAACCATTCTACATGGTTATTCTACATGGTTGTCCCCGATGTAGAATAAGGACTTTTAATATATTTCAGAGTGCCTTGGACAGCCTCTTTTTTGGCTGCTTTTTAACTTTCTTGTGACAGCCTGTCTCTCTGTTTTCCCCAATTTTTTGTCCTGAAGAGCACCTGATTTTTTACAGTTCGTTTGACTCAACTGCAGCACTCCCTACAAAGAACCTTTTGTCAATATGTAGCCTATAATGAAAGAAGCAGACAGACCTAGCCAGGCTACCGTGTTAAGAATGCCAATAATCTGAATATGAGGGAAAAGACACGTTCTTTGAATTCCACCTCTCATCGTAGAATTTTTACGTATTTGAATGAATTTATTTTTGATTAATCTTTTATAAGATGGCCCTGGTTTTTAAGCATCTAAAACACAAAGTGGAAAACCTTTTGTGAAGCATATCACACGTGAATGGGAGAGAGAAATTATTTTTGCATTGTACGAAATGGTCTGATGCACCAAAAACCTGGCAAACGCATTCAGACAAATCTGTTAGGAGTATTTTTTATTTGATCATTGAAAAATATTAATTAAAAATAAAGGAATTCATAACTCTTGATTTTGGTTACTTTTGAGCGTCTAAATGGCCCGCAGTATAGGTGGAATATATTTTGTTGAAGCATACCGAACGTGTCATATACAGTATCTCACAAAAGTGAGTACACCCCTTGCACTTTGACAATTAATTTATTATATCTTTTCAAGGGACAAAGTTACAGAAATGAAATCTAAATATTTTCTAGAGTAGTCATTATACAATGTGTGTAGCAGTGTAGATTTACTGCACTGTCCAAATCACTGAACAAACAGTCACTATTTCCGAAATGGGTGGCAACAAAAGTGAGTACACCTCACCGTCAACATGCCAAATTGTGTCCATAGTGTCAATATTTATTCTGACCACCATTTTGTCCAGCACTGCCTTGATTCTCCCAGGCATGGAATTCACCAGAGCTGCACAGGTTGTTGCTGGGATCCTCCTCCACTCCTCCATGACAACATCACGGAGCTGGTGGATGTCGGACACCTGCTGCTCCTCCAATTTCTTCTTGAGGATGCCCCACAGGTGCTCAATGGGATTCAGGTCTGGAGACATACTTGGCCACGCCATCATCTTTACCTTCAGCTTCTTCAGGAAGGCAGTTGTCATCTTGGGAGGTCGTTATCATGTTGGAAAACTACCGTGCGGCCGTTTCCAAAGAGAGGGCATCATGTTCTGCTTCAGAATGTCACAGTACATGTCGGAATCCATTATTCTATTAATGAAGTGCACCTCCCCAGGAACAGCAGCACTCATGCAGCCCCAGACCATGATGCTGCCACCACCATGTTTGACTGTAGGCAGTACGCAGTTGTCTTGGTACTCCTCATCAGGGCGCCGCCACACATGCTGGACACCATCTGAGCCGAACAAGTTTATCTTGGTCTTGTCAGACCACAGAACATGGTTCCAGTACTTCATGTTCTTGGACGGGTTGCTTTCAGCAAACTGTTTTCGGCTTTCTTGTGGGCTAGCTTCAGAAGAGGCTTCTGTCTTGGCCGACGGCCATGCAGACCAACTTAGTGCAGTGCACGGCGTATAGTCAGAGCACTGACAGGCTGTTCTCCCACTGCTGCAACCTCGTTAGCAATGTTGTCAGCTCTCCTGTGTCTGTTTTCTGAAGCCAACTTGTGCACCTGACGCAGAGCACGAGGACTCAACCTCTTTGGTCAACCCTGACAAGGTCTGTTCCGGGCATAACCTGTCTAGGAAAACCGCTGGATAACCTTGGCCACCATGCTGTAGCTCAGTTTCATGGTTTCACAGATCTTCTTGTGGCTGAGACCATCTTTGTGGAGAGCAACAATTCTCTTTTTCAGATCCTCAGAGAGGTCTTTCCCATGAGGTGCCATGTTGACCATCCAGTGACCAGAATGAGAGCATTGCACCCAAAGCACCACAATTTAAACCTTCAACACGTTACACAACCTCATATAACCCAGTCGAACAGACAAAAGCATGAACATGATGAATAAGACACGTTTCATTGCTTGGTTGACCATTACCAATTGAGGATGCTAGTACTAAAAGGGGGTCAAGTGCAATCAGTGACATTTTGAGAAAATGAGCAAAAACACTTTTTTTCACCTATGTGGGGAAACTGCTCAATGCATGGTCATTTTCATGGTCATGCTGCTAGCTCAATGAGACTTACAGGGAAGATGCAGAGAGAAATCTAGTGCTAAAAAATGGCACTAACTCAAATTTCATCAAAATGGCACTTGACCCCCTTTTAGCACTAGCATCCTCAATTGAGGTGTGCACTCACTTTTGTTGCCACCCATTTTGGAAATAGTGACTGTTCAGAAATTTAGACTGTGCAGTAAATCGACACTGCTACACATATTGTACAATGACTACTCTAGAATTTATTCAAGTTTCATTTCTGTAACATTGTCCCTTAAAAAGATATAATAAATTAATTGTCGAAATGTGAGGAGTGTACTCACTTTTGTGAGATACTGTGAGTGATCGCATTCGCGCGAAGTGGCCATATGTAAAAATAGAGATGATCTAGCAAGGGCATTCATGCAAATAGACTGTTTACCAATTTAATTGTGAATTGAGAAAAATCAACTGTTCGATTGGAAATTGAGCAAAGTAAATGGGAGCGGGGTGAGAGCAATTGTCAGCTAGAACGTGATGATTCTGCAGACCTTAAAGGAGCAGTATGTAAGTTTGTGGCCAAAACTGGTAGTGAAATCACATTCAAAATACTGCAGAGCGCAGTGTCCCCTCCTCCTCTACCCCAGACGAGAGGTTGCTGGCTAGGTTGCCGGATCCAGCAAGAACGTCTACTACACGGAGCTACCATGGCTACGTTTCAATATCACCAATGATTTGCTCTGACAGGGTTGTGTTCAGTTCAGTTCAGAAAAGATCGAGACTAATGACTAACTTTAGCAATGAATATTATGTACTGGGTACGATTCATTCTCCCAACAGTTTGTCAGTTCTAAGGGATCTGGAGTTGTTCACCACCAGCTGTCAACATCATTCGCGAGGATTTATAGTCTAGTCTGACAACCTCCCGTTCCTGTTGTTTCGTTAACACTATGGGGGCCTTTTCCAATGACAATGCCCAAGCAAGGGACACAAGTTTTTTTTTTTTTTTTCCCTCTTCTCGATTACAGCGTAGCCACGTTTCCCACAAAAATCGTTCAAAACATCGACTTTACAGTGCTCGAAGTATTCAATATCTGTGTCACATTTGGCCATTTTTACTGTTGTGGACACAATCTGGGTAGTCCTGAACTTTGACTAGGACTAGCATGCTTTTCGCGCAGCGAGATGCCAATTTAGTCTATTAGCGTGGTTGTCTTCCTAAGCCATTCGGAATGGAGGCGTTGCACTGGATGCAGCAACCGTAGTGTAAGTCATGCGATCCCCGAAGTAACCCAGGAAGATGGCATTGATGGGATGGGAATGCATCGATCAATTATTATTTATTTATACAAAAAAAATATATTTCCTTGCTCTGAAAGGTCGCATGTATAACCGGATATTGAACCTCAGGTCCAAATGCTCCGCCTTATCCATGACACTAGCTCAACAGACTGGTCGATTTAGCACAAGTTTGTATAGCTGTGCTGTGTTTGAACTTGAGCATATTGGCGCAAGGATTCTCAGTCATAAATTGGCTTTGAAAACAACAGTTGAATATTTAGCGGTTAATTATAGCGAAAATACAAAAAACTAACCATTTAAGTGATTATACTGCTGAGGTCTTCCAGTGCATAGCATAATGGCGAGAGGACTCTCAAATAGGCTGGCTAAAACAATAGCAAGCGCAGATTTACCCACAAACAGCTTTTATGACAAATTATACCATGGTCTGGGTGAATACTTTTTCTGATTGGTTGGCATAGCTTTATGCGTTCGAGCGCGTCTGCAAGTAAGCCGGCTGCGCGAGATTCCCGAAAAATTACGCGAGAATCTCGCCGAAGTTGCGCGAGAAGCCCTCCAAACCCTGCGATAGCTGCAGGATCTTGCAGAAAATCGTTCGAGCGCCCCGGCTGCGTGACCTTTGACAGGAAATACGTAACAAAGGCGCGACCAAAAATCTGCGCATCTCCGCAGACTCTGGAGAGGTGCTGCGCTCGGCTGCAGAGGTTACAAACGAACAAAGAGAATGGCACAGGGCAAGAGAGGATTCGCGTTTGTAATAGGTGATAAGTGTTGCTGATAGCGCTTCCTGATGGAAGAACAAATGTAGTGCAGTACTTAATTCATAGATTGTTTGTGCTGATACCTGTTTGCTCGCGCTATAGAGTATTTTTCATTGTGTAGGAAAATACGTTGAGAATGAAGGAAGAGATTTAGGTTGTTAAATCAATATTTCAATTGTTACAATGTAATTGATTGAAGTCTTGAATAAGAACTTCAGATGTTGTTAGATCTGACTTGTGTGTGTTGCCAATATCACATGGCTACACATGCACTTGGAAATGTAATAACCCCACTTTGACGTGTTACTTCAATGAGATTGACGCTTGATATTAGTATATTAAACCTATTAAAGAATTGACTCAAGTATGCATGAGTGAACATACAGGTCCTTGTTTTTATGGTTTATTTTCTTCAGTTGTGTGCATTATTCAATTCGTATCTACCCCTGGCAAATATTCCCATATGTTACATACTGCTTTGCTCTACATCACTTTGTACATCATCCAAGTTTATTCTAGAATAGCCTCAATGGTGATGTATAATAAAGACTCTCATAATCAGATGGGATGCTTCTCCTGTCAATGCTTGTTTATGTAGACAATTTCATTGTCTATGAAAGTCAGAGTCATTATGGTGATGTGTCCACTGGAATAAAACTCAAGAAGCTGGACAGCATGTCATTTTCAGCGTTGTCCCACAAAGTTGTCGGCGTATGATTTCATACTCGCATCCTGTCTTCAAATATTCAGTTGTCAAATAATAATGCTCTGCCTTCCTTAACTACCCAGTGTAACTGTCAAGTCTTTTAAAGATGTAAAACACTTTTTGTGGTTGATTCATCCATGCTGACATTATGTTGCTTGGCTGAAACAATGATGCATCAGTCTGCATCTTATTCAAATTCCATTTTTGTTTTCCTTTTGCCTACTCACTGCACTTGCTATGTTTGGCCCTTTATTCTTTAAACCTTGATTTTAGGGAGAGGCAGATGCTGATGTGAAGTCATTGACTTTTGTGATATTCATCTACTCTCGTAAATGTCTGTCTATTTAACTGAGAGGGGCCATAGTGCAGGGTAGACGGGACACAAATGTTTATTGGAGGGATATTGAGTAAGAGGACAACCAAAAATCTTGGCAGTATCATCGAGATGAACAAATAATTGGCACAGACTGATAAATGTCACCTCATTCTTGAATTATTCATACAATCACAATATTCTGCATCCTACAAAAACACAGATGTAAGAGGACTAAAAGGTGGTCATTGATTATTTCTGCTAGTTGAAATACACAAGGCGTGCAGTCATGTTCCCCTCCCATCTGCAATATGCATTAGTTCTACATCATTGTCTCCACAGGAGGGTCATTTAAGTTCTGTAATTTGGGTGCAAAATGCACAATATCTTTCTTAAGTAAATGATCATCTTCAGATTGCCCCATGCCAAACAGTCACATATCTTGGAGGTTTTCGTTGCACACATCAACTTCGTGGTCAAAGTAGTAACTTAGGAGGTCACAGGAGGCCCTGATAATGAAAAACTCCCTTGTAGACCATGGAAGAAGACTTGAGTGACACAAAACTGGAGTTCAGTTTGGTTTACTTTATTAGGGTCCCCATAAGCCATTACCCAGGGCAACAACTACTCTGCCTGGGGTCGACACTTAACAGAAGGTACATACAGCCCAAGAAATCAAGATAAAATAAAAAAAATTTTCCACAGCATGGAAAAAAAACCCCAAACAACAACAAAAAAAACAAAGCTTTGTAAAAATCATGAAGACATAAAACACAAAGTGGCATCTCTAATTAGATCATAAAGAGGCTACCTTCTATATCATACCACAGCCACCTTCCTTCTGGTGATTGACAACATTTTGCATATAATATCCAACACCATACCATTTACAACACTAACATTTATTCACATTTAATTCCCTTAACAATTGAGAACTATGCAGATGTCCTCTCCTCTGGTTTTTAAAACTGGGGATCCCAGTGCATTTTATTGTAAAGGTACAGAGTTCACTCAATTTATCATGTGGGGCAAAATAAAACCAATGGCTTGAGTGTAGAAAAGAAAAATACACAGCAGCAAAGAGCCTATGGAAACTGAAGGACACTGAAGTGTTGGTTTATCATCATACCCTGGCACATTTTCAAGCTTAAGTGTCTGCAGTGGTGGAAAGCAGGCAAACGGACCCATTCTGTTGGGAAAGAGGTACATGTAATGAGGAATTAGGCAAAATGTATTAGTTTCAGGTCTCTGTATGTAACTCACTTAATATAACAGCTCCATTTAAATGGGATGCAAGGGTAAAGCTTAATTGGCAAGATGGTCTCCCTTCATTGCAGTTAACTTTGAAGGCCATGTTCTAATAAACGTTTCAATCCAGTATGTCGTTGGGAATCAGCAGATGGAACCTGAAAAACAGAGCACAGGGTAATAGATCACTTAAGGGTACTGATTGGGGCTTTGGTAACACCTGGAGGGCAGGAGAAAGGTATATAAACATCAAAAAAGTGATAATATTGTCAAAATGGCAGCACAAAGAAAAATCAAGTTGAGCGATGGTATCAATTCTGTTGAAATGCTTGTGTCAGAGGACATATTTCAAAGACTCCAATCAGGAGTTTTGGGTACCACTACAGCATAGTGGTACCCACAAACTGTTGTCATATTTCGACATTTGAGACCAATACTGAGGAATAATTGTTATTTGTGCACTATTATTAACTGCAATGAGAAACTGCATTTTGCAGACCCATCATTTGCAGGGGACCTTTTCACAAATGCGTGGCAAATGTTCATGGAGGCCCCAAAAGAGTAAGTACTTAACAATGCCAACAAAGTAGGAACGGCATGTACATGTGTTGGCACATGAGTTTACAAATGGATGCTTGTAGTTGAGCAACTTGTGTGCATTGTCACCAACAGGTGCTGAGACTGTACCAGCAGGTTCAACTCCAAACATCACACTGCCCCGACAAACACATTATATTCACATTATCTATTACTCTTGCTGTCATGTATTCTTTTCTTGCAAGTCTGAAACCAAGAACCCAAGCTAACTTGGGGCCATGCTAACTTGGAAATATCTCAGGGTAAAGAAAGCATTTTATGACGAACTTGGACTGTACGTCTTAATAATAATAATAATAATAATGTAATTTACGTGTATACTATTACACGACACAACCGTACGTTCAGGATGCAACCTGTAGGTGGCACCAATGTATAAACGTTAAACAGACAGTGCATGGAATTTACCTAATGTATGCAAAAAGACTGCGACTCCCAAGCCACCAGCAGCTTCCGATCTAACCATTTATTGCCTTCATTTGACAAATGCGATACAAGTACATTACTTTTTTTTTTTTTTTTTTTTGTGAACACGTAACTTCTCTGGCATTCACAAAATAAGGAAGAAACAGAAATAGCCGGTATTTGCGACAAATATGCACACAGTGTCGAGTCACATTTTACACACCTTCCTCTCCGGTCAAAATTTTCATCTATAAGTCCATAAATAAGGAGAGGAATGTCCAGAGCATCCATCTCCTCGATTACTTCCAGCGTTGCCAAGTAAGTCGCCATTCTTTTCTGGCGTGAAGTCTCATGTGATCATTCACGTGATGAGCTGCGCAGCAGTTTCAGCGAGCTGTTCGAGCAGATGCGAACCGCCCCAAGAAACGTGTCATGTCACAGTGCGATGCAGCCGCAGACTTTGCAGACGCGCTCGAACGCACCCTATGTTCTACCAAGTTCCAATACACACAGTATGCCGCTCATTGATTGGATGCGAGACTCCGGTTCCTTTCGCAGATGTTTATTAACACATTAACACCGTTGAACTAAAGTTCAGTTGTTCAAAGCTTTGTTAACTTTAACTGCTGATTAAGTTTAAACCACAGTATCTATATCTCTTAATGAAAGCACAGATGTTTGTATGTTTTTGATGCATTTTGTGGGTTTCCCCTTGATTAGTTTAAGTAGTGAAGAGCATTCGCGAGAATCTTATTTAGAGAATGGTCATAATGTCAGGTGTTTAGCGCTAACCAGCCGTTAAATTAACGGAGCTTTGAACAACTGGGCCCAGGTACACAAAATAAAAGACAACATTAGCTATTACAATCATTACAGAGATAGCATTGCTTAGCACTCTAGCTAATACCGATAAAGAATACATAGGATAATGACTGTATGGGTAATACTGTTTATACGGGTATACTGTATGGGTATACTGTAATACCTGCTTCTCAACCGCAGTCTTCAGTCAAAAAATACGATTCTTAAACTTGCACCTCTCATAAAACCACATTCACACACTTGTAGCAAACACCACGAAGTATGGGGTAATAAAAAAAGAAAAACAAACTAGCAGGTAACATCGCCGCTACAGGTGCTCCTCGGTCTCTGTGTGAAGATTACGGAGCTAACCGGCGCTACTTCCTGTTTTCCTCATTTTCAAAATTAAAGCACGTATTTCAACATAAATCCAAAAAAACGGCTGCATTTACGCACACAACTCGGTCTCTCTCGCGCGCACGCTCAATCTCTTGCGCGTACTTTCAATCTCTCTCGCGCTGTTTCAACCTCTCTCGCGCGCACTTTAACCTCTCGCGCGTACGTTCAATCTCCCTCGCGCACTTTCAGTCTCCCTCGCGCAGTTTCAACCTCGCTCGCGCATACATTCATTTACCCCTCTCGCGTAGTTTCAGTCTCCCTCGCGCACTTTCAATCTCTCTCGCGCAGCTTCAACCTTGCTCGCGCGTACATTCATATCCTCTCGCATTTTTCGCCTGGCTTTTGTCCAATTTGGCGCCTCATACATATCTGTCCTCGTAAAGGAAAAGAGCCTGTCAAGTAGCTTGAGGTGGCGGGTCAAACGCTGTTTATATCCGTGAAGCGGTTGCGAGACGAACGCTGTACACTGCTGGGAATTTGTGGCGGTTGGGTCACCCCTAGGAGTACGGGTGGTGCTCATCTTGGATTTTTGACGCATCTTGAGCTTGATACATACTCCACAAGAACAGAGAAATTTGTTTCTTGTTCTCGAGGCTGCGAGAACAAGAACAAAGTTTGTTTTGACCGGAAAATTTCATTCTTCACGAGAAACTCAGTGATGACTCCAGAAAATTTCAAAAGTGGGCCAACTCCCCCCTGACTCAAATAAAGTGGGCCAATGGGAAAAAAAAAGTGGGCCAACTGGGTATACCTGGTAAAATAGTTCAGAGGAGTAATTGTGCGCACATCTCATACCAAATTAGGCCCGGTGCTGGATTCACATGTAATTCAAGCAAAGAAAGTAAAAAAATCCGCACACTGGATTAAAGCTCCCAAACCTTTATTGATGCAACGTTTCGACCACTCACAGGGTCTTCATCAGGCAAATGACTGACAGACAGACAGACAGACAAATATATAGGCAGGTATTTACCTAGTCATTGGCTGATAAAGTATCAGCTGACAACCAATAGGATACAGACACATTGGCACAAGGCACAATGAGTGCCTGCCCTTTAAAGGGACTCGGTATTTAAATGCACAATAGACAAAGAGAGCAATAAGTACATCATCAATGCATCAATTGCAATGCAATCATAAAAAAAAAAAAAAAAAAACATTCTGTTCATTGTATTGTGGCCTGGATCATCATCGGCAAGTAATTGCCAAAATATAGGCCAAACAGTAACATTTCAATGATATTAACAGAGAAAACACAGTAAGCAGCCAATGAATTTTAAGAGTAAAAACAACAGGAAATGTTAATGCTAGATAATTTCATAATAGAAATTACTACTATGAGAATAAAGCTATTTATAGAAAAATACAAAAGTGTAAAAATGGAAAAAAGCCTACAAAAAAGGCTTAATATCAAATTCCTCATTTAAACCATTAGGGGACATGGTATTAAGGAAATAGATCCAAAAAGTTTCGCGTCGGAGAAGCCTCCTTTCTAAATCACCACCCCTCCGAGGTTTCTCCACTTTTTCCACACCAACATAACGTAGTGTGTTCAAGTTGTGTCCGGCATTCTTAAAATGAACAGCTACAGGGTTGCGCTCATCGCCGGTTCTGATGCTACTCCTGTGCTCACTAATTCTTGTGCGTAACGCACGGGAAGTCTTGCCGATATAGGCTAAGCCACAAGGGCACCGAATAAGGTATATCACATGTGTGGTGCTACATGTGATCGCACCACGTATGGATATATCCCGACCAGTGTGTGGGTGACTGAAGCGTTTACATTTACGCGTGTATGTGCACTGAACACAGCTTCCACATCTATAATTGCCATCTGGGACCACTGGGAATGTTGGCTCACCCTGAGCACATATATCAGACTTCACCAAAATATCTCTCAAGTTAGTGGGGCGTTTAAACACCAACATAGGCTTTTTCCTTAAAGGCATTTTTTTTAATTTTGGGTCTGATTCCACAATGTGCCAATGTCTCAGGATGACATCTTTGAATTTAGAGCCGAGTTGAGAGTATTTGGTAATGCACATAGGAGGATTATTTTGACTTTTTTATTATTATTTTTTTGACTGGAGACATGCCTCCTGTGTTATCTGGTCAAAACGCTCCCTAGCTGCCTCAACCCATTCTTTTTCTGTATCCCCTGTTAAGGAATCTATTGGAGAGATCTGAGGCCTGTAGTGAGTAAGAGGCATCATCACTGCAGATCCTCCGAGCACGGTGGAATTGACTAATAGGAAGACTTTTAATCAGTGATTTAGGATGGAAACTGTCCCCTCTTAAAATGGTGTTGCGGTCTGTGGGTTTTCGAAAAAAGATCAGTTTGGTTTTCACTTTTACAGACCAGTACATCCAAGAAACTGATACGCTCCTTATCAAATTCAAGTGTGAACCTCAAATGCTCATTACAAGAGTTCATATACTGATGAAATTCAAACAGCTCCTCCACAGTAGAATCCATAATGACAAAAATGTCATCAATAAAACGTCTATAAAATAAGATCTTAAGGAAAAAAGGGTTGACTGGATTGAGGACAAAATTCTTCTCAAAGAACCCCATATATAGACAGGCATAATTAGGTGCCATTTTAGATCCCATTGCTGTGCCCTTTAACTGCAAATAAAAGTCATTTTGAAAACGAAAATTCGCACAAGAATTACGTTACGCACAAGAATTAGTGAGCACAGGAGTAGCATCAGAACCGGCGATGAGCGCAACCCTGTAGCTGTTCATTTTAAGAATGCCGGACACAACTTGAACACACTACGTTATGTTGGTGTGGAAAAAGTGGAGAAACCTCGGAGGGGTGGTGATTTAGAAAGGAGGCTTCTCCAACGCGAAACTTTTTGGATCTATTTCCTTAATACCATGTCCCCTAATGGTTTAAATGAGGAATTTGATATTAAGCCTTTTTTGTAGGCTTTTTTCCATTTTTACACTTTTGTATTTTTCTATTAATAGCTTTATTCTCATAGTAGTAATTTCTATTATGAAATTATCTAGCATTAACATTTCCTGTTGTTTTTACTCTTAAAATTCATTGGCTGCTTACTGTGTTTTCTCTGTTAATATCATTGAAATGTTACTGTTTGGCCTATATTTTGGCAATTACTTGCCGATGATGATCCAGGCCACAATACAATGAACAGAATGTTTTTTCTTTATGTATTTTATGATTGCATTGCAATTGATGCATTGATGATGTACTTATTGCTCTCTTTGTCTATTGTGCATTTAAATACCGAGTCCCTTTAAAGGGCAGGCACTCATTGTGCCTTGTGCCAATGTGTCTGTATCCTATTGGTTGTCAGCTGATACTTTATCAGCCAATGACTAGGTAAATACCTGCCTATATATTTGTCTGTCTGTCTGTCTGTCAGTCATTTGCCTGATGAAGACCCTGTGAGTGGTCGAAACGTTGCATCAATAAAGGTTTGGGAGCTTTAATCCAGTGTGCGGATTTTTTTTACTTTCTTTGCTTATACCTGGTAAAATGCCATTTATATCAAGTTTTTAAACAGTACCTTGACTGGCTCACTTACTTATATGTACACACATTCAGTTTTTACACCTTATTGACAAAACTAAGACATGAATGACAGTTTGAGTTTAAAGTTTTAATAGAAAACCTTCACAGTCTCTGCCAATCATAACAATTATAAAGTCAATGACAAAATAGCGCATAAAATAATAGTTCCTAACGCCCGATTTGGTGCATTGCTTTAAGCCCGCCTCCAGACCGAAGTCCTACTGCTTATGTTTTAAGTACGGATACTTCACCAAGCAGTGAAGCCATTCTCCTAATAGGTGTACGTCGAGCAGCGCGCAGAGACTCACAATTTTACCTACATTTCGTTTTATTCATTCAAACGAGTTCTGAGCCATGTATCGTTTTTTTAAAACCTATTAGCAAGCCTTGTGCTGCTTCAACCTCAAGCGATGCAGAGATGCCAAGTCTCACGCATTCGTTAGTGGCATTCACGAACCTGTGCCGTAGTCAGCAATTATTCACTCGCGGAATTTAAGTCATTGTGCATCAGTTAATAAGTTTCACGTGCATTACGGTGGATTTCCCCACTAGTGACGCGGAAATCGATTATGACTCGGGAATTCTCACGCTTGTCTTTACTGAGGGATTGAAAGCAATGGAATTGCATAAAGACGTTTCAAATGGTCTTATTTCATTTAAACAAATTAAACGATCATGAAACACGTGCATTGTCTCCAATCCCTGAGTAAAGAGAAGCACGAGATGTCCAGAGTCGCTTTCCATGTTACTGGAGTTGAGGTCCACCTTCACGCAAGTGAAACTGAAACTTCAATGCAGAAGGAGTTTAATTCCGCGTGAGAATCTCATTAAAAAGCGTTCATTGAATAATTGTAGACTACGCTGAATAAGCAAAAAAAAAAAAAAAAAAATGCGTCAGACCAACACCGAATGCCTGAGACTTGGCATTTCTGGCGATGCCGTAGCTTGCACACCAGAAGCTATGACTGTGGCTATGGCCAGGGGCGTAGCTAAGGGATTTTGGGCCACCCAGAAAGAAAATTACACAGGCCCCCCGCCCCCCAACCCGCCCCCCAGCTGGCCAGCCAAATAAGAAAAGCGGTTTTTTTTTTCCACAAATAAGTAGGATATAATATCTACCATTTAAGCATTTAACCCCCTCATTCGGACAATTCTTAGAACACTGCATATATATTTCTTGACTTTACCACTTGCAGTTCTTTATGTACCTTACACGGTTGCACTTTATAAAATCACAACACACCAGGTTCTTTCAAGTTTGAACAAGATTCCAACTGCTGGGTTTTATTCATAGGTGAAAAAAGTACACAACTATTGTACTCAAGTAGAAATACAGTTACTCTGGTAAAAATTAACTAAAGCAAAACTAAAAGTACTGGTCTATAAATCTATTCAAGTGAAAGTAAAAAGTATTCAACACACACGCACACACTTAACAATTTTTGATAATCCGGCGAAAAGCTATTGTATTCGTAAAGCAACACTGACATAGGAGGTTGCATTGGCTAAAGTTGTTTGGATGCACGTTGTTTTAATAACAAGGAGAGGCAACTTTGTGCATTGCAATGCAGACGCAATAATAACTGGCACCAATCTGGCGCAATTACATGAGCCATCACCTGAATAAATGCCAGGTACAGCCTATCGGAGACTGGCACGCAATCTGTGCACTTGCAAATGAGAGCCTGCAGTATCACCGATCGTGTGACATTATTTAAAAAGGGGACCTATTTTGCTATTTTTCCAAGTTTATATTTTGGTCTTTGACTCCCCTAGAGTACTCCTGATCGCAAAAAAGCAAAAAAAAAGGGTATTTATTTCGCTCATACTGCCATCCTCAAAAAACTGCATTTGTAGTACATTGTAGTCTCTGCCTGAAACGCCTCACTGGGGTGGCTCTTCGCTATGGCCCCACTCCCCGTGTGCCCTCTTTCTTCTGACTGGCCAGCTCTGTGGAGGGCGGAGTTGGGCGGGACGAGGCTGCAGAACGCAGTTTTTTCGTGTCCGCTCCCCAGAGTGAAACCTGAGACACGTCTGCAATCTGATAAGGAAGCGGTGGGCAATCTAACGTTATACTTGAATATAGATCTAATGACATGATCTTGTTCTAACAAATGCAGCGGCGAAAGTGGAGGACGCAGTGCGAATATCTCTCAGCGCAAGCTCAAATTTGCTATCGGCTACAGTTTGCTACGGCAACAGTTGGTGAGTACCGCGGTTTTTCTAGTCCTAGCTAGGATGCAGGGGGAGCTAGAATCCACCCCATATAGACACATTTGTAGAACGGGTCGACATGCCCAAGTGTAGACCGGAGACCGTAGAAATCCGGTGGGTCTGAGTTTAGAGGGAAACATGGACAGTGAGGAGCAGCTAAAAGTGGACCAACAGCTTATGGACTGCTTCGGTGTGTATTAGGACCTGCTGAGTCGTGTGCATAGCTGTGGTGTGTTGTTAGCGTGGAGCAACGAACAGCTTCTGCGCTGGTATATGACGGAGGGGCGAAAGCTCCAGGCTTAACGGCCTTTTCGGAAATTGCCCGTGGTAATGGTTACTTATTGCGTCGGAATGACAAGCGTTTCTTCGCGGAGAATGGGCGCATTATGGATTGTGCGCGAGAGCAAGCTAAAGCTCCGGTTATGTTATGAGCATAACACAGGTTTTACAGACCGTAAGTTCCGTCTGCATGAACCGTTGCTTATGTGGAGCTAGCGAATCGATCACTTTTACAGGAAATAATTTAATATTCAGTCGCCGATTTAATATTCAATCGACAGCAATGCAGAGAAATCGTTTGTGATACCATACACGTTATAGCCTGTGCTTTTCCCTATTGCTTTCACCGGTAGCATCAGAGAGCTTGCTCAGACACTGGGGATGTATCAGGCTGACCCCGGTCATGGATAAGTAAAGCGATCGTTTCACGAGCACCCAAAAACTCACCCCAAGCTTTGCAAAACCTACGTCTGGTCTAACTGCAGCCCAACTCGGCAGACACATACAGCACCTCTCCGGTTAGCTTCAACTGTAGTGGCTACAATCAGGCAACGTTATGATGAAACTGCCACATTGATGTTTACCGAAGTAACACAAGCATACTGATCAGAATCGCTGCATATAAGTTAACCAGGAGCGTTTTTAATTAGCAGAGCAGGGGAACTAACATGCAGTAGCTGATAAGTGGCCATGACTTTGAATGTAATCTGTCCCGCGAAAAATCCGTTTCGCGTCCGGTGTGAAAGTGGCTTGACATGCCCGTATTCGCGTCTTTGCATTGACTTTGAATGTAATCTGTCGCGCGAAAAATTCGTTTCGTGTCAGATGTGAAAGCAGCTTTATGGATAGTACGCGACAGCTAGAGAGAGCTTGGTTATGTTAGGAACATAATACAGGTTTTGCAAACCGTACGTTCCGTTAGGGCGGACAAGTTGCTTATGTGGAGCTAGCGAATCGATCACTTCTACAGGAAAAATTACCTATTTAATCTCCGCCTTTTTCTTTTTTTTTATTAGCCACAACAATTTCTAAAGGGGGATGAAATTATGTCAAGGTAGTGCAGAGAAATCATTTGTAAACCGGTAGAGCTTCTGAGTTTCGCATTGCTTTCATGGTAGCACCAGAGAGCTTGCTCAGACATTTGTGAAGTATCCTGCTGATCCCGGTCATGGATAAGTGAAGCGATCACTAACTGTAGAGCCTACAATCGGGCAACATTACGATGAAACTGCCACATTGATGCTTACCGAAGTAACACAAGCATACCGATCAGAATTACTGCATATAAGTTAACCAGGAGCATTTTTAATTAGCACGACACGCAAACTAACATGCAGTAGCTGGTAACCGAGCAGTCATAACCACAGAGACAAACCCTTGCAATACAGGTTTTACAGACAGCAAGTTCTGTTACTGTGAACAGTTGTACCAAGCATCCAAATTACAAACAAGTATTAAAAGTTAGCTTCAAATGAGGTTTATGTTCACACACCTTCTGTAGAATTTCCCCTGATATCACTCTTGCATATTTAGGACACAAGCATTAGCAACAGTAACTTGGCTACGTTAGCCGCTGTGCTACAGCCACAATCAACTGGCTATCACGTCAGGTTGGCTTATGCAGTAAAAGCAACTTACAGCTTCTGTGTCTGTGAGTCATGGACAGTCGCGACCGATACAGGCTTTATCTTCAGATATTTTACCAAGCCTGCCTTTGAGGCCAGTTGTTAGTGATAACTATCGCTAGCGGTCCTGCTAGCCACTTGTAACACGTTAGCTTCACTTACATTATTTGCTGTTATATGGTTACTTACAGCTTGTGGCTCCGAGCGCTTGATCGATGCAGCTGCTTCAGGTTTGAGAAGCAGCTGAAACACTTATCCTGTGTCGAATTATCCTTTATTGACAAAGCTGTCTTTGGTGAAATGCTGAGCACAAACAGCTAACGCTCCATTTGGCCGTGGCTGTTTGCTGCCAGCAAACAAAAAAAGCTACCCACTGATTTCTGGTGGCATCGTCTTTTCGAAGAGAAATATTTGTTTTTCTTTGCGTCCAAAAGTAAACGGACAAGTAGCTTTGGGAGAGATACTAACAAAATTGCAACTCAAATGATCTGCGGTTCTTCTTTTGTATTTCCAAAAGTGTCAACGCTACTGAGGCATAGTATGATCTGCCGTTGTTAGTGTCTGCTAGAATAGTTTCCGGTGTGGGCAGGTCCAGCGCCATGATTGGCTCTGGCTAGGTCTGTACTAATTGGATGGCACAACCTGACGTCAGGTTTTACCCAGATCCCGTGAAGATCTCGGGAGGAGCTGTTCAGAGAGGAAATCACGCTCACGAAATCACGTTCTTGGATTACGGCAAAACCCCTGTATCTTACGTTTAGAAACTTTTCAGAGGTTGAGCATGGACAACCAACATTACAACATTAAATATGTATTAAAAGAAGGATCAGCATAATAGGTCCCCTTTAACCATCCATCTACAACAAATATGATCAGACAGATACATCATTGAACACATACACAAAGCACATTCGCCAAACTGTGCAAACAGGCAATCTCTCAAATTGAAAAAAGCACCACGGCGGATGCTGACAACACAGCCTACTAACAACCAGTACCGGTTCACCTAATACGCACACTACGCACGTTGCGTAGGGCCCCGCAAACTAATAGAGGCCCCGTGAAAAAAAAAAAAAAAAAAACGTGACGACGTGACCGTCCGTCGCGCACGTGTCCCAGATTCCCAGCGCATCAGCCAAGCAAGAGAGCGTTTAGCACGCCACGATGAAGCGGAGTTATCCCTCGGGGAATGAAAAAAGGAGGAAGAAACAGCATGACAATGAACTGCGGGAACAGCAGTCAGGTAACTCTCCTCTCCGGGTGGGAGAGTGGGAGGGACTAGTCCGTGTTTGACCTACATTAACAGGGCGGTGAGCGCTGAGTGAACCCCGGTCTCCGTGCGCGTCTTGCTGGCTTCTATAATTTTAGTTGTAGTGTAGTTACAACTGCACTTATTAAGCAGGGCTCTCAAGTCTCACGCATTGAGCGTGAGACACGCGCATTTCAATAAGTTCACACGCTCAGACGCCACACATGACATTTCTCACGCTGAGAAGTGATAAAACTCGCCGCACATTAGTAACATAGACTATAGAACAGAGATTAGTAATCTATGAATGGATGAGGCGAAGGCAGATGGCTCTGCTTGAATCGGCAACCTATCAGCCAATCAGAAAATAGTATTTCTTGTTGCCAGGTGAAATAGCAGCGCCGTAATCACGTCTTCTACACGCGCGCGAATGCTGCTATTTGTGCACACGTCAAAGAGCTGGAAGTATAAACCAGAAATCAGGTAATCACTTAATCACTTAATTTTTCTTACAATAACTGCTTATTAAAGTCGAGGAACTATGTAGGATATTTGCTTTATGGATAATTTTTTCCTCAATTTAACAGCTTTGGACGGTTATGGTTATATGAATTGACTTGTAACTTGTTACGGGGAGAGTGAGGGCTCTCTGCCCTCCATGTAGTGTATTTTGGCTGAAAACAAACCCAGCTCCGATCCGGTGTCAGAGGTGGTACCGCAACATCTCTTGTTTGTGACAGACAAAAAGATACAAATACACAAAAGAATTATTTAATTTAGCCTTTATTATACTGGGGCGTCCCACTGAAATTAAAAAGTATAGATATTGGGGGGAATGAAGTCACTTCTTCTTCTTTAAGTTTACTGGCAATTATAATATTTAATAACTGATCCTGGTGTGCCATCTAGTGATTGAATATTGTAACTGCGTGCATAAATTTGCAGCTCCACGTCCACTGGCGGACGCATCTGCACGAAGATACCCCGTTGTTCTTCTCGAACACACCAAATCCAGATAATCCGTAAATGATGAATTAAATTAATATTTTAATTTTAAACGAGTAACTAAGTTGCCAGTGTCAAAGTAAAGAAGTGAAAGTACACTTTTTATCTTTTAAATGTAGGAGACTAAAAGTCCCAGTTAAAAAAAAATATCTTAAAGTACAAATCCTCAAAAAACTACTTAAATACTGTAACGAAGTACATGTACATCGTTACTATGCACCTTTGAAAACGGGAGTATCATGCACCCCCCCGAAGAAAATCTCACTCTAGAAAATATCATATGACGACATTATTGATGATTTTGCATCCAGAAAGTGCAGAAAGGGACACTTTTAATGGTGAGTTATTTCAAACATTAACATGTTTACATGCCCAACATTTAAGACTGTATGATTGTTTGTTTACACATTTAGTTTGATTTGATTTGTTCTGATTTGGTCTGAATTTATTCTTAGTTAGACCAACAGGTGGCGACAGTGCAATATGTTTAAAGGGGGGATGAGTGGAAGCACTGGGTGTCAGGTGTGACTGTTGAAAATTTTTGGAGTTCAGTTAGGAGGGCCCCTTAGCAGAATTTTGCCTAGGGCCCCATGGAGGTCTGAACCGGCTCTGGGCATGGCCTGTTATGAAGCATTTCCCACACATATAAACATGGGAAGACACTGGATACGTAGCTTTTACTCTTCATCTTCTCTTAACTCTCCTTTTTGGATTCTTCCCTTTTCCAGGTAGGATGGGGAACCTGAGGGCCGGACTGATCATTTTATTGGAGGTGCAACCCGGCACAAAACAACTTTTGGGCATTTTACTGCTCAATTATTGTGCTCATTTCTCATTGATTTCAATGCATTAGAGCGTTTGTTTTGCCCCAGAAAGGGGCGCGGCCTTTGCGCTGAGCTCTTGACGTTGAACCGGTCGTTGGAAAAAAAAAAAAAAAAAGGTTCACTTGGTAGCAAAATTATGGTATGGTCGCACATAATTTTGGAAAGGAAAATTTCGATATTCATGTTGCCATTTAGTCATCTCTGGCTTTGTGCACATCTCAATGATTATTGTTGTATATTGATTTTTGTACTTTGGAAAAAGGGAGTAAATCTAGAACAGTGGTTTTCAATGCTGGGACCAAAGGGACGACAATTTTCTTCAGGACTATCTGTGAGCAAGCTGATTTTGGTAATCAGTGGCTTTGTCATTAGGTGATCAGCACATCTTGTGCATTAGTGCTGAGTAAGAACAGAAATGTGCATCTCTTTCAGGCCCAAGGCATGCAATTTAAAACCACCAGTGTATAAATACACTGAATTGACGAAATAATGGGGAAATCTGCTCATCCAACGTCTCATTCCAAAATCGTGGGCATTAAGGAGTTGGTCCCCCATTTGCTGCTACAACGGACTCTTCTGGGAAGCCTTACCACTAGATGTTAAAGCATTGCCGGATATTTGCAACCATTCCATTGCAAAATCATTAAGGAGTTTGCGCAGTGATGGCAGCAAACCATATGTGCACCTCATTCTGAGCACTGTAATGCTGTGACAAGAGCAGGCCTTCCCCAAACGGCTCGAAGCATAAAATAATCTGGAATGTGATTGATTGATACAGCATCAAGATTTTCCTTCAGAGGAATTAAGAGGTTTAGCCTTAATGAAAAAGATGCCCAGACCAAAGAGTCACCACGAACATTTGGCAATATGCCGTAAAATGGGGTAATAAGAGACACTTCTGAGATATTTTGTTTGATTCCTCCCAAAGCATGCAGGCCAAGTATGTGTCAAATTGTGACACAGTGCCCAGGCTTTATATTAGTACTTGGCATATTGAGCATGATGTGTCACGTGACTTTATTTTTATTTGTTAGTCAGTGTCCCTTATAGCCCCATGCATGAGGCTATAAGGGACACCTACTCATTCGAGTTGAATTCTCTATTATATACATAATAAGGGTTATAAGAGAAAAACAATATGTTTTAAGAAAATGTTTTATCGAACGCCGCGCTGAGGTCAAGTAGAATCAGCATGGCACTGTCGCCAGGGTCTGTAGAGAGGAGCAGGTCATTATACACTTTCAACAAGGCTGACTCTGTATGATTAGCTCCAAATCCAGACTGAAATGTTTCCAGGATGTTGTTTTTTTATTGTAAATATGGCAGCAACTGACAGGATGAGCTTTTCCAGAACCTTTGATAGAAATGAAAGCTTAGAAATGGGCCTGTAATTGTTTAGCGAGGTAGCATCTAAATTGGGTTTTTTCAGGAGAGGCAGGACCACTGCATGCTTAAAACTGGTAGGGACAGTACCAGTAGCTAGGGAGCTATTGATAATAGAGAGGATGCTGGGACTTGCTGTATCAACCAGCTGCTTTAATAGGGCAGTAGGGACTACAGGTGCATCTCAAGAAATTAGAAATTTCATCAAAAAGTTGATTAATTTCAGTAATTCAATTCAAAAAGTGAAACTCACATATTATATAGATCCATTATACACAGACTGATACATTTCAAGTGTTTATTTCTTTTAATTTTGATGATTATCACTGACAGCTAATGAAAACCCAAAATTCGTATCTCAGAGAAAATTAGAATATTACTTAAGACCAATAGAGAGAAGGATTTTAACACTGAAATATTGGACCACTGAAAAGTCTGAACATGTACAGCACTCAATACTTGGTCGGGGCTCCTTTTGCATGAATTACTGCAGCAATCCGGCATGGCATGGAGGCGATCAGCCTGTGGCACTGCTGAGGTGTTATGGAAGCCCAGATTGCTCTGATAGCAGCCTTCAGCTCTTCTATGTTGTTGGGTCTGGTGTCTCGCATCTTCCTCTTCACGGGGTTTGGGTCAGGCGAGTTTGCTGGCCAATCAAGCACAGGGATACCATGGTCCTTAAACCAGGTATTGGTACCTTTGGCAGTGTGGGCAGGTCCCAAGTCCTGCTGGAAAATGAAATCAGCATCTCCATAAAGCTGGTCAGCAGAGGGAAGCATGAAGTGCTCTCAAACTTCCTGGAAGAAGGCTGCGCTGACCTTGGACCTGAGAAAACGCAGTGGACCAACAACAGCAGATGACATGGCTCCCCCAACCACCACTGACTGTGGAAACTTAACACTGGACCTCAAGCAACTTGGATTCTGTGCCTCTCCTCTCTTCCTCCAGACTCTGGGACCTTGATTTCCAAATGAAATGCAAAATTTACTTTCATCTGAGAAGAGGGCTTTGGACCACGGAGCAGCAGTCCAGTCCTTTTTGTCCTTAGCCCACGTAAGACGGCTCTGACGTGGTCTCTGGTTCAAGAGAGGCTTGACACAAGGAATGCGACAGTTGAAGCGCATGTCCTGGATACGTCTGGTGGCTCTTGAAGCACTGACTCCAGCTGCAGTCCACTCCTTGTGAATCTCCCCCAGAGTTCTTGAATGGGCTTCCTTTCACAATCCTCTCAAGGCTGCGGTTATCCCTGTTGCTTGTGCACCCTCTTCTACCACATTTTTTCCTTTCATTCCACTTTGCACTAATGTGCTTGGGTACAGCACTCTGAACAGCCAGCTTCTTTAGCAATGACCTTATGTGTCTTACCCTCCTTATGCAGGGTGTCAGTGATCGTCTTCAGGACAACTGTCAAGTGAGCAGTCTTCCCCATGATTGTGTCGCCTACTGAACCAGACTGAGAGACCATTTAAAGGCTCAGGTGTGACACCGTGAGTCTTCAATACTGAGCTTCTTCACAATATTCTAATTTTCCGAGATACTGAATTTTGGGTTTTCTTTAGCTGTCAGTTTGTAAAACCCCACCAAACAATACCAACGACAGAAATTGCAGGGGGCGAAGGCTCAACGTGTTCTTTGGGCTGGTGTTAACAAGTGCGACCCTTTGGCTGGTGCAAATCACAATAAAATGGATCAATTCTCTCCGTTCAAAGAACGGGGCACAAAAGCACAACGGTTACAATTAATCTGACTCCATAGTAAATTTAGAATACCAAATTTGGTTATACTCTCGTTAAATATCTGACTCCAAATTAGAATTAGAATTTATAATTTAGGGAAAAGGTGCGTGGACCTACCTCGGACCCGTAGGTGAAGGCCTGCGTCACTCAATACATGCCCCCGGGTTCAGCATAATTGCCGGATCTTAGTTCGGTGATAGTTTTAGAGGATGGAAGAAATCACCATGATAGTAGCATCTTGGCTTAAACATATCATGAACCCAGATTTATGTTCACCCAAGGGTTCCTTAAGGTGGATCTGGCAGACACCGGCTTATAAGCCCAGGGGTGCCCTTTAATGCCAGATCCCCAGAACCGGTACTACATAAACCCTTTATATAAGTAAACCGTAATTTACAATCCAACTTAAAACCCATCACTACCTATAAACATCAGCTAGCTAGTCTGGAATGATAAGGAATCGGCCCCTAAGTACCGGTCGTA
Source organism: Gymnothorax javanicus (assembly GCA_029692085.1). Classification (NCBI taxonomy): domain Eukaryota; kingdom Metazoa; phylum Chordata; class Actinopteri; order Anguilliformes; family Muraenidae; genus Gymnothorax; species Gymnothorax javanicus. The sequence goes on along the minus strand of CM056202.1, from coordinate 9,215,654 downwards.
ACGTGGCTAGAAAGAATAAAAGGATTTGGAGTCACAGAGACCACGCAAGTTTCAAGGAATAACGATGATTTATTCGCCAGGTAGGCAAGAGCTTAAATCAACAGACCAAACATCAGTTACCACGAATTTAGACAAACATAAAAGTCATACCTGGCAAAAGCTGCACACGCAGAGTTGTATGAGGGCGAGACCAGAGAGATGATCTGCCATAGCTATAGAGGCTACACACAGCATAGAGCTGCACGTGTGGGAAGTCGGCTGTGATCTTTCATAATTAAAGAGGCTACTCGCGCACTAACATACGCGGGGAGAGATTGGATACGATCTTCCCAGAATGGATTGTTTCTCTTTGCTTTAAGCCAAATCACGTCTTTGATCTAGGCGGCATGGCCATAAAGTACCTGGAGGGGGGTCGAATCTGGTTTTTGGGTTTCCATCATTTGGAGGATGTAATAAAACAATTAAGCAGAGAGAGAACAGGATGATTACCCAAGAGGATTCTGACCAATTTTCAGGAGTTTCCAAAAGGGAATGAACCATAATTTCAATGGGAATGAAACATACTCCACTCAACTCCTTGGATTCCCCTGAGAATAACAAGACCAAACATGATATGAATATGTACTAATATGATGCAGTTGTTATGAAAAGCTCTTAAACTGGATTATGGTATAAGCCAATTTTAATATATGAGAAAGGTTTGACATTAATATAGTGTCCGAAAATGTAAACAGATGAGTTTAAGGTCCAGTCTCATGAAGGACATGGCCAGGGCTGGGGATGAGGTTCAAGGGGGGAACTGTGGTAGTTAGCCCCCTCACGTCGCCAGAGTTCTGCTGATTGTCCTGGGCCGTCATAAACCCCCCCAGTCTTCCACAGACACAGTCCCAGCTGGATTTCCCGTCTTACAAGTTGTTATCATCAAAATTAAAATAAACACTTGAAATATATCAGTCTGTGTGTAATGAATCCATGTAACATATGAGTTTCACTTTTTGAATCGAATAACTGAAATAAATCAACTTTTTGATATTCTAATTTATTGAGATGCATCTGTATGTCTTGGGAGCAAGTTGTGGGTCTCATTGAGGAAACAACTTTGGAAAGGAAAGGAAGTGTGGCAGGTTGTAAGCAGTCCAATTTAGATGAACAAACCAGTGAGACCGCTAAATCACGGGTCGGGGGAGAAATGCTCGTTCTAATGTCCTCAACTTTGCTAATAAAAAATCTTAAAAATTCAGTGCGCTTATCAGGAGACAAGCTGAAATAGGGGGTGGGACAGATGACAGAGTTAATGGCACTGAATAAGACCTTGGGTTTATGAGAGTTAACAGAAATTATGTTGGAAAAGTATTCTGCTCTGGCTGCCTTAACTGCTTCCTGATATTTAAGAAGATTGCTCTTCAAGATTTCAAAGGCAATGTGCAGTTTGTCACATTTCCACTTCCGTTCCTGCACTCCCTCAGTGCTCTAGTAGTATCAGTAAGCCATGGCTTACTTTTTCAATTTAAGGGGAGCAAGAGTATTTAAAATAGAAGTGCAGGTGGCGTTAAATAAGGAAAGAAGGTCCTCAGTGCTGAGATTGGAAGGGGAAGCCTCAACAGTACAGGTATTGGGCTCAGCAATGAGAGCGTCAGAACGTATTGGCAGTCGAAGAGTTAATTTAGCGAGAGTAGCATACAGGAAGACACAATTTAACAGGAGAAATGGGTCGAGATGCATCAAATATAACAGCAGTATGGTCCGACATACACAGATCAATTATTTCCAGATTACAGATTGGAAAACCAGACGAGAGTACCAGGTCAAGTGTATGACCTAATTTAGGGGTGGGTCCAGTCATAAGCAGTGTAAGATTAAAAGACTCAACAAGATGCATAAAGTCTCTGTCCACAGTATTTAACCCCAGAAGTCTGAACGCGCTCAGTTATTGCCAGGTTGACCAACATGGCTGAACCAATTTGCCTCTTGAAGTGAAGGCTCTAATTTTTGTGAAGTTGTGAGTAGATGTCACGGACACATTCATGACTGCCCCCTTAAGAGTACTGCTGCTCTGTCTCACTTCAGGGTTTTCTTTCTCTTCATTGTGGTTTGATGACTTCGGGCATCAACCTCTGCAATCTTCTGTGGCCCTTTGTGATTTCTCTGCTCTCCAGAGCTCTCTCCTATATGATGCTCCAAGCGGTTGGATTTTTATGATTAATGTTTGGCCCAAGCCTCTGTACTTATTTCTTTTTCATCTAAAAAAATGTATTTCACAGCCTCAGGCCTCCTTGGCTTTCATTGGTGCATCCCGTCGTTGAAAAATTCAACAACCACATAAGGCGGAGTCTGGCTGCCCGGGTTCAAATCCGGCTCGGGGCCCTTTGCTGCATGTCTTACCCATTCTTATCACTCCTGTCTCTACTGTACTGTCTAAAAACCTCAATTGCGATGAAGTTGGGACATTGTAAAATGTGAATAAAAACAATGCAATGATTTGCAAATCTCTCAAACCCACATTTTATTCACAGTAGAACATAGACAACATATCTGATTTTGCCATTTCATGAAAAATAGCTCATGTTGAATTTGATGGCAGCAACACATCTCAAAAAAGTTGGGACAGGGGCAACAAAAAGCTGAAAAAGTTGAAGGTACTGATGAAAAACAGCTGGAGGAGCATTTCACAACTAATTAGGTTAATTGGCAACAGGTCAGTAACATGACTTGGTATAAAAAGAGCATTTTAGAGAGGCAGTGTCTCTCAGAAGTTAATATGGGCAGAGGCTCACCAATCTGTGAAAAACAGTCTGAAAATTGTGGAACAATTTCAGAAAAATGTTCCTCAATGTATAACTGTGAAGATTTTGAATATCCCACCATTGACAGTACATGATATCATCTAAAGATTCAGAGAATCTGGAGAAATCTCTGTGCGCAAGGGACAGGCCGAAGGTCAATGTTGGCTGCTTGTGATCTTCGGGCCCTCAGGCAGCACTGCATTAAAAACAGGTGTAATGTGGTAAATAGCCACTAGATGGCAGTATTGACTTTTTTTTGTGAAGCCCAGTCTGAAGCTAGGTTGGGCATGTCCAGGGCATGCCCAGAGGGGAAAGTCCCAGAAATGGGAGGGGGCTGGACAAGAGTATATAAGGAGAAAAATCGAGAGTGTGTAGTAGTAGGAGAAATTGCAAGAAGGATACATTTGACCAGACCTGTCACTCTTTTCAAGACCTTTTAAGCTTTTTGTGGATTTTTGCCTGTGTTGGAGCATTTTCCTGTCCCAGGACATCACAACAGAGCAGCCCATCTCCATTACAGGGAACTGTAAATATCTTATTTTTTTATTTTATATCAATCTTGGTCAGTAGGGTAGAGAGTAGATTGGTTCTGTTTGTTTAATTAAATCTGTTGAAGTTTAACAATTTTGTCTGTCATCCCTTGCTGTCCGTGACGCCATAACAAATTGGGGCCATAACAAATTGGGGGCTCGTCCGGGATAGACCATTGTGCGAGTCATTTATTGAAAATCTAAAATTTCACATTGTGAAATTGTTTTTTGAATTTTCCTAAATATATATTGGCAGATCAACAGCAATGGATGATTTCTTGGCATCACCAACCGTAGAGGTTTTGAAGTCTTTTAAAAAGACAGAACTGCTAGAAATATGCAGACAGTTAGAGCTGACAGATGTAAAACCAGCCATGCGAAAAGCAAGACTGGCTAGAGAGATTGTTGAATATTACATTGATGAAAATGTGTTTGCACCAGGAGATCTGGAACAGTTTTCGTGGAAAATCCAAATGTAGAATTGGAACTTAAATTAAAAATGCTAGAAATTGAAGAAAAAGAAAAACAAAGGCAGTTTGAGTTAGAAAAATTAGCAAGAGAAGAGAAAAAAGAGAGAGAAAGAGAGAAAAGAAATTGAGGAAAAAGAAAAACAAAGAGAATTTGAGAGAGAGAAAGAGAAAAGAAATTGAGGAAAAAAGAAAAAAAAGAGAAATTTGAGAGAGAGAAAGAGAGAAAAGAAATTGAAAAAAAAGAAAAAAAAAAGAGAATTTGAGAGAGAGAAAGAGGGAAAAGAGCAGAAAAGAGAGACAGAGACAGAGAGATTTCGATTTAGAAAAAATTAGACAGGGAAGAAAAGGCTCCAAATGGAGCTACTAAAAATCAAAATTCAAGGTGAAAACAAATTTCGGGCTAGCCAGGAGGTAAAGCTGGTGCCTCCATTCTCAGAGAAGGAGGTTGAGAAGTATTTCCAGTGCTTCGAGAAGGTAGCTAAGAGTTGTCAGTGGCCAAAGGAACACTGGCCTCTGATGTTGCAAACTGTCCTCAAGGGTAAAGCTCAACAAGCCTATTCGGCTTTGTCTGCTGATGATTCCTCTGATTATGAGGTTGTCAAAAAAGGTTATTTTGACAGCTTATGAGTTGGTTCAGAGGCTTACCGACAGAAATTCAGAGGTCTGAAGAAATCTGACAATCAGACTTATGTGGAATTTGCTAACGAGAAGAAGGTTTGCTTTGAGCGCTGGTGTACTTCTATGGAGGTCAAGGATGATTTCAACTCACTAAAAGAGATGGTGTTAGTTGAAGAATTCAAGAACTGTGTCAAGGATGATATTAAGACCTACCTTAATGAGAAGCAAGCACTGAATTTGCAATCAGCTGCCAAGTTTGCAGACGAATATGTTCTCACACATAAGTCCAAATTTCAGTCTAGCAGTAATAATAGATGGTCCCAATTTCAGAAGAAAGGTAACGGTGATACCCAAGATTCCTCACCCAAAGACAAAGACAAATCTGGTGATGGTGCTCAGAAATCCAGTAAAAGGTCTGAACAAAGTGTGAAAGCTGACAGTGACAAAAAGTGGTCTAGTTTGCAATTATTGCAAGAAATCTGGTCATGTTACAACTAACTGTTGGTTCCTTAAAGCTAAGAAAGAACAAGAAAAGGATACCAAACCCAATGCCTTTGTGAAGACAAGGTTAGAAACCCTTGTAGTAGATGACCGATCTGCTAAATTGCCTGCTCCTTGTGAGGCTAAGAAGCCTGATACTGCTGACTTTGTGAGGGAGGAATTCCTTCCATTTGTGTCAGAGGGATTTGTGGCTCTGAATGAGCATTCTCCTCCTGTCCCCATATATATCCTAAGGGATACCGGAGCTTCTCAGTCACTTTTGTTGGTGGACTCCTTGGAGTTACGTGATGAGACCGCTTCTGGGGATTTTCATACTTGTACAAGGTATTGAAGGAGGACTGTATCTGTACCCCTGCGCTCTGTATTCTTGAAGTCAGATTTAGTTACAGGACAGGTAAAGGTGGGACTTATGTCAAGTCTACCTATCAAGGGTGTTTCTCTGTTGCTAGGCAATGACCTGGCTGGGGGCAATGTAGTTCCCCTGTTCATCTTACTTCGCAGCCGAGCACTGAAGATGGCGATGAAGACCCATCTCTGTATCCTTCCTGTGCAGTGACTCGTGCTATGGCCAAGAAGGCTCAAGAAGAAGATGATGTGGTGCCGTCTAGCACCTTTGAATAGTCATGACTCAGGTGGTTCGCCTCATGACTCTGTTCAGCCTACTATGGTTTCTCCGTTTGAGGACTTATCAGACACTTTTATCAGTTCTCTATTCAGCCAGCCAGATGGGTCTGGTGATTCTGATGTGTCTGGAGACTTGTCTCTGTCCAGAAAGCGGTTGATTCAGGAGCAAACTAATGATCCTGAAATTTGTGTACTAAAAAAGAGAGCCCTTCCTGATGAAGAAATAGACGCAGTTCCAGTTGGGTATTATCTCAAGGATGGAGTGTTGATGCGGAAGTGGCACCCTCCTGATATCCCTGCTAATGCAGATTGGGCAGTGGTCAAGCAAATTGTTGTTCCAAAGGTCTACAGGAATGAGATCTTAACAATGGCTCATAGTTTGCCTTTAGGAGGTCATCTTGGTGTTAACAAGACTGTTGACAAGATTATGAAACACTTCTTCTGGCCTGGACTTCGGAAAGATGTTTCCAACTTTTGCAAAACCTGTCACACTTGTCAGGTAGTTGGAAAACACCAGTTAGACCCACCTGTAGCTCCATTGCAGCCTATCCCAGCATTTGGGGAGCCCTTCTCCAAGGTCATTGTTGATTGTGTTGGTCCATTACCCAAGACTAGATCTGGAAATCAGTACTTGTTGACAATCATGTGTGCATCTACCAGATTCCCTGAAGCCATCCCTCTACGCAACATCAAGGCAACTGCAATTTCGAAGGCTTTGATAAAGTTCTTCACGTTGTTTGGCCTTCCCAGGGAAATTCAGTCAGATCAAGGTAGCAATTTCACTTCGGATTGTTTCAGCAGGTTGTGTATGAACTAGGTGCGAAGCAGATTCTTTCCAGTGCCTATCATCCAGAGAGTCAGGGTGCCTTAGAGCGGTTTCATTCCACTCTCAAGACAATGATGAGGACTTATTGTTATGACCATGAGAAAGACTGGGATGTAGGTGTTCATTTGCTGTTGTTTGCAGCTAGGGAAGCAGTGCAGGAGTCTACTGGATTCAGTCCGTTTGAGCTAGTGTTTGGCCATGAAGTGAGAGGACCTTTGCTGTTGTTGAGTGAACAATGGCAAGAGAAAGAGCCGCATATCAGTCTGTTAGACTATGTTAGCAAGTTCAAGGAAAGACTGCATGCAGCTTGTGACCTAGCCAAAGAGAACTTGAAAGCAAGTCAGGGAAAAATGAAAACTTGGTATGATCATAAGGCTAGAGGCCGTGAGTTTTAAACCAGGAGACAAGGTCCTTGTGTTGTTTCCCTTGCAGTCCAATCCATTGCAGGCTAGATTTCATGGTCCTTATGAAATTCTGACAAAACTCAATGATCTCAATTACATTGTGAAGACTCCAGATAGGAGAAAGCCAAAACAGTTGTGTCACATTAACATGCTGAAGCCTTATCATGATAGAAATGCTAGGGTTGCAGCTGTCACTTCAGATCCTCCAAGGGCTGAGACTTGTGAAGATGATGGGGGGAGTTTCAAGATGATGAACCTAGAATTAAAGCTGAAGTTCTTTCATGTAAATTGTCAAATTCTGAAGTGTTGCAAAATCTTGATGTAAAACTCCAGCACTTAGAACCCTCACAGAAAGATCAGTTTGAGAGGTTGATCAAGAAATATAAAGATCTATTTCCTGATGTTCCAAAGAGAGTTTCTATAGCCTCTCATGATGTAGATGTTGGTGATGCCAAACCAATAAAACAGCATCCGTGCGGATGAATCCTGAAAAGAGAAAGATTGCTGAGAAAGAGGTTGAGTACATGTTAGAACATGACATTATCAGACCCTCTAACTCCGATTGGAGTTCACCCTGTGTTCTAGTTCCAAAACCTGATGGAAGTACTAGATTCTGTACAGATTATCGCAAAGTCAATGCTGTAACTAGAACTGATGTGTTTCCAATACCTAGGATTGATGATTGTATCGATAGAGTAGGGCAAGCAAAGTTTCTGACCAAGATTGATTTATTGAAGGGTTATTGGTGTGTGCCTTTAACTGAGAGGGCCAAGAGCATCTCTGCTTTTGCCACACCATCTGGGTTATACCAGTATGAAGTCCTACCCTTTGGCATGAAAAATGCCCCAGCCACGTTCCAAAGGATGATACAGTCTACAATCGCCGGATTGCCACACACACGGTGCGTACATCGGCGACCTGATCACATGGAGTGACTCCTGGGAAGAACATCTGAAAGATGTAGAGGCGTTGTTCAGCGCTTGACCCAGGCTAACCTGACTGTTAACCTGAACAAGAGTGACTTTTTTGTTGTGCTACTGTCACGTATCTTGGCTACGTCATAGGCCAGGGTAAGGTGGCACCCATAAATGCTAAAGTCCAAGCCATCATGGACTTTCCAGTTCCTGACAACAAAAAAGCTTTGCGCCGCTTCCTTGGAATGATCGGGTACTACCGCAAGTTCTGCAAGAACTTTGCTGAGATTGCTCTCAGTCTCACCAACCAACTGAAGAAAGGCGTAAAAGTTCACTTGGGATGAAGCATGCCAAAGAGCCTTCGATCGCCTGAAGTCTCTGCTGTGTCACTTCCCGTGCTCAAATCTCCTGACTTCAACAAACCGTTCTCCATAGCGGTCGATGCTAGCGAACAAGCTTGTGGATCTGTGCTCCTACAGAGAAGTGACTCTGATGACATTGAGCATCCCGTGGCATACTTCTCCAGGAAGTTCAATCGCCACCAAAAGAACTATTCCACAATTGAGAAGGAGCTGTTGGCTCTGGTTCTATCCGTACAACACTTTGAGGTCTATGTTTATACGGGGCAAAAGCCAATGATTGTATATACTGACCACAATCCGTTAATGTTTTTGAGTAAGATGAAAAACAAAAATCGGAGATTGTTGAATTGGAGTTTGATTTTACTAGAGTTTGACTTGGAAATTAAGCATGTAAAGGGTGCTGACAATGTAATTGCCAATTGCTTATCCCGTGTTTGAATATGTGTATATATATCACCTGTGTTTATTAGCATATTGTATTATATGTATATGTATATATACAAGTGTCTACTTAACCATTTTTTGTATTGAAAAGAAAAATTTTGCCTTTTTAAGTCAAAATTTTTCCCTTTTGGAATGGAGGTGTAATGTGGTAAATAGCCACTAGATGGCAGTATTGACTTTTTTGTGAAGCCCAGTCTGAAGCTAGGTTGGGCATGTCAGGGCATGCCCAGAGGGGAAAGTCCCAGAAATGGGAGGGGGCTGGACAAGAGTATATAAGGAGAAAAATCGAGAGTGTGTGTAGTAGTAGGAGAAATTGCAAGAAGGATACATTTGACCAGACCTGTCACTCTTTTTCAAGACCTTTTAAGCTTTTTGTGGATTTTTGCCTGTGTTGGAGCATTTTCCTGTCCCAGGACATCACAACAGAGCAGCCCATCTCCATTACAGGGAACTGTAAATATCTTATTTTTTTATTTTATATCAATCTTGGTCAGTAGGGTAGAGAGTAGATTGGTTCTGTTTGTTTAATTAAATCTGTTGAAGTTTAACAATTTTGTCTGTCATCCCTTGCTGTCCGTGACGCCATAACAAATTGGGGCCATAACACAGGCATGATCCTCCTCTGGAATTCACTGCAAGGGCTCAGGAGCACTTCCAGAAATCATTGTCTGTGAACACAGCTCGCCGTGCAATCTACTAATGCAAGCTAAAGCTATATCATGCGAAGGAGAAGCCAAATGTGAACACAATCCAGAAACGCTGCCGTCTTCTCTGGGCCAAAGCTCATTTAAAATGGACAGAGGCAAAATAGAAAACTGTTCTGCGGTCAGATAAATCAAAATTTTTAATTCTTTTTTGAAACCATGAACGCCGTGTAATGCGGACTAAAGAGGTGAGGGACCATCCAGCTTGTTGCCAGCGCTCAGTTCAAAAGCCTGCACCTCTGATCGTATAGGGTTGCATTAGTGCCTATGGCATGGGCAGCTTACACATCTGGATGGGCATTATCAATGCTGAAAAGTATAAAGAGGTTTTACGACAACGTCTCTTTCAGGGAAGGCCTTGCATATTTCAGCAAGACAATTCTAACCCACATACTGCATCCATCACAACAGCATGGCTTTGCTGTAGAAGAGTCCGGATGCTGAAATAATCTGCCTGCAGTCCAGACCTTTCACCAATAGAAAACATTTGGTGCATCATAAAATGAAACATAACGCGTTGCTGAATACCCCTCGGCCCGGACACGATTTCCTGCCTCAGCGTCACAGCGTTAAGGTCAAAGGTCAAATCCAGCGAAGAAGGAGATGTTGCACATCTATGTGTCACAGTGAGTTACCATACCAAATTTGGTGAAGCTGCGATCAGTAGTTGTTGAGTACTGACATATATAAGATTTCCTGCCTCAAGGTCACAGCGCAAAGGTCAAAGGTGAAATCCAGCAAAAAACATGACATTGCTCATATGTGTGTGATAGTGAGTTACCATACCAAATTTTGTGAAGCTGCGAGAATTAGTTGCCGAGTACTGACCCGGACAAGATTTCCACAGTCAAGGGCACAGAGCTAAGGTCAAAGGTCAAATCCAGCAATAAACCTGGCATTGCACATCTATGGGTCATAGTGAGTTACCATACCAAATTTGGTGAAGCTGCGAGAATTAGTTGCTGAGTACTGACCCGGACAAGATTTCCAGGGTCAAGGTCACAGAGCTAAGGTCAAAGGTCAAATCCAGCAAAAAACCTGACGATGCACATCTATGGGTCATAGTGAGTTACCATACCAAATTTGGTGAAGCTGCGGTGATTAGTTGCCGAGTACTGACCCGGGCAAGATTTCCTGCCTCAAGGTGACAGCGCTAAGGTCAAAGGTCAAATCCAGCAAAAAAACCTGACGATGCACATCTATGGGTCATAGTGAGTTACCATACCAAATTTGGTGAAGCTGCGATGATTAGTTGCCGAGTACTGACCCAGGCAAGATTTCCAGGGTCAAGGTCACAGCGCTAAGGTGAAAGGTCAAATCCAGCAAAAAATGTGACATTGCATATCTATGGATCATAGTGAGTTACCATACCAAATTTGGTGAAGCTGCGATGATTAGTTGCCCAGTACTGACACATATAAGATTTCCTGCCTCAAGGTCACAGCGCTAAGGTCAAAGGTCAAATCCAGCAAAAAAACCTGACGATGCACATCTATGGGTCATAGTGAGTTACCATACCAAATTTGGTGAAGCTGCGATGATTAGTTGCCGAGTACTGACCCGGGCAAGATTTCCAGGGTCAAGGTCACAGCGCTAAGGTGAAAGGTCAAATCCAGCAAAAAATGTGACGTTGCATATCTATGGATCATAGTGAGTTACCATACCAAATTTGGTGAAGCTGCGATGATTAGTTGCCCAGTACTGACACATATAAGATTTCCTGCCTCAAGGTCACAGCGCAAAGGTCAAAGGTGAAATCCAGCAAAAAACATGACATTGCACATCTATGGGTCATATTGAGTTACCATACCAAATTTGGTGAAGCTGCGATAATTAGATGCCCAGTACTGACCTGGACAAGATTTCCAGGCTCAAGGTCACAGCACTAAGGTCAAAGGTCAAATCCAGCAAAAAACCTGACATTGCACATCTATGGGTCATAGTGAGTTACCATACCAAATTTGGTGAAGCTGCGATCATTAGTTGCCGAGTACTGGCCCGGACAAAATCATGGACGGACGACAGACGACGGATGACAGACGGACACGCAGGTGACGACAATACCCCTCCGGGCCGGAGTCGGCCGAGGGGTAAAAATCTGGCTTAGATCTCACTTTCAACATCTGATATGTTGTCTGTGTTCTATTGTGAATAAAATATGGGTTTATTTAATATGAAAATCATTGAATTCTGTTTTTATTCACGTTCTACACGACGTCCCAACTTCATTGGAATTGGGGTCAAAATGTAACAATCAAAAATTTCTACATTTAGCATTTGTAGTCGCAACGCAAAATGTAGCATTTGAAATCCCATTATATTTAGTCTGTGAATTTGTGAAATGGACAACTTTATGTTGATTTAAACCATGAAGTCAGCGGTAAAACCAACTTTTCTATTTTTTCTACCACATGATGATAGAAACTTTTTTATTCGAGCCAGGTGTGAGTATAGTGTATATAATGCCTCCATTAGCATATTAACTTCGGAGGAGTGTGGTTTTAGCATATGAAATGAGTGCTGAGTTAGTTATCAAGACCGATTTCAAAATTTAAACTCTTACATTGTGTGCTGCAATGATAATGCTAAATGTAACAATAACGTAAAATGTATTAATTCTAATGATCTAAAACTTACAATGTAGTATTATAACATTTTGCGTCGTATCAAAGCAGGCCATGATATAAACTCATCTGGTCTTTGACCAGGTGGGCTAAAAATCAATCAAGCAGAAGAAAAAATGGTCTGAGTTTAGCTTAGTCTCAAGCCTAAAACTCAGAGTTGCGAAATGGTTCCGCTATGGAATGGCGGAAAGGAATGAGACTTCTAAGCCATCGTGCCACGTCAAGGCACTCGACCATGTGATGGTGGTTTTTTTTTTTTATGGGCAAACTAAATTGGATGAGAGAAGACATTTCCATCTACACTTTGTGAGAACCACAATGATTTCCCTTTTAAAGGTAAATTATTATCAGTTGAAAAAACATTAACAATGCAAACAATGCAACAATATATAAACCTTAAGGTGATGTTAATGACCTTAGTATTTCTTTTCTTTTTGCGAATGTTTGAAGAACTGTTTTTCCTTTTTATCAACCTGACTCAAGAAGAAACCCGAACTCCACTTTTCTTTATTTTACATATAATATATTTATATGGGAAGTTACCCAAAAATGTGTCTGAATTTGATATTCGGGTAATATGCTGGTACAGTACTTAGCGCTTTTATTTAACAATATTCTTGACTCTGTAATCCTTTAAAAATAAATCTGTAACATGACTCACTTAAAGCAAAACAAAAGCATAATAGGGTTAGAATATCAATTTGCAACCACTTTTTTTACGGCTTTTTATTTGCCAGAACGATTTTAAATAGGGGCACGTATATATTTTAGGGGGTTTCATTAGAGAGAAGGGGGTTTAGAATTTAATATTTAATATCACAAATCCATATGCTGCACATGCAATAGCAAACAGGTGTGTCATCGGCAATATGGCTGTCGCCGTTATTTGCTATTAAAACTTATGGCAGCACTAATCAACTCAGAAACTCATTTCGCGTGTTGCAACCACATTTCTCAGAAGTAAATATGCTAATTGAAGCATTATATACACTATACTCCCACCTGGCTTTAATAAAGTTTCTTTTATCATGTGGTTCAAACTCCAATTCCAATGAAGTTGGGACATTGTGTAAAACGTGAATAAAAACAATACAATGATTTGCAAATCCTTTTGGACCTATATTCAATTGAGTACACTAAAAAGACAAGATGTTTAATGTTTAAACTGATGAACTTCATTGTTTTTTTTTTTAATATTCACTCATTTTGAATTTGATGCCTGCAACATGTTCCAAAAAAGCTGGGACAGGGGCATGTTTACAACTGTGTTACATCACCTTTCCTTTTAACAACACTCAATAAGCGTTTGGGAACTGAGGACACTAATTGTAGAAGCTTTGTGGGTGGAACTCTTTCCCATTCTTGCTTGATGTACGACTTCAGTTGCTCAACAGTCCGGGGTCTCTGTTGTCGTATTTTCCGCTTCATTATGCACCACACATTTCCAATGGGAGACGGGTCTGGACTGCAGGCAGGCCAGTCTATTACCCACACTCCTTTACTACGAGGCCACGCTGTTGTAACACGTGCAGAATGTGGCTTGGCACTGTCTTGCTGAAATAAGCAGGGACGTCCCTGAAAAAGACGTCGCTTGGATGGCAACATATGTTGCTCCAAAACCTGTATGTACCTTTCAGCATTAATGGTGCCTTCACAGATGTGCAAGTTACCCATGCCATGGGCACTAACACATCCCTATAACATCACAGATGCTGGCTTATGAACTTTGCGCTGATAACAACCTGGATGGTCCTTTTCCTCCTTAGCCCGTAGGACACGACATCCGTGATTTCCAAAAACAATTTGAAATGTGGACTCGTCAGACCACAGCACACTTTTCCACTTTGCGTCAGTCCATCTCTGATGAGCTTGGGCCCAGAGAAGCCGGCGGCGTTTCTGGGTGTTATTGATATGTCTTTCGCTTTGCATGGTAGAGTTTTAACCCCTTAAAGGGATAGTTCACTTTTTTTGAAGTGGGGTTGTATGAGCTACAAATTGCCACTACTTACATTAGATGCAGTAGAAAGCTCTCTGATCTCCTCCAGGTAGCCGCACCAGGGCATAGTGCTGGGTGGAAATTTAGGTGATACACTGTTGTGAATGGAAACACAGAAACAGTGTATTTTCGCGGCCTAAAAGAAGTCCAACCTGAAAATAATACATCATTTCAATTGTACACTATATTTAAAAAACTTACAGCACTTTAGCTGCTCGGAAAAAAAAAACACAGTTGCTCTTGAACTAACCAACTGACGTATTCCTCCATGAGGCGCATCGTAGTTCACTGCGCGCAGTAGCGATCAGCTGTTTGGGTCAGACTCTGAGCGGTCATGTCAATCAGCAAAGGGAAATACCATCAGTTTTCAAATTAGATGATAAAAAACACTTTGCGTTTTTAATGCCTCTCAGTACATTTCATACATAACTGCATCAGATATTACACTCTCCATCACAAATTAATCACAGTCAGCCAAGGCATGCTACAATAGGTTGAATAATGTGCTTGATGGTGCACTGCACCTATATTAAACCAGTTTTACCAGTCAAGCAGGTATCAAGTCAGAGAGGTCTGTATTGACTTGTACTGACCTACTTCTAGACTGGCCTTTGAGACTGACACTCTCCTGCCCGCATGACCTCCACTCAACCCAGCCACCAGTACAGGCACCACCCAGTCTCTTACAAGGACTATAGCACAAGCATACCTTAATAATTATGGTGCTTGTGTAGTTACTTATAGGTGCTGATGTCAGCCACCTGCCCCAGCCTTCTGGCACCTTGCTTGTCTGCTTCCCTATTAATAACACCTCCTCCAGATATAACTTCAAGAAAAACTGGTTTAATATCGGTGCAGTGCCTCACCAAGCACATTATTCAACCTATTGTAGAATAGTTGCTGACTACAGCAGGGGAACATAAATATGCCACGAAAACTCACGCCAAATGCGTGAGAGTTGACAGGTGTGAGTTATTAATCAGCACCTGAGCAAACAACATGCTGAAGTGTGAGGGCCTTCAAACCGAACCGTGTCCACAAAAGGCTGATTCTGATGAAGTGCAATGGACTACATGTGACCGGTGGCTCTGTAAACAGTGTTATAAGATGCGCTGTAACCAAACTAGTTCAGCCACACTTAAGAAATGTAATAGTTTACGGACATGATTAAATCTGAGAACGATACAAACTTTGATGAAATATTTTCAAACTCAATTGAAAGCATTTTCCAATACGTGCAGAACGATATCAAGGACTCTCTGTTAAAGTTGCAGCAAAATAAGCTCGGGGATCTGCGAAAACATCTGAGAACTGTTTGTGTAAAGGCAGTCCCTGATCTTGAAGATAAGCGCCTCATCAAACGTAATGTGAAACATAAACTAGTTGAAGATATTTTCCACATAGGATATAGTCTGGTCAACCAGTGTCAGTCTAAAGAACTAGAAAAGATCTTCAAACCTGTGAGTGGGGATCCAAATGATCCAACCGACGCAAATGCTACCATTGATGAACTGAATGTCAACCAGCTGGCGGATTTCTTTGTTGAGTTCGCTGACTTAAAGATGAGAGTAATCAAAATGGAAATGGAGATTCTTGCCTTGAGAGAGCACAATAACCAGCTGGAGCTAGCACTACAGGACCGGGGGGCTCACTCCAAAGCTGGAGGGTTGCCCTCACTGGAAGCTATGGTCGACGCTCCAGCTAGTGTTTCTCACGCGCCTTCATCCGAATCGCCTAAATCGAGTGAGAACGCCATTTCGGATGAGGGAGATCTCTATGACTTTGTAGTGCCCCCTCAGCAGGTGCATAAGCAACGTAAGCGCACGCGGAGGAAAAACGCTAAGCGTGCGAGGGATACCCGTCAACAGCAACCTGCTAAATGGGCGGGTGAACCACGTCAACATCAACCTGCTAAACGAGCCGGCGACGCCTGTAAACAGCAACCCACTAATCGGGTGGGTGAGAATCATCAACTACGGTCTGCCCAGAAGTCAGCGCCAGAAGTTGTTACCGAGGCGCTGGCTATGAACCCAACGAAGCCGGCATACCTTGGCCATGTTATCCCATCTCATTCTGTGCAAGATGCGCGGACCATATCGAAAGCATTGGTGTAACAAACTGTATGGTGGAGCTCCTGGCCAACAAGGAGCGATACAAATCGTTCAGACTAGAGGTTCCGATACATTCGTATGAAAATGTGGTGAATGAATCTTCCTGGCCGTCTAGTGTGATTATTCGGCCCTTTCGGCCCCCCTCCAAACTTAAAGCGTCCCCTAAGGCCCGGGCCACGCTGCCTGCAGTAGCGATGCGGATTCCGCAAGCCGAGCTCTGCAACCGCTTACCGCTTGCAGCTCGGTCACACTGCCTGCGTATCTGCAGCGGCAGGTCTGCCGCGGGCTCCTCCTTCCAACTCTCTCTGCGCGACTTTGCCCAAGAAACCACTATAAAATAATATATTATTTCGTCTCACGTCGTTTTAGCCTACTACACTTGATTTATATATTTTGTATTGACAGTAGGGGAAGCATGTTTAAGCGTTATGAATCGTGCAAACAATTTAATTACACGATCATATACTGGACAAAGAAAGTTAGGGATCACTCTGATTTTTAATATTGAAATATGATATGGGACATAATTTGAACTATCAAATATTTCAAATTCGAAAATTGGGGTGATCCCTAATTTTCTTTGTCCAGAATATTACAATGTAGGCCTATAGCAAACCCTTCTGAATTAGTCGTGCTCTTTTTGAAGGTAGCCTACCTTCGGGGTAGGGGAAGGGTATCAGGGTGGGGAATGTGCTTTCAAAAGCGATCGAATTTACATTAGTCGAGGCTGAAACCATTTGTATAGGCTAGGCGCTGAACGACCGTAAAAGGAACAGTTCAGACAATTCAGAGACTGGCTGATGTGCTGTACGTTCCTCTAGCAACTGTATCCAGCTCAGTCTTTTTTTTTTTTCCTTTACCAGTGGAAACAGTCACCTGAAATGTTGCTGATACAAGGGGGGGGGGTCGTATATAGGTTTAGCAATCGCGTGGGTGTCATGGCCAGAGCGAGAGATACGGAAAAATACTGCCCTGATACTCTTTAATCATCAACATAATAAGCTACGTTCATTGGCTTGGCTCCGCAATTAATGGCATATTCCCTGCAAAATACGTTTATTCCCCCCCCGAACAACTAAATCCAAAAGAAAACGAACAACAGCGTATTAAAGATTTCAAAAATAAGTTAGGAATGATTAAATACTTCCCCATATATTCCCTTCAATGACAGCAGCCTACGATGAAAGTCGCGAATTTCCCACTACATGTTTCAATATTTCACTAAGCATTGCTGAATTGAGCGGAAGGGATTATGTCCATAAACGGGCTTTTAACATGATAAACATGCCGGAGGTGTTGTTACATTTTTTGTTTGTCTGCTTCATGCTTGTAACAGACATGCATCCTCAGCAGTATAGCGAAATGCATGTATTTATGGCGATATGAATGTTTCTGACAGTCATTTTCAGCTCTGCTTTGCCTTTTTCCGCATGCGTAGCACGGAAAATTCGGCAAGGCCCGGGCCACACTGCCTGCAGTACTGATGCGGAATCCGCATACCGCATGCGTATTTTCGTTTCGGCTCCCATGTTATTCAATGAGAGCGGTCAAACTGCATGCCGAAGCTGCGCGACTCACGCACGGAAAATCCGTGTACTGCTACCGCGGCGGAAAATATAGATTCGGACTCTTGCCGAATTTTTCCGCACTACGCATGCAGAAAAAGGCAAAGCAGAGCTGAAAATGAAAATGTCAGAAACAGTCATATTGCCATAAATACATGCATTTCACTAAATTGCCGAGGATGCGTGTCTGTTACAAGCATGAAGCAGCAAACAAAAAATGTAACAACACTTCCGGCATGTTTATCATATTAAAAGCCCGTTTATATGGACATAATCCCTTCCGCTCAATTCAGTAATGCTTCGTGAAATATTGAAACATGTAGTGGGAAATTCGCGACTTTCATCGTACCCAGCTGGTAGTTCAAGGTTTTTTAACTGTTGAATCAACGTCATGGACCATAGTTGAATCACTGTTGAATTATGTTTTGATTTTGAAAGATGAATCAACGTTGATTTCGCAATGTTTTTTCAATGTTGGGCATGAGTACCATACACGACCTCCATTTTTTGGGTTTTTTTTTTGCCAGAACGATTTTTAAAGGAGGCACAAATATTTTTGGGGGGTTTTTATGAGGGAGAAGGGGGTTTAGAACGATGGGGGAAAAATTTTAAAAGGAAGGGGTAGATGTGGCGCGAGGAAAAAAATGTTTGTAGTAATTCCAGTTTCCACTACCGTGCTCTTCCCTCGTGACATTCACTCTGTGTACGATCTCTCCCACTTCTTCTTTTATGTGTTATCTTTTTTTTTTTCCTCCTCCATCATTGAGGCTGAGATCAAAGGTTTACATGTTAAGCTAGACATTACTTAAGTGTCTGCAGCGGGATTCGAACCGAGGGACAAAGCAATTTCAAACTCACCATATACTGTGACCTTAACCACTACATCAACAAAGTTTGTTGTTTGCCCAGCGCATCAGTTTCCATTCGTCGCTGAAGGATGGTTTTATATATGTAGCCATTCAACGCTGAAGGGTGGATATAAAACCACCCTTCAGCATTGAATGGCGATGAATATATATTTATATATATATATATACACTCAGTCAAAAAAGAAACTTCACACTCGTTTGGAGGTCGAGAAGTTGAACATACAAGAAAAGTGGTTTTAAATAATGATTTAATTCCATTCTGTACCCATTAAGGACGGTGTACCACAAAAATCATGTTCGTAATGTAACCAGTTCCACCGGAAATGCTACGGAAATGTAAGAGAGTAAAAATGGTAAGTTACAACTTGATGAAAGCATGTCAATAGCGCGTATGCCCTCCATGAGCGTTCACAACTGCGACGCAACGTCTCCTCATGGATTGAATGATGCGTCTGAACACAGCTTGGGGGATGCGTCGCCATAATTGAACCAACATGGCACCAAGTTCCTGCAAATTCTGTGGAGGGTTCCTTACTTGACGGAGTCTTCTGCCCAACACATCCCATGCATGTTCTATGGGATTATGGTCGGGAGACCTTGAGGGCCACTCCATGACATTGATGCCAGCATTCCTAAGAAATTCCGCGTTAAATTGGCCATATGAGGTCTGGCATTATCGTGTTGGAATGTCAGACCTGGGCCATGAGCTGCCATGAATGGCAAAAGCTCTGTTTCCTGCAGCAGTTAGGTTTCCTTGAACAACCATCAGTCGGGAACGGGCAGGACCATTAAAGGCACCCCAAACCATAACACTACCGCCCCCAAAACGGTCCACTTCCTGCACACAACACTGGGCATTGCATTCACCGCGTCTCCTCCAAACTCTAACTCTCCCATCAGCGGTGCAAAGTGAATCTGGATTCGTCACTAAAAACGACCCTATTCCAATCACGCTGAGTCCATCTCAGATGTCGTTGTGCCCAGAGAAGCCGTTGACGTCGGTGTAACTGGGTTAAAATTGGTCCACGATATGGCCGATGTGCATGGAGACGAGCGGTGCGCAGGCGATTACGTATGGTTTGGGCAGTCACACGACCTCTAAACAATTCATTCCTAGTGGATGTTGCAGTGAGAAATCGACACGCTAATGACGTAAAGACGATTTGTCGGTCTTCTGCTTGTGTCGTCACACGTGGTCTACCCGAACGAGGTCGGTCTGCTGTGGTGCCAGTTTGTTGGAGACGTGTCCGAAGATCATGGATAGTCCGTCGACTGCATCCCATAACCCTGGCAACGTCAGTGACCGACGTTCCCGTATTCAGCATGCCAATGGCACGTTCACGTTGAATGTTTGACAGTCATGGCATTGCAAATCAACGGATAATTGACTGTAAGAACTTGTTTTTCCGAGATGTCACTCTACCGTGCTAACGTGGGCTCAATTGCACGTGTCTCATAAGGTCACGTGACTAGGAACACGAGGAAACATGCTTTTACCTTGATGTATGCTCACACGTGCTGCATGCTTGTGCACGTCGGGAGTTGCTGTGTGTCATGATGTCTTTGACAACGCATTTACCCCTAATAATAATAATAATATCTCTTGTATTAAGTTTCAAGAAAATATTTAGAAATTTATGAGTGTGAAGTTTCTTTTTTGACTGAGTATATATAAAACCACCCTTCAGCGATGAATGAAACTGATGCACTGAGCTGACAACAAACTCCGTCGGTGTAGTGGTTAAGACCACAGTGTATGGTGTGTTTGAAATTGCTTTGCCTACAGGTTCCCCAGTTTGAATCCTGCTGCAGACACTAATGTATTGTCTAACTTAACATGTAAACCTTTGATCACAGCCTCATCGATGGGGGGAAGCAAACATAAAAAAGAAGGGCAGAAGAAGTGGGAGAGATCGTACACAGAGTGAATGTCACGAGGGAAGAGCACGGTGGTGGAAACTGGAATAACCGCAAAAATATTTTTTCCTCGCGCCGCATCTACCCCTTCCTTTTAAAATTTTTCCCCCATCATTCTAAACCTCCTTCTCACTCATAAAAACCCCCAAAAAATATTTGTGCCCCCTTTTAAAATCGCTCTGGCAAAAAAAAAAAAAAACCCCAAAAAAGTGGAGGTTGTGTATGGTACTCATGCCCAACGTTGAAAAAACGTTGCGAAATCAATGTTGATTCATCTTTCAAAATGAAAACATAATTCAACGGTGATTCAACTACAAAACCAAAACCAGTGAAGTTGGCACGTTATGTAAATCGTAGATAAAAACAGAATACAATGATTTGCAAATCCTTTTCAACTTATATTCAATTGAATACACTGCAAAGACAAGATGTTTAATGTTCAAACTGAGAAACTTTTTTTTTTTTTTTGCAAATAATCATTAACTTAGAATTTAAAGGCAGCAACACATTGCAAAAAAGTTGGCACAGGGCCTTTTTTACCACTGTGTTACATCACCTTTCCTTTTAACGACACTCAGTAAACGTTTGGGAACTGAGGAGACCAATTTTGAAGCTTTTCAGGTGGAACTCTTTCCCATTCTTGCTTGATGTACAGCTTAAGTTGTTCAACAGTCCGGGGTCTCCGTTGTCGTATTTTACGCTTCATAATGCGCCACACATTTTCAATGGGAGACAGGTCTGGACTACAGGCAGGCCAGTCTAGTACCCGCACTCTTTTACTACGGAGCCATGCTGTTGTAACACGTGCAGAATGTGGCTTGGCATTGTCTTACTGAAATAAGCAGGGGCATCCATGAAAAAGACGTTGCTTGGATGGCAACATATGTTGCTCCAAAACCTGTATGTTCTTTTCAGCATTAATGGTGCCTTCACATATGTGTAAGTTGCCCATGCCTTGGGCACTAATACACCCCCATACCATCACAGATGCTGGCTTTTGAACTTTGCGCCTATAACAGTCCGGATGGTTCTTTTCCTCTTTGGTCCGGAGGACACAACGTCCACAGTTTCCAAAAACAATTTGAAATGTGGACTCGTCAGACCACAGAACACTTTTCCACTTTGCATCAGTCCATCTTAGATGAGCTTGGGCCCAGCGAAGCCGGCGGCGTTTCTGGGTGCTGTTGATTAATGGCTTTCGCTTTGCATTGTAGAGTTTTAACTTGCACTTGCAGATGTAGCGACGAACTGTAGTTACTGACAGTGGTTTTCTGAAGTGTTCCTGAGCCCATGTGGTGATGTCCTTTACACACTGATGTCGGTTTTTGATGCAGTACCGCCTGAGGGATCGAAGGTCACGGGCATTCAATGTTGGTTTTCGGCCTTGTCGCTCACGTGCAGTGATTTCTCCAGATTCTCTGAACCTTTTGACGATATTACGGACCGTAGATGATGAAATCCCTAAATTTCTTGCAATAGCTCGTTGAGGAATGTTGTTTTTAAACTGTTAGACAATCAGCTCACGCATTTGTTCACTAAGTGGTGACCCTCGCCCCATCCTTGTTTGTGAATGACTGAGCATTTCAGGGAAGCTGCTTTTATACCCAATCATGGCACCCACCTGTTCCCAATTAGCCCGTTCACCTGTGGGATGTTCCAAATAAGTGTTTGATGAGCATTCCTCAACTCTCTCAGTCTTTTTTGCCACTTGTGCCAGCTTTTTTGAAACATGTTGCAGGCATCAAATTCCAAATGAGCTAATATTTGCAAAAAATTACAAAGTTTACCTGTTCGAACATTAAGTAACTTGTCTTTGCAGTGTATTCAATTGAATATAGGTTGAAAAGGATTTGAAAATCATTGTATTCTGTTTTTATTTACGATTTACACAACGTGCCAACTTCACTGGTTTTGGGTTTTGTATGATCCGTGATGCCCAACGTTGAAAAAACATTGCGAAATCAACGTTGATTCATCTTTCAAAATCAAAACATAATTCAACAATGATTCAACTATAATCCATGATGCCCAACGTTGAAAAAACATTGTGAAATCAACGTTGATTCATCTTTCAAAATCAAAACATAATTAAACAGTGATTCAACTATGGTCCATGACATCGATTCAACAGTGAAAAAACCTTAAAGTGCCTGCTGGGTAGGCTGCTGTGATTAAAGGGGATTCATGGAGAAGCATTAATCATTCTTAACTTATTTTTGAAAGCTTTAATATGATGTTGCTCATTTCATTTTGGATTTAGATGTCTAGATTTTGGGGGAATATGCCATTAATTGCGAACCCAAGCCAATGAACATAGCTTATTATGTTGATGATTAAAGAGTATCAGAGCAGTACTTTTCCGTATCTCTCACTCTGGCCATGACACCCAAGCGATTGCTGAACCTACATACGACCCCCCACTTGTATCAGCAACATTTCAGGTGACTGTTTCCACTGGTAAAGGAAAAAAAAAAAAAAAAAAAACTAAGCTGGATATAGCATGGACCTATCAAACATCCTTGGGATATAATGGCTAGACGAACGTACAGCACATCAGCCAGTCTCTGAATTGTCTGAACTGTTCCTTTTGCGGTCGTTCGGCGCCTAGCCTATACATATGGTTTCAGCCTCAACTAATGTAAATTAGATCGCTTTTGAAAGCACATTCCACATCCCGACACCCTCCCCCTACCCCGAAATTACCTTCAGAAAGAGCAAGACCAATTCAGAATGGTTTGCTGTGTATTGTAATATGATCGTGTAATTAAATTGTTTGTATGATACGCTCAAGCATGCTTCCCCTACTGTCAAAACAAAATATAAATCACGTGTAGGCTATACGACAAGACGAAATAATATATTATTTTATAGTGGTTTCTTGGGCAAAGTCGTGCAGAGACAGAGTTGGAAGGAGGAGCCCGCGGCAGACCTGCCGCTGCAGATACGCAGGCAGTGTGACCGAGCTGCAAGCGGTAAGCGGTTGCAGTGCTCCGCTTGCGGAATCCGCATCGCAACTGCAGGCTGTGCGGCCCGGGCCCAAGAGTCCGAATCTATATTTTCCGCACGATAGCAGTACAGATTTTCCGTATGTGAGTCGCGCAGCTTCGGCATGCAGTGTGGCCGCTCTCATTGAATAATATGGGAACTGAAACAAAAATACGCATGCGGTATGCGGAATCAGCATCAGTACTGTAAGCAGTGTGGCCCGGGCCTAAGGCAAGGGGACAGTACGGATACAATACGCAGAGGCAGAAAACGTTCCGTCCTTCCGCACATACGTGGGAAAATTCGAAGGACGGATATTACACCAGGGGATACAGTCGCCCCTGGAGGCGCTATGACAGCCCGTGGTATAGCTCCAACAACACTGGATACGATAACAGATACGAACACTGGGAATACGAACATTGGGAATAAAAAGCGAGAGGATTGTGGTAAGCTCTCTTTCCATGGTAAAAGTTTTAACTGTCATGGTTTTAAAGCTAGTGCATCCTACATCGCTAGTAGGCTGGACAATTGTTCCGTAATGTGCTTGAGCGAAACATGGCTGAGGCCACACGAGTTATCAATGATACCTGAGGCTTTAGCCTCTGTGGACAGTGGGTTTAACCCAGACTCGGACACTGTGTTTTCTAAGTCAAGCATGAATGACGTGGATGAACATTATGTTGGTCGCCCCTATGGTGGCGTTGCTGTCATTTGTAATGCCTCGGTCACACCTTTGCGTAGGGGAGACCGGGGTTACCTCGTCATGATTTTGTATTTGGCTCCATAACTCTTTGTTGCTAAAACTTAGAGAAATACCTTTATGGTATATGTGTAGTGCAGAAGGTCGCCTACAAAACTTGTATTGATACAATCTCAATATAGCATATATTTACGTCACAATATTCAATTTTCAATATGTCACAAACATGCCGAAGTAACCCCATACCCGGGGTTACTTCATCAGATGGGTGGGGTAAAATTGTCATAGTTGGCAATCAGCTGAAGCTGAAAAAGACAGTCCAATATTCTCATAACAGAAATGGTGAGAACTGTTTTATTTTTACAACGAACCAACACAAGCTATGATTTATGCGTAATCACCATCAGAGTTGCAGTTATGACATATGTAGGCGAGCCCACTGACATTTGCACAGTCCTCATGTGCCCACCCTTTGCATGAGAAGCATTGGACCCACTCCTCTCCACCTTTGGATGATGAGTAAGGACCAAGGCACCAAAGAGGAGCAGCAAACATTCCCAATGACAAAGGAATGGAATGAAGTGCAGAGGCCCCAGGGCTGGCACCTGCCAACCCTAAATACTCTGCCAACACCTCCACTTTAATGGGCCCCACATGTGGCCCATTAAGGTGGAGGTGAAAGAATGAAAAAGGGGAGGGGCTGCGAGGAGCAAACCCTTACACATTCATACTTGTGTCCTCCAAACAAAGGCCCTAATAGGTCCTCTATCATAAACATAAAATAAATGCAAATATTAGTATTATTAAGATACTATAGGTGTCTGAAGAACAATAAATCGGCTCCTATATTTGACTTTGGAATATTTTAATATAGGCCTAACACAGGACCTACAAGCGGGGCAACCTCAGCACCCTGACAAACTAACCCCATGCTGCTTGGCCAGTGTAGCCCCGTGCTCCCATTTTGGAAATCAGGCCACATCTCTCATCTCATGATCGCAGCAGGCCTTTATCTTATGTGTTGTTAATAACTCTAGTTACATACGTTTATGAAACAGTAAAAACACCTTGGAAATCTTTGTCTTCAAAGAAGCTAGGCGTAACCTGACACGCCAGACGGACAGTTCCATGTATCCGCCACGGAAATATTTCACAAGGCAATGAATCAGGCAGGGCTGTCTGCTCTGCAAGGCTGAGCTAGGCGCATTTCTTTCAGAAACTTAAAGTTTACAATTTGGGTCAAAATTCAGTTATTTAGGCAGAAAACACTTACATGACACTACAAGTCCTTCTTTCCAAGAGATGACGTCGCTGGGATGTCACATAATTTGTACATTTTCGTTTTCCCGTCAGTGTGTTTGCAATGAAAAAAAAACACTGGGGTGACAAACCTAACCCCGGTCTCCCCTATATCGCCGCGTATAGCTGCGCTAACCGGGGTATATCAGTACGCAGCCGTACCCCATGGGCGGCGCTAGGGTGGTGCTTGCTGGGGCTATAGCACCAGCAGAGATTTCAATAGTACCACCAAGAAAATTACTGAATTTTTGCATTTAAATTCTGGCTATACTTTCTCTGTATTATTTATTTATTTATTTATTGTTTGTTTGTTTTTTGAAGTAATTAACTCTGCTCTGGTGGTCTAAGGTCAGATCCACTCTACACCTCTTTTGTTGTAAGTTCGGTTTGAGCTACTTATAGATCCCCATAGAACACTACATTGCTGACGGGATACGCTAAAGTGAAGCATCTGTCCCAGCAGCGTAGCCTATCCACCCGGAGGTAAAATTCGCTCGCAGACTCCCATTCGTTTTTACGGAAGCGTATTGCTGCCACGCTAAAAAAAAAAAAAAGGCTCAGTATCACGTAATTACGTGAAAGTTTCACGTTTTTACAAGATAATTTTCACGTTATTTTCGATAATAAGGCTCAGTATCACGTAATTACGTGAAAGTTTCACGTTTTTACAAGATAATTTTCACGTTATTTCGTGATAATAAGGCTCAGTATCACGTAATTACGTGAAAAGTTTCACGTTTTTTACAAGATAATTTTCACGTTATTTCGTGATAATAAGGCTCAGTATCACGTAATTACGTGAAAAGTTTCAGGTTTTTACAGGATAATTTTCACGTTATTTTGTGATAATAAGGCTCAGTATCACGAAATTACGTGAAAAGTGACAACATATCCAGCTTGGATGCAGTTGAGATGGTGGAGCTTGTACCCATGGAGCGTTCCTTGCCCCTCCGTTTGATCAATGAGGAACGACGCTACCTCAATAGGGTCGGATTCGTTCTTCTTCCTTCGATACAACCCCATGCATTTCAAAATCCTCCTCAAAGTACGATACTGATATTAATATCATCCACTGTGCTCAATAAGTTTAGGATCTCACCATGTCTCAAACCAAGCTTTAAAGTACAGTTTAATCGAATCGTGCAAAAGGAGCCATAGTGCCTAGCTTATGCCTGTCGTTTCGTTTAGTTTCGTTATCACGAAATAACGCGGAAAAATTATCCTGTAAAACCTGAAACTTTTCACGTAATTACGTGATACTGAGCCTTATATTATCACGAAATAACGTGAAAATTATCTTGTAAAAAACGTGAAACTTTTCACGTAATAATGTGATACTGAGCTATATTATCACGAAATAACGTGAAAATTATCTTGTAAAAACGTGAAACTTTCACGTAATTACGTGATACTGAGCCTTATTATCACGAAATAACGTGAAAATTATCTTGTAAAAACGTGAAACTTTTCTCGTAATTACGTGATACTGAGCCCTTTTTTTTTTTTTTTTTTAGCGTAGCAGCAATACGCTTCCGTACGTTTTCGCCTACTTTTAAATCACATTTTCAGAAACACTTGCGTGTGAGTCGGTGTTATTTTGGTATCGGTGTTTCTTCACTTCATTGTACCCGGATTGAGCATATTTGGTGTCAACCGAATTGTTTCTATTGAATCATATGGCTAACGCCAACGTTGTTCAACGGAGGCGCTAGTCAAGTTTAGAGACTCTAACAAGTTTCACCTTTCAAAACGCTGCTCATCAAAATGATCACTGCACAGCTCTGATCGAGGGGATGGCGAAAAGTTCCGTCTCCTGACTTGTAATAGTCGAACCTTTCTTACCGTCAACGTAATCTCCGCGACGGTAAGGTTACCAAGGTAGCTAGTTAGCTGGTGAACGTTAACAATCGCCAGCATTTGCTTTTAGTCAGCGGTCTATTCAAGCCCATGGGATAGCTTGCACGCAAACACGATTGCATTAAATGAATAAATTCGCGTATCTACAATAACTTGCGCATGAAACTTTTTATGACAGCCCTTCAAATGAATATTGTTGCAAAATGCAGCCGCACATCTTGGGCATTTCAACGACTTTGTTAACTTATTTAGCCTAAAATTGGCCTCATTATAGGAAACCATGCGTTTTAAATATTTATCCTAAATTATAAACCCCCTTCTCACGAATAAAATCCCCGTAAGATATATTAGTGCCCCTTTGGAAATCGTTCTGGGCAAAAAGGCGAAAAAATGGAGGTTGCAAACGGAATTCTTTCCAAAAAATGAAGTTGCTGTTGGACTTCGTTAAAGCAATTCTTACCTTTCTGGCTTGCGGCGCAGCACTTAGTAAAAATTTGAACATGAACAACTCCGCCTCCCTCCAAAGTCCCACCCTCTTCCCCCTGCCTGACCTCTGAGGCTCCCCTCCTCCCCTGACGCGTGCAGTCAGAAAGTGAGCAGCGCGAATGAAGCTGCTTTCACACCGGAAGCGAAAGGAATTTTTCGCACGACAGATTACATTCAAAGTCAATGCAAAGACGCGAATCTACGCCACAGATTCGTCTTTGCATTGACTTTGAACGTAATCTGTCGCATTTAAAAAATTTTTTTTTCGCGTCCGGTGTGAAAGCATCTTGAAACGGGGCAATGGAGTCAGATTCAGAGGCACCGGTTAGTGAAAACTAACCAACAGTAATTACATAATAATCAATTCTGTACGTGGCATAAAATAAAATGCCCACGTAACGTCTGACGAACTACCATTAATGTTATTATAGTAATTATAGCATTTCAGCGCATGTTTGTTTACAGTCAGTTGTGTCGTTTTTCGGCAGAATTCATACATATTTTCTTGCAGAACTGCTGTCATAACGTCTGACCTCACCAGAATTGTCCCGGAAAAGTTAGTAATTAAATTAGGAGCAGTTGCAGCTGTTTTATTTGCAGGCTAACTTTGTTGAGTTCCTGTTTTGTCTCTACCGCTCTGCTGCTCTGCCAGAGAGGTGCGTGACTCGCAAGCGGTGACAGCGGTAGGCAACTGGAAGGGATGCGGCGACGGATGACAGACAGGAAGCTCGGCAAATCATTTTATTCGGACCGAAGAAAATGATTAATCAGACTTTTATCAGAAATATATGAGAATTGAATATTGATGAGTTTCAACACCTGGTGGATTTCTTTTATATTTTAGTGTGCCATACGCCTATTTGGAGCATTTTAAGATTACAAAAGAAAAGTGTAAAAATGCCAGAAAGGTAAGAGTTGCTTTAATATCACTTTTATTTTGCGGTTCTCCTTAGTGAGTGAAAAATACTCGCGCCTATTTCAACCGGAATTACCTACCACATCACGTGACTTTCGAGATTGCTCTCAAACAGAAAGGTAACTTGGGAACAAGAGTGATCTGCCAATCAACAACCGGTGTGCGGACAAACTTTTGTGTGATTGGTGTGTGACAGGCCCTCATGGCCAAGCTTTTCGAACAGCTGACTGAATAAACGCTGGATGGTGGTTTCAGCTGTCACTCGAAATGGTAAGCCTTAAAAAGTAATAAGTATTGGTCCACACTTTTTTCGTTGGGGAGGGATTCGTGTTGATGTTACAGATAGCGTTAGCAGGCAGGGAGATATTAGAAAATATAACTTATGTAAGGTGGCCTATTTGACGGTTAAAGAAATTGCTAACCTAGCTGACTTTGTCACAAATAATTTATACATTCGTCCATGTATCCAATTCCGTCTGGCGAAGCACAAAATACGCAATTCTCCAACAATCTGTCATTCTCATTTTATCTATTGCCGTTAAGTTTTCAGGTTTTTTGCCATGCTATGTCCTTGTGTTTTCAACCGTGACTTGGCTGTCACCTCAGATAGCAGCCGTTTTCTTCAAGTCCCCCTCAAACTGACGATAGCGAATGTTACTTAAATCATAATAAAGCTGTATCTAATTCCAGACGTTTCTTTTGGGTCATATCAGCCTCGAGGTAAACCCTTTCTGTAGGCCTACCTTCACGACGATGTCAATGGGTGTTTCAGGAAGTGCATCATTAGCACTCATCTGTTGCTGTGTTCGATACTTTTACTGGGCAGTTTTGGCTGTGTTGGCTAGCTGCATTATAGACTGATCGGAAGTCTGCCAACAGACTAAACGGCAACCTTCAACAAAACAGCTGTCGCCATAAGTGGAATCTCATGAGTCAGGCAGCGTTTTTTGCAACTGAGCTTATAAGTTATGGATTTATTAGCCCAAATATTATGTTTTGATGAAACTTTGTATTTATCTTCTCAGATAATTATAATTTAACATTACTTGGCTTGTAACTGTGACCGTTGGAAATTGAGCAACAACGAACAGCTAGAAGTTGATACCGTTCCGTAGGTTAGATAGGCCTATTAATGAGTTGACATTCCATAGAGGCCTGGGTTACACTTATCAATTCAATTCGATTTACATCACTCAATCAAGGTAGGATGCATTTCCTGTCAGGTCTTGACAGTCCAAGAACTGATTTTGATAACGCTACTAGATATGAGCCAGACCGCATACAGGGGTGATCAGGCTCGCATTGCGACGTTGATCCGTGCAAAGATTATTGATTTTTCTGACCCATCCTACTGCATACTCTATTTATACATTTCATTTTTGTAAGTATTACCAGCTTTCTTTGACAAATATGGCAAAGGTAATGGGCAAAACACGTCATTGAAATCCCCATCCCCCCTGCGGAGCCCAGTTAGCACCTAAACCCTCCGGAAAACCCTGCTGCTCTGATTGGTGAAATGAGTCACTGGGTGAGACGTCTGGCGCGTATTCTTAATCTGCCCATCCTCCGTGGATCAGATGAAGTAAAGATTGAATTTGCTGGTTGCTGAGCTGCAAAGATGTTGTAAAATTGTGCCAAATAGACAGATGTCTTCGGGGGAAGAAGTAATGATGGGAGTTTGAAGTGTTCATATTGTGGTCACAATTGCAACAGAAAGCAGGGTTTGTTCCTACCGCCACTAGTGTATTTACCTTTTAAATAGCTTTGTAAGACTCTTTATCAAAGGGCTGATGATGACCTCTAGGCCTGGCATCTGAATAACTGACTGGATGTTTTTATCTTTTTTAGCAGCAGAACAGTAAGCAGCAGGTGGTGCCCCTTTTGAAGAGATCCAGAGTTTCTGATGAGGTAGGGAATTTAACAGTAGGGTTGTTTCTCTCACCTTCCTTATGGATTGTTACCAACAAGTTACGAGCTTCCTGTAGTGTTGATGTTGGTGGTGGGATTGTGGGTAATGTAGTTTATGTGCCTGCATCTGTGAAGGTGCTGAACTCCGAGCAGGACCCTGCGGAGCCTCCCCCTGAGGTCAAGGAGGACCTGGAGAGTCTAGATTTTGAGAAGCTCAAAGACAGCAGCTCTGATATAGATGATGACGACAGCGTACTCATCGCCCCAAAACCCAAGCTCAAGTGAGTGCGATGTTTGTGTGGGCACATATATTTGATCATACGAGTCTATTAGTGCTTTAGAGCTTGCCTGGTTGAATATAATCTGTGTACATTTGGGAACAAATTAGGGCATGGTTGTGTTAATGCTGCCGAAGGGATTTGTAACCCACTGGTGGTCAGTATTTTCTACTGTGGTTCCACAGTTCATTAGTTTAGTAAACACTAATCCAGAACAACTTGCTATAGTATGGCACGTCTTTGTCACTCTCAGGGATCACTCGGAACTTCTCAGCAGCTTCCGCTACCCTTCATCAGGCCTCAGATGTGTGACAGAAAGTTGAT
This sequence comes from Gymnothorax javanicus, assembly GCA_029692085.1. Taxonomy (NCBI): domain Eukaryota; kingdom Metazoa; phylum Chordata; class Actinopteri; order Anguilliformes; family Muraenidae; genus Gymnothorax; species Gymnothorax javanicus. The sequence continues at coordinate 9,184,636 of CM056202.1, read as the reverse complement.
ATGTTGTTCCGCCGGACATTTCTTTGCCGAAAAACAGATTTGCGCAGTTTTCTAAATCCGCGCACTACATCGCTGCCTAAAAATGGAGGCAAAACTGACCTTCCCAAAATCTGTGTGGCAACGCTTCTTCGTGTCTTGACAGAACAGGCAACACAATGTTTTCACCAATTTGACATCGAACCCAGTGCTGCTGCCAATGGACACCGCCAGGTTTATCCAGGAAAAAAAAGTTCCAGCTAATGGCTTCCGCAGTCACGCATCCGAGGTTTGATGAGGAATGAATCGGCCGAGGTTTGCTGAGTGTCTCAGGGATATTATAGTGGATTATGTCTCAGACGGCAGAGAAGAGCTGTGCAGTATTGATGTGTATTAGGTTAGCTAAACAATGTGATGCACATTACTAACCTGTGTATCTGATGCAGGCCATACTCTGAGGGCCTGTCCCTCTCCAGCTCTCAGACAGCGATTGGCAGTATCCACAGCAACCGAAGCCAATGGGAGCCGCCCAGTCCAGTGAGTGCTATCCCCCATCACATGACATCACAACATGCCGCACCCATGTCATCGGACTTAGTTATGCCTGCCCTTTAAATCAGCCCCCTCTCCTCAAAGCACACGCCCCGCGCCCGTTTCAGGCCCTCGTTTTGTCAGCCTTTGTATGCCGGGCAGCTTTGAAGCATTTAGTTTGCGCGATTTTGGATTTGACTCTTTGATCTTTGTTCAGTGGATTTCAAAAAATCAAGTATGAAATGAGAGTTCAGATACTTCTTTTTAAATGACGGGCTCTAACACCATATCGTGTGTAATGTTTTAGGGGGTTTTGATTTTTATTAGCTTTCCGGCCCTATGGGCCGATGAGCTATTGTCGTGGTGTGGCGTTCGTCGTCCGGAACATTTTTTATATTTTTTTTTGGTCTGATGAATTTTTGTGTAAATTTACCATAACGTACTACTAGACCATATCTCCAGACGTTTTTTTTTTTTCCCCAGATTTTTGCTTGAATCGTTATTGTCCGTTTTATGGGCCCTTGAAATTTTGGCCCCAATGTTAAAGATAGGACTGAGAAATTAAAAAAAATCATTCCTCATGGGTGGATTGCTATTACATCAAGGATGGACCCTATTGATTTTCACCGTGATCAGTTAAACAATATGGCCGCCACGGCAGCCATCTTGAAATCGTATGACACGCGATAACTCAACTTTGCTCCCACTCATGAAGATTTGGATTGTGCTGCCTCGGCGGAGGTTTGCACTCTATGAGTGCATCTAGTTTGATACTATGATCAAAGTGACACTATTGTTAACTCCTGGATAAGCTGTTTGTGAATTAGGGACTGGTGATCCATGCCAGGAGTAAAAATGGGGCGTTTAATCATGGTTGGCAGACATGATTGATAACAACTGTAAGGGAGGAGGTCGCCTGCTGGCTTATTTCGGAGAATTCTTTGGCGCTGGAATGGGACTGTCGAGAAGAGAGAGAACGCTAACCTCACATATGCATAAGTTGCTTGGTCCCTGTGCAATGCAGTATCACCCATGGTGATTTGAAAGGTGTCAAAGTGTTTGTAGAATTGTCATGCACCGTTTGCATAAATGCTAATAAGTAAAGCCAGTTTACTAGCTGGCTAGCAAACTAGTTTTGCAAGATTCTAACAATAACAGGCCATCATAACATAGGGAGCAATGGAAATCAATGGTAAAAATCTCTTTATTAAGTACATGGTGTTATCTACAATTAGCAGCGAAGCTATGTTCGGCGTAATGTGCCTTTTTTACCAGTAAACAAGACTAGGTGCAACCTAGTATATGGCTGGGCCGCCAAGCACTGTATGAGAATGTGAGCCCAAGAAAAGGGTGCTAAATGGGGCAAAGCTCCCGCAATTATATGAAGTTCAAGTTTAGTAATGAGCTGGAGTTAATAAATTATTTACAAAGTGGGTGGGGAGAGTGTGAGAGTGAGAGTGTGAAAGAGTGAGTGTGAGTAAGTGTGAGTGAGGGAGTGGGAGTGAGTGAGAGTGTGTGAGGTAGTGGGGGGGCTTGAGTAAGGAAAACGTATCAAAAACAAGTTACACATCCAACGAACAAGTGCATACATCAACCAACATGAATGCACTAACAAATCTCAATTATTATTTCCCAAGTGTCCACCTGAGTATGTGCATGCAGTCTCTCAAGTGTCCAACCAATGAGTGTAAAACTTCATATGGGTCTGCCATTAAGCGGCTGGCGGCGCCCCCTGGTGGCTCGGGGGGAAATAACCCGCAGTGTTACTGTTTCTGGATCAGGGATAATGTCCTTACGGAACGTAGGTACAGCACGCGATCGGTCATTCTGTGAACGGAAATAGAGACAACTGACGCATGAATCGCTTCTGTGTCGAGAGTGCATACGGTGTTGAAAGCACGAAAAGGAGAATATCAAAGAAAGATTACAACCACCGTTGTGGTACCAATTATGTCTGATTGCGAGTTCAGGGTTTGTTGAGCCGACTCATTCATATATAGCCTGTGTATGTTGAACTTGCTTTGTAGTATAGGCTACCCCGCAGGAGATACGAGTGACAAACGCCCGGCCAGTTAGCCAGCTTGTCGTCGGCTAACCAATCGTTGAATCTGAGTATGCGCATGCAGTCTCTCAAGTGTCCACCCAATGAGTGTAAAACTTCATATGGGTCTCCCATTAAGCCGCTGGCGGCGCCCCCTGGTGGCTCGGGGAGACAACCTGCAGTGTTACTGATCCCGGATCAGACACAGCTTGTGAAACATACAGAACGCGATCGGTCATTTTATGAACAGAAATGGGGTAAATTGCCGTATGATACGCGCTTTTGTTGAGAGCGCGTACAGTGTTGAAAGCACAAAACCGCCATTAACAAAGAAAGATTACGACCACCGTTGTGGTACCAATTATCTTTGATCGTGAGTTCAGGGTTTGTTGAGCCGGCTCACGGAAATGTAGCCTGTCTGTGTGTGTCTCCCATTAAGCCGCTGGCGGTGCCCCCTAGTGCCGTGGGGGCAAACAACCCGCAGTGTTACTGATTCTAGATGTCCTTAAGGAACGCACAGCACGCGATCGGACATTTTGTGAACGGATATAAGGACAAATAACGCATGGAACACTTCTGTGTCAAGAGCGCGTACGGTGTTGAAAGCACAAGAAGGAGATTAACAAAGAAAGATTACAACCACTGTTGTGGTACCAATTATCTCTGATTGCGAGTTCAGGGTTTGCTGAGCCGGCTCATTCATATATAGCCTGTGTATATTGAACTTGCTTCATAGTATAGGCTACCTCGCAGGAGATACGAGTGACAAACGCCCGGCCAGCCAGCCTGCTTGTCGTCAGCCAACCAATCGTTGAAGTTCTTGCCCGCCGGCTGACCAATCGCTGAAGCCAGTCATCGGCTAACCAATCGTTGAAGTTCTTCCCCGCCAGCCGACCAATCGCGGAACTTCTTCCCCATCGGCTGGCCAATCGTTAAACTTGATCACTCACTCAGTCAGTCGGTCACTCAGGTACTCAGCGACATTCGCGTTTATAGGGGACTGGCCGCTGTTCGCGGCCCAGCCCAAAAAAGGTTAGCTAGCTGGCTACATAGCTAGTCAATTGAAAAGCAGTTACTGGTCACTTGGCTAGTTGGCTAGCTAGCTAGTAAGGTGGCTGGAACTAACTTTAAAATGCATGATTGCAAGGAGTCTGTTTACCCTCAGACTCCAGCCATTCACCGTACTTTGAAGGATTGGCACTGATTTTTGAGGCAGGATTGTATGAAGTATGAAAACATAGTCAATGTATTACCCACTTTGGTAGTCGATAGCTAGCAGTTGGGACAAGTTAGTAGAGCCGGGCAGGAGCACCTGACATCGGTATGGGAGCTGCTGTGGTTTTCATTCAGACATATTTTCATATTATGAGGTTCCCCCATCCCCAAGCAATTGGAGAGAGACAGATTCTTCAGACAATTAAGCTTTATTGTGGCATGTTGATGAATATGAAGCAGAGTTCATTTTGCCTAAGAGAAACTGACATCTTGCCTTCACACCCAGTTTTTATACCTTCATCCCAGGAAATATCTTCCAAATATGGTCTTTCTGCTTTCTTGCCTTTCACAACCAGTTTTTACCCCTCGGCCGACTTAGGCCGGTGGGGTATTGTCGTCACCTGCGTGTCTGTCTGTCGTCCGTCGTCTGTCGTCTGTCGTCCGTCCATGATTTTGTCCGGGCCAGTACTCAGCAACTAACAAACTCACCAAATTTGGTATCGTAACTCACTATGACCCATAGATGTGCAATGTCAGGTTTTTTGCTGGATTTGACCTTTGACCTTAGCGCTGTGACCTTGACCCTGAAAACCTTGTCCGGGTCAGTACTCGGCAACTAATTATGGCAGCTTCACCAAATTTTGTGTGGTAACTCACTATGACCCACAGATGTGCAACGTCAGGTTTTCTGATGGATTTGACCTTTGACCTTAGCGCTGTGACCTTGACCCTGGAAATCTTGTGCAGGTGACTTTGTCCGGGCCAGTACTCAGCAACTAATGATCACAGCTTCACCAAATGTGGTATGGTAACTCACTATGACCCATAGATGTGCAACGTCAGGGTTTTTGCTGGATTATACCTTTGACCTTAGCGCTGTGACCTTGACCCTGGAAACATTGTCCGGGTCAGTACTCAGCAACTGGTTATTGCAGCTTCACCAAATTTGGTATGGTAACTCACTATGACCCATAGATGTGCAACGTCAGGTTTTTTGCTGGATTTCACCTTTGACCTTAGCGCTGTGACCTTGACCCTGGATATCTTGTCTGGGTCAGTACTAGGCAACTAATCATCACAACTTCACCAAATTTGCTATGGTAACTCACTATGACCCATAGATATGCAACATCATGTTTTTTGCTGGATTTCACCTTTGACCTTAGTGCTGTGACCTTGACCCTGGAAATCTTGTCCGGGTCAGTACTCGGCAACTAATTAGAGCAGCTTCACCAAATTTTGTATGGTAGCTCATTATGACCCATAGATGTGCAGCGTCAGGTTTTTTGCTGGATTTGACCTTTGACCTTAGCGCCGTCAATTTGAGGGTGGAAATCTTGTACAGGTCAGTACTCAGCAACTACTGATCGCAGCTTCACCAATTTTGGTATGGTAACTCACTGTGACACATAGATGTGCAACGTCATGTTTTTTGCTGGATTTGACCTTTGACCTTAGCGCTGTCACCTTGAGGCTGGAAATCTTGTACAGGTCAGTACTCAGCAACTACTGATTGCAGCTTCACCAATTTTGGTATGATAACTCACTGTGACACATAGATGTGCAACGTCACGTTTTTTGCTGGATTTGACCTTTGACCTTAGTGCTGTGACCTTGAGGCAGGAAATCTTGTCTGGGCCGAGGGGTATTCAGCAACGCGTTATGTTTATTGAGTCTTAAAGGCCCTTCAAGTTAGTTTTAATGGTTTTTCTTCTTGTCCACTCCAATGATGGCATATCCTCCAGATTCCAAGAAAAACGGTCTATGATCAGCTGAATCACATCCTGGTATCTGATGACCACCTCCCGGAGAGCATCATCCTCATTAACACATCTGACTGGCAGGGACAGGTGAGGGGGGCACCCTACCCACTTTTAGGGGCGAACTTTCTAGAGTCTGTCGTGACTCAGAACATAATGATTTTACTGTTTTTCTGGTGGTTGGTTTTGACCTCTCTCTCTCTCTCTCTCTCTCTCTCTCGTTTCCCTGTCCCCGCTCTGTCTGTCTCTCAGTGCCTGTCGGACATGTTGCAGAATCATCAGCTTCCTGTTGTGTGCACCTGCACGACCGCTGACATCCAGGCGGCCTTCAACACCATCGTCTCACGCATCCAGCGGTTGTAAGTCGCGCACAGACACTTTCTCTCTCATTCTTCCCTTTCTCTCTCTTTCTCTGTCCATTTCTACTCCTATACCCACAAGGGTGTCTCTCTCCCTCCTCATTTACACTGAAAAGCTGCCAGTTGAAAACAATGTAGCTGCTCATCCATTTCCAAAACCCTCCTGCTTCCACTTAACACCATTGTGTGTTGTGAATTTGGATTATTAGGAAAATATGCAGAATTTTGTTCATACCACCCTGAGATTCGAATCTTCATCCTCCTACATCTGAGTATTTGAAATGCACAAAGATGCATAATAATTTACCAGAATCCATTGTTCTTGGTGTGACCATTTCTGGTGTGTTTGCTGTACAGACCTCTTTAGTACTCCTATTGAATTTGATATACCAGTACAGTTTGCTGTTGCATTAGTGTTTTGGGTCCAGACCTAATTTTGTCTGGTGTTGATATCTGTACCTCACTCTCTTCCTGTCCTCCTCCTCTCAGTTGTAACTGTAACACCCAGACCCCCGTCCCGATCAAGATAGCGGTGGCAGGGGCGCAACACTACCTCAGCGCGGTACTGAGCCTCTTCGTCGACCACCTCTCCGACAAAATCCCTGACTGCCTGGGCTACATGCGCTTCTTGATCATCCCGCTCGGTGAGCGAGGTTGGAAATTTCCAGAATGGTCATGTGTAATCTCATGTGTCCATGTTGCCTGACTCATAGCTATGTCTGTATTCAGGTTCCCACCCTGTATCTAAGTATCTGTGCACCATTGACCACCGGTACAACAGCCTTTTCCAAGACTCCGCCTGGAGGGACCTTTTCCACGGGCCAGAGGCACCAGTAGTGGGTAAGAAGGGGGCTGAGCTCTACCATTTCACTCAGTATTTGCACTTAGAGGATTTAAACCACGGTCTGTGCTTAAGAATGTTGTCATCATTATGTTCCCTGTGCAAGTGCTATGGATAATATCACAACAATGTGCATGTTTGTGGTATGAAGGTTTTTTATTTGGGTTATGTTCCAAGTTGAAGTGTTCAAATTTTGACTTCCTCTCTCAAATACGTGTTCTCAAACTGTCACTGTATTGTAAAGTAATGGCCTGAAATATAAACCTAGAATGAATCCATGCTAGGGAATGGTCTTCTGCTGATGTGTTGCAAAACTGAACGGGAGAAGATTGTGACTCTCAGTATTGCAGCCGTACTGCTGAAAGTTCAGTTAAAGCAGTGGCAGTACAGTGTGTGGGAGTGGTGCTTCCGCACTGAGTAGATGTGTTTGCAGCGTTCCCGCCTGTCCCCTGCAGCTCAGGAGAGTCCCGACGTGGTTTCCCGGGTCACGCAGTACATGGTGGGAGCCAAGGGGGCCCATCAGCTCCCCATTGCTGAAGCCATGCTCATGTACAAGCAAAAGAGGTGAGACTCCACACTCAGGGCCAGAACACCTGAAAATATGAAAAACTGATCAAATGGTCTAGTAGCAGCAGCTTACAGCTAGCCTGGTAAAACCGGACTCTGCTACTTCGCTTTGCTTCGTACACAGAGTCTGGGTAGTCGTCATTGACAAGTGTTTACTTCCTGGTGGGTGGGTGCTTGTCAGAAGTTTAAAATCATTGGTGTACCCGTAAACTAATCACTAACGTTTGGCGATGATGTATGTTATGCGCCGGCTCAGCCGCCTCGTACTTCCGCTGGAAACTACAGTCCTTCCTACCAGGAATGCAGCGAAAACAAACTGATCAGTACATTAAAGTTAATACTGTACCCCTACATATGCCCATCTACCAAATTTTAGCCTTCACTCATTCACTTAAAAGAACCAAAGGTGCTCTTTCTGTTCTCCTTACAAGAAACAAACTGTTGAGCTATCGTTTTTCCTGCAGATACTGCTGCTGTTAAAAAAAAAACGTAAGAGACCCGAAACCAACGGCAGAATCGGCGAGAATAACGCATTATTTACATCAGGACGAAATCTGCATTCACACGAAAACTGAACCGTTAACCATACTTGCGCTAACATCATACCCAGCTCACTATCCAGCTTTATAGCAACACAGTTTGGCTCTAAGCGTTTGGCTGTCTCAGACAGCCATTTCATTCATGGATAATGACAACATAATACTGAGACAGTGAATTGGTCTTGTGACATGAACAAAAACACGGCTTTTAAAAAGTTCGCTGCTAACTTAAATAGTGTGAAATTCACAGGCAATGTAACAATAGAAGCTACAAGCTAGCTGAGGTGGTTCAGCTGTCTCTCACAGAGATGAACAGGGTGCCTATTTCATGATGGCTATTAAGTAGATATGACAATCTGTAGGGAGTAGCGCAACAACATCATTTCCATTCAAAAAACTAACCAAACATTCATCTTGTTGTGGCTATAAGTCGCTGATACCCGGGATTTTCTCCACGACAGAGCGAATGGCCTCCTGTGCATCTATGTCCGTAGCCATTGTTGATTTCGGAGACTACAATTTCAAACTCGGCGCAGCTGCTACATCATGACTGTCGGCCACGCCTTCCGTTCGTTGGTTGGTCCGGCGTATTTTCTGCGGATGGTAAACGAGGCAGAGCTCCGAGTGATCAGACTGAGTACTGAAGTGAAATGAAATTAAGCGGAAGTACGAAGGCTGGTGGAGTCAGGCTAGCTTACAGCAGCCTCATTGAAAACTCAAGAAGTCAACAAGGTTATAGAGCAGTGTTTAAGGAAGTTGTGGCGTCTTCCTTGAGTTGGCCTACATCAGGCCAGAAAGTCAGAAGACTACGGAAACTCTTCACGAATGGGAAACAAGAAAAGCATTCTTGACAAGTTCCTTTGCAGATTTATTGGTTTGAATAATAAATGCTGGCACACATGAGATTTATTAAAATTGGAGTTTTACTGCATGTAGAAAATCAAAGGCTCCCTAGGAGTCATGAGAGTCTCATTCTCACGTTTACAGCGAATCGACTGCTCAGGCTGAGGCTGTGATCTCAACAAGGCTTTTGTAAACAGCAGGCTATCAGGGTATTAGACCATCAGCGTTAGCTGGGAGAGCAGATCATCGAGGGAAACTCGCTGTGCCGGCTTTGTGATGTTCATTTCGACAAACCATTTGTTCATCATATTTTGCTATGAACACCCTGGTAAATTCCTGTTTGGGACAGAATGTTACAAGTCTGTTTTATCCTCTTTAATGAGTGGGTTATTTGGAAAGTTTTTCAGCATTAAAGTGTTCTAGATCCCAACTGCTTTCATTTACCAGTAGTGATTCTTACACCAGTGTTATTGGTCTTAACTCAAAATTCTAATCTCACACCACACAGCAAAGCGCTAGTCTGTGTTGGGTCAGGTAAGGGGCTCACACGCAGTGTTGGGTTTGAATTTTACCACCAGGGTGGGGTAAAGGCTGCCCCTCCCCCCTCGGCCGCAGTCCTGCTTCAGTGTGCTGTATGCTTGAAGTCTGTGTCTTCCTCAAATTTGTCAATTCAGATGTTAAATCCTTATTGTAGTGGGAATATGGGAACTTTATGTTGTATACTGTATAAACAGTACATGCAGATGTGCACATGTTGCTTAATTTATGCGTGAATAGACAAAATGCAGCAGGTGGACAAAATGTTGGAAAAAAAGGCTTTAAGTTTCCTGGACCATGATTGTAACGGCATCTATACAGGTCATTTAATAATTTGAATGCTAATTAGCCGCATGTTTTTACTCTGAAAGAAGTCTAACCAGTATCAATTTGCCAGGCAAGTCTCCGAAGGATGTGAGTTCCAAATCGGCCTAATTGTCCTGTCTGAGTTGCAGATGCGTTGGTCACAAAAAAGGTATGATTATTCGAGTGATGAGGGGGAACTTCTCAATCTTTGACAGCGTATGTCAAAAAAGCAACAGCAAAAAAGACTGGCCTGAAGTTTAAGCACTTCATCAGGTACACCTGGACACTTGGGAGAATAGTTTCAATTTATAAGATGGGTTCTTAGTAGGTTAGTTGCAGAACTAAAGCTTTTGTAATCACCACAGAATGAATCCGTCCAAATCTGAACTTGTCTCAACAAAAACAATTCTCTGTGAGCATCACTTAGCTGGTTTTTATGGCTGTTTTTCCAACGATCCACCCCCTGGATGTATCTTCATGTAAATTCAGTTGCTTATTCGCATATACAGTATACATCAATTATGTACAAACCCCAATTCCAAGGAATTTGGGTCATTGTGTACAACGTGAATAAAAACAGAATGCAATGATTTGCAAATCCTTCTCAACCGATATTCAATTGAGTACACTACAAAGACAAGTTTATCAGTTTCTGCCCATTCGTATGATCAACTGCTGATCAAGAAAAGTAAACTGCGAAAGATTTAAGTCATTAAGCTTTGAAGGGCGAGGTTTTGGCTTCCCTTTGTTACGGCCGACGACCCGCCACTGGTGTTTACAACTGTCTTTTTCGCCCTTTTCTTGCGATCGTGGGCGCAGAATTATTCTTGAATAATTTATGTATCTCCTCTATTTTTAACTCCAATCTCGATGCCGACTGGTGAAAAAAAAAAAAAAAAATGCCGAATTACAGTCGGCAGCCGCAAAGTGTGGCAAATTCAAGAAGTTATGGAGGTACTGAAGTTCTCTTATAGGTTGCGTGTTGTGTGTTGATAAAGCTTGGGAAGTGGTCTTTTTAGCCAGTATTTAGCGCTGATGTCAGTGTGAGTGTTGGAATGACAGGAGAAAGTCCGAATTTCGCGGATGGCAGAAGATGGACAAAATGGCTAAATATGATTATTTTTTCGCAGTGTCGAGAGATACGCCAGTTTTATGGGTACAGCAGTCGATTTGAAGGGATTAGTATAAAGAATAGGGATTCTGGTTAGGGGATGGGTTAAGTTAGGGGTCAGAGTTAAGGTTAGGGTCAGGGTTAGGTTAGGGCAGGGTTTGAAATTAGGACTGCCGTACCTCTCTACATTGAAATGCATTGGAAAACTGCCGTACCCGTAGTAACTGCCTTATTTTTTCAATGACCCGGCGTTTGATTGGAATGTCCTTTGCTTGTACTTGCATTATAGCAATGCCCAAACGATGTCCCAGTGCAATACTGAGCCAATTTCCAAGACAGCAAGCGGGGAAAAATACGGGAAACGTTTTCTTTCAAGAATGGTTTTGATTTGCATAGCGCACGCTGATTGGTCACTTTATGTGAGGAACATCTGAGACTATGGACCTTTACTCTTTATTAGCTAAAGTGATGACCTAAAGCTCCATGGTGGATTTGCTACTGTGCCCCCAAGGTAGCGGCAGACTTTGCTGTGGTGCTCCTTATATGGAGGCACATTTGCCGTAGCGCCCTTATATTTTCAGCATGGACCACGGCAACTTTTGCTGTGCCCCTTATCACCTGTAGTTCGAGGCCTGCTAACCCTAACCCGAACCCAAACCCTAACCCTAACACTAACCCTAACCCTAACCACCCATGGGTAAGACCGCTGTCATTAAATTATCGTGGTAGCATTTCTGATTTCACCCATTGGATGGTTTCACCCATTGGGATATATTGTTTTCCCAACTTTCTTTGCGGACACATACAGCTCCTCTCCGGTTAGCTTCTACTGTAGTGGCTACACGGGCAACTTTGTGATGAAACTGCCACATTGATGCTTACCGATGTAACACAAGCATACCAATCAGAATTACTGCATATAAGTTAACCAGGAGCATTTTTAATTACCACGGCACGCGAACTAACATGCAGTAGCTGGTAACCGAGCGGTCAGAACAACCACAGAGACAAACCCTTGCAATACAGGTTTTACAGACAGCAAGTTCCGTTACCATGGACAGTTGTATCCAAATTACAAACAAGTATAAAAAGTTAGCTTCAAATGAGGTTTATGTTCACACACCTTCTGTAGAATTTCCCCTGATATTACTCTTGCATATTTAGGACACAAACATTAGCAACAGTAACTTGGCTACGTTAGCCGCAGTGCTACCGCCACAATCAACTGGTTATCACGTCAGGTTGGCTTATGCAGTAAAAGCAACTTGCAGCTTCTGTGTCTGTGAGTCAAGGACAGTTGCGATCCAGGATTTATCTTCAGATATTTTAGAAAGCCTGCGCTTGAGGCCAATTGTTAGTGCTAACTATCGTCAGCAGTCCTGCTAGCCACCCGTAACACGTTAGCTTCACTTACATTATTTGCTGTTATATCGTTACTTACAGCTTGTGGCTCCGAGAGCTTGATTGATGCAGCTGCTTCAGGTTTGAGAAGCAGCTGAAACGCTTATCCAGTGAATTATCCTTTATTAACACAGCTGTCTTTGGTGAAATGCTGAGCACAAGCAGCTAACGTTCCCTTTGGCCGTGGCTGTTTGCTGCCAGCAAACAAAAAAAGATACCCACTGATTTCTGGTGGCATCGTCTTTTGGAAGAGAAATAGGTGCTTTTCTTCGCGTCCAAAAGTAAACGGACAAGCAGCTTTGGGAGAGATACTGACGAAACTGCACCTCAAATGATCTGCGGTTCTTCTTTTGTATTTCCAAAAGTGTAGACGCTACTAAGGCATAGTATGATCTGCCGTTGTTAGTGCCTGCTAGAATAGTTTCCGGTGTGGGCAGGTCCAGCGCCGTGATTGGCTCTGGCTGGTTTTGCCCAGATCTCGTGAAGATCTCGGGAGGAGCTATTCAGAGAGGAAATCACGTTCACGAAATCACGTCCTTGGATTACAGCAAAATCCATGTATCTTATGTTTAGAAACTTTCCAGAGGTTGAGTATGGACAACCAACATTATAACATTACTAATATGTATTAAAAGAAGGATCAGCATAATAGGTCCCCTTTAAAGTGGTAATCCATAAGATTTGAATTGGCTTGTTTATATTGACATCTTTGGCAGTAAGCTGTAATTGCAGGTGCGCTTCTGGACCTCATTTCCCATAACTCTTGTCGAGACCCAACAGTGTCGCCTGTATGACGTCGGTAAATTGACGGCTCTTACCAGTTCCACGCCTCCTCAATTCTCATGCAGAAGAGAAAGATGCTCTTTGACACGGCAATTGAACTCAATAAAAGTAAAAATTATGTGACGTTAGTCATCCATTAGCGTCATCTCATTCCAGTAACATGTTAGGCTATTATGATGAATCGATTAACTTAAAGGGCTGCCAACTCTCACTCATTCGCCGTAAGAATTTGTGCTTCATTCACGTCCCCGTGCTGTAGTCAGTGATTATTCAATCAACGAAATGCATGTGTTTCATGATCATTCAAATTGTTTAAATGAAATAAGACCATTTGAAACATTTTTATGCAATTCCCATGCTTCCAACCCCTGAGTGAAGAAAAGCGTGAGAATTCCGGAATCATAATTGTTCTTATATTACTAGTGGCGAAATCCGCCGTAACACATGTGAAACTGATAAACTTCAATGCACAAGGACTTCAAATCCACCTGAGAATCTCTACAAACAGTCTGATAGAATAATTTCTGACTACGGCACGGGAATGTGAATATGTCATTTATATGTGAAAGTTGAGAGCCCTGTGTAAATAATGAAAATGGTAGTCGGTTAACAGGTAACGTTATAACTTTTTTTTTTAAATAAAAATAATTTGTCAAGGTGGTTAACGTAGCTTTTTCCTGTTTGCTTCCTGAAATTACTTTATAATTTTAGTTTCAGTAGTAGCCTCAACAGAGACTCAGCTAACGTTAGTTTCTACTGTGCACAGTATAGCTACACAGTATGGCATTTGCCATTGCCATTGGGTAGACGTCAGAAGGGATCCAGTAGCGGTACTTTCCGCTTCATGGACGGCTGCATTTTTAATGGTCCTCCCTTAATTCCATCCATAAAACTGACATATAGTGTAAGGGACAAGTAAGATTTATGGTTAGGGGATAGAGCCAAGGTTCAGGTTAGAGAAAGTACCACTACTGGATCCCTTCTGACGTCTACCTTGCCATTGTTTTCCCAGGGTTCCTTACTTCCTTCAAGCTAGCTTGCGGCTCCTCCTTCCTTCTGGACAGACCAAACACTGCTTACTGACGTAAAAGGCGTCACTAGATGTGCGTCTGTATTTGAATATAGCGCGGGAATGTCGCCACAAACACACTGATTGCTTTACCTGGCAAAGAATGAAATACAAGTGCTTTCATTAGTGGGTCATAGGCCCAATCATCGTTGTTTTATCCCCCCTCTCTGATAGACACTGACTTAACAGACAGTAACGAGACGGAAATCTTATGGATTACCACTTTAATGTTCAGCGCTAATGCTGAACCAACATTTGCGTGAATAAATCTATCTAATGCCAGACTTTACCATAACCCGCCTCTGATCCCCAAATCAGCTGGCCAGTCGATTGCCACTGTTAGTTGACCATCACTTTACCGTATGTCGTCAAAACTGTTTATAGAGGAGTTAAAAATTATAATGTAATCTTAGCTGCACATGTACAAGTAAAATTAGGGACAAGATCATTTTACAACGTTACGTATGCCGCCCACCTGATGATAATTTCACAGTATGCAACCAGTTTGCCTGATATGCAGTCTTCATTAGCAAGACCTCTTCTAGCAATCAAGTATCATTAGTCACAACTAAACATTCAGTCATGTTTCTTTACATTATGCAAAGTTTTCCGTTATGTTTCGTGCGTTCATTTAGGGTTCATTATCATCAAAGCCATTTCAAGCTTCTTTGCTGATGTACCTTCCACACGATTGACATCAAGTTCAAGAATGCCCTCAAGCCGTGCGATTTATTCGTGCACTGCAGCTTGGCTGGCTGTTATGTTGCCCGCATACTGCCACCCATGGCAGAAACTGGTATTATGACACAGGACGGTGCGCAGCTAGTGATTTAGCGTGCTAATTCAGGTTGATATCTCTGCAGCACTATACCTTGTCATCTTTTTTATGACATCATTGCCCTTATTTCTTCTCATTCTTTTGTTGTGTCCAGCAAATTTTTTGGATATTTTGACCTCAATTCTTTCACAGGGCACCTTTGAAGTAGACATGTATTTGAGAATTCAGAAAATGGGCAAATTATGCCTCTACGGAAAGCTAATGTCATGGAGATGATGAATAAATTACTTTCTAGACACACAAAAATGGAAGAGAATAAATTAAAAGAGGCATTTTGAACACGCTTTCAACTCGTGCACATCCTCAAAAAGACCAAACAAAAACAGCCCCTCTCTGACGACGTAATTCGGGGGAGACAGAGAGACACGTTAAGGAAGTTGAGTGCATCGACCATCGTCTGCCTGTCGTATTTTGTTCATTTCTTTTTTTTTAATATTCCCCCTGCTTTGGAGGACAACTTCATTAATTTAGTCAGTTATATAATTGTGTACGAGTCCTCCTACCATCACCCGACAAAACAAAACACACACAAAAAATTATATAAATAAATGAATGAAAATAGAAATACAATACAATAACAATTACATTCGCAAT
The DNA here is from genome assembly GCA_029692085.1 of Gymnothorax javanicus. NCBI lineage: Eukaryota > Metazoa > Chordata > Actinopteri > Anguilliformes > Muraenidae > Gymnothorax > Gymnothorax javanicus. The sequence goes on along the minus strand of CM056202.1, from coordinate 9,169,325 downwards.
GCTTTTCTACCTTTTGCATTAGTCGTTATTAGCTCACCTATTCCATCTCTCATTATTCCCAACCTTCAGCCTCCCTTACTATATCCCATCTTTTGGCATAATTTAAAAGTCTCATGGGCCATCACACACTCAATTCTACTGTAATACCTAACAAAATTTTTGAATTTCTCAATTCTTAATGCCTCCACAGATGTCAACCCGAAAAGAAATATTTTTGCTAAATGTATAATTATATTACAGATTAAGTGCGTTCCTTTTGTTACATCACCAAGTAACACTTTAAATAAATCTAATTGTGTACTATTGTACTGAGATATCCAGCCTTGTACCTTTATCCAAAATAAGGCTATTATCGGACAGTACCAAAATAAATGGTCTACTGACTCCACTTCTTCCTGACAGAATCGACAAAGAGGTGATGACTCTATTCCCCATATATTTAGCATCTTTTTAGTTGCTAAAAACTTATATATTAACTTATATTGAAAATATCTAATCTTTGGATCAAGTGATGTACTGTAAAGGATTTTGAAAACTTGGTTCCATTTGACTGGTGTATCTATCATATTTTCCCAACTGTCTAGAATCCTGTATGGTACAGTGAATAAGTTCTTTATTCTTAAATAAAATGTATATATATGTTTGTTGATCTTCATTCTATTTAACCAATTTGCCATTTTCATATGTGGCCTACAGACTAAATGCCCCCCTGTTCCTTTTATAATTTTTGATTTCCAAGTACTTGGTAAAGCTCCAATAAGTTGATTATATTGTTGCAATGTACAGACTGTTCCAGAAAAACTAGTTCTTTGTAGGACATGAGTTTATAATCCTCATTCACTATATCCCTTATAAAAATAATACCTATATCAAACATGCGTTTCCAAAAAATCATCATTCTATCAACAAGTATATTAGAATTTAACCATATTGTTTGTTGTAGAACTTGTTCTGCATTTTCTGGTGGGTGAAATTGAAATTGTAACCAACTTTGTAGAGCTTCTTCCAGAAAAGTGGAGACACCAGAAAACATGTCATTAATTAATGCAAAATGCATAGGTTTAATTTGCAGAAATGGAGAGAAGCCTTTATCAAACATAGGATGGACACTTTTAAGTAATTTGCTAGAAAACCAGTTTAGATTGAAGTAGAATTTTGGAATAAGGGAACCCTTCAGTGAAAGATTTAAAGCTTTAAAGTTTAAGAGTTTTAGCCCACCAGATACATAATCATTGTAGAGATATGTACGTTTAACTTTATCAGGTTTGTCATTCCATATAAATTTGAATATCTTCTGTTCATATATTTTGAAGAATGATTCTTTAGGGGTTGGTAATGCCATGAATAAGTATGTAAACTGGGATACAACTAATGAGTTAATTGAAGTTATTTTGCCATAAATGGTCAGATGTTTCCCTTTCCAGGGCAGCAGAATTTTTTCAATTTTACTCAATTTCTTATTAAATTTAATCGTTGAAATTTCACTCATATTTTCTGGGATGTGTATACCAAGTACATTGACCAATCCATCTGTCCAATGAATTGGTAAATTACATGGATGAGTGAAATTTCTATTTTTCTGAGAACCAAGCCTCAATATGTGGCATTTCTCATAATTTGGCTTCAGCCCAGATACATACCTGCAAACTCAAGATGGATGAAAAAGGTGACAAACTCAATCCCTGTAGGGGTCTGGGGGATTTCCTCCCCCCCCCCAAGAAAAAAATTTGTGATTTTAACACATAAATTAAGCATTCTGGCGTACTCTGAGAAGAAAATTAAGAGAAAAGACAGCAATTGCTTCAAGTAAAAAAAAAAAACATTTATTAATACCACTAAAGCTGTGGTTTGTAAGCAATTGCAGTGTGAAAACTGCTTGGACTTAATAAATGCGTCCCACTTATAGCTAACATGTAGTAACTCGGCAATTGAATAGGAAGTACTAAGTTTTAGTTGGTTCTACCTAAGCCACTCACCTGGCTCAGGCTGTGAATGAGTGAATATTCAGGACTGATTTTTATCATACATAATATTTTTATTGTGAAAGAAATTAATACTTAATTAATAATTATGAACCAAGATGAACATTTAAATATTAGAATAAAAATTGCCATAATCTAGAATATAGAGCACGACAGGAAATCAAGGTACAAATACATGTTCAAAATATGAAAACAGCATTCCTTAGACATAAATATAGAACTTTTTTTTGTCTATATATTTACAAGTTATTTAACTTTAATGTTTTTGAATTTTAACTAACGATTAAGAATTTCCTCGACAACAAACACCTGTTAACAAAATAATAATTCATTAAATAATGGTCGTGCTTGTAGGCTGATGTGTGTCACCAGTCCAGTGTTTTTAATTTCATTTTATCTTGTCGCATATACACATGAACAGCTTTTGATTGCGCAATACCCCCGCCGATTCTTTACACAAGATGGCAGACGCGCCTCACGTTTTGCAGTTGGTTCAGCCAATGACGTTGTCCACTCTCGTGTTTTCTTTTGCTCTGCGGGTGGGACTGGGGCGGAGGCAGGAAAATGGGGTCATTCCACTCGCTACCATGGTTTCAGAGCATGGAGGTAATATAATGGAACTGGAGAGAGCAAGGAAGTACCACCCCTATTACTTTCAATGGGAGATGCTAGGCTAGCTACTTCAGCCCAGGAAGTATGGAATTGACCTACGCCATCTATAAAAATGGCGTTCCATGGGTGCTTATTTCCGGCACCATTTCATAAGATTGCCAATCTGATTACACAGCACAAATGGCCAAGAAAATGTGTCGTCTGTGCGGATTGGTGAATGTGTTCGAGGGGAAATGACGAGCAACGCTGTTGATCCGGGACGCGCACACACTATACACTCATTGGCTGAACTGCTGCAATCAGAGCAACACCTGGACAACCAAACTCGTGCACGAGCTGTCATCAAGCTCTAAGTATCAGTTCTTATTTTACAGGCCCTCTTGAAAACATCGAACAGTTGCGTCAGACAAAGAGCAAAATAATGAAGGATTACCAAATACATTTTCTATTGTTTTCGCTTTATTTGGCAAGAAAAAAAAAATGCGCACTTTTCAATTGGTGTCTATGCAGCTCGCGCGTCTTTGGCCACAAAATTGCATCCTTGGGAAACAGGAAGCAGGAAGCTAACATGCTAACTGGCTGAAGCAAAGGTACTTCCTTGTTCTCTCTGGTTCTATTATATATCTCTATGTTTCAGAGTCGCGCCGTTAAGCTGTCCACAGTGCGGTTGCGGAGGCCGATCAGGACGATATAAATAAACTGTAGGAGCCCGTCTTCGTTCAAAACTGGACTAAAACTTCCTTTCACATTATCTGAAGACTGTATCGCAAAATATGCGATGGGAATTTCAAAAGCCCGTCGCAGATTGGCGGATTTTAAAAAAACTGATCGCATTTTGCGATGCGATACCCCGCCAGCCCTGAATCATTGTATGCTAACCCAACTGCATCATCCAAGTTAACATCACACAATCCGCTAGACTGGAACAGGTGTATGGGTTACATCACTAAATAATTCTAGCCTACAGCAGAAACGGGTGTATTTTGATTCCTTACCAGTTCGTTTTCATTTCCGTGATCTCACGACAACGGTATACAATAAACCACTTAACAATTCGGATGCAGTGGAAATAGTCCTTCAAAAATCACAAGCATTGCATCAATCTAGGTGGCTAATGTTAGCACAATTCAGACGGGCTATTCACAATTACGTTAAACATGAGAAACGGATCACAACGCACTTTAGGAACTCCTTACCTTAGCAAATAGATGTCTAGATACATAACCTCAATTTAAACAGTATATTATATCGCTGACCGATAATGAGACTTACCTCATAGACACCACTTTAGTACTGAAGTAGGCTATGGTAACGTACAGACCTTTGTCAAAAAGGTGCAACTTGCCGCCATCGAAGCAAAATCCTTATCTTGATTGGACAAAAAAAACTTGCACGATGCGTTCTATTCAAAGAGTGTATATTGGTTCCATCAAGGCTACTGAAGATTCTGATACTCCAATCGCATGACGCTCTATGAGCTTTGATTCTAAGGGTCCAGCGCCAGGTAGATGTTCCCTTCTTTACCTACAGGTCATGTAGGCCCGGAGTGAACTCTCCCGTCTCCCCTGACGCCAAACACCCCCCCCAGAAAAAAACTCCTCGGATTTACACGATTTGCGTACATGACCTTTTTGAATTAAAAACGGCGATATTCGCCGAAAAGCAACAAGTTTAACGGCAATATTCGCCTAAAAGCGACAAGTTTGCAGGCATGCAGATAGGTTCGAAAAGTCATCCAGGTCTTTTGTAAGGCTCTGTAGCGATGTATAGTGAGGGCTCAATAGAAAAATTGTATCGTCAGCATACATTGAAATTTTTGTATTTAGACCTTGCATTTCCAAGCCTTTGATATTATTTGTTCGTATTTTAATAGCGAGTATTTCTATTGCCATAATAAATAAATACGGTGATAACAGGCAGCCCTGTTTTACCCCCCGTGAAAGGGCAATGGGTTTTGAAGTATAATCATTATTTATTATTTTGGAGATTGAGTTATTGTACATAACTTTAACCCACTGTATTAGAGACTCACCAAAATTAAAGAATTCTAAACGTTGATAAATGAAATCCCATCTTATTTTATCAAAGGCCTTCTCAAAGTCTGCTATAAAAACTAAACCTGGTTTCTTTATTTTATCATGATGTTCTATAATTTCGAGTAATTGTCTTAAATTATTTGCAATATTTCGTCCTTATATAAAACCAGTCTGGTCATGGTATATAATATCAGGTAGGACATTTTTTATATGCAATGCTATGCATTTAGCTAATATTTTCGCATCATAACACTGAAGAGTAAGTGGTCTCCAGTTTTTTAAGTGAACCGGATCTTTATAGTAGCCACTAGCTTCTTGTTTTAAGAGCAGAGATATTACACTCTCCTGCTGAGTCCCTGTGAGAATACCTTTGTCATATGAAAAATTAAAACTTGTAAGTAGGGGGGTTTTAATCTGTTCGTAAAAAGTTTGGTACACCTTTATTGGAATACCATCCAACCCTGGCACTTTCCCCCGTTGAAAGGACATAATTGCATAGTAGAGTTCAGTTTCCGTAATTAGACCCTCGCAAGTTTCTTTCTGTTCCTCTGATAATTTAACGTGATTACGAGGGAAAAACGGATGACAATCAATGTTATGTAGTGGAATAGGTGATGACTGGAAGGAGAAGATCTCTGTAAAATAGCTCTCTCCTTCAGTCAGAATACCTGTGGGGTGAAGTAAGAATTGCCCCATCATTCCTTTTTAACCTTTTCTTTGCTAAATTTCTGTATTTGAGACTTAAAATTTTTTTTTTGCATTTTTCACCCTTCTCCATCCATTTTGCTTTATTCCTATAATGCATTATAGTTGACCGGTCATAAATTAGTTGTTCATATTCTTTTTGTTTTTGGTCCAGTTTGTCAGCCACATCCAGAGTTGCTTCTGAGCTGTCAAGTAGTGATGAAAGCATCTCAATTTCTTTTTAAATTTTTTGTTCATTTAATCTTGATTGTTTTTTCCTTTGTGAGGCAAATTGAATCGCGTGGCCTCTAAAGACACATTTAAATGTATTCCATACAATAAGAGGGTCTGCTGATCCTGTATTGTCTGATTTTTGCCTGCTCGTAGTTGTTATTTTGCATGGGTTTACCAAGGCCAGCCGGAGTGTTACCAACAGTCCACATTGTTCTGCTATCAAGAAGGACAGGGATACTGGAAATTTAATCAAAAATCACGAGAGGATCAGACATTTGTAGATAGTACAAAAGAATTTATTACAGATTTTTTTACACGTAATATAGGATCATCTAGAACATATCACATTCTCTGAAGAACAAGAACACTGTCAAGCCAGCTAGATGCCTGTTAGTGAATGTATTTATGAAAGAGAAAAACCAAAATAGGAGGATAGCTCAGTAGTGAATTTTTGCCCTCTTTCAGCCGCAAAGCAAGCAAATGCGTTGCAACCCAGTAACACACTGGCACAAGGCTTCCTGGGAAATCCAATGCATTGGTTCATAGAAAATTTGTAAAGGTTTGAGGTGTGTTGCACTAATATGCGTCCCCCTCTCCTTCTCTTTGCCCTTGTGTTTGTGCCACTTCACACAGCCTGGATGAAGACTCCTGCCTAAAGTTCATCCCTTTCATTGGGGTAAGTTAACCTCCGCTGACTAAAATATACACGAGTGAGTGGTAGTGTGGTGTAATGGGTTTGGATCCAGCCATCATACATTGAGGCTGTACATTTGATTCCTTTGTAGGACACTGCTGTTGTACCTACGCATGTGAAAAAAAATTAAAGTTGCTTTAGCCGCCCGATGCTACAGAATTATCCCCATGCCTTTGGTCGGGGCTGCATGGGAAAGGTTGTTCTGCACAGTCTCAGTGTTTCACGCCTCAATATGTGTCCCCTGTCCAGGTGGTGAAAGTGGGCATCGTGGAGCAGTTGTCCGCTATGTCAGGTGGGTGTGGCGGAAACGCAGACCTATCAATAGTGCTACTCTGTTATACATTCTTTTGGAGGTGCATTCTATACGCTTATATTGCACAATGAATAATCATTTTAAAGACAACCAAATGCTGTAAATGGTGGCAGAATGTGTGTAGTTCATGCAGAGTATTCGCTCTGTCTCTCCGCCTCTCATCTCTCGGTCTTGCACTTTTTCTCTCTCCCTCTCTCTTTCTGTCTTCTCCCTGGCTCTTTCCCTCTCTCCCTTTCTCCCTCCCTCCCCTGCAGGAAACTCTGATGACGCAGCTCCGATCGGGACGGCCCCCCTCTCCTCCACTCCTCCACATGTGTCTCCCGCCCTGAAGGAGGCTTCTCCGACTCCGCGCTCCTCTCCGTCCGTCAACACCAGCTTCAGCTCGTACAGGTGTGCTGACGCCCTGAATGTCAATAAGGCTGAGATTATTCATTCATCAGAGAGAGCTCAACAAGGGAAACGTGGGAAAAAATACGGGGGAGTGCAAGAAAATTAAAATATAGGAATTACATTTTTTGTTTCAAGCTATTTCAGAACTGAATGCCTCATGATTGCTCGTCTTTCTTCCTGCTGTGTGGATGCAGTTCCCCAGGAGGCAGCCAGGGGGAGCTGATGGACCTCCAGGTGGATTACTGGATGGCGCCGGAAAGGAACCGGGATGTAAAAAAGTGGGACTTCTCCAAGAACACGCTCAAGTGCACCTTTCGGTCCCTGAAGGTCAGCCGGCTGCCCCTAGCTGGGCCAGACTACAGCCCCCAGCCCACCATCTGCATGACTGTGGTCACCAAGGAGAAAAAGAAGAAGTGTGAGACTTTCTTAAAGTACACTCTGTACTTTCAATGTGCATCAAGTAGGATGTGCAGTAGTGGAGGTGAAGTCCATGTGAAGGGTGTTGAAAATGCGTAATTTACTGACGTGGGGTTACTTTCAACCACTTGCCAACAATAGGCATAAAAAACTTGAAATGTTGTTTCAACATACATGGTCATACTGCTACAAAAATGTGGAGTATTTCAGCGGCAGCATGTACATTAAGCCCTTTTGGAGTTTCATTCAGCAGTGAATTAATTTTTCTTGTTCATTAGTCCCAAGCGGGTTAGATTGAGTCAGACTCGTTGACTCGCTTAATATTTTTCGTTCATGCACATGTTACCAAGGTAACATTAAGATTCAGCTTAATTTTAGGTCTCACAACATGTTTGTTGTCATGGCCAGCTATTCTGCCACTATTGAAAGGTACAGTTTTCAAAATTGAGGCTAAAGTTGGTGAATATTCTTCAAGATGAAAAGGAAACCAAACATATCAAGCAGGAGCTACACGTGTTTGCTGAAGAGGTATTTTACTTTCCCTTGATGGAATAATTTTGCATTATATGGGAATGCCAGCGCTAAATCAAGCGAAATTACTCTCTACCGTCACTAATGGACAGAAAGCTAACTTATGCCTCAGTTGGCAATGGCTCCGACATCGCGCAAGGCTGATGAAGTATGAGAATGTACCCGTTGGCATTGTACAGTTTTCACAATTGACTTTAATATTGAGCCAAGCCCTAAAAACAATTTCTCTCTGTTGGTCTCCCTCGGTCTCTATCCTCTCTCTCATAGTCATGTTTCTGCCAAAGAAAACAAAGGACAAGGAGGTGGAGTTTAAGAGCCAGGTGATCGAAGGAATCAGCCGACTGGTCTGCTCTGCCAAGCACCAGCAGACCATGCTGAAGGGTGAGAGCCAACCTGCGATACACCGACTCAATCACATGCTATAACTATTACACCTCATCAATGTATGTGCTGCTGCACCCTATTGTACCTGCTCAATCACGTGCTATAACACTATTATACCTCATCACTGTATGTGTTGCTACACCATACTGTAACAGCTCAATCACATGCTATAATGCTATTATACCTCATCAATGTATGTGCTGCAAAACCCTCCTATACCAGCTCATTCACGTGCTGTAACACTTGTATACCTCTGCAGTGTATGTGCTGCTATACCCAACTATAACTGCTCAATTACAACCCCAATTCCAAGGAAGTTGGGATGCTGTGTAAAATGTGAATAAAAACAGAATGTAATGATTTGCAAATCTCATAAACCAACGTTTTACTCACACTAGAACATAGACAACATATCAGATGTTGAAAGGGAGACATTCTACCATTTCATGAAAAATATTGGCTCATATTGAATTTGATGGCCGCTTAAAGAGACATGGACTTATATAAGTAAGATGGCCTGTTTTGTGTAATTTTACCTAATATTCTAATTTATTAAAGTCCATATACTTTGTAAGGGGTTATTAGTCATCTTTTCGATTAAATTATTTACTTTAGGAAAAAATCCCGATTTCATGCGTCTTATAGCTGGACTGATTTGCGGACAGCCTGCACTGCATTCCGGAGAGCTGTGGCGATTTGGTTCAAACATGATCACCTCCCCTGACAGTTTCCAGATTTACCGCTAGAGGTGCCCAAACTCATCTAATGTGATATTAATGGACAAATGCCGTTTACGAGACTCAATGAGTCCTTGCTCACTGCTAGGAGTAATAGACTTCTCTTAGGACTAATGTTTGCTCGAAAGAGAACTTGACCGACTACCGCTAGCTGAAGTACCCAGCCAGCAATGGATATACAGTAAGTTAGCTAGCTACTACCTCAAATTGCCAGCGTTACTTGGTGGCTAACTCGCGGAATAACCAGAATCTGTATTTATTTTGTCTCTATTAAAGGCAGAACTTGAGCTTTGTATGAGATTGTTTAACGTGAATTCCTGCTTGATAGCATCTGTATTCATGTCTTGTTCAATCCCCTATCAGTGTGACTGGATGGGGATGATAACACTGTCGTTGGCCAGCAAACCTTCCCTCAGGACGTCAGCCCCAGGCTGGTGTGCTTGCTAAATAAGTATGAATTTATGGCTGTCCTCCATCGAAACATCGATATATTTTGGCACTATTTAGTTGAACATGTCAGGTATAAATGTTTTGATGGTCAATTTTAGAGTTTTTCAACAGGTAAAAGTAATTTGAAAATCTGCAAGGAAGTCTAGTCATGCTTGCAGCTATAAGGAGCGAAAATCTAGGTGCATTTCATCAGTCGATGTTCACAGATAATAAAATCATCTCTGTTTGCAGTAACAATGAGGCGAGAGGTCTCCTGTAGGTTTAATCTTGCATTTAAGGCAAAGACATGGTTAATGAACAACTTTTTAGGTTACTGTTTTACTAGCTTATACAAACTGCAACGAGACAAGTCTTCCCAAATAAACAATGCAGGCAATGAGAGAGCACATTAGGCACACATCACTGTGACGTGGGACGTGAAGCTCCGCCCTCAGGAGTCTGCACTGGAGAGGGATAGGGAGGGGGAGAGGGAGGAGTGGCTTTGTATATTTATGAAAAGACTTGGTGCTTTTGGGGTCACTTAGTGGTCAGAAATCGCTTGGTATAGCTTTAGTGGAAGTATCACCTGAGGTGCGGATGTATGAATTGTGTATTTATGAACTGCTTCCAGTGTTGTATCACAACTTTCTGCTGATCCTTTGGCAGTTCATTTTGGTTCAGCGAAAAAAAGATAAACCATTCAAACAAAGAATTTCTTAACAAACATTATTTTTAATAATGTTGGGGGCATTCTGGTGCCTCATCGGTTTAAAGCATGTGCACCATATGAAGCTGAGTCCTTCCCGTTGCGGCTGGGGTTCGAATCAGACTCTTTCTTGTCTCCCTCCACCATTCTGTCCAATAAAGGGGGAAAAACTCCTCTAAAAAAGATTATTCATCATTTCTCCAAGTTTGGAATGTCCTGTTGTATGTATTAGGGTTCACTGCTTCAGAATCTGCTGTCAGCGTCAACCATGTGCCCTGCTCTAAACCTTGTGATGTCGGCTTCAGCTTATCACAACTTAGTCCGCAAGTTGGGCTCTCATGGACAGGTCAGAGAGACTATTCATGCTCGTACTGAGAGTGTGTAGCAAGGGTCATTAGTGTGTGCTGAGTTGCTGTCATCCCAACCAACTGAAACCTTCCTTTCTATATGCTGTGGTGACACCAATTCTGCCAGGGTATGGCATTAAGTCGGTTGAAATTCTGAGTGCTGCTGGTAAGATTTTCCAGTTTCGTAGCCACTTTGACGGGTGACAAACCAGGTTGTGTGCTGAGGTGACGTGGCTGAGAAAAAAAAATGAAAGATAAGGATGTACCAGTTATGCTCCAAAACAAAATAAAAATAACCTGTTGATGAGTGAAGCTGCTTTCACACCGGATGCGAAACGAATTTTTCGCACGACAGATTACATTCAAAGTCAATGCGTCTTTGCATTGACTTTGAATGTAATCTGTCGTGCGAAAAATTTCGTTTCGTGTCCAGTGTGAAAGCGGCTTCAGGCAGGTACAGGCAAAGCTGGGAACATGGAAAAGCCCCACATACTGCGCACAAATAGCCAGAGATGGCAACTACCAGAAAAAAGCTTTATTATACACTTGGAATAATAAAACATTTCTCTGGCAGTTGTCATCTCTGGCTGTGCATTTTGGAGTATGCAGGGTCTTTTTGTACTCCTAGTTTAGGAAAAAATAAATTGAAAATTGCTGGTGATTGTGAGAATTTGCGTGTTGTCCTGCTATTGACATTCACACTTCAACAGCAGCAGAACAGCATGAGCCATCTCACGGTCCTCTGACAGCCCTTGTTGACGATAAACGCCTTTTGATTAGTTGTTGATTACATGTTTACGTTTTTGTCTCCTTTCCTCTGCAGTGCTTATCGACGGAGTGGAGTGGAACAACGTCAAGTTTTTCCAGCTGGTTCCTCAGTGGTCCTCACATGTCAAGCGCTTCCCTATCGGCATATTCGAGCACTCGAAAGGCCCCTACTAACACCCACTGGGGGCTCTCACCTGGAACTCTAGACAGCCCCCCCAATGTGCCAACAGCCTTGAGTCTCCCCCACCACGCCCACCTGTGGTCCCCCCCATCTCCCCCTCCCCTCCTCATAATTTAAGGGCCCACTGTCCCTACTCCTCTTTCATTTCCCTTTGTTAATTTTTTTTAAAAAAGATGATTTTGTAAGACTGCTAGCAGGTGGTGCCGTCCCAGGGAGATTTTCCTGTTTTATTGCTTCTTTACTCATCTCCCCCCACGTCCTCCCCTTGTGCTTTTTAAACGCCTCCCTGCTGACTTTTTATGGACTTTTTGAAGGACAAAAAAAAAGCTGAAGCTAATGAAAATAGTCATTTGAAACGATTAAATTAACTCCTAACCTGCAAGTGTCGGCTGTTCGTCCGCTGCTCGCTGTCCTTATTCGACAGTGAATTTTAAGTTTTAAGCACTTGGCTCTTGTTGGCTAATGAGAATAACCCCTTTAGGTTAGATTATCTCCTAACCAAACAGATTTTTAGTTGCACTGACTCTAGCACAAGCAAGGGCACATGGTTCTCCATCCTTTGAGTTTAAATGCCTGGTTGAATAGGGGTGGAATTATCTGGTAGAATGGTCTTGGTTCTCCATAATACCGTATGTTCCAGTCCCTGCTTCAGTGTCTGGCAAAGCCTCTCATCTTTTCGCTGTAATTGCCAGTGCACTTGCATCTCTGCAGGGCTCCCTGCGTTCATTTAAAGGAGACTAAATTGTGCAATAAACTGTAAACACAGCCGGACTGACGGGAGTGCTCCTGTGCTGACGCCACCCTGCAGTGCTCCACTTATGTTGTCTGCCTCTGTTTATGATGGGAGGGGATTTGGGGGAAGTTTCTGGGACGAGTTTGGGGTCGGGAATAAAAATTGGGTGGTACGCTGGATGAACCATCCGCTATGGGTAACAGAGTATTACCAAATCACACGTTTGTTACACTTTCTGTTGATCTGTCCCATTTTTTCCCACTCTTCCTCTATATCCTTGTTATTTCTGCTCATTTTGGTTCGGATCAGTATTCAGTTTTCACTGGTTTCTGGTTTTCATGGCTGCCAGTAGGAGAACTTGTGTACTCTTGTAAGGGTCCCTGCACTCTTGCCCATTTCATTTTTATGTACCAGTACTCAAGAAAGGATACCAAAGTTAAAAGCACTTTTCTTAACCATTTGAAAGGCGAGTCCTTTGAACATAATCAAATTAACCAACTTTCTTATTGAGCTTTTTCATTTCCTTTAGAAAAGGGACCCAAGATTACGCACTTTTTTTTACTATTTGACACTGGGCCGATGGAAAGTAATTGAATGTCATCGGTTCCTTTAATATCCCTCATAATTTGGATGCATTTTCACCATGCCCCCCACCATGAATTGGTCAAGATATTGTACATAGTGAGGGGCTGTCACATTGTAGGAGTGGATGCCACAAAGTAAGACGTTGTGTGCTTGCTGTGCTTAACATTGTAATGGCCTCTCTGAATACACTCTTAAAGGGCATCTGACCTAAAGTCGATTCCCATTGTTTTTGTTTATCGGGCAATCGGCGAGCCGCACCTGCGCAAATGAACCGAAACAGAAGGATTATCTACGCGTGTACACAAAACATTGGTTGATAAATGAAATTGATCATGTGACAATGCAAGATGTAAACCAGGAGTGGGGAACCTTATCCAGAAGGGGCCGGTGTGGGTGCAAGCTTTCGTCCCAGCCAGGCGGTTACACACCTGATTGTACTAATCAAGGTCCTTGGCAAAGATTCCAGAGGTTTATTAGTAGAATCAGGTATGTAACTGCTTGGTTGGTTTGAAAGCCTGCACACACACTGGCTCTTTCTGGAAAAGGTTCCCCACCCCTGCTGTAACCAAAAGCAAGTGATTTGTTTGTAAACGTTGGACGTTCAACATCCCGTATGAGAATCGACTTTAGTACCCTTTAAGACAAGCCCTTTCACTTCATCTCAGTTTTTTCAAATCCACTTGCTGTCAGTGGTGCAACTCAAAAGGTCCTCAAAATGTAAAAAGTTGAATGAAACAACTTCGCCCCTTGTACCTTGGTGACCAGGTAAAAAGGAGTTTCATCTCGTGAACTAACAGGATGTTACTTGAAAGATTCCGTCATGACAACTCCATTGTTTCATCACCTCGCACACAGGCAATTGCTGTCTTGGCACCTGAAAAGAGCGCAAAGGCCGTCACCGTGAGCTTTCCTCAATTGGAAAGTGGATTTCTGGGAAGTACACTCTGCTCCACGTTCATTTTTTGTGTTCATGTCATTGTAACACTCAGTTTTGGTCTCTGGTGTGGTATCTAACTCGAAAGAACCTGCTTTTATTTTACCCTGCTTTTGTCAAATATTTAAAAACAAACAAAAAAAATATCGTGGACAAACCACTGCGGTTGTAAGCTACTGAAAACCTGAATGTCATTGAGAACTCCCCAAAGAACAAAATTTATTTCTAAATTGGTTTCATTGTTAGCATTTTGAAATAATTTGCGTCATTTTGTTCTTATACAGTTCAAAGTAACATGTTCTGTTTTCCTGTGAAATAATGGGGAGTTGCCATTGGTTGGTTTCTCTGAGGGAAAAAATGTAATTTGCGGAATACTACCACTGTAATCCCTTATGCCTCGCTCACTCCTTTGCGTATTTGGCTTGCGTCGGCTATTGCCCGAATGCAGACATAGGCAGTCATACCCAATAAAGCGCAACAAAACGTACTCACTACGTACTCAATACGCAGACTAGGGCACAGGCCTGCGTTAGTCGCTCGCCAGTTAAAAACATTGCTAAACTATCGCAAACAATCGCAAGGTCAAATCGCCTACGAGCGGATACGAGTGGCAACCAGTGAATGCGAGCGACAGCGAGTAACTTTGCGCAGGTATGCAATCATACGCACCTTATGTTTGGAGGTATCAGACGACGGGGCGCCACACGGGTTGGAAATCAGTTGAACAAGAAGATGCCGAAAGCCAAAGCGAACCGAGTGACGACGAGTACGACGTTCGTCGATGCAGCTCAAGCAGCAATTTCCCATGCTCATAATCATCATTCGCTGCTTCTTCCAGCTGAACCAAAGCTTAAGCTTTTGCAAGGCAGAACTCTGCTGCAGGGCCATAGTTATCATCAGATTTATTTTTCTTGTCGATGTAGGCTCGTCAGAAGCTAAGATGCGTATGCCTGGTCCCGCAAAATGACTTGTATTTATACACCGCAGCCCAAGCGAGCTGGTAGAGCGAGCTGTCACGCAGCAGTACGAACAGCAGACGAGCTAAAGCGAGGGAACACGCAGCGAGACCAACTGGCGCGAGCGGGTAGCGAGCAGCAAACGAACAAAGAATGAGCTACATAGGCAACGTGGCGAGCAAACTGCGCGTTGAATCGTACTGCTATGAGCAGCAGCGAGCTGTAGCATGGTAATATATATATATACACACCCAACCCCAATTCTGAAATAGTTAGGACAAAGTGTAAATTGTGAATAAAATCAACACGCAATGACTTTCAAATCACACCAGCCAGTATTTTATTCATAATAGAACAGAGATAACAAAGCAAATGTTAAAACTGAGAAATTTTACAACTTTATCCACAAAATGAGCTCATTTCAACTTTGATGGCTGCAACAGGTCTCCAAAAAGTTGGGACAGGGGCCTGTT
The DNA here is from genome assembly GCA_029692085.1 of Gymnothorax javanicus. Lineage (NCBI taxonomy): Eukaryota > Metazoa > Chordata > Actinopteri > Anguilliformes > Muraenidae > Gymnothorax > Gymnothorax javanicus. Next base: position 9,154,199 of record CM056202.1, on the reverse strand, counting down.
TACCATGGTGTAGCATCCCCTCTTCTTTTTAAGACAGAGTGGAGGCGTCTGGGCATTGAGGAGACAAGTTTCTTGAGTTTAGCCATTGGAATTTGATCCCACTCTTGTTTAATGCAGGCTTCCAGCTGCTGGAGAGTTTAGGGTCTCCTTTGACTGACTTTTCGTTTAATTATGCGCCAAATGTTCTCAATCGGTGAAAGATCAGCACTGCAGGCAGGCCAGTTCAGCACCCAGACTCTTCTACTATGAAGCCATGCTGTTGTTATAGCGCAGTATGTGGTTTTGCATTGTCCTGCTGAAATACACAAGGCCTTCCATGGAATAGATGTTGTCTGGAGGGGAGCATATTTTGCCCTAAAACCTTTATATACCTTTCAGCATTCATGGTGTTTAATTTTAAAACATGCAAGTGTCCCACAGCATGTATGCACTAATGCATCCCCATACCATCAGAGATGCTGGCTTTTGAACTGAAAGCTGATAACAGGAGGGGTGGTCTTTCTCCTCTTTAGCCCGGAGGACACGACACCCATGATTTCCACGAAGAATGTCAAATTTGGACTCGTCTGACCACAGGACACTTTGCCACTTTGCCTCAGTCCACTTTAAATGAACCTTGGCCCAAAGAACACGGCAGCGCTTCTGGATCATGCTCAACAATGGCTTCCTTTTTGCATGGTATAGTTTTAGGAGGTAATTGTGGATGGCACGGCAGACTGTGTTTACAGACAGTGGTTTCTTGAAGTATTCCTAGGCCCATTTAGTAATGTCAATAACAGAATAATGCCGGAGAGTGATGCAGTGGCATCTGAGGGCCCAAAGATCACGGGCATCCAGTAAAGGTCTTCAGCCTTGTCCCTTACGCGCAGAGATTTTTCCAGTTTCTCTGAGTCTTTTGATATTATGCACTGTCAAAGATGAGACCTTCAAAGCCTTTGCAATTTGACGTTGAGGAGCATTGTTTTTAAAGTATTCCACAATTTTTTTACGCAAGCCTTCACAGATTGGAGAGCCTCAGGCCATCTTTACTTCTGAGAGACTCAGCCTCTCTCAGACATCCCTTTTATAGCCAATCAAGTTACACACCTGATGACAGTTAACTTAATTACTTGTTAAATGTTCTTTCAGCTGATTCTCATATATATTAATTGCTTTTTCAGCCCTTTTTGCCTGTCTCCCAACTTTTTTGAGACCTGTGCAATGCAGCCAGATAATTTGAAATAAGCTCATTTTGTGGATAAAAATGTAAAATGTCTGTTTCAACATTTGAAATGTTATCTGTGTTCTATTGTAAATAACATATTGGCTTGTGATCTGAAAGTCATTGCATTTTGATTTTATTCACAATTTACACTTCGTCCCAACTATTTCGGAATTGGGCTTGTGTGTGTGTGTGTGTGTGTGTGTGTGTGTGTGTGTGTGTGTGTGTGTGTATATATATATATATATATATATATATATATCATATATATCAGGCTGGTGAACTGACGATAAGGGAGGCTCAAACCCATCCCTTGAAAATAATGATTGGTCACGACCTGTTTTCAATCATTCATTTAATTACCATCAATGCATGTGTAAGAGATGCTTGCACAGAATTGAAGTCCTTGTGGACGGGGGTTTATCAGTTTCACCTGCGTTATGACTCACGCTTTTCTATTCTCAGAGGTTGGAGGAAGCAGTGCATGTGTTTCATTATCGTTAAAATAGTTTCAATGAAATAAGATCATTTGAAATTTCTTAATGCATTTCCATTGCTTCCAATGATCTGAATTCATTTAAACAGTTCAAACGATCAAACTGATAAACCTCCATGCGCAAGGACTACAATTCCGTGCGATAATCTCTTACACGTGCGTTGATTGAATAATTGCTGACTACAGCAGGGGAACGTAAATATACCACAAAAGGTGTGCGTTATTAATATATATATATATATATATATATATACACACACACACACAAACTCCAATTCCGATGAAGTTGCGACGTTGTGTAAAAACGTGAATAAAAACAGAATACAATGATTTGCACATCTCATAAACCAACATTTTATTCACAAAATTTCCGGTAATTATCACCCATTTACCATGAAATTGTAAAACTTGTAAAATGAAGCGTTACCGAAGAGGGAATCCATGGGTGAATCGTCAGATAAACAGCCATCAAAGTTGGCACTTGGCGATTGGAGACAACTACTGTAAATTGGGGCCACGTTTTAGGGCTAGTAATAGATAAAATTGAAAAAGTTTGTGAAAAATGTCACTTGCATATAACAGGGCATCTCGACAAGGTATATGAGAGGGAAGATTTATGTAGGAATTTGGTCCTTTGTGAAGTAAACTGGTCGTCCCAAAGTTCAGGTCAACAACAATTTATTTACAGAGCAAAATAGTCTTCTTTACAGTATGTAACACACCGGGTAAAAGCAAGGCAAAGCAATTACAAATTACTGTCAGTCAGGAAGCAGCTTTATACCTCTCCTGAGGCCAGTGTACCAATGAGATGACAGGTAACCAAATGGTCATTGTGACATCAGCATCATGTCTGCTAACTTTTCCTGATGATCTGTCAGACACCCCCCGTGTGCTTCCTTGTTTCCTGTGGGACTAAAGACATCAACAGTCATGTATACTGAGGCCCATTGTTCTAACCTGTTGGTTATTGTCACCTATACGTGTGTTTGTCTGCATCCCATTTGGTTGCAGTGAGACTTAAATTACCACCCCCCTTCCCATCCCCAGGGAGCAAATCCTGGTTCAAGTCAACACCTTGGCACATTGGGGAAGCTTTGATCTACTAAAATGCCTTACATAATCCCCCCTTAAACCTTGACTCAAATGCGAAACTGAAGAGAGAAAGGTTTAATTCAGGAACAACATTCTTATTAAATTGGCCATGGGCTCACATCATAGTGAACTGAGGGAATGTGTTTGCCACCACTCGACACCACGTACAACCACAATGGAGCCGTACCAAGGGAAGGGAGTCCTAGTAGCACTAGATGACTCTACACATAGATTGCTCTCATCTGGCTTCCGGTACTCAGCATCCCTTTTGTGCTGTTTTATTTAAACCCGAAGGTAGCAAGTCAGAGCCGCCACAGTAACACCAGCACTGATGCTGCTGTTGCACCCTCGAAAATCAGGTCCCAGTATGTGCCTTTGTAGTTCCCCCTTATTCCTGAAAGCCCACTAAGATAGCCTTGAATTCGTTGAATTAAACCCCTCTCACCTGCATTTAGTTTAATAATCTGGGATTTTTAGTTGTTGTTCTTCGCCATCCAATCTAAGAATATCATTAATCCCAGGCAAGGGTACTGGCTGTAGGAATTCTGCATACGGATCTTCCAAATTTAGTTCAATTTCTTTTTGATATAGTTTCCTGCCCCCAATGTCCATTGGATAGTTGACTTGAACACAGAATGAATTACCAGGTGGTGTGCAAACAAGAGGCTTTGAAGTTAATTGTTGTTATTTGTATTTATACAGTATGTGTTGTTTCCCTTGAGTCTGATGTCTGTATAATCTGGTCTTACAAGTCTTGTTGAGATAAAACAGTCTGAATCACTGGAATTCACCAGCCACATCCTAAATTTGGTTAAAGCCTATCACCTGGACACGTGATTACACCCGTCCTAACATCACAGCCTTCTAAGCATTTGACTGCCATCATCTTTGTGCCATTGTGAACAGCTAGTCTGTATAAATGGGTATTTCCATAACACATGAAGAAAACTTCCTAATTTTGTCTTTACATCACTGATATATTGTTCGAGTAACCCCAGCTGATGACCATTATACAAAGAGTTTCCTGTCCCAAATACACCTCCCCAGATCCCCAAATATAGTTCGCTGCTTTCGCTTCTCGGCTGCCCCCCAGAGTACCATCTCATCCCATTCCCTTTGTATCAAGTCATCAAAAGGCCTAGCAACAGAGTATCAATCTTTACAAATATCAATGAGTTGTGTGTTTAAGTCTCCCAGGTTCATAACAATTGTTAAAAATTCCCATTGTACATTATTCACATATGTGTGTGGGTTTGGAACAGTGATGATCCCGTTAGCTCACTTTGATCCTTCGAACCCCCCTCTCAGGGCGCAGTTCCAGGTTAGATCCCTTTCCACAGAGATCTCCGCCCAGGCTCCCCCAGGTTCAAAACTCTGTCTTCTGCTTCCCGAAGTCTTCTTTCCAAAGGCCACCGATCACAGAAGCACCACTCACTTACTGACGCATTTGCTTCTGGTTTGTGGTGGCCTGACTGTACATCGAGCCGAGCGCGGCGGCAAATTAAGGGTCTTACTGCCATATGCGACCCGACCGGCCGGTGACCCAGTCGATAGCGATCCCCGAATCCCGTAGTGGTTACCAGCCACCCAGGTGGGAACCGACGGTCTGATCCCTACCCCACTTAGCTATGGGTATAGAAACTTTGACCGTTTTCACCAGCCTTGCCTGTTCACAGAGGTCGTACTTCGCGTCCATCTGCTTAGGTGTGGGCTGTCACCCACGTACCACGTGCTGCCCACACACTTACATGCGACAACATGCCGACTAGACGGTACCATGGCAGTATGTCAATTCATACTTCACTGAACACGGAGGCCTTCAGTTTACTCCCCTACACTATACCCTCCCTTTAACGTGCCCTCGGAACTTTGCAATCCCGCCGCCGCCTGTTTCTGCCTAGGTTCGGGGGGCCTAATCCCCTCCCTAGGCAGAGGCCACATCCGAGGGCATTCTTTCTCGCATATTTGACCACTGTTCATTGCCCATCCAGTAATGTAATTGCACTGGTAACTTCCCAGTGTGTTGATGCAAACCTGCTTAAAGCCACATGGTTGTCCTTCTCTGAATTCATTGTTGTCCACACAAGAAGATAGTCCATCACCTGTGAATCCTTTATAACATTTACATTCCTCTCCATTCCCGTCAGTCCATTTTTGACATGTGGCTGAGGCATAGCAGTTTGCATTGTTGGTTTTGTTGTGGCAGAGGTATGAGGTCCCATTGCTGTACACCAAGCATGAGCTGGTTGAGGTTTGGTGGGTAAAATTTAGGAGTATTGGAAAAATAAAATATGTAATAAAAAGTTAAAATAAAACAAAATATAAAATATGCAATAAAAAGTAAAAATAAAAACAAAATATTAAATATGCAATAAAAAGTAAAAATAAAAACAAAATATCCTTCAGTCCCCCCTTGATGCTTTATAGTCCACGTCCCGTCTTAGTACCTGCAAAACATCAAGTGCAGTATTTATTCTTATGGCAGTTTAACATTTGGACCCAATTTACATTGGTCTGCATGATACCACTCATACCCCACTCCTTTCCTCCCCTTCATTGCAACCTTAAAATTGCCCTCCCCGCAGGTTTCCACAATTTCATGTGGCCCTGTCCAATTTGCATCCCAAGGTCCTTTCTGAAGGTAATGTTTTACCATGAATTGATCACCCACTTCAAATTTATGTGTACTGGGTTTGACCCCATCATCCCATCTATGTTTGCTGGTTTGGTGCGCTAAGCCCATATTGTCAACAACAAAGTGGGATTTGCCCTCCAAGTGGCTCTGCACATTTTTCAGAATTTGAGCTGCAATTTGTTTGAACTCATGCAGCATTTTATTCATGTGCTTATATATCAAAGGTGGAGCAGATGGCGAGGTTTCTGACTGTGATATAGTTTTTCCTCCGCTTTTCTGCTTTGGACTCTGTCCTGCTGCACCTCCACCCCACGACCAGCAGTCTCTTCTAAAATGTCCGGTCTTACCACAGTTGTGACAAGCATCTCTAGATGTCCTACGGCCCTCTTTAGTTGCTACAGCCGAAACCTTCTTTTTATTAATGGGCACACTGTGTGTAATTTCATACCAGCTAGAAAGAAGACTACAGACTTCTAAATAGGTCAAATTGTTTGCTTTCTGTTTTTGATTCACTTTTATTTGTTGCATCATTTATAATGTCATCATATTTTTGTTGTATGATTAACGCAAGGAATACCGGGTCATTCCTGCCTGGATTTGGCATGCCAGAATTCCTGGTGTAGCTAGTAAACAAGCGGTTAATGAAAGCTATTGGATTTTCACCTCTATCAGGTGTGGTGTTCTGTATTTGTTTCCAGTTGGGCTGTGGATTGCCAATCATATTCAACAAAGCAGACTCTCTCTGCTGAGCATTTGCCCAAACACCATCTACAGGACCTTTAATATGATCTGGTAGTGACTGAACTATATCAGCTGGAATAGTTAACTGCATGATCTGACAACAATCCTGGTCATTTAAGGTATGAGCTGTAGCCTGCCGTTGCAACTCCGCCAAATAGTTTCGAGGATCAGAGAGCCCATCCCATTGACCAATGTTTTTACACAAATTACTTAGCTCCACAGTGGACAAGGGAATACGTTCCCGGACTGACTCGTATTCATAATTTGTAGCAGCACTGCCCTCAGTTGCTAGTGCTGCTCTCTTTCGGATTTTGCACTCTCTTATGCGGAAGGGAGCTGCTTTTACTGGACCTGGAGCTATTTGACATTCAGGTGGGTCTGAACTGGGCTCCTCTGAAGTATTACAACTGCTCTCTGAGTCAGAGTATTCTGGTAAGTTAACACCCAAAGCAGCAACATGGCACTGAAATTGCTTGAGCTTATCAGCACTATTGCCCTTAACACCTGATCTATGTGCAACCTCTTGATTTTTCACACTTCTAGCCCACAGCATCTCGTAAGCATTTTTGCATTTTTCTAACTGCTTGTTCAACATGGCATTAACATTTTTTGAATCCGCCAAGTTTGCTCTCAGTGATGCCAACTGTTTCTACAGTTCAATACTGTTATGTGCAGCTAAACAGCGCTCTGCCTGTCCTGCAGCAGCCTCACTTCTAAGGGCCTCCACAGTCTCCCTCAGTGTTTCTATTGTTTGCTGCTGTTCAGAACACTGTTTCTCTGCCACTGACAAATGACGTTTCATTTCCTCAAAAGACTCCCTATGAGTTTCTGTTGTTCGCTGCTGTTCAGAACACTGTTTCTCTGCCACAGACAAACGACGTTTCATTTCCGTTTGGCCTTGTAACAAAGCAGCTAGTATATTTGCATGCTTGCGCTTCTTATTCTTACAGTTACGATTGCGCTCTGCACACGCTTCCTCAAGCCAAGCGAGAGGATCTGATTTATCTAACAGAGATCCATAGGATCGTTCTCTGCTATGTTTTGCAACATAGTCAATGGCCCACTCCATCACTGTAGGCTCTGAGTACTTTGTGCACAATCTACCTACAGTGGCGGTTTACCTCAAGGACACAGGATAAATGTGGGATACCCTGCTGGTACTTTCACTAAAAAGCCCAGTTCCTCTACAAGCACGCCTCCCGCTTAACCCTGTTAAGCTAACTTAACTGTTAAACAGGTATAATTTCATACATTAAAACAACAGGAGAACTCTCATGCCTAAGTCTTGAATTTGCTCCTAGTCCTGTGCTATTTTGCTCACTTTTGCCACAGATGGCAAATCCCAACCATAATCTCAAATTATTATCCACAGCAGGATAATGCAGTTCGTCGAAAGGAGGTTTGGAATGGAGGGCCCGTCTGTCTTTCTATGCAGCAGTAAGCTTGTCTCCTCTCCGTGCGGCAAGAGATGAAATGGCTTGGTGTTGCTGTGGAAAATTCCTTGATTTTTTGTTGATGTTAAAATGGAAATGTCCTCTAATCGTCCCCCCTTTTCGTCCGATGCTGGCTCGCCAATTCATGTAGGAATGTGGTCCTTTGTGAAGTAAACTGGTCGTCCCAAAGTTCAGGTCAACAACAATTTATTTACAGAGCAAAATAGTCTTCTTTACAGTATCTAACACACCGGGTAAAAGCAAGGCAAAGCAATTACAAATTACTGTCAGTCAGGAAGCAGCTTTATACCTCTCCTGAGGCCAGAGTACCAATAAGGTGGCAGGTAACCAAATGGTCATTGTTACCTCATGCAGGTCTGCTAACCCCTCCTGATGAACCGTCGGACCCCTCCTGTGTGCTTCCTTGTTTCCTGTGGGACTAAAGACATCAACAGTTATGTATACTGAGGCCCATTGTTCCAACCTGTTGGTTATTGTCACCTCTACGTGTGTTTGTCTGCATCCCATTTGGTTACTGTGAGACATTAATCACCACCCCCCTTGATAAGTTCCCATCCCCAGGAAACCAATCCCGGTTCAAGTCAACACCTTGGCACATTGGGGAAGCTTTGATCTACTAAAATGCCTTACAATATTCCATGTTAGATATCTTAAATAAATGGCTATGTTAGCCAGGGTTAATTTGACCGTTTTTTTTTTTCCGGGATGTAGGCTGGCCTGATCGCAGTACCTTTCTTGCGCACAGTTACTACAAGAATTAATTATTAAATCATTATATTTATTTGTCCTATTTGCTATTTAAGCGATAGATTCATTAACTCCGGTTGCTTATACGTTTTAATGCCGAACCTATTTTCAGCGAAATTGTGGAGAACATCCCCGATTATGTAGCCTATTTGTTTACCGTCTTTAGGTTGGCTTGGCTAATCTGCATATGAGCTACACACATTTGCCTTGAAAATAACTCTGTCTTGTAATTATACATTATTATTTTATAGCGTGGTGAATGTGCAGGTCACAACTTGTCCACGAAAGCGTTTTGGAGCAGTTGGATTGAGTATTTGATGAGTTTTGAAGGTGCGAGGGACCTGTACCGTTCACTTCCGTTATGTTCGCTGAGCAGCTCGCCTCTTTCTCCCCCGAATCTTAAAACAACAGGCACGGATAACTAAAGGTAATGTACCTACTCAAATGACTACAGGGATTATGGCAATTGGCCACTTTGTCAAAACATTGAAATATCACTTTAAAGGACTAAATAATGGCGGTGCGTGGAAGGGACACCGTGGACTTTGGCTCACGTCTCTTTGCTCACGCAGAATGTGATGCTTTAAATCTGCCTGTTCAGTAGTCTGTTTAAATCTTCTTTAAATGCGCAGACGAGCGCTTATGAGAGCAGACTTTGTTTAATAGAATATTATGGCGCTCAGTAAGGTGCAGCAGACTGAGGTCCGGGGGGGCCGGGGAGAGAGTCTATTATGACGGCATGTCAGTGTCACTGGGCTTCGTTCTATGTCGTCACTCCGCATGTCAGTTTTCTTACAGATTTACGCCTCGAAGCTGCTATTCCACATGTGACTTCGGCGAACTAGGTTCGACGAAGATACAGCAGCGAAAAGAAGCTAAAACCGAGCAGTTGAAGAATTGTACGTATCCAGAACATCTTGACACTTCATGTTTATCAGCACACTTGCAGCTGTAAGGGTTTAAAAACTAAAATCGCATAAACTAACCCATGGAATCCTGGGGTAAACGTTGCCGTCTATGTAAACTGTGAAGCATGTAGTAATAATGTTTATACTTACTGAGCTTGAGAAAAATTAGGAATGGAGTACTCCTATTATTTTATTTGGGAAAAGAAACAGATCACTTGAAACTTCAAGGTTTCAGTGCTAATTCAATTACAGTCGTGTAGCCTACCTGTGACAGGTTTGTGTTATGTCTTTAGGACCTTCAAACTTATCTGCGATTATGATGTCGATCATTTTTAATGCAAGACAGATTTTCTCTGAAGTTATCAATGTGTTTCGACTTGCAGAAAATCGCAGATATGGGGCAGAAACAAAGCAAGGGAAAGTCCGCACAAGAACAGACAAATCTTCAGGTAAATTCTTCCTAATAGTATATGGAACTGGTAATGTGTCCACTTGTGAATTTGGGGGCTTATTTCTGGAGATTGACCTTTTGAAGACAGCTGCTTTGTCCAACTAACCGCACTTGCGGTCTTGAGAGCGAGTACATGCGCCATCGAGTCACTGTGGAAAAGTGCATCATTGGGAAGAGAAACGATGGATAGCGTGTTCCTATTATTACACCCTGTTGCTGCTTAAAATTTTGGGATTAACGTGCATGGACAACAATGCAAGATACGTTACACATTTATTTTCAATATGTGATCTTAACTCAGTACGAGATCATTGCAATCAGGCTGTATTCCTTTCCCCCACTAAAAACGATAAAACCTAAGTGACAATAATAGTATTAAGCCGCTTGCACACTGGACGCGAAACGAATTTTTCGCACGACAGATTACATTCAAAGTCAATGCAAAGACGCGAATACACGCATGTATTCGCGTCTTTGCATTGACTTTGAATGTAATCAGTCGCGAAAAATTTGTTCAAGGTCCGTGTAAAAGCAGCTGAAGGACACATACCCACATAGCCTACACACGCACTCACGCGCCCACATGCACACATCTCTCTCTCTCTCTCTCTCTTTTTGATCTGACATCAGGACAATCAATATAGATACTATAATTTATGTGCTGATTCAGATAGTATTAAATAGTGGTTGCTGTAATTATTTATTGCATTGAAATGTGCCCGACATTCTGGAAACCTGCCTGTGAGGTTTCGTGACGTGCAAGCACTGTCGCCGGTCAGCCAAATTACCACTGCACAGAAAGTAAACCAGGTAGGAGCTGACGAGCTCTCTGCGCACTTTCGGCAGAACCTTTATCCACGAAATTGTCACTGCGTCATGATGAATATGTGACACCTCCCCCTACTACGCCGCCACACCCATCTCGGCGTACGGCCGTCTACCAAATTGCCGAAGTGGCTGCGCAGTGCACACGGTGTTGCACCGCACGAAATTACCACAGCGCGGGCTGCACCGGACGAAATTACCACTGAGTGGGCTACGCCACGCTGCGCCACCCTGCGCTGCGCCAAGAAATTAGAGCCCGCTGAGACATGTTAGGCTATGCACCATTGCAGGTTTAGGACTTTTCATTTTACGTGTTTCCTAGTTTTGTGGCTAAGGAGGCACGTAGAATGTAAAATAAAATGTCCAAACCCACAATTGTACATTAGATGTCTTTGCGTTAATAAGGTAGTGTGATATATTGCAAAGTGCTGTCCCATTCCTGCTGATACCATTTTAAGTCCTTACAGCCTCAGACACTCAAGCAGTTACCAGCGGAGGGCTCAGGGCTTAAGACTTTAGGGTGGAGATGGGGATTGGGCCCCTATTTCAAAATTTTCTGGTAACGTGGTTTCTGGGCAAGTTTGGTCGATATTTAAGACGTCATATGATTCCTTGAAGGCAAATACTGTCAGCAATGCGTCAAACCAAACTTACCCAATATTATTAACTTCGGCTGGGGGGTAAAATAGTCACCAGCCCCATGTATTTCCAAAAGGGGTTAAAAGCGATTTGACTAATTATTTAAGTTAGCTGTAAATCAGCATTATTTTTCAAACAAGCTATGATGGGATAATTGAAAACTGATACTCTATAGCACTGAGAAAAAGTCTGCCTAAAACCATCGCGAGTATGCATCAACAATGTATGAAAAACCGAGTCTCTCTAAGCGCTAGTTTGTTGTGAAGTTAGACACCTGCACCAGAAGCTCTATAGGAAAACTGGACTCTGCTTTCTTATCAGAGACGGGAAGAGGTGGAGGTACCTGTGAGAGATGGGGAGGCTGAATCAGAGAGAAGGAGCACAGCGCTGCAGGTAGGTTTTATGAGCTGTATGAGGGGTGAGGTGATGTTTTATGAGCTGTATGAGGGGTGAGGTGATGTTTTATGAGCTGTATGAGGGGTGAGGTGATGTTTCTGTCTGACAGTGAGGAGAGGGAGTGAATATGATGAAATTTTAACCTGGTTGAATTATATATTAAGCTCACTAACAGTCATAAAACCAACATGACTTCAATATGCCTCCTACTTTACCATCAGCATTGTTCTGTACCTTGTTTGTGTCACCAGCTGTCAGAACAGAGAGCAGATGAGGGGCAGGAGCGCAGGGACGACAGAGAGATCGAATCTGAGCGAAACAGCATGGAGGTGCAGGTAGGTCACATGAGCTGCAAAAGGATTTGGTGATTTTGGTGTGCTGATTACAAGGAGAAGGAGTAATAATAATAATAATAATAATAATAACATTAATATTACTAATAATAGGTATATGAATAATTTTAATTTTTAGCACCTTTCTCAGACCCAAGGTCGCTTTACAATAGAAACAAACAGCAAGTAAAATACATAGAACAAAGCATAAAAAGCATATAATACGAGTAAACATTTAGCAAACAAACAAACAAAAAAATACAGCGCAAGTACATTAGACAGGTGTAAAATCAATGGCCAGGCAGCATCCTGTAGTACTGCCCCAATCCGAAGGCGGTAAGATTATGTTAGCTGTGAGTGACAGCGTTGGGTGAAAAGATGCGTCTTGAGTTGAGTCTTAAACAAAGTTAGGCTGGTTGATTCTCAGAGGTGCTGGAATAAGGTGTTCCACAGTTTAGGACCAATGGCAGTAAATGACGTCGCTCTGAGGAGTGAACATGATGCGCAGTGATGCTGGTTGAATTGTAAATAAAGCTCACTATCGGTCACAAAACCAACATGATTTCAATATGCCTCCTACTTTACCATCAGCATTGTTCTGTTCCTTGTTTGTGTCACCAGCTGTCAGAACAGAGAGCAGATGACCTGGCGGTACTTACGGAGGACCGGGGGAGCAGTTCGGATAGAGCCAGGACTGACTGGCAGGTAAGTCAAATGAGCTGTACAAAGGGTTAGGTGCGGGGGCGGATCCAGGAATTGGTGAAAGGGGGGGCGCAGCAAGGAGGGGGGTCTGGAGACCCTCCCCCAGAAAAATTTGAAAAATTAATGTGCTGAAAACACGTTTTCCTGGTGTTTTGGGAGAAAAATCTGGCCTATCTGTTCAATGATTTTCCTCCCATGGTTCCAAAAATTAAGCTAAAAAAAACTTTCAAAGCGCCGTTGTAACACAGTTTTACTTTAACTGACAGCTTGAACCTTTACTTAAGACTTTCACTTTACTGTCATAGTTTGTGACCTTAACCCTTTAACTGCCGTTGGTGACTTGGTCAAAATTTCAAAGAGAAAATCTTTCGAAATCGTCCAAACCCTACAGTGTTGGCATTCATTGGATAGTGCTTGATGAGAGCTTTCCAGTGAATACCAATGCGCTATGGTTCGAGCGATTTTCAAAGGTTTAGATGTTTCAGATATGTTGACAAAATCACCACTAGCAGTGAAAGAGTTTGACCATATTTCCCACAAAACATTGATATTATTAGTTTTTGAGTTTACATAACACCAAACAGCCTCCAACAAAATAATTGTAGTGTACATCTAACATGCAAAACAAGTGGCTACATGCATCTGTGATTTTAGCAGATGTTAACAGATCACCAAATCCGCCCCCCCCAGTCCCTAAACCAGGTTTAGTAAAAGACACCACACTCAACAGCTTGTAAAAAGTTATTATAATGCTGTGATTACCTTTTTTTCAAAATGGTTCTAAAAGATGAGGTTTTAATGCTTCCAAAACACTCTTAAGTGTTGTGAGAGTAGGAAGTGTTGTCATACACCTAATCCGAGTCACCATTAAATTGAATTTCTGCACATGTGACTGAATTTACTAATCTGGAGGCAGTGGTTGGGTCCGTAATGTCCAAAACCAAACTATCTTATTTATATTAAAGATCCTACTTATCCTAAAGATGTCCTGATATAAATTTAATACAATGATGCTGTCCTATTTTAAAACATAACATTGTCAACATATAAACAATTTTTTTACGGAAATATTATTATAATTATTATATTTACATGAATGATTGTGAAAAAGAAATGTGACTTTAGGGCCATTTAGAATTTTTCAATAAGACCATTGAACTATTTGGATTGACTCATACATAACCTTTTTAAAATAATGTTACATATCTTACTTACAGACTCTAAAGGGCGTAGAATAGCTCACTAGCTTCAGAACCGCAGTACTCGCTGGTTACAAGTTTAAATATAGGGCACTGGCGGCCCCAGAAGCTCCCACCGTTATGATAAACAAAATGTCAAAGTTTTTGTTGACGGAGCATGCATGGACGGACGCATGCACAAATGGAGCCCGATACCATAGCTCCCCTGCCACTCGGGCGGCAGGAGCTAATTAGGAGCCTGTACCTGAAAATGTTGATAAGATAAAGCAAATTGTCGAAGTTTTTGGTGATATTTTTAGGCCAGTGACCTTGAAAAAAGAGGCCAAGGTCACCTTTAGGCACGTCATTTGTGGAACTTTATGAAATACATTTCCAATAAAAATTAGGAGCCTGTAACTGAAATAGTTTATGAGATAAAGCAAAATGCCGAAATTTTTGGTGATATTTTTAGGTCAGTGACCTTGGAAAAATAGGCCAAGGTCACCTTTAGGCATGTCATTTGTAGGCCTTTATGAGATGCATGTCCAGTTAGAATTAGGAGCCTGTAACTGAAATAGTTGATGAGATAAAACAAAATGTCGAAATTTTTGGTGATATTTTCAGGCCAGTGACCTTGAAAAAATAGGCCAAGGTCACCTTTAGGCACGTCATTTGTAGGCCTTCATGAGATGCATGTCCAGTAAGAATTAGAAGCCTATAACTGAAATAGTTGATGAGATAAAACAAAATGTTGAAATTTTTGGTGATATTTTTCGGACAGTGACCTTAAAAAATAGGCCAAGGTCACCTTTAGGCACGTCATTTGTAGGCCTTTATGAGATGCATGTCCAGTAAGAATTAGGAGCCTGTAACTGAAATAGTTGATGAGATAAAGCAAAATGTCAAAGTTTTTGGCGATATTTTTTGGCCAGTGACCTTGGAAAAATAGGCCAAGGTCACCTTAAGGCATGTCATTTGTAGGCCTTCATGAGATGCATGTCCAGTAAGAATTAGGAGCCTGTAACTGAAATAGTTGATGAGATACAGCAAAATGTCAAAGTTTTTGGTAATATTTTTAGGCCAGTGACCTTGAAAAAAATAAGTGAAGGTCACCTTTAGGCACGTCATTTGTAGGCCTTTATGAGATGCATGTCCAGTAAAAATGAGGAGCCTGTAACTGAAATAGTTGATGAGATACAGCAAAATGTCAAAGTTTTTGGTGATATTTTTAGGCCAGTGACCTTGAAAAAATAGGCCAAGGTGACCTTTAGGCATGTCATTTGTAGGGCTTTATGAGATGCATGTCCAGTAAAAATTTGTTGCCTGGAACTGAAATCGTTGATGAGATAAAGCGAAATGTGTTGACGGACGCACGCACGCACGCACGGACGGAGCCCGATACCATAGCAAAGTCCAGACGGGGTTTTGGAATGGAAAATTTGGAAAGGCCTCCGGTATTCCAGGACAAATTTTATTTGGCACCGTAAAACAACGAATCAATATACATCGAATAGTCGGCTATGAACAACTGGTCCATCAGTGGGCTCCTTTTGTGAGCTCAAGCAAATTTTAACCGAACGCATACTTGCGATAGCCTATTAATTTAACGTCAGTCTTACCGCTTCCATGTCCCCCTGAAAATGAAAACTGCTTGCTGCGAGGATAATCATGGCCAAACAGCAGGTCATTTTTTTTTTTTTGCATTTGAAAGGCTGAGCTTCAAATGTCGGTTTACTTTATTCTCTAAGCTTTTCCGCCTTTCCATTGCTTTCTGACATTTTCGTCTGAAGTAGTCGTTGAAACGCGTTTTTAGACTGTTACCGCAACAGGGGACAAGCAAGGCCATTGGTCGAACAAACTTCCCAGCAAGCCTGCCTTCTTAAACTTTAGGACGAAAACAACAAACTTAAATAAATTGTACATAGCTTAAGTCCATGTATCGTTTTTAATTTGCAAGAAAAGAGTTTCTCGGTCATTCCTATCGCATAAAGCAAATATATCCAATTGGATCTAAGTATATTTGTCATGATGCCTGGCAACCGCAATAGTGAAGTTGAACCATAAAAAGAGGTACATAAGCCGTAAAAACAGTTAAAGTGACCAAAATTATTCACTGGGATACCGTCAAAGAAAGTAAATGGTTAAAATTAAGTATGTGTGCATAGGGGTAAAGAATGAATATCTTCACTTTTCCGCGGAAAAAGAAGGGGCGCCCGCCCCTGTGGTCCACCCCCTGAATCCGCCACCGAGGTGATCTGTTGAAAATTCATGCTTGACCATCTCAAAGACTATTGTCAATGATTTTTTAAATCACTCAATTAGAAAGTAATCAGTGACATTATCATCGTCATTGATCCAATAGAAATATATTCTGAACAGCCAAATGAGCATTTTTTAGAAGTATTTTTGACGAAATTAAGAACACCAGGACAGACAACTTTATTATATGTTAGTTGAGAATTAAGATATGCATGATACAATTAAGACAAGATGAGCTGATTAAGGGAAATAAATGCATGTTAATTAAAGATACAGAACAAGTACTTGAGGAAACAGGAAACTAAGACTCGAAACGGACAGAGACCCGACAGTTTACGGCATGCTGTTTCAACATTTAATCAGTCTGGTGGACTAGCAGCAATTTAGTTTTCACCAGTGGAAATTACATTTTGACTTGTCAAAATATAATTTGAAAAGTTACAATGTTCATTTAACCCGATTAATTCCACTGGTCACATTTGTGACCGGTTTTTTTTTTTTTTTTTTTTTTTACTTCTAGAAGCTCGAAAACTGTTGGCGTTTGGCAAAAAATGCTACTTTGAACTTAACCATCATGAAATCAAAAAACATGTAAAATGTATGCGCTAAGAAGGTCTAAGGAGTAAAATGCATGTAAGTACATTGCAACAAAATTTTTTGGATTAAACTGGTTAAGATATCTGCAGAATAATTTTTACATGTGACAAATATTTTCTTACATGTAGAAAATACATTTCACCTAATCAAAACTGATTTGCAGATATTTTTATTGTAATTATAGATATCAGCAATTCCTTTTTGACAAGTAAGAGTTTTGCCACCCTGACACTTGCACGATTTTTGTCCCCGCAGTGCCGCGCAATGCGTCGGGGCAAGGTGTGCCACTTCAGTGGTACGCAGCGGAGCGTGAAGCCTTGTTTGCGCCCTGTTCACGCACTGTACATGCATAAGTTGCGCGCTGTCTACACAATGCGCGGATTGACACGCCATGGCATTATTTGCTTACGCATAGGTTAAGTATTGTTCGCGCATCGTTCACGTCTACTGTACTGCAATGTCCCGCAGTGTCACGCACGGCATGCATAGTTCCCGCTGTCTTCCCGCATCGCCACGCATCGCCACGCATTGCCCCGACGACTTTGCGCCTGTGTGAAGTCCTCGTAGCAATTTTAGGTCACACTTTGTCCCGCTTGGCGGCACGCTATATATGTAGTCTAGGTTTCACACCTAGCTTCAGTCCTCAACTCCTATGAGTGAGCTGGGCGTGCCATGATCATGTGAACAACTAGTGACAACACCCTAACGAGCACTCCCCGACACGCTTGAACCCAACAAAACATTTCCATGGCACGCATTGATACGCATTGATACGCACCGTCGGCAGTGTTAGCACTGAGTTCGCGTAGTGTTCACACATGGTTCACGCAAGTTGCATGCACATTGCACGAACATTGATGTGTGCCGAATTTTTGAACATTTCAAAATTCTCTCGACAACATGGCACGCACCCCCGCACCCTTCACGCACTCCTCACGCTCGTTCCCGAAGACTTTAATCATTGCCACAAGGCATTGCGTGGCATTGCGGGAACAAAAATCGTGCAAGTGCCAGGGTGGCATAAGCATTGCTGGGCGTCATACAATTTAAATGCACCTAAGCCATTGGTCCATATTTAAGTAGGTTATGCCTACCTTCTGAATATTCTATAAGCACTAATGCTTTGTGAAACACGCTTTTTTGCCGTTTCTTTGCAACACTGACGCCGTGCATTTGTTTACGAGTGGAAAGCATTCAACACGGCAGTGCTGATGATGTTAAAAATCCAACGGAAATCTCATGCCATTGAACGGGCATAGACACACGGTGTTTGCAGAACTACTTGCCATTGACGCCTCGATTGTAAACTTAGAGGGCATTGCTGTGCGACTTTCTGCAGTGACAACAAATGAAATCAAGGGCAACCTCCTGGGGATCAGCGAGATGCCTGGTGGAGAAGAGCTCCCTCTGAATATCATTATTACCTCTCTGCAATAACTCTTGCCTGGCTTGATGCGCCTCATAAAAAATTATGTCGAATGCAGAAAATACTGTCTCAGTCATAGACTGTATAAAAAAATCGATGAAGCAACCGTGACGTCACCCATTGATTTCGGCATACCAGATAGGAAGCCTTGATTTTGGCAATTTGAATTGCGCCATTTTGTCATTTTGAAACCGGATGTGATTCATATTGGACAAGAGCGTGAATTGAATATCCAGGGAGGAGCGAGGGGTGGATCTACTTGTGGATCCGACCGTATTAGACAAGGACCAGAGGATAACCACGCCCCTAAAGCATATTCTGGCTTTATCCTTTATTCTAGTCTATTTGGGACCATAATTTACAGACATGAACATCATGATATATCGAAGGAGACTTGAAACTTGCCATAAATACAATAAAGTAGTGTGGAAAATCATTATTGAAAGAATAAATTGGCGGGAAAGTAGGGTCATTTTCTCATAGACTTCTATAGGATTGAGCTTCTTTCTGCAACCACCAACGTCGCCATCCGCTGGCCATTAAATAGAATGAAAATTTGAGAGATTTCCACATTGGCCTCAGTTTTCAGACCCGAGTGCTGCGTCCATCTTTTTATATAGTCTATGGTCTCAGTATTAGAATTTCTTTCCTGCCCCATTTTCTCTTGTCATCATCGCCCTCATTGTCGTGTGATGTACATCACCGTAAGATGTCATCCAAATTATCATATTAGTTTTGGATAGGTGGCCCTAATTACCATATTAGCTTTGGATATGAAGCCCAAATCACCATATGAGTTTTGGGCATGTACTGATTAAATATTAAAACGGCTTGCCATACATTTTTCACTGGTGGAAATTCCTTTTGAGATATCTGAAATTCAATTCTGACTAGTCACAAAGGAAATTGTAGATATCTGAAATATAATTGTTACTCATGGGGATGTACAACCCCAATTCCGAAATAGTTGGGACAAAGTGTAAATTGTGAATAAAATCAAAACGCAGTGACTTTCAAATCACACCAGCCAGTATTTTATTCACAATAGAACAGAGATAACAAAGCAAATGTTGAAACTGAGAAATTTTACAATTTTATCCACAAAATGAGCTCATTTCAAACTTGATGGCTGCTACAGGTCTCAAAAAAGTCAGGACAGGGGCCTGTTTACCATATTGTAGCATCCCCTCTTCTTTTTAACACAGAGTGGAGGCGTCTGGGCATTGAGAAGAAATTTGATCCCACTCTTGTTTAATACAGGCTTCCAGCTGCTGGGGAGTTTTGGGTCTCCTTTGACGGACTTTTCGTTTAATTATGTGCCAAATGTTCTCAATCGGTGAAAGATCAGGACTGCAGGCAGGCCACTTCAGCACACGGACTCTTCTACTACGAAGCCATGCTGTTGTAATAGCTGCAGTATGTGGTTTTGCATTGTCCTGCTGAAATACACAAGGCCTTCCCTGGAATAGATGTCGTCTGGAGGGGAGAATATGTTGCTCTAAAACCTTAATATACCTTTCAGCATTCATGGTGCTTTTTAAGACATGCAAGTGTCCCACACCATATGCACTAATGCATCCCCATACCATCAGAGATGCTGGCTTTTGAACTGAATGCTGATAACAGAAGGGGCGGTCTTTCTCCTCTTTAACCTGGAGGACACGGCGCCCATGATTTCCAACAAGAGTGTCAAATTTGGAGTCCTCTGACCACAGGACACTTTGCCACTTTGCTACAGTCCATATTAAATTAGCCTTTGCCCACAAAACACGGCAGCGCTTCTGGATCATGCTCAAAAATGACTTCTATTTTGCATGATGGAGTTTTAGGTGGCATCTGTGGATGGCACAGCGGACTGTGTTTACAGACAGTGGTTTCTTGAAGTATTCCTGAGCCCATTTAGTAATGTGAATGACAGAATCATGCCGGTGAGTGATGCAGTGGCGTCTGAGGGCCTGAAGATCACAGGCATCCAGTAAAGGTCTTCGGCCTTGTCCCTTACACGCAGAGATTTTTCCACTTTCTCTTAATCTTTTGATGATGTTATGCACTGTCGATGATGAGACCTTCAAAGCCTTTGCAATTTGATGTTGAGGGACATTGTTTTTAAAGTATTCCACAATTTTTTTTCGCAAGCCTTCACAGGTTGGAGAGCCTCTGGCCATCTTTACTTCTGAGAGACTCAGCCTCTCTAAGACATCCCTCTCATAGCCGATCATGTTACGCACCTGATGCCAATCAACTTAATTATTTGCTAAATGTTCTTTCAGCTGATTCTTTTATATATTAATTGCTTTTTCAGCCCTCTTTTGCCTGTTTCCCAACTTTTTTGAGGCCCATTGCAGCCAGATAATTTGAAATAAGCTTATTTTGTGGATAAAAATGTAAAAGGTTTCAGTTTCAACATTTGAAATGTTATCCATGTTCTATTGTAAATAACATATTGGCTCATGTGATCTGAAAGTCATTGCATTTTGATTTTATTCTAAATTTACACTTCGTCCCAACTATTCCGGAATTGGGCTTGTAATTTTAGATATCTACAATGGCATTTCAGATACCTGAAATGTATTTGTTGATATCTGAAATTGCATTCTTACTTGTTAGAATTCCACACTGACATCAGTGATGTAATTTTGACTTGTCAGAATTGAATTCTAGATGTCTAGTATTCCATTCAACATACTTGCATTCTGCAATCTAAGGACAATTGTAGATATCTGCAATGAACATTGCTACTGGTAAGAATCAACATCAACAATTGGTATTTCCACTCGTGAGATTTGAATTGTAGATGTCTATAATTAACATTTTGACTAGTGAGAATGCAGTTGTAGATACTATAATTTAGAATTGCAACTAGTCAAAATTATGTCATGGATTTGTCGACTTGGAATTGTAACATGTCAAATCTGAATTAGAGGTATCTGCAATGAAATGTGAATGGAAGTCAATGGTGTAAGTTGAACTTGTTGTAGTTACAGATATATACAATGCACATTTCCACTCATAAGAAGGAAATTGTTGATATCAAGAATTAATGTTTTTACTAGTGTAAACTGAGTTGTAGATATCTTTAAATAGAGTTTCCACCTGTTAAAATGACATTTTGGATATGTTGGCTTGAAATTCTCTCAAGTCAATTTGCGATTGTTGATATCTACAGTTGTTATCAATGCCACTGATTACCATAGACAGTTATATGTTTCAGATCATTTACAACGTAATTTTATTATTATGACAGCGTGTGAAAACACAAAGTGCATTCTTATATAATAATTTGATTTCCTGAAAGTAAAAAGTTATTTAAAATGTATATCACCGGTGTGAAAATATAATTGCCCCTGTAAACCCAATGACTGGCTGTGCCACCCTTGGCGGCAACAGCTGCAGTCTAACATTTGCAAACTGGCTATGAATCTTTTACATTATGTGGTGGAAATTTGGCTCACTCTTCTTTGCAGAATTGTTTCAATGGAAGGTTTTCAAGCATGAACCGTCTGTTAAAGGTCATGCCACAGGATCGCAATCGGATTCATGCCAGGACATAGACTAGGCCATTCAAAAACCTTCATTTTCTTTCTTTTGAGCATTTCTGGGGTGGACTTGCTTGTGAGCTGTGGATCATTGTCCTGCTGCATAAGCCAACTGCCCTGGAGCTTTAGGTTACAAATTGACAGCCAGACTTTCTCTGGGACTTTCTGGTGGAGACCAGAGTTCATGGTTTGATCAATTATGGCAAGTTTCCAAGGTCATGAAGCAGAATAGCAGCCTCAGATCATCACACTATGACCGCTATCTTTGACGGATGTTATGATGTTCTTATTGTGTGGAAAGCTGCCTTAGCTTTACGCCAGGTGTAATGGGACCCATGTCTTTCAGAAAGTTCCACTTTTCACTCATCAGCCAACAGAATAGTATTTGAAAATCTTGGGGGTCATTAAGATGCTTTTGGCGAGTGTGAGACTAGGCTCTTTGCTCTTGTTGGAAAGCAGGGTGTCTCGCCTTGCGGTTCCCCCAAAGATGCCATTTCTGGACAGTCTCTTTCTTATTGTGAAATCATGAACACTGATCTTACCTGAGGCAAGTGAGGCCTGCAGTTTATTAGCGGTTAGTATGAGTTGTTTAATGACCTCTTGGATGGGTCGCCAATGCACTCTTGGAGGAATTTAGGTAGGCCGGCCTCTTCTGGGAAGGTTTACCGCCACTCCAAGTTTTCTTCATTTGTATTTGTAAAGGCTTCATTTTCATTTGTAATGGCTCTTAAAGTCGAGCTGAAACGGCATTTCAAGAGTATCTAACTTCCGTATCGTGACGTATTTCCGAGCGAAACAGCATAGACAGGCAGAACATAACGTTGGGCGGAATTTGATTTGACCGTTGAAAAGTGGGTGTACACCGACGGGACAGCAGTATCCATCAGAGAGAGAGAGGCGAAGCCCATCCTATGCTCCATGAAGTTGCTGAAGCAGTCCACTGTAAAATGCCTTGCGCATAATCTGGAGCTGTCACAGATACCACTTTCCTCTAAGTGAATAAATTCTAGCCAGAGGGTCCGTAGCCACGGTATTTTGGGGAAACGAAACAAAGTTTGAGGTGGCGAACACCCAAAGACGCACCGACGTAACATTCTAGCTAGCAAACAAATGAATCTTAGCTCTGTGCCGCTAAAATATACTCAGTCAAAAAAGAAACTTCACACTCGTTTGGAGGTCGATAAGTTGAACATACAAGAAAAGTGGTTTTAAATAATGATTTAATTCCATTCTGTACCCATTAAGGACGGTGTACCATAAAAATCATGTTCATAATGTAACCAGTTCCACCGGAAATGCTACGGAAATGTAAGAGAGTAAAAATGGTAAGTTACAACTTGATGAAAGCATGTCAATAGCGCGTATGCCCTCCATGAGGCGTTCACAACTGACGCAACGTCTCCTCATGGATTGAATGATGCGTCTGAACACAGCTTGGGGGATGCGTCGCCATAATTGAACCAACATGGCACCAAGTTCCTGCAAATTCTGTGGAGGGTTCCTTACTTGACGGAGTCTTCTGCCCAACACATCCCATACATGTTCTATGGGATTAAGGTCAGGGAGACCTTGAGGGCCACTCCATGACATTGATGCCAGCATTCCTAAGAAAATTCCGCGTTAAATTGGCGTATGAGGTCTGGCATTATCGTGTTGGAATGTCAGACCTGGGCCATGAGCTGCCATGAATGGCAAAAGCTCTGGAATGAGCACTTGATCTCTGTATCCTGCAGCAGTTAGGTTTCCTTCACACAACACTGGGCGTTGCGTTCACCGCGTCTCCTCCAAACTCTAACTCTCCCATCAGCGAAGTGCAAAGTGAATCTGGATTCGTCACTAAAAACGACCCTATTCCAATCACACTGAGTCCATCTCAGATGTCGTTGTGCCCAGAGAAGCCGTTGACGTCGGTGTAACTGGGTTAAAATTGGTCCACGATATGGCCGACGTGCATGGAGACGAGCAGTGCGCAGGCGATTACGTATGGTTTGGGCAGTCAGACGACCTCTAAACAATTCATTCCTAGTGGACGTTGCAGTGAGAAATCGATTACGCAAATGACGTAAGACGATTTGTCGGTCTTCTGCTTGTGTCGTCACATGTGGTCTACCCGAACGAGGTCGGTCTGCTGTGGTGCCAGTTTGTTGGAGACGTGTCCGAAGATCATGGATAGTCCGTCGACTGCATCCCATAACCCTGGCAACGTCAGTGACCGATGTTCCCGTATTCAGCATGCCAATGGCACGTTCACGTTGAATGTTTGACAGTCGTGGCATTGCAAATCAACGGATAATTGACTGTAAGAACTTGTTTTTCCGAGATGTCACTCTACCGTGCTAACGTGGGCTCAATTGCACGTGTCTCATAAGGTCACGTGACTAGGAACACGAGGAAACATGCTTTTACCTTGATATATGCTCGCACGTGCTGCATGCTTGTGCACGTCGGAGTTGCTGTGTGTCATGATGTCTTTGACAACGCATTTACCCCTAATAATAATAATAATATCTCTTGTATTAAGTTTCAAGAAAATATTTAGAAATTTATGAGTGTGAAGTTTCTTTTTTGACTGAGTATATTAAGATTGATTGACGGGTGGATGTCATGATATTATTGGTTGAAATGAGTTGGTACTAGCTTACGTAAGCACAAGGCATTTTTGTTTTACACGAAGAAAACATGATTGGATTTTGATATAATAATACAAATAAACTGATTTTTTTGTCATTTATGGTTAAATAGATACACAATATGACCGGGGATGTGATCTAAAAGGGTTAAAAAGGCATTTTTCATTTCAGCTCGACTTTAATATGGTTTACTGGAGTCCCAGAGCCTTAGAAATGGCTTCTTAACCCCTTCCAGATTGATTGATGTGAGTTTTTTTTTTTCGTCGGCTGAGGGGTATTGTCGTGGCGCGCGGCGTCCGTCTGTCTGTCCGTCCGTCTGTCCGTTAACTTTTCGTTTCCGGACGATAGCTGAAAAACGCCTTGGCCAAATGTTCTCATTTTTTGGTGGTATATTGGGGGTGGTTACAGGAAGCTCCCTATCGATTTCTGTCCCACTCCGATCATCAATATGGCCGCCACGGCAGCCATCTTCATTTTCGTTTCCGGACAATACCTGAAAAACGCCTTGGCAAAATGTTCCTATTTTTTGGTGGTATGTTGGGGGTGGTTACAGGAAGCTCCCTATCGATTTGTGTCCCGCTCCGATAATCAATATGGTCACCAATAAAGCGCAAGGCTGAGGGGTCCCGCTCACAACAGCGCGCTATTTTTTGAATTTATTTCGATTGCAGAATCATTGCTGCATTTAGCCTAATTCACATTGCTGGACAGCTTCTATTTAAATGATGTATAGATTCAGCGAGGCTGGCATTAATCTTTCCAGGGTGTGTCAACTCAACTTGAACCCAAAAATCAACTAAATTTGTATTATTGGTTGATTTAGTAATGAAGGGGCAGTTACTTTTTCACAAAGGGTCAGGTTGGGTTGGATAGCTTTTTTTGTCAACAAATAAGATTATCATTTATTTTATTATTTAAAAACTGCATTTAATGTTTACTCTGGTTATCCTCATCCCATATTCAAAAGAATAGCTTCAAGAGCTGAAACATACAGTATAAGTGCTACAATTATTCAAAAATAGAAGAACCCTGGAAGGGGCGAATACCTTTTCACAGCACTATAGGATGGCAGAGTAATGATCTGCAGCCTCCTTATTCATTTTTTTCACAACAAGCAGGTAGATTCTATGATTACTGGTGATTTTAAGAATTTATGATAAAACTGGTAATTTCATAATCATGATAATGAATTAATCACCAGTTTTTAGCCACGTTTCGTCCTCCACCACATCCAGTAATAAAAGAGAATCTGCTTGACTATCTATATTGAATCCCAACATCTCTTGTGACTGCTGATGCATCTCCAAGAAAAAAATAATGTTGGCCTACTATGCTGCCTACTTTAGCATTACATCGAGTTAATGCCATTTCCTTGAGTGTTTCCAGAAGATGATTTTGTTGCTCTGTGCTCGACTGAATATGCCTGACGGTAGAAGTTGCAAATTCACTTCAAAGTGAATAGAATACCATTATTAATGAAGGAAAACAAGTGCAATGTAGTGTTTGAATTTTTAATCCGTGATCTACTCCGTTGGATGCTTTGATGTCTTTTCATAGAATAGAATTTTTCCTGGATTAACAGACTTTTCAGCAACCTATAAGACCTTGAAATGTGTTCCCAGGTGCCAAGAAAATGCAAAATTCTGAACTTTCATTTCCAAATTTTATTTTTTTTTGGGGGGGTTATTTTCAGTGTTTTTACTTGGTTAATCGAAAAAAAAACCCAAAAAATATATGAATGCTAAAAAAACTTTCATTACAGCTGGAATCATGAACAGAGTAGTTTAACAAAATAACCATGCAACACAAAATAACACAGCTATACAGAATCTGTGGCCTGGATGACAACCACAACATCACTTGGCAGAATTATCAGTTTTTCTGGAAATCATTCAAATGCGGGTTGAAGCAGACATCCAACAAACTGGACACCATTAGAATCTGTGAATTCTGCAAAATGAGTGATAATCTTCTCTCTGAATTGCTCATTTTTCCCATCTAAACAGATGGAGTGGGAAAGAGTTGTTATGTCGAGGAAAATCGATTTACTTGTCGATGAGAAAATCAAGGTAAGTTTACAGTCTGGAAATTTTATTGTGAAAAGGTAGACCAATAGCTATATTTACCACAAGTCTCTGTTTCAGTATCTCACATCCATAAGAGGCTAATTTCATAAAAATACTTTCCGAAATAAACAATAAGACAACTGCACAGAATCTGGGGCCTGGATGATTCCTATAAATTGCCCCACGTAACGGAATCATTGCTGCTCTCAAATTAATCTGAATGCAAATAAAGCAGAAATCAATCAACTTGACTGCTATTAAAGTCTGCAAACACATGCAAAGTGAGTGATAGTGTTCTCTCTGAAATGGTAATTTTTTACCCAGGAAAGAGAAGAATATAAGAGGAATCTCGCCAACATCTTTGAAGCGATTGATGTTCTACATAGGAAAACAGAAGTAAGTTTACAGTTGGTGCAAACTTCATTTTTAAAATATAGACAAATTATTTCCCATCAGTCTATGTTTCATTATCTCACATCCAAAACAGGCTAATTTAACAAAATAATTATCTGAAAAACACAGCTAAACATAATCGGTTGCCTTGATGATATCCATAAATTGTTCCTCATAACATAATTACCTCCACCCAACAAAGTTAGAGGAGGTTAAGTGATCATTACCGTTTGTCTGTTGGTTGGTATTTTGGTTGGTTTGTAAGCAGGATTACACAAAAAGTTATGGATAGATTTTCATCAAATCTGGTGGAATGATTACGAATTGTTCAAGGAAGAGGTGATTCGATTTTGGGAGGTCAAGGTCAAAGGTCAAGGGCGCGCAAAAGGTCAAAAACACATTAAAAATATATTTGCGCGAAGACTACAGGACTGCATAAACACAGGGGTTGCTAGCTAATACTGGCAAAAATGACATTGAGTACATTGGCGGAGGTGCTTATGCTCTCTGAGCGCTGCTCTAGTTAATAAAAGTTTTTCTTGAAATCATCCAAATGCTGGTGAGCAGAAATGCACCAAAACAGCCACCCTTAGAATCTGTGAACTCGTGTAATGAGTGATATTTTTCTCTTTGGTAAGTTCATTTTTTTCTGTCTAAATATAGCACCAAGCAGAAATCATTCAGCGCCAAGCACACATGTATGAGGCCATGAATTCAGTTGTCCAGGAGAAAATGAGGGTAAGTTTCACTGTCAATAAAAACTTAAAGGGACATTATCATCCAATACAATTTGCCACTTAAATAATTCCCAAATAACAATACATTCAACTTCTAACCTTTTCCAGGTGATTCAACCCCGATGAAATTCAAATACCGAACAAAGGGTGCGAGCGAACAGGCTATTCTCCCTTGAATGGGGTGCGCCATTTTATTAGAGCAGTCTCTTTTTCGGTGCTTAGCTATGACGTTACTCCGGCTGCTCAGCATATACGCCACATACACCAAACACACAGTGCAATTGTTGTCTTTCCACCAAAATTTTTGTGAAATGAGCCAGCTAGCTAGCGTGCATGGAATACCTTTCCATAACAATTATGTACAGTGGGGTGCAAAAATTTGGGCTCCCCTGGTTTAGGCCTAAATGTCTGTTGCAATTAATGACCAAGTGATTGAAAGCAAACCTAAACACTAAATGCTACAGAGTTAAACATGACACATTTCATCACATTTTAAAGCAAGAATAATTTTTAACTTTGTACAGTTTTTTTTACAATGAAAAAGGCCTTGTGCAAAAGTTTTGGAACCCTGACAGCTAGTACTTTGTAACTCCTCCTCGGGCAGCTATAACAGCTTGCAAACGCTTCCTGTAGCCAGCTAAGAGTCTTTCAATTCCTGACAGAACACCTCAAGCTCAAAAATATTCTTCGGCCTTCTTGCATGTACGGCATGTTTGAGGTCTCTCCACAGATTTTCAATAATATTCAAGTCTGGGGACTGTGATGGCCATTCCAAAACCTTCATCCGTCTTTTCTGGAGGTACTTCATGGTGGATTTTGAGGTATGCTTCGGGTCATTGTCTTGCTGGAATACCCAACATCTCTTCAACTTCAATTTCTGGACTGAGCTATGAACATTAGCCTCTAGAATGTCTTGATATTTGGTGGAATCCATTCTTCCTTCCACCTGCAGAATATTGCCTGTGCCTGTGACAATTCCATGATATGTTGAAGGTATTAACTCATATAACAAGAGAAAAAAGTTTCATGCTACTTGATATTCGCTTTCCAAATGTTCTTTTTCGATCGTAACCAGTCCGCCGACAGTCTCATTTTCCGTGACGTCACGTACGGGTTGTGTACTCTGAAAGTGCCCAGATGCTCCATAGTTATAATATAGTAAACACTGTGACTGGAAGATAGTTACAGTCTACGCAGTAGAAAGATCTGACGACAGGCAGCTGCTAGTGCGTGAACAATATGTATTGCTGTGCGAGTTAAGAGAGAGAATACATTCTAAAAATCTTCCTTTCTTGTTTTGTCGTCGCTCTTATCAAGTCTAATCATCGAAAAAATATCATAATAAATTAAGGTATCAGTCCTTCCCCGTATTTACACATGATTTCCGTCAGATCGTTTAGCCTATGTCCATGTTAATCTTCAATGTACTATATAGAAAAATATGAGTTTAAATAAAAAAAAACGACAGATGAATGTTTCTCCATTATAATTTATCCATCCCAAGTAAAGTACGACACAATTTGAACCTTGAATAACAAAATATAAAGCTTAGAGAGAGACGTACACTGCATGCAAACTCACAGAGCAGAGCTTGCAAAACCCGTATGTGACATCACCCAAAACGGGCCTCTTTCCTAGCATCACGCAAGTATTCACACTCGATAAAGTGCTGTCTTTTCGTGCGTGTTTCCATTTTCTCGTATCGATAATGTGACGGAATGACATTACATTGCATTCTTTGCGTTCCAAGCTTTCCATTGATGTCGAAATTGCCATATTTCAAATTTTCCTTTGAATCCCTACTTTAACAGTTGGAAACGTGTTCTTCTCTACAAATGCTTTACCCTTTTTTCTCCAAACTTACCTTCTTTGGTTGTAGCCAAAAAGTTCAAATTTGGTTTTGTGAGTCCAAAGCTCATTGTTCCAGTAGGCTTGAGGTTTCTCAAGGTTCTCTTTTGTGTACTTCAGAAGCTTAATGGCTTCTTTCTTACAACTCTGCCATGAAGGTCTTTGTTGTTTAAGGTACGCTGTATTGTTGTCCTGTGAACAACTAGACCTGTGTCTGCTACTCTTTTTTGCAGCTCTTTTGCAGTAATGTGTGGGTTCTTCTGAGCATTTCTCACCAGATCTCGGGCCATTCTATCTTATATTTTTCTTGGTCTTCCAGATCTTGCCTTGACTTTAATTGTTCCATTTATTTTTCATTTTCTTACTCTGTTTCTGACAGTAGAAATGGGTAGTTTAAAACGTTGCGCAAGTTTTTTTGTAGCCCTCTCCTTATTGGTGGAAGTGAATTATCTTGATTTTGACATCCTTGGACAACTGTGTGTGTCGAGGAACTCATGGTTTTTAACACCAGACACAACAGCCACCACAGTCGGATACTTTAGAAGGCATGGAGTTACATCAGAATATATAGTTCAACCCTGGAATTATATTCTCCTGATTGATTGAAGCCCTAACGAGTAAATCACCTGGGTCTGGGCCTTAGTAATAATCTTCTTTAAAGGTAACACAGAATAATCCAAAAGGGTTCCCAAACTTTTGCACAGGGCCCTTTTTCCTTTCTTATCATTTAAAAACTCAGAAAAATTACAATAAAAAGAAACCTTGCTTTAAAATTTGCAGAAAGGTGTACAACCCCTAAATGTAACATCACCGCAAAACGTAAAACTCCCCCTAAACGTAATAAAAATTAACGCAAAACGTAAAACTCCCCCTAAATGTAATAATTTCTAACGCTAAATGTAATAATCGACCTTCCCCCTAAACGTGAAATTTCTAACGCTAAACGTAAATACTCAGCCTCCCCCTAAATGTAACAAAAACTGCCGAAAAACGTAATATCGTCGGCCTGCTGATAAAACCTTGTATCTTCAGAATGATAAACTTTACAGGAAAATAAAAAATAATAATAAAATAATATAAATATATAAATATAATTTAAAATATAAATAAGATAAAAAATGTTTAATTTTGCATGTAAGAATAGTGGACATACGAGTTTTTGTTTCTTATCAATTTGGACATACGAGGTTTTATCAGCAGGCCGACGATATTCAATCTTTTGTTGTTCATGAAGTGAGCTTCAAGTGTTCGACAATGCATTAAACAGTATTTCGAGAATGCGGCGAATTTGACTCATTCAACAGGTGCTGCCTCACTAGCAGCCAAATCCGCCTACCAAAATTTACGTCAGATCTATCATAGATAAAGATCGACGGTGATTCATCAAGGATTTTTTGACGTTAGCAAGGGCTGCCTTACAGAGACTACCTGAAACATCCCTCTTTACATAATTTTAACCCACTCTCGCCATACCTGTTGCAGGCCAAACTTTGAGCGAATCATATTTTATTCGTGCTATAACTCCTATAGGGGAGACCGGGGATGATAGAAACATTTTTTGTTTGAGCATCTGTAACTCAGGGATTCTTTATGTCAGATCTCTCAAACTTTGCACCATATTATCCATGTTTGTTGACTACAAATAGCACTCACTTAGACATCTATAACACAATCACAGAACATGTGAATTAGCATCAAATACGAAGAGTGCACTTGTTACAACCCACCCCGCTGCTGGGATGAGTTGTAACACGGAGTGGGGATAGATGTAACACTGAGAGGTAATCTGCTGAAATAAAATATTCTAAATTCAATTTCTGCAAGGACTTTATTGAAGAATAAAGATTTAACATTATCTACAAGCTGAACCATTTTAAGTAAACGAAAAGCAAAGTTCCTCAAAAACTTTTAATTCAGAGCAAAACAACTGCTGCGTGTATGTTCGCATGAGTGCCTATTTGCATGCATGTGTGTAAGTAGAGGTCTGTGTGTGCGTGTGTGTAGGTATAAGTGTGTGCGTGTGTGTGTGTTGGTTTAGGTGTGTGTATGTGTGTGTGTGTCCAGGACTATTCTTTCACTCACTGTTGCAGTTGTGGCAAATGTAGGTGGCTGCCCCTGGGATGCAGGCTTTGTGGGCTCAGAACAGACAGTGTTACAACTATCCCCTCCCCAGGCAGCCATTACATAGCTAGCTTTTTAAGCATGTGGGTTTAAAGTTAGCATGAATGCAAAGTACCAGATTAAACTATAGAAACTGCTGTTTTAGGTATAATAAATCAAATAATTGTATCTACAACACAATGATCACAAGACAAAAATAATCTTCATGAAAAATTTTACTTTCTTACCTGAAAATCAGTTTTTTGGTCATAAAATCCACAAAGTTGCACACAGAGATATGCCATTTCTCCTGTGAGCTCAAAAAGGAAGAAGGTAGTGTCCTATATTGATGACATCACTGCATCTATTTCTGATTGGTCAAAAAGACAGTGTTACATTTTACCCAGTGTTACAACACTCCTCGGTCTCCCCTACCCTGTGTGTAATAGAACTGCCGCTAAACGTAATTTTCAGAAATCTGTTATTGGAGTTGAACGATTTTCTATCATCTGATAGAAAATATTTTTATGTCAAATACCTGGAGAACGTCTTACGGTCTGTAGTTGTGAAAACGTGTGTTCCTATAAATAACTTACAAACGAATCCCCAGGAATAATTGTTTTAATTATTTTCATGTGTATAATACGTAGGCTACAGGCCCCTCCCCTCATTCTGATGTGCTTCCACCGCCCCGATAACGTTTCAACCGTACCATTATCTAACGCTAAGCACAAGACCCCCCCCATATGTAACACACCTTGATGCAAAACGTAAGAATTCCCCCTATATGTAATAAATCTTAACGCTAAATGTAAGAACTCCCCCCATATGTAACAAACCTTAACCCTAAATGTAAGAACTCCCCCTATATGTAACAAACCTTAACCCTAAACATAAGAACTCCCCCTATAAGTAACAAACCTTAACCCTAAACGTAAGAACTCCCCCTATATGTAACAAACCTTAACCCTAAACGTAAGAACTCCCCCTATATGTAACAAACCTTAACCCTAAACGTAAGAACTCCCCCTATATGTAACAAATCTTAACCCTAAACGTAAGAATTCCCCCAATATGTAACAAACCTTAACGCTAAACGTAAGAACTCCCCCCATATGTACACACCTTGCCGCAAAATGTAAGAACTCCCCCTGAGTTTGTGTCATTTGTCATGTTTGCTTGAATCTAACTTCCCCACTTATCTAAATCTAACTTAACCGCTTTCTTTCGAGGCAGGCGATTTGTTTTTATAGCTGGATATCACACAAAAGACGAGTAATGCTCAAGTATAATCATCACAATACATAATAGCTGAATGCAGCACAGATGAAAATGACAGCCATCGTGAGCCGGGATAACTTCACTATTTACAGCGCTCCAAGCGGTATTTTCTCAATACCATCTGCTAGAGGTGTCATGGCGCCTTCCATAAGCTTATCAAAAACATCTAAACAATTCGAAAGGATGACCCCACATGAAAAATTTCCTAAAAATGATTGATTTTGTATATTTATGCAGCTATTGAGTATAACTTGCTGTACCATGATAATGTCCCTTTAATTCTTAAACTGTAGACAAATAGCTATATTTCCCATGATACTACTGTTCAGTATCTCACATCCTAAACATAACTAAAATTGCAAAAACACGCCCATGGAATCCTGAGCCAAACACTGCTGGCCATTTAAACTGTACTGCATGTAGCTTAATGTTCGCACTTACTAGGCACTATGCAAAATGGGCGTGATCACTTTTTCCCTTTTCTTTGGTAATCACATTTAAGCTGATCACTTGAAACCATCAGACAATGTGGTTTTTCAAGGTTTGTTCAACATACCTGACCTAATTTAAATTTACAACGTAGTTTTTTTTTTTCACTTTTGCATCTGATATAGTAGATTGTTTGGATGCAGCAAATTTTTGTCCACCGAAAATATTCGGCTAAAAAATAGCAAAACATAATAAATTCGGAATTTGGCCGAACGAGTAAAACTATAGCAATTTTTGATTTAATGTGTGATGTGGTATTTGTATATTTATCTAAATGCTGGAAAGAGCATGCATTAACCATAAGGTGGTTGCCCTGGAACAGAGATCTCTAGAGGCCGAACAAGCGGCCCGGACAATAGGTACGGTACATTTTACAATGTATGAAAACTGAAAATTTTGATATGTACAATTCATTGTTACAAAGTGCCTTCATACTAGCCATGCTCCCCTTGAGTCTATGATGAGCATCAGTGTTATATCATTCCTCACATAGCTACGGTGACGCAGTGTCAAGCGTCTACATGTCAGAGTAATGCTTCCAGACCTAGAATTATTTTCAAATCGCAAAATTGTTCAGGGAAAATCGGAAATTTGTAATAAGCACTACTGAGTCTATGATGTGTGTCAGTGTAACAGTTCTTCATATTACTATGGTATTGTAGTGTCACACATCTGCATGTGGGAATAATGCTTCCAGGTCTAAAATCGTTTTGAAATGGCTGAAGAGAAGCCCGTTGAGAAGCCTGTTTTTCATGTAGTTCTGTAACTATAGCTAGCTGAATACTGTTGAAGTGAAAAGAAGGTACGAGCAAGTCACGTTTGAGCAATACACTTCAACTGAGGCAGAAACACAATACAAACAATGGAAGCATAGCTGTTGGTGAGATTGAGCCTTTATCAGGCTTTGTCTGTATTGCTATTAATTTTACCAATGCGCTACCTAGCTTAGTTAGCAAACTAACTAGTAGAAGCAATGTGCAGTTCTATTGTATTGTACAGGGCCGCGCGACGCGGCAAGTTTTTGCATATTAGTTTAGTATGATGCAACTTCACGGATTCAACCAAATTTTAATCAGCTCATCTGCTACCCAGTATCTGTTAATGTGCAATTTTAGAAGGCTATGGATCATACCATTCTTAAGATATTGAGTACAAAAAGATGGTGAATTTCTCACTTACTCAATCACTCACTCACTTCCATTATGGCCATATTAGCCCACTATCACAGGGAATAGTTGAGTGATTTCTGGATCATAGGCAGAAAAGCTAAACCTTGATCATATGTTCATAATAACGCACATCATTATTAATGTGAAATGAATGAGCTATACTGATGTCTGAAAGGGAAATTTTTAGTTCCAACTATATTCTGAAAAAGCTAAATTTGATTTGAAACTGGGCACCACTTGAGATAATTAGTGGACTTGTCATGGAGAAAACTGAGTTTTGCTGTTAATGCCAGTTTTAGCGAGATTCAAGTCCGCCATCTTACCGAAGGATAGCGTCTTGCAGGGAACCGAGAGAAACCTTAGACGAAGGTAGTTCAAAGGTGGAAAACAGAGATTATGTTGATTTTTATCATACACAATATTTTTA
This sequence comes from Gymnothorax javanicus, assembly GCA_029692085.1. NCBI lineage: Eukaryota > Metazoa > Chordata > Actinopteri > Anguilliformes > Muraenidae > Gymnothorax > Gymnothorax javanicus. The sequence continues at coordinate 9,119,444 of CM056202.1, read as the reverse complement.
CTGTGAAAGACATCAATACTGGTAATTATTATAAACCAAGCTGACCAATTAAATATTAAAATATAAATCGCCATAATCTGGAATAAAGAGCTGCACTCTAAGAATTCAAGGGGCACATACATGTGTTCAAAATATTAAAATATAAATGGACATAAATATGTAACTCTTTTATATATTTAGAGTTAATTTAAATTTAATTTTTTTGAATTTTAACTAACGATTAAGAATTTCCTGACAACAAACATCCGTAAACAAAATAATTCATTAAATCGTGGGTGTGCTTGTACGCTGATGTGTGTCACTAGTCCAGTGTTTTTCCATTTCATTTTATGTCAGGGCTTGGAAAGGGCACGCGCCATGGTCAAATCGCCCATAATGTCAAACTATGGCGCATTAAAAAGCCACTTGGCGGGCCAAGAATGCGCCCATGTCCCTATTACGTCTTATTTATTTATTCATTCATTCATTCATTTTCATTTCACAGTTAAGATTCCTCGCACAAAACTCCACTGATCGACTATGTTCTGATGCACGATCGATCAATTCTAGTACCAGGGAGGCCAGATTATTTGTCATAACCGAACTAGGGGAAAAATTCTAGTTGCATACAATCTGATTGTTTTACAATTCCACTTACGTACAAACTGATTGGCCGAAGTCTATCTTAGAGCGGAAGCGGTACCACAACTTGATTAAGAAAAATAAGTAGCTTTTTTTTTATATGCAAAACTCACGCGTAACATCTCTCATGCCAACTTTACATCCTTTTTAAATATGCACACAAATGTGCGTTTTAATGGTGTCTTAAGGTTATTTATTTATTTAATCCTTATTTAACCAGGGAAGTCCCGTTGAGATTGAAATCTCTTTTTCAAGGGAGCCCTGGGGATTGAGGTGGGGATGGAGAGGGCAATTTGCACAGCCAATTGGATCAGGGGATGATTAGGTGGCAGGTCGAAAGAGCCAGGTTGGGACTTTAGCCATGACACCGGGGAACCCCCTACTCTTATCGCCCGAGGCAACAGTTAAGATTAAAGATATTGGCATAGGTCTGCTATAATTGCTTATTTCGATATAGCCTTGAAACATAATGTTCAATTAAAGAAATCAGGAGCTTGGCAGCATTTAGTTTCAAGTCACGGACAATCAAGAGAACTGGGATAAATTTGCAAGCAATGTTTCGCTTACCCAGTTCAACAACGAACATGACCTAGGCAACACTTGAAAACGGTCAATCAACGAACCTACTTAATACTCTTTCTGCGTATTAATAACGTGTTTTATGTGCTTGATAGGCAAAAATGTACCCCCGAATTCATAAAGGGTGTTTTTCCCTTGATCACGGTTAACTTGGCTAAACAGTGTATAAACAGGTGATGATCGAGCGGACAAATTTAGGCCCGAATTCATAAAGAGATTTAAGATCAGCTGCTGTTTATCCAACGTACATGGTTAGTCACACCTGTCTAAGAAACACAAGAAATTCTAATCGTCCCAAGGGGCTTGTTTATCTCGTGTACAAGCTACCAATTCTCTGTTGGCTTGCTTGTGTGGCTGGACGTATGACCATGGATCTCTTGCGCATAATTGAAATAGCACAGGAAGAGATGGCTGACCAAAGGCAAGGTGCCGAATTGAGGGTTTTCAAAGACAGGACGAATCCTTTAGAAGAGTATAGCGACACGAAATTTGTCAAGCGATACAGAATTTCCAAAGAATCATACCGTTATATTCTAGACCTAATCGAAGCAGACATTAGCTAAGTTTCCATCCACTTGTCAATCGAATTATCTGAAGTTCGCCAAAAATGTTCATGCGAGTAAAGGCGGTGAAAATGCATTTCAACCTAACAGCATTAAAGCGAACAAAAACTTGTGCGTAATGACGTCACTTGCTGCTGTGCGATCAAATCGGTGTATCGAAAAGATTTTTGACATTTGAAACGGTTTCCATTCATTTTCGCACTGAATCGCAGAACCTTCGAGTGAACAGAAGTAGTGTGGTAGGCAACAACATTAACTAATCAGCAATAATGGATCGCGTCTCCCAACAAATGATGATAATTGCACAAGTTGTAATAGTGCTTATGTGCCAGCTATTAGCAACATGCAAACCCTTATCAGAAGGCAACGACGGCATCGAAGCAACGTCACGATGCAGTCGCAGATTTACTCGGCAAATAACGTTTCCATCAGCAGTTATCGTATAAACCTTTTACCGATCAAGAAGAAAATCCAATGAGATCAACCGTATAAACTTAATGTCGATATCTTGAAAATCAAGTCAAATTTCACCGTTTCCATAAGGCATTTTTTATTCGATATGACTTAATTCGCATAAGTACGTGTGGATGGAAACATGGTTATTGACCATCCCATAAGACGAAACCATGCCCTTCTTCCAGTACACCAACTATGTATTGCCCTGCGCTTTTATACATGTGGTGCATTCCAAATGGTTGTTGGTGACACGTGTGGTGTATCACAGGCTACCTGCTGTCGAGTAGTTCGTCGTGTTACCGAGGCAATATGTGCCAGGAAAAACCACTTCATACCATGCAGAGTGTCACATGACACCACTACACATCGGCTAAGCGGGGACTTGTACACGGATGGGTAAACACCCGATTATGTTCTACCTGAATTGCGCTAGTCACAGGAGTTTATCCACACGCGTACTTCGCTGTTTTAGCCACCGTACAGTAGTTGTACGTGACTAAAATAATCGGGTGATCATCATCCTTTATGAATTCGGGCATAAGATTACGTTGCTATTTGCAAGTTATAGTAATGCGAACCGAGTTATTTATAGGCTACTTAATTTGAAACTGTACTTTATACGTACATCTCCATTACATCGCGAGCAGTTCATATGCAACTTAAAGTTTACAACCGTTGTATATATTAAAAAAAAAGCCTCTGCCTTTACGCAAACTTGGAGCTGAGGCCTGCTAGTATCTCGAAAGAGAGCAGCGACAGACGCTCTTGTCACCGAAGCCAGTCTGACTAGCCGAATCCATTTTAGAAATTTAAAGCCAACAAGCCTAATAAAACTTACGTCTTTCGCTTGGAGGCTATCATTTAATTGTACAATGCGATCACACAGTATAAAACTTTGTAGGGCGTTTTAGCACAATTTAATTGATTGTCAATGTGACGGCGCTTTAAAACGGTAGGTGGCCGCGGAGGGTAGCTACGTTTTTTACGATAGAGAGTCATTGATGTTCGCTCAGGTTTGCAATTAAGTTGCGATTTTAGGCATTGTGTATGAATTTGCTTTATCCTATTTGTTTCTACGGTAATTTCTTTGCTATTAATCATGTATTGGGTCATTCCATATTAAATCAGTGCCGCCCATCTGGTCCCCTTGGAATCAGCTGATTTTTCTAGTACAATTACTTCAGTATATTTAATGAACCCTTGCCGAATTTTCCTCTGATCTTGTGAATTTTTATTTATTTATTTATTTATTTATTTATTTATTATTTTAGTTACAGGCTCGAAAAGTACAGGGGGGTTGGTCGAAATTTCGTGCTTTCTAACTCAACGTAATTTTTTCTTGCATTGTTGAGCCCTCATAAATTCATGTGTATTAGAGATAGCTAAATGAAACGTTTTGAGCTGAAAGACATACTGGAGCACAGTTTAAAACTGTAATTAAATCAATTGTATGCCCATTCTAGATGTCACAATCTTAAGGCAAAATCTGGATTTTCCTCAACGAGATTTGATGTGTTACCAACGTCAAGCTTCAGTATTATTGGAGCTACAGAAGTTTGGATCGCTACACTGCACCAGTTTAATAACTATGATATCGTGTAGTAGCAGAGAAAACTTGAAAAAGTGCATGTTGGGAAACCTTCAAGGGGTCATATCACCGTAGGCTGATGATCAAATCAAGTTATGACATATGAAAGATCTCATTTTGATCTACATTTTGATACCAGGCTCATCGTCTAGCCATGATTCCTTCTGTATCAAATAATTTTCACACTTGTCAATGTAGAGCTACCGCCAGTGCAGATACAATATGGTAGAGAACTGTTAGGGTATAGTCAAAAACCATTACTTTAGAGCTGCTTACCAATGTGTCATTAGCCTAATGCTGCAGCTAGTTGTTTTACTGAACAATTGAAAACAAAACTGTCGATTTCCCTCTTTTGTATTTCAGTACATAATCTTGTCTTTTGTATAATAGAATGATTCTTTTTGTTTTTAGCAATATTGTAATGCTAAACATACAAAGCGAAATGCAAGCATATGCGGTATACATTTTGAATAAATGTCTGTTATGGGTAAAATTATTGGCACCTTGAATTTTGGTAATGGCCCATATATTTTGAAAATGGCCCATGGATTTTCCATGACACGGGCCATTGCCCATGGGCTTTGCTGTCCTTCCCAACCCCTGTTATCTAGTCGCATATATATATATATGTACAGCGTTTGATTGCGCAATTCCCGCGCCGATTCCTTATAAATCCTGCGTAAATCCACCGTTACACAAGTTGGCGGACACGGTTAGTTCAGCCAATGACGTTGTCCACTCTGGTGTTTTCTTTAGTTCTGTGGGTGTCACTCTCAAAATATTCAACAAGGCAATGTTTAATTTTGAAAACACCTACCGATAAAGCTTATTTTAAGAGATGGCAAAGTACGATGTTAAGCTTACTGTACACTGTACCTAATAGGCATAATTTTCCTCGTAAATTTTATCATTTAGTGAGTTAAGATTATGATTTATTTTACTCCACCCAGCAGTGAGTTAGCTCACTAGCTTACTTGGCAGTTTAAGTTCTTACTAGTGTACCTTGATTTAAAGCAACACTATGTAGTGTTCGGCGGATTCGCTCGCGGTGTCCCCCTACAGTTGATAGATGGTATTGTCTGTAACAACTGTCGTAAAGTCTGTCTACACGTGCATTTGTTGACAAGCCAAGGACACCAGCGAACTTTCTGAAGCGGGACATGTAATGTGCGATCCGATCAACCATGTCTTCAGACCAGGTAAGGGAGACTTAAAAATTGGTCTAACTCATGTAGATGGCAAAGTCTACACTACAACTATAACGACAATAATAATGGCAAACAACATTTTTGGTCCGCAATGCTCTGCATGTAAGCGGGTTGGCGTTTCTTACATGCACAGCTGCTACGAACCCTAGCCCTAACTGGCATCAATTCATTTTTGCTCTGCTAAGAAGTGAGTGGACGTCAGCTTACATGCAAAGCCACCATTCGAATAGCCAGTCCCTTTGTAGAATCCGACCACAAAGTCGTCATGCACAGAACCGATTAGCTTGTGCAATATAACAAGAGGGTGGCGGGGAGTTGACAGAAAATCCCTGAAACGACATGAGTAGCCAACCCAGATCATTACCTTATCTTTCCAAAATAAAACACGACAAATCTTCTACCTTTATTACTCTATACGGGAGTGAGGTACACGTTTACAATCAAACATTTTGACTGGCGACTAGTTAAGCAATGTTTGCCAGCTAGCGATAGCATGACAACTAGCTAGCATGTCAGATACCATCTAGCTAGATAAATTGCTGTAGATTATTATTTGACTGAGCATAAATGGGGTACTAGATGATTTCAGTGACACAGCCTGACACAAAGCAAGTTCAAATGCACTAGAACTAGATCTAGAATGAAGGATTAAGGTAACAATTTGTACTTACTTGTCCAAAAGTAACAACGCCAGGTTGCCATCAGTCGGACATCCCTCCTCCTCTTTCAGCTCTCGCCAGCGAGTGAAAGCCGGTCCAGTGTTGACCCTAGTCCTGGCTCTTATTTTATCACTTCATCGTTTTCTTTTAAATGTCTCCTCGGACAACACGTTTGCCTTCTTCGGTTTCCTCGCCGCTTTAGCCATCACAACCACTTCCAAATCTGCTTCATTCTACACTCGCTTACTGGTCTTGAGAGACGTGGGGGAGGGGGATTGTGTGACTTTTGCCGTAAAGCAGTAAGTAAGTTTTGTAGTTCTTGTTGGGCCTGGGTTCCTACCCAAAACCCGAAGTTATATAGTGCCAGTGAAGGCGATGCAGGCGTACCAAGCCATGACAAAGGTGTCATTCAACCTATCAACCCCAATACTGAAATAGTTGGGACGAAGTGTAAATTGTGAATAAAATCAAAATGCAATGACTTTCAGATCAAATGAGCCATATGTAATTTACGATAGAACATAGGTAACATTTCAAATGTTGAAACAGACATTTTACATTTGTATCCACAAAATGAGCTCATTTCAAATTTTCTTGCCGCAACAGGTCTCAAAAAAGTTGGGAAACAGGCAAAAAACGGCTGAAAAAGCAAGTGATATATAAGAGAATCAGCTGAAGGAACATTTAGCAAGTAATTACATTATCTGGCATCAGGTGTGTAACATGATTGTCTATCAAAAGGATGTCTTAGAGAGGCTGAGTCTCTCAGAAGTAAAGATGGCCAGAGGCTCTCCAACCTGTTAATGTTTGTGTATAAAAAATTGAATTTGAAGCTCTCATCATTGACAGTGCATAACATCATCAAAAGATTCAGAGAAACTGGAAAAATCTCTGTGCGTAAGAGACAAGGCCGAAGACCTTTACTGGATGCCCGTGATCTTCGGGCCCTCAGACGCCACTGCATCATTCACCGGCATGATTATGTCATTGACATTACTAAATGGGCCCAGGAATACTTCAAGAAAGCAGTGTCTGTAAACACAGTCCGCCGTGCCATCCACAGATGCCACCTGAAACTCTATCGTGCAAAAAGGAAGCCATTGTTGAGCATGATCCAGAAGCACCGCCGTGTTCTGTGGGCCAAGGCTCATTTAAAATGGACTGTAGCAAAGTGGCGAAGTGTCCTGTGGTCAGACGAGTCTAAATTTGACATTCTTGCTGGAAATCATGGGCGTTGTGTCCACCGGGCTAAAGAGGAGAAGGACCACCCTTCCTGTTTTCAGCGATCAGTTAAAAAAGCCAGCATCTCTGATGGTATGGGGATGCATTAGTGCATATGGTGTGGGACACTTGCATGTTTCAAAAAGCGCCATGAATGCTGAAAGGTATATAAAGGTTTAAGAGCAACATATGCTCCCCTCCAGACGACATCTATTCCAGGGAAGGCCTTGTGTATTTCAGCAGGACAATGCAAAACCATATACTGCAGCTATTACAACAGCATGGCTTCGTAGTAGAAGAGTCCGTGTGCTGAACTGGCCTGCCTGCAGTCCTGATCTTTCACCAATTGAGAACATTTGGCGCATAATTGAACGAAAAGTCCGTCAAAGGAGACCCAAAACTCTCCAGCAGCTGGAAGCCTGTATTCAACAAGAGTGGGATCAAATTCCAATGGCTAAACTCAAGAAACTTGTCTCCTCAATGCCCAGACGCCTCCACTCTGTGTTATAAAGAAGAGGGGATGCTACACCATGGTTATCAGGCCCCTGTCCCAACATTTTTGAGACCTGTAGCAGCCACCAAATTTGAAATGAGCTCATTTTTTGGATAAAATTGGAGAATTTCTCAGTTTCAACATTTGCTATGTAATCTCTGTTCTATTGTGAATAAAATACTGGCTGGTGTGATTTGAAAGTCATTGCGTTTTGATTTTATTCACAATTTACACTTTGTCCCAACTATTTTGGAATTGGGGTTTTAGTTTGAGAGTGAAAAAACTACATAGTGTTGCTTTAAGTGCAGTCTAAATACAGATCGCTTGATGACTTAAATGCCCACAAAATAACCGATTTCTGTTCAAAAACTGCAACTTGGTTAAAAAGCAGTTTTATTGGTTTCGACAACTGCATATGAGCTTACGGCTAAAGTGTACCATCAACCATGAGAAGGCAAAATAGTTAAATAACCTAAAAGACGAATGTGTTTTTATTGTAAACCAAAAATGTGAAAATTCCAGGCACTCAGAAAATTATTTAGATCAAAAAGAAGCAAGAAGAATAAAAAGCCTTTATTATAACATGGCTAAATAGTAAAAAAAAAAAAAAGCCGACATTTTTTGACCTATGTGATGGTTTACGCCCTGGGGAAGACCGCAGAGGTCGAAACATGTCGGCTTTTTTAACCTGTTTAGCTACTGGCTATCCAATTTTTATATGTTTGAGGCATTTGTTAATATGCTACGTAATAAAGGGTTAAATCATTTTTTTGTCCTGCTCACATATTTGAGTGTGGGGACCACCCGATGTTTGGCCACAGAATATATTCTGCAAAAAATAATGCGATCGATATTTGGCTGAACGTGTGAAAAGGCTGGAAATTTTGATGGAATGTGTGACGTGACAGTTGTGTTTTCTTCTCAATGCAGGAAAGAGATCAAATGGCCCAGAAGATTGCTGACCTGGAGGAGAAAACTCTTGGGCTTCGACGAACAGACTGTTTAGTGTTCGAGGTAAAATTACAGCCTATGGAGAGTTTGAAATTTGAAATGCGCACTACATACTGCTCAAAAGTGCTTCATAGCTCTGCCTCTCATGAGTCTCTAATGAGAGTCTGTGTTCTATTGGTTCCTCATATTGCTACGGTGTTATAATGTCATCCAACTGCATTTGGGAACAATGTTTCCAGACGTGAAATCATTTTCAAATTGCAAAAACTTAGTCACTGTGCATTTGCGGCTATGAAAATGTTTTGTGTCAAGTCTTTGCCGGTTAGACTTAAAATGATCAGTTGAGACAAGTCGACAATGGCAGTGCTCCAGGCTTTATTTGAGTTTGAGGCACCTGGACTAAATTCAGATTTATGAATGTAAACTTGATTTATGTAGTTGGGTGGTTTCAGGATAGAGGCCTAAAAGCATGTCAGTAGTCATAATGTACATCATAATGTATATCATTATTAATGCAAACTTAGTGACCTATTTTCATATCTGAAAGGCAAAATTGTTAAATCCATCAATATGGAGTGTAGGTATGCACCAAATTTTCAACCATCGAAAATATTAGGCCAACAGTAGAAGAAATAACACATTTGGTATTTGGCCCAACCAGGGAAAAGGACAAAAATTTTGACCAATTGTGTGTTGTGGTAATTTGTGTATTCATATAAATGCAGGAAATAGCACAAGTGTGCCGTTACGGGATTGCCCTGGAGAGGAGAAATCGCGAGGCTGAGCAAGCGGCCCAGACAATAGCTAAGGTAAGTTTAACAGTCTTAGGAAAGTTTTACAGTATTAGGAAAGTTTTACACTCTTAGGAAAGTTTAACAGTCTTAGAAAAGTTTTACAGTCTTAGGAAAATTTCTAAGTCTTAGGAAAGTTTTACAGCCTTAGGAAAGTTTGAAATTTGAAGTAAGCACTAAGCAATAGCTGCAATGTCTGAGACAATTGATAAACTCGACCAGGAGAAAACAGGTAAATTAAATTTGAAAAAACTTCATTCATAACATGTTGACAAATAGCTATATTTCCAACCAGTCTACAATTCAGTTTCTCACATCCTACACATTACTAAAATTGCATTAGTTCACCCATTAATTCACACCATTTTGAGGCAAGTAGTAATGTGTACATAAATTGTAAAGCAGGTAGCATAATGTTAACACTTATTAGCCTAAATGCAAAATGGGAGTGATCACTTTCTCCCTTTCCTTTTGTAGCCACACAAACTGATTGACACCAGTAAATAATGTGGTCCATCAGGATTTGTTCAGTGTACCTGGCCCAATTTAAATTTTATTTATTTTTATTGTCCAGCTAATATAGTTGGGATACACCAAATTTCTTGCCACAGAAAATATTCATCCAAAAATAGCAAAAAAAATAAAACCCACGTTCGATATTTGGCTGAATGCGTGAAAAGGTGGAAAATTTTGATGGAATGAGAGGTGTGGTAATTACATATTCATCTAAATGCAGGAAAAAGCAGAAATTGACTGTAAGGTTGTAGCCCTGGAGAAGAGAGCTTGTGAGCTGGAACGATTGGCCTCTGCAACAATTCAGGTAAATTATACAGTTTATGAAAGTTTGAAATTTGTAATACGCACAATGTATTGTTAAAATGTGCCTTCATAGCCATGCAACGTATTAGTTTATGATGAGTGTCAGTGTTAAAATGTTAGTGCTTCCAGACGAAGAATCGTTTTGTTTTCGTATTGTCACCCCACGTGCACAATGTCCAGACTACTGGGCAGCAGTATGCATCCCACAAGCATATTGTTCAAAATAATGGACAGACTGACATCCCTCTAGTACCCCTCTCAAAAAGAAAAAATAAACCAAATCCCATGAAATGGTCCCAAAAGAACTCTGACTATCCAATTTTTACCCCTCAGCCGACGAAAGTCGGTCGAGGGGTATTGTCATGGCGTGCGGGGTCCGTCTGTCTGTCCATCAGTCTGTCTGTTAACTTCTTGTTTCCGGACGATAGCTGAAAAACACCTTGGCCAAATGTTCTCACTTTTTGGTGGTATGTTGGGGGTGGTTAGAGGAAGCTCCCTTTCGATTTCTGTCCCACTTCGATCATCAGTATGGCCGCCATGGCTGCCATCTTCATTTTCGTTTCCGGACGATAGCTGAATAACGCCTAGGCCAAATGCTCTCATTTTTTGGCGATATGTTGGGGGTGGTTAGAGGAAGCTCCCGATCGATTTGTGTCTTGCTCCGAGAATCAATGTGGCCGCCACGGCAGCCATCTTCATTTTAGTTTTCGGACCATAACTGAAAAACGCCGTGGCCAAATGTTCTCATTTTTTGGTGGTCTGTTGAGGGTGTTTAGAGGAAGCTCCCTATTGATTTGTGTCCCGCTCCAATAATCAATATGCCTGCCAGACCAGCCATCTTCATTTTCCTTTCCGGACGATAACCGAAAAACACCTTGGCCAAATGTTCTCACTTTTTGGTGGTGTGCTGGGGGTGGTTACAGGAAGCTCCCGATCGATTTGTGTCCCGCTCTGATAATCAATATGGCCGCCAATAAAGCGAAAGCCTGAGGGGTCCTGCTTGCGACAGTGCCCTATTTTTATATATTGGAGGCACTTGTTCATACGCTATGCATCAAAGGGTTAAATCAAATTTTTTTTGTCCTGCTCACATAGTTGAGTGTGGGGACCACCCAATGTTTGGCCACAGAATATATTCTGCAAAAAATACTGCGATCGGTATTTGGCTGAACGTGTGAAAAGGCTGGAAATTTTGATGGAATATGTGATGTGATAGTTGTGTTTTCTTCTCAATGCAGGACAGAGATCAAATGGAGCAGAAGATTGCTGCCCTGGAGGAGAAAACTCTTGGGCTTCAACGAACAGTCTGGTCAATGTCAGAGGTAAAATTACAGCCTCTGCAGAGTTTGAAATTTGAAATGCGCACTACGTACTGCTAAAAAGTGCTTCATAGCTCTGCCTCTCATGAGTCTCTGATGAGAGTCTGTGTTCTATTGGTTCCTCATATTGCTACAGTGTTATAGTGTCATCCAACTACATTTGGGAACAATGTTTACAAACGTGAAATCATTTTCAAATTGCAAAAACTTAGTCACTGTTCATTTACGGCTATGAAAATGTTTTGTGTCGAGTCTTTGCCGGTTAGACTTAAAATGATCAGTTGAGACAAGTCGACAATGGCAGTGCTCCAGGCTTTATTTGAGTTTGAGGCACCTGGACTAAATTCAGATTTATGAATGTAAACTTGATTTATGTAGTTGGGTGGTTTCAGGATAGAGGCCTAAAAGCATATCAGTAGTCATAATGTACATCATAATGTATATCATTATTAATGCAAACTTAGTGACCCATTTCCATGTCTGAAAGGGAAATTGTTCATTCCATCAATATGGAGTGAAGGTATGCACCAAATTTTCAACCATCGAAAATATTAGGCCAACAGTAGAAGAAATAACACATTTGGTATTTGGCCCAACCAGGCAAAAGGCCAATAACTTTGACCAATTGTGTGATGGGGTAATTTGTTTATTCATATAAATGCAGGAAAGAGCACAAATGAGCCATACAGGGATTGCCCTGGAGAGGAGAAATCGCGAGGCTGAGCAAGCGGCCTGGGCAATACCTGCGGTAAGTTTAACAGTCTTAGTAAAGTTTTACAGTATTGGGAAAGTTTTACAGCCTTAGGATAGTTTAACAGTCTTAGGAAAGTTTATCAGTCTTAGGAAAGTTTTACAGTCTTAGGAAAGTTTGAAATTTGAAGTAAGCACTAAGCAATAGCTGCAATATCTGAGACAATTGATGAACTCGACCAGGAGAAAACTGAAGCAAGTTTACTTTGCGAAAACTTCATTCATAACATGTTGACAAATAGCAATATTTCCAACGAGTCTACAATTCAGTATCTCACATCCTATACATTAATAAAATTGCATTAATTCACCCATTAATTCACACCATTTTGAGGCAAGTAGTAATGTGTACATATATTGTAAAGCAGGTAGCATAATGTTGACACTTATTAGCCTAAATGCAAAATGGGAGTGATCACTTTCTCCCTTTCCTTTTGTAGCCTCACAAACTGATTGACACCAGTAAATAATGTGGTCCATCAGGATTTGTTCAGTGTACCTGGCCCAATTTAAATTTTATTTATTTTTATTGTCCAGCTAATATAGTTGGGATACACCACATTTCTGGCCACGGAAAATATTCATCAAAAATAGAAAAAAAAAAAATAAAACCCACGTTAGATATTTGGCTGAATGCGTGAAAAGGTGGAAAATTGTGATGCAATGAGAGGTGTGGTAATTACATGTTCATCTAAATGCAGGAAAAAGCACAAAATGACTGTAAGGTTGTTGCCCTGGAGAAGAGAGCTTGTGAGCTGGAACGATTGGCCTCTGCAGCAATTCAGGTAAATTATACAGTTTATGAAAGTTTGAAATTTGTAATACGCACAAAGTATTGTTAAAATGTGCCTTCATAGCCATGCAACGTATTAGTTTATGATGAGTGTCAGTGTTAAAATGTTAGTGCTTCCAGACGAAGAATCGTTTTGGATTCGTATTGTCACCCCACGTGCACAATGTCCAGACTACTGGGCAGCAGTATGCATCCCACAAGCATATTGTTCAAAATAATGGACAGACTGACGTCCCTCTAGTACCCCTCCCAAAAAGAAAAAATAAACCAAATCCCATGAAATGGTCCCAAAAGAACACTGACTATCCAATTTTTACCCCTCAGCCGACGAAAGTCGGTCGAGGGGTATTGTCATGCCGTGCGGCGTCTGTCTGTCTCTCCATCCGTCTGTCCATCTGTCCGTTAACTTTTCGTTCCGGAAGATAGCTGAAAAAGGGCTTGGCCAAATGTTCTCATTTTTTGGTGGTATGGTGGGGGTGGTTAGAGGGAGCTCCCTTTCGATTTCTGTCCCACTCTGATCATCAATATGGCCGCCACAGCAGCCATTTTCATTTTCGTTTCCGGACGATAGCTGAAAAACGCCTCGGCCAAATGCTCTCATTTTTTGGTGATATATTGGGGGTGGATAGAGGAAGCTCCCTTTCGATTTCTGTCCCACTCCGATCATCAATATGGCCGCCACGGCAGCCATCTTCATTTTCGTTTCCGGACGATAGCTGAAAAACGCCTTGACCACATGCTCTCATTTTTTGGTGCTTTGTTGGGGGTGCTTAGAGGAAGCTGGCTATCAATATTTGTCCCGCTCCGAGAATCAATATGGCCGCCACGGCATCCATCTTCGTTTTCGTTTCCGGAGGATAACTGAAAAACGCCTTGGCAAAATGTTCTCATTTTTTGGTGGTAAGTCGGGGGTGGTTACAGGAAGCTCCCTATTGATTTGTGTTCAGCTCCAGTAATCAATATGGCCGCCACGGCAGCCATCTTCATTTTCGTTTCCGGACGATAACTGAAAAACGCCTTGGCCAAATATTCTCATTTTTTGGTGGTCTGTTGAGGGTGGTTAGAGGAAGCTCCCTCTTGATTTGTGTCCCGCTCAGATCATCACCATGGTCACCACGCCAGCCATCTTCATTTTCCTTTCTAGTTGATATCTGAAAAACGCCTTTGCCAAATGTTTTCAATTTTTGGTGGTATGTTAGGGGTGATTACAGGAAGCTCCCTATCGATTTGTGTCCCGCTCCGATAATCAATATGGCCGCCACGGCAGCCATCTTTATTTTCGTTTCCGGGCGATAACTGAAAAACGCCTTGGCAAAATGTTCTAATTTTTAGGTGGTACGGTGGGGGTGGTTAGAGGAAGCTCCCTTTCGATTTCTGTCCCACTCTGACCATCATTATGGCCGCCGTGGCAGCCATCTTTATTTTCGTTTCCGGAAGATAACTGAAAAACGCCTTGGCAAAATGTTCTCATTTTTAGGTGGCATGTTGGGAGTGGTTACAGGAAGCTCCCTATCGTTTTGTGTCCTGCTCCAATAATCAGTATGGCTGCCACGGCAGCCATCTTCATTTTCCTTTCTGGATGATAACTGAAAAACCCCTTGGCCAAAAGTTCTCATTTTTTGGTGGTATGTCGGGGGTGGTTACAGGAAGCTCCCTATCGATTTGTGTACCACTCTGATAATCAATATGGCCACCAATAAAGCGCATGCCTGAGGGGTCCCGCTCGCGACCGCGCGCTATTTTTATATTGGAGGCAATTGTTCATACGCTATGCATCAAAGGGTTAAATCAATTTTTTTTGTCCTGCTCACATAGTTGAGTGTGGGGACCACCCAATGTTTGGCCACAGAATATATTCTGCAAAAAATAATGCGATCGGTATTTGGCTGAACGTGTGAAAAGGCTGGAAATTTTGATGAAATGTGTGATGTGATAGTTGTGTTTTCTTCTCAATGCAGGAAAGAGATCAAATGGAGCAGAAGATTGCTGACCTGGAGGAGAAAACTCTTGGGCTTCAACAAACAGTCTGTTCAATGCCAGAGGTAAAATTACAGCCTCTGCAGAGTTTGAAATTTGAAATCGCTTTTACGCACTGCTAAAAAGTGCTTCATAGCTCTGCCTCTCATGAGTCTCTGATGAGAGTCTGTGTTCTATTGGTTCCTCATATTGCTACAGTGTTCTAGTGTCATCCAACTACATTTGGGAACAATGGCTGCGTTTACATGGGTCCAAAAATCCTACTTATAATCAGATTGACAGCTTAGTCAGATTCAAAATGTCTCATGTAACCACCTTAGCTGATCCGATTCACCCAGATCGGGTTAAATTTTCGATCGGATTGAAAGAGGTAGTTTACGCCGATTGATAATCAGCTTGATGCCGCATATAAACGGCTGAACAGAGTGGATTCGGTTGATGGATTGGATTATTCGTTCTGCGCATACGCTCCCTAGTACGTAGTAGTCATGTAATGACGTAATGACGTTCGCGTTCAGGTAGTGGGACCTTTTGCGCATGTCAAAGAAACTGTAATTGGTCTCAGCTGGGGCCATGTCAGGATTGAACGTGGATCGCTTTCCTTCGCGTTCATGTATACAGATCGAATCAGATTCATTTAATCAGTTTGATTTCAATCAGATTGAGGAAAACAATCCATGTAAACGCAGCCACTGTTTCCAGACGTGAAATCATTTTCAAATTGCAAAACCTTAGTCACTGTTCATTTACGGCCATGAAAATGTTGTCTGTCGAGTCTTTGCTGGTTAGACTTAAAATGATCAGTTGAGACAAGTCGACAATGGCAGTGCTCCAGGCTTTATTTGAATTTGAGGCACTGGACTAAATCCAGATTTATGAATGTAAACTTGATTTATGTAGTTGGGTGGTTTCAGGATAGAGGCCTAAAAGCATGTCAGTAGTCATAATGTACATCATAATGTATATCATTATTAATGCAAATTTAGTGACCTATTTTCATATCTGAAAGGGAAATTGTTCAGTCCATCAATATGAAGTGTAGGTATGCACCAAATTTTCAACCATCGAAAATATTAGGCCAACAGTAGAAGAAATAACACATTTGGTATTTGGCCCAACCAGGGAAAAGGACAAAAATTTTGACCAATTGTGTGATGTGGTAATTTGTGTATTCATATAAATGCAGGAAAGAGCACAAATGGGCCATACGGAGATTTCCCTGGAGAGGAGAAATCCCGAGACTGAGCAAACGGCCCAGACAATAGCTAATGTAAGTTTAACAGTCTTAGGATAGTTTAACAGTCTTAGGAAAGTTTTACAGTCTTAGGAAAGTTTGAAATTTGAAGTAAGCACTAAGCAATAGCTGCAATGTCTGAGACAATTGATAAACTCGACCAAGAGAAAACTGAAGTAAGTTTAATTTGTGAAAACTTCATTCATAACTAGTTGACAAATAGCTATATTTCCAACGAGTCTACAATTCAGTATCTTACATCCTATACATTACTAAAATTGCATTAATTCACCCACTAATTCACACCATTTTGAGGCAAGTAGTAATGTGTACATAAATTGTAAAGCAGGTAGCATAATGTTAACACTTATTAGCCTAAATGCAAAATGGGTGTGATCACTTTCTCCCTTTCCTTTTGTAGCCACACAAACTGATTGACATCAGTAAATAATGTGGTCCATCAGGATTTGTTCAGTGTACCTGGCCCAATTTAAATTTTATTTATTTTTATTGTCCAGCTAATAAAGTTGGGATACACCAAATTTCTGGCCATGGAAAATATTCATCCAAAAATAGCAAAAAAAGAGAGAAAAAAAACACATTCGGTATTCGGTTTAATGAGTCAAAAGGTGAAAATTTTGATGGAATGAGAGGTGTGGTAATTACATATTCATCTAAATGCAGGAAAGAGCACAAATAGACCAGAAGATGGTTGCCATAGAGCAGAGAGCTCTTCAGCTGGAACGATTGGCCTCTGCAGCAATTCAGGTAAATTATACAGTCTATGAAAATTTGAAATTTGTAATACGCACAAAGTATTGTTAAAATGTGCCTTCATAGCCATGCAACGTATTAGTTTATGATGAGTGTCAGTGTTAAAATGTTAGTGCTTCCAGACGAAGAATCGTTTTGGATTCGTATTGTCACCCCACGTGCACAATGTCCAGACTACTGGGCAGCAGTATGCATCCCACAAGCATATTGTTCAAAATAATGGACAGACTGACATCCCTCTAGTACCCCTCCCAAAAAGAAAAAATAAACCGAATGCCATGAAATGGTCCCAAAAGAACGCTGACTATCCAATTTTTACCCCTCAGCCGACGAAAGTCAGTCGAGGGGTATTGTCGTGGTGTGCGGCGGCCGTCTGTCCGTCCGTCCGTCTGTCCATCTGTCCGTTTACTTTTCGTTTCCGGATGATAGCCGAAAAATGCCTTGGCCAAATGTTCTCATTTTTAGGTGGCATGTTGGGGGTTGTTACAGGAAGCTCCCTATCGTTTTGTGTCCCGCTCCAATTATCAATATGGCTGCCACGACAGCCATCTTCATTTTTCTTACCGGACGATAACTGAAAAATCCCTCGGCCAAATGTACTCATTTTTTGGTGGTATGTTGGGGATGGTTACAGGAAGCTCCCTATCGATTTGTGTCCCACTTTGATAATCAATATGGCCGCCAATAAAGCGAAAGGCTGAGGGGTCCCGCTCGCGACCGCGCGCTATTCTTATATATTGGAGGCACTTGTTCATACGCTATGCATCAAAGGGTTAAATCAATTTTTTTGTCCTGCTCACATAGTTGAGTGTGGGGACCACCCAATGTTTGGCCACAGAATATATTCTGCAAAAAATAATGCGATCGGTATTTGGCTGAACGTGTGAAAAGGCTGGAAATTTTGATGGAATGTGTGATGTGATAGTTGTGTTTTCTTCTCAATGCAGAAAAGAGATCAAATGGAGCAGAAGATTGCTGACCTGGAGGAGAAAACTCTTGGGCTTCAACAAACAGTCTGTTCAATGCCAGAGGTAAAATTACAGCCTATGCAGAGTTTGAAATTTGAAATGCGCACTACGTACTGCTAAAAAGTGCCTTCATAGCTCTGCCTCTCATAAGTCTCTGATGAGAGTCTGTGTTCTATTGGTTCCTCATATCGCTACAGTGTTCTAGTGTCATCCAACTACATTTGGGAACAATGTTTCCAGACGTGAAATCATTTTCAAATTGCAAAAACTTAGTCACTGTGCATTTGCGGCTATGAAAATGTTTTGTGTCAAGTCTTTGCCGGTTAGACTTAAAATGATCAGTTGAGACAAGTCGACAATGGCAGTGCTCCAGGCTTTATTTGAGTTTGAGGCACCTGGACTAAATTCAGATTTATGAATGTAAACTTGATTTATGTAGTTGGGTGGTTTCAGGATAGAGGCCTAAAAGCATGTCAGTAGTCATAATGTACATCATAATGTATGTCATTATTAATGCAAACTTAGTGACCTATTTTCATGTCTGCAAGGCAAAATTGTTCATTCCATCAATATGGAGTGTAGGTACGCACCAAATTTTCAACCATCGAAAATATTAGGCCAACAGTAAAAGAAATAACACATTTGGTATTTGGCCCAACCAGGCAAAAGGCCAAAAATTTTGACCAGTTGTGTGATGTGGTAATTTGTGTATTCATATAAATGCAGGAAAGAGCACAAATGAGCCATACAGGGATTGCCCTGGAGAGGAGAAATCGCGAGGCTGAGCAAGCAGCCTGGGCAATACCTGCAGTAAGTTTAACAGTCTTAGGAAAGTTTTACAGTCTTATGAAAGTTTTACAGTCTTAGGAAAGTTTAACGGTCTTAGGAAAGTTTGAAATTTGAAGTAAGCACTAAGCAATAGCTGCAATGTCTGAGACAACTGATAAACTCGACCAGGAGAAAACTGAAGTAAGTTTAATTTGTGAAAACTTCATGCTTAACATGTTGAAAAATTGCTATATTTCCAACGAGTCTACAATTCAGTGTCTCACATCCTACACATTACTAAAATTGCATTAATTCACCCATTAATTCACACCATTTTGAGGCAAGTAGTAATGTGTACATAAATTGTAAAGCAGGTAGCATAATGTTAACACTTATTAGCCTAAATGCAAAATGGGAGTGATCACTTTCTCCCTTTCCTTTTGTAGCCACACAAACTGATTGACACCAGTAGATAATGTGCTCCATCAGGATTTGTTCAATGTACCTGGCCCAATTTAAATTCTATTTATTTTTTATTGTCCAGCTAATATAGTTGGGATACACCAAATTTCTGGCCACGGAAAATATTCGTCCAAAAATAGCAAAAAAATAAAACCCATGTTTGATATTTGGCCGAATGCGTGAAAAGGTGGAAAATTTTGATGCAATGAGAGGTGTGGTAATTACATATTCATCTAAATGCAGGAAAAAGCACAAAATGACTGTAAGGTTGTTGCCCTGGAGAAGAGAGCTTGTGAGCTGGAACGATTGGTCTCTGCAGCAATTCAGGTAAATTATACAGTCTATGAAAGTTTGGAATTGTAATACGCATAATGTATTGTTAAAATGTGCCTTCATAGCCATGCAGCGTATTAGTTTATGATGAGTGCGCTGGAGATTATCTAGCTGACTAAGGACAATGGACAGTGCTACCCACCTTATTCAAAGAATCCAGATGAATCCCTATGTTTCCCAGGAAGTTTTCTTGGTCCCATCTCTCTCGTCCAAAACATTACTGAAATTGTATCCACTCACCCATGGAATCTTGAAGTAAACATTGCAGTCTGAGGAAACTAAACCGTGTAGCGTAATGTTTACATTTATTCGGCGTAATGCAAAATGAAAGAGATCACTTTTTCCCTCCTCAATCCTGAGGTAAACATTGCAGTCAATGTAAGATGTACAGCACGTAGCATAATGTTTACACTTGCAGTACTGGGCATGATGGAAAATGGGAGTGATCACTTCTTTCCTTTTTCTTTGGTTACCAAACTTAAACAGATCACTTGACATTAACACGCGTTGCGCTTTTTTAGGGTTTGCTTGATGTACGAGGCCTTATTTAACCCTTTGTTGCGCGCTGTCCAATTATTTTGAAATGTTTTAAGTGGGGGTTATGTTGTCATGGCTCATAGATACCCTGAAAACATGTAATGTACATTTTGTTGGACATTTTTACCTCAGAATTTCCCCAATTACTGCCTCCCTGATTAGTCACATGGTTTACCACAAACAATCACAATGGCAGCGGAAGTTGACGTAATGGTAGTGGAAGGTAAGTTGACAATAGTCAGAAATATTCAGACATTGCTCTAGTTTTGATCAAACTTCTTCTTGTTGGGGGAATGAAATACAATATACAGCACACACTGAAACATGTAAGCTTTGTAATGCATTCGTATTTGTAGGAATACACGTGATTTTATGCTCTGTCAAAAATATTAGACATTATGCATGTTGGGCAAATGGCTCAAATAAGCCGTCTCCAAATACTGGACATCATGCATATCATTGGCCAAATTTCTTTGGATTCGTATTGTCACCCCACGTGCATAATGTCCGAACTACTGGGCAGCAGTATGCATCCCATAAGCATATTGTCCAAAATAATGGACAGACTGACGTCCCTCTAGTACCCCTCCCAAAAAGAAAATATAAACCAAATCCCATGAAATGGTCCCAAAAGAACACTGGCTATCCAATTTTTAGGTTGCCGGCAGTAGGCCAGTAACCTATTGTCGTCACTTGGCGTCCGGCGGCATCGTTGGCGTCGGCGTCGTCCGTTTAATGCCGTATCTCAAAAACGGTCTGATTATTTTTTTTTTCAATTTGGGGATGCGATCAAATGGGTCTTCAAGTTAATGCCCGAGCAAAATTTTTTTGATTGAGTCGTTCGTTTAGACTTGGCTGCCATTTTCATGCCAAAAATGGCCATTTTTGGCACTTAGGTGTAATTTTCTCAAAAACTGTCTGATTAATTTTTTTTAATTGCAGCAGTGGAATCATTATCATGAACTGCTTCAACAGTGTAAACAGCGTTTTGATTGAATCGCTCCTTTGTAGCGCCACGTTGGCAACGTGTCTAAACTTAGTCCTTTTTCGGGGAGTTTTGGCACAAAATGTGCTGTAACTTGCTTATTATTGCATTTATAGTTTAGGTATGCATTGAGCATGAACAGCATATCATGCTTGCCGAGCGTTGCCGGTTGGTCGAATTTGACCTTGAGCCAAAAGGTCAAGGCCAAATGGCAAAAATGTGCTATAACTTGCTTAATATAGCATTTAGAGCTTAGGTATGTATGAGGCACTTATAGGGAATCAGGTATGCCGAACATTGTGAGTCAGTCAGATTTGACCTTTGGCCTCAAGGTCAAGGCCAAATGGAAAAATGTGCTATAACTTGCTTAGTATGACATTTATAGCCAGTGGCGGGTGTAGAACCGGGAACCTGGGGGGCTCAGACACGTCCCTTTATGACAATAATTAGTCCTGGCTAGTTCTCAATCATTTCCTTTACTGACGCGTTTTCCAATTATCGTAATTGGCAACCGAAGACACGGTTTCTCTCCATATGCGATCGAACAGCGATGAAATCATGGGCGAAATTCAGTACAGAAAAATAATTTACTTATTAATAGGCCAATGCTTCGCATTGATTGAACTGATCCGCGTTCCAATGAAATATCGGCTTTCACTCTCGGTATTGCGTGGGTTGATTTGAAAGAAAAAGAGTGGCACTCGGCAGTTAAATAGGCAGCGTGCGGCTCAAGCTATTTGTGTGAGAGTCGACAGGTATGCAATTTTTAATAACGATGATTTAAATACAGCAAATACGCATCCAGATGAATGATTGTCTTCTTACGTAATCGGGGAGAACAAGCCGCACCTGTTAAGTGTGGAGGGCTCTCGGAGTGAACCTTTTGTTAATCATGAAAATGACTGAGAACAGGTCAGGACTAATAACTGCTTTAAACGATGTTTTGTGCACCCCAATTCTCAGTTCTGGTTCCGCCACTGTACTGGATTTAGCCCATGATTTCATCGCTGTTTGATCACATATGGAGAGAAACCGTGTCTTCAGTTGCCAATTACGATAATTGAAAAACGCGTCAGTAAAGGAAAATGACTGAGAACTAGCCAGGACTAATTGTTGTCATAAAGGGACGTGTCTGTGTCCCCCCAATTCCTGGTTCTAGACCCGCCACTGTTTAGAGCTTAGTTATGTATGAGGCACTTATAGGGAATCATGTATGCCAAACATTCACGGTTGTTCGAATTTGAACTTGAGCCTCAGGGTGAAGGTCAAATGGCAAAAATCTGTTATAACAGCTTAATGTGGCATTTGGAGCTTATGTATGTGTGAGGCATCTATAAGGAATCATGTAAGCCAAGCATTCTCGGTAAGTTGAATATGACATTGGGCGTCAAGGTCAAATGGCAAAAATGTGCTCTAACTCACTGAATATGGCAATTAGAGCTCAGGTATGTTTGGGGCACCTATAGGAAACCATGCATGCTGAACATTCTTAGGCAGTCAGTCACATTTGACGTTGGGCCTCAAGGTCAATGATATATGACAAAAAATGGCCCATAACTTGTTTAATATTGTTTTTAGGGCTTAGGTATGTGTTGGGCGCTAATAGCAAATCATGTATGCTGGTTGTTTTCAACATATTGGATATGACCTTGGGCAACAAGGCCCAGGTAATGACAAAAATGGCCTAAAAGTCCTTTAATATTGATCAAACACACCATATTGGATTTGACTCTGGTCGTCAAGGTCAAGGTCACGTGACAAAATCAATCTATTTATTTCCGCGTTGAATAATGTCCTTAGACATTGGCATGTATTAGGCACTCACGCATTTATAATTAAAATTTTAACAGGCATTATAACCGCACGGTCGACCTTTCTTGCGATCAGTTGCAGCAATAAACACTGGTCAAAATCCATTTTTGGATGTTTGTTCCTGTTAGCATCATGGACTAGAAAGAATAATACCGATTAGACCCACTCGGTGGCAGTGTTGTGTAAAAAAAAATCATTGCCTGAAAGCAGAGCAAGAACCAGAAGTAAATTGGGAAGATGGCGCACTTCACTAATTGACAGCAGATGACAGTGAAAGTCCAGGTAAGAAAAAAATCTAATCGGATTTCATGATCTAGACTTCTTAAGATGATATTTTTGCTAATGGCAGAAACATGACAAAAAAAAAGTAAATTGATTCGCAGTGGTACGGGACCGTTCGCCATCACCGCCGAAATTCGCCAAAACAATTAAACAGGTTGGGCGCCCCAGCGGCTCATCGGTCTAAGCGCGCACCATAAAGGCTGTGTCCTTCTCGCAGCAACCTGGGTTCGATTCCGGCTCAGGTCATTTGTTGCATGTCTTCCCCCATTCTTCTCCCCAACCTACCTGTCTCTCTACACTGCATAACTGTCAAATAAAGGAAAAATTCCCAAAAAAATAATCTTTAAAAAAAAAAAAATTAAACAGGTTTAATTTTTTCACGGATGTCCGAGCTGGAACTTTTTAACGCCAGAGTCGTGTAGACAACGTGTTGCTTTCGCAATAATTCGTGTTGGCTTCCTGTTGAATCCGCGGACTGATGCTAATTACTTTTCTCCTGTTGGGGCTGTAACTGCCGGCAACCTTCAGGGCCCTTGGCACTCTAGTTATATATTGGAGGCACTTGTTAATTCGCTATGCATCAAAGGGTTAAATCAATTTTTTTTGACCTGCTCACATAGTCGAGTGTGGGGACCACCCAATGTTTGGCCACAGAATATATTCTGCAAAAAATAATGCGATCGGTATTTGGCTGAACGTGTGAAAAGGCTGGAAATTTTGATGGAATGTGTGATGTGATAGTTGTGTTTTCTTCTCAATGCAGGAAAGAGATCAAATGGAGCGGAAGATTGCTACCCTGGAGCAGAAAACTCTTTGGCTTCAGCGAACAGTCTGGTCAATGTTACAGGTAAAATTACAGCCTATGCAGAGTTTGAAATTTGAAATGCGCACTACGTACCGCTAAAAAGTGCTTCATAGCTCTGCCTCTCATGAGTCTCTGATGAGAGTCTGTGTTCTATTGGTTCCTCATATTGCTACGGTGTTATAGTGTCATCCAGCTACATTTGGGAACAATGTTTCCAGATGTGAAATCATTTTCAAATTGCAAAAACTTAGTCACTGTTCATTTGCGGTCATGAAAATGTTGTGTGTCGAATCTTTGCCGGCTAGGC
Source organism: Gymnothorax javanicus (assembly GCA_029692085.1). Classification (NCBI taxonomy): domain Eukaryota; kingdom Metazoa; phylum Chordata; class Actinopteri; order Anguilliformes; family Muraenidae; genus Gymnothorax; species Gymnothorax javanicus. The sequence goes on along the minus strand of CM056202.1, from coordinate 9,095,389 downwards.
TTAAAATGATCAGTTGAGACAAGTCGACAATCGCAGTGCTCCAGGCTTTATTTGAGTTTGAGGCACTGGACTAAATTCAGATTTATGTATGTAAACTTGATTTATGTAGTTGGGCGGTTTCAGGATAGAGGCCTAAAAGCCAGTATCTCACATCCTAAACATTCAGTGGATAGAAAATGAATACACCCCCCTTCAATATTTTCATGTCTTGTTGTGTCACAGAATGTAAATGTAATGGATTAAAATGGGACTTGTTTTTCCCTGACCCAAAGAACACAACATACCATATGAATGCAGTGAAATTATTTTAATTTGAAAAAAGAGTGCATTTAGTGAACAAACCTGAAATTTCCTAATTTAATTATACACCCCCCTGAGTCAATACTTGGTGGAAGCGCCTTTGGCAGCAATTACAGTTACCAGTCTTTCTGGGCAGCTCTGCACAAGGTTGCTGCACCTGGACTTGGAGATCTTCCCCCACTCCTCTTTGCAGAACTGTTCAAGCTGGGAGAGGTTTGTTGGTTTGCGCTGATGGACAGCAACCTTCAGTCATTCCACAAGTTTTCAGTTGGATTTAGGTCAGGGCTTTGGCTTGGCCATTCCAGCACACCCACCTTGTTCTTTACAAGCCACTCAGTGGTAGCTTTGGCCTTGTGCTTTGGGTCATTGTCGTGCTGGAATATGAATTTCGGACCCATTCTCAGTCTCCTTACAGACTTCTTCAGGTTCTTCTCCAGAATATCCCTGTATTTGGCCCCATCCATCCTCCCTTCAATCTTGACAAGTTCCCCAGTCCCTTTAGATGAGAAACATCCCCATAACATTATGCTGCCACCACCATGCTTCACAGTCGGGATGGTGTTTTTTTGGTGATGAGCGGTGTTGGGTTTTCGCCAAACATAGCGTTTGGCATTCATGCCAAAAAGTTCTATTTTGGTTTCATCAGACCACAAAACATTCTGCCAGTTTGTTGCATGCTCCCCAAGGTGTTCTTTTGCGGATTTCAAGCAGGCCACCTGGTGGACCTTTTTGAGAAATGGCTGTTTCTTGCCACCCTTCCATGCAGGCCAGATGTGCGCAATATCTTTGATATAGTTGTATGATGCACAAGTTTCCCTCTGTTGGCCTTAAAATCCTGGAGCTCTTTCAATGTTGCCATTGAATTCTTGGTAGCCTCTCTGACAGTTGTCTTTTCTCCTGGTCATCCAGTTTAGACGGATGCCCTGATTTTGGCAGACTGTGAGTGGTGCAATGCACTTTCCATTTCTTAATTATGGTCTTAACAGTGCTCCAAGGGATCTTCAAAGCCTTAGAAATCTTCTTATATCCCTCACCTGATGTGTATCTTTCCACAACTTTGTCACGGACTTCTTTTGCGAGATCTTTGGAGCCCATGCTTCTGCCTTTCAGTGAGACTGCTCTTGCATACTAAGGAACCACGGTAAACAGCTGTTTTTATTCATGTCATCAAATTAATTGCTGTGATTTCGCACAGGTCTGGGGCAATTAGCTATTGTTTGGCCTTTAAGGCAATTTGTCATTTCCTGAGATGGTTTATGGGATGATTCAGTAAAGGGGGTGGATACTTATCAAACCAATTTATTGCAATTGTTTATTTTTAATTAATGTTAAAACAATTTTTTAATTGGTTTATCACTTTGGAAAGGTTAAGTACTGTATGTAGGTTTGTAGGAAAAACACACAGATTAATTGCACTTTAATTACAGGCTATATGTTGTGGGGAAACAGAAATTGTGCATTTGAGTACAGTGGAGAGACAGACAGATTTGTGTATTAGGCCACCTCACATGTGTATCGAGGGCTGACTGCAATATAAAGCATCTGGACATAACTGTTTATTGCAGTCAGCCCTCGATATGTTAATGACTGCTGGCAGCTCCAGCTTTGGGGATTTCCCACTGGCCCACAGGGGAGAAGAGGGCGAGACCCCACACCCATTCGGGATTTGAATAATCCAATCTGCAGTGCCAAACATGGCACACAACTGCTTGCGACCAATCAGAGGTCAAAACTTGGTTTACACACAAATTTGAATATATGCAAATCTAATGCTATAAACAGTGCTTCATCGAACATTTTTCGGAGAATTTTGCATCCGTGCGGGCTCATGTAATAAATGCTTTCCTGTTTTTTAATACGAACATCGGGTCTGCTTCTTTTGGACGAGGGTCATATTTGTTCTTGGTAAAACTTTGAATTTACAAACAATTTGGCGCTGCAAAGCAGGGTGGATTCGTTTCCGGACCTCCGCGAGTTTCCTGACCAATTCGAGAAGAGTGAGCACTTTGTTTTTTATATTGTTTGGAAGGCAAAACTACAGAGATCTGGAACGCTCCACCCAGTGGTACGTTAACCTATAAATTATAATTTGACCGGTGTAGAAGCGATCAAGTTGTTCGTGCTTAAAAAACTATGTCTTTGTGCAACGTGTTTGTTTGGTGTGGTTATCAGCCCTGCTTGTGGTACCAGTGCTGTTGTGTGATACAGGCCTATGTATTGAAAACATAGGTATATTGTGACGGGGTGAATATTGGTCATCTCTGCCTTTGGAGAGTGAGAATTCACGCCAAAAAGGCGAATACGTCATTGCGTGGCCGTGGCAAGCATATGTGGGTCGCCCACGGCACAGACGTGACGACTAATTATTTTCACGACTGGGTATAGGCCAGTTCAGTTTAAGGCCGAAGGTCCGCGCGCGCATGCCCAATATAGCTGATGTGGGGCAAAAGGAAATATAGTGGCTATTTGTTGCGTAGAGAGGTGCATAAACCGGTATCATAAAGACGGGGACATAAGGTTTTTGTGTTCCCCGTGGCAAGAGACAACGACAGGCATGGATTCGAGCTTTAACTCGGAAGAACTTTGTCCCGAATGATCACACTAGAGTCTGCAGTACTCATTTTGTCAGGGCTGGCCCAACTTCATTGACCCAAATAATGTTGGCTTCGCTCTGTGTTTCCCTACAAACGAAAGGATCTCACACCAACGCAAGCTAAAAGGAAAGAGCGATCTGATCAGAGAAATATAGTTAAGGTACTGGCAGTGGCGGTTCTAGAACCGGGAACTGGGGGGGCACAGACACGTCCCTTTATGACAATTAGTCCTGGCTAGTTCTCAATTATTTTCCTTTACTGAGGCGTTTTCCAATTATCGTAATTGGCAACTGAAGACACGGTTTCTCTCCATGTGCGATCGAACAGTGATGAAATCATGAGCTAAATTCAGTACAATGGCGGAACTAGAACTGAGAATTGGGGTGCACAAAACATCTGTTTAAAACAGTTATTAGTCCTGACCTGGTCTCAGTCATTTTCATGATTAACAAAAGGTTCACTCCGAGAGCACTCCACACTTATCAGGTGTTGCTTGTTCTCCCCGATTACGTAAGAAGACAATCATTCATCTGGACGCGTAGGCCTATTTGCTCCAATCCAATCCAATCCAATCCACTTTATTTATATAGCACATTTCAAAAACATAAAAGTTTATCAAAGTGCTGCACAGTGATTTACAATAAAAGACACAATGGTTAAGAAAATGAGGATTAAAATGAAGATACAGAGATATTCCAATAGAGGAAATAAGTAGATTTAAAAGAAGATAAGAGTCATACAACAGATTCAAAAATGCAATAAAATTTGACAAATAAGAACAGAGATCACACAAGAACAGAGGTCACACATCTCTCACGCCGAGTTAAAAGCCAATGAATAAAAGTAAGTTTTAAGACGTGATTTAAAAGTAGGTAGGGAGGGGGACAACCTTATTTTTAGTGGTAGCTCGTTCCATAATTTAGGGTCCACCACAGAAAAGGCTCGATCACCTCGTGTTTTTAAATTACTCTTTGGGACAACGAGGAGGAGCTGATCAGCTGACCTAAGAGATCGTGAGGGAGTGTAGACATTTAAGAGATCTGAAATATATTGTGAAGCTGATCCGATTAGTGCTTTAAAAACAAACAATGAAATTTTAAAATTTATTCTAAAATGGACTGGAAGCCAGTGAAGTGAAGCGAGGATCGGGGTGATGTGTTCATGTTTCCTGGTGCCTGTTAAAAGGCGAGCAGCAGCGTTTTGGACCAACTGCAAGCGTGCCAGGGAAGCCTGGTTAACAAGCCTGGTTTATTTGCTGTATTTAAATCAACGTTATTCAAATATGCATATCTGTCGACTCTCACGCAAATATACTGGACAAAGAAAGTTAGGGATCACCCAACTTTTCAATATTAAAATATGATATGGAAAAAAATACAAACTATCACATATTTCAAATTCAAAATTTGGGGTGATCCCTAACTTTATTTGTCCAGTATAGCTTGAGCCGCACGCTGCCTATTTAACTGCCGAGTGCCACTTTTTTTCTTAATCAGCCCACGCAATACCGAGAGTGAAAGGCGATATTTCATTGGAATGCGGACCAGTTCAATCAACGCGAAGCATTGGCCTATTAACAAGTAAATTATTTTTCTGCACTGAATTTCTCCCATGATTTCATCGCTGTTCGATCGCATATGGAGAGAAACCGTGTCTTCAGTTGCCAATTACGATAATTGGAAAACTCAGTAAAGGAAAATGATTGAGAACTAGCCAGGACTAATTGTCATAAAGGGACGTGTCTGTGCCCCCCCAATTCCCGGCTCTAGAACCACCACTGGGTACCAGTTGATATTATAAGTTATTTAAATTGCCCCACTTATCGTCAAATAATTGTTTAATCTTTTGTTGTTTCAAGGTGTTATTGTTTTGCTGTGTCCAGTTTTTGTATCCACATTTTGAAAAGGGACTGGCTTTGTTCGATCCTATAGGCTATATACGACTTTAAGTAGCTAGATGTTAAACTCTACGCAAAAAAAATATCAAGCCAAAGGGGGAATGTTAGTGCCATACGACGTTTTCAGTCTAGGTAAGCTCTGAGGGGCTCACATTACAGAACTTAGCCCCTCAGAGCTAAGAGTAGGTGTGGTTTTCATTTCGCTGCTTGCAATAATAATAATTTGGTTTCCTTGTGATTTTGATTTCATAATGATTTGCTATATATAGCCAACAAAGTGGCACTTGCTTGCCAGTTAGTTTAGCGGATGTGAAATAATGTCATTAACACCACTTTGATTGGGTTCCACGCCTCAAGTCAGCGAATGGCTACAGTGTTCTTGCGACGAATTTGCATTGTTCAAAACAACCGGCAAGCACACATGATCCTAATCGCCTCTTGACATGGATAAGTGCGCAGGCACACATGTAAAATACAAGGCCATATCATTACTGTTTGACTGAACGCTATACATTTGATTTCGGATTTTCATCTGTGCTGAAAATAACAATGTCATGGACTTGCCTTGACAGTATCTCGCCGATATAGTCTCTCAAGTCTCTGTTGCACTAAAGAAGTCAATGCTTTCAGTTTGTAGGAGAAAACTAATAGAGCTTAGTCTAGCTATATCGTCAGGGGGAGAAGAATTTTGGATCCAGCCTCCTCTCTTTATTTGCCAGAATGATTTTAAAAGGGGGGCGCGAATAAGTTTTATTGGAGTTTTATCAGTGGAAAAGGGGTTTAGGATTTAACATTAATATTTAATATCGCTGATGCGCCTGCCCTAGCAACCCAGTGTGTCATCAATGACATGACAGCCGCTGTTAATGACGTGCAACTGACACGAATAGCAGCACTTGAAACTAAACTCTAAATTTCCATAATGGGACGTACGCTTGACGTGTTTTTATATCCTCATGTTTCTCTGGGTACCCAAACATCAATCGATATTTGGAGTAGGTTGAACACAGAATTCTTAATCTCGCCATCCAGACACAAAATGTACGCTGCACACCCTAGAATGTTCCCGAACAAAAAATATTCCTGTTTATAGACCGAATCCAAGCTGTAAACTGCCTTTTACCATGGGGAAAGCGAAAGAACTTATAATTCCCCAACTTTTAAATAGGATTTGTGCATCTTCTGCCCCACATAGTCTGCAAAGAGCATGTGCACTCCAAATCTCGCTTTTTCACGTCCTTAAACCCAAAGGGTCTATTAGGTAGCCCATCTAAGAAGTGCATATCGTGTCTTTGTTTCTTCGGTTCATGTTCCGGGAGAGTTAGTGTTAGCACCCCAGGCCCAGAGTGAGAGACAAAGAGCGTCTTTCACTCGGGTACTTTTTTGTCTGTGTTATAGGTTGAGAGAGAGTGCATGTGGCACGCCTCCAACCCGTCTCGTGGGTATTTGAGAAGCCAGCTCGTGCCGCTGTGAATCTCGTCACTGTCGCATTTTAAGTTTGATGTTGTCCTGAGTCTCTATTGTTTCGTGTTGGTTTTATTCTTGACCGTACGCTTAGTATACTACTGGCCAGTTACGCGCGTTTAGACATTACCGAAGGCCTATCTTACAAGTAGATATTAGGCTGCACCTTGACGAACGCGGTATTAATCGCTAATAAACATGGCAAACAAAGAAAGTTCAAACGCCCTTAAATACGCCGGCAGTATTACTACCTATTTGCAGAGAAATGAGAAAAAGGAAAAGGCGATGACCAAAAACGGCTGGAGTCCGAAAGGATCCACGCCGGATTAGTTAGATTGGTGGTTGAAACAGAAGAAAAACAGGACAGCTTACGGTACCATTGTCTTGATAACAGAACACCAAAAGCCTATAGAGAAGGCTACAAATTCAAGACATAGTTATCGGACATGCGAAAACAGATTGAGCAATTAAATGAAAAATGTAACCGCCTTAAATCAGAGCACTGCTCTCGCAATTCCAGAGGAGCCAAAAAAGGTACAAAGGTTATATCCCGATTTGAGTGAACTACGTTCAATAACTGATCCAATACATTCTGATAATAATGACACAACCAACGTAGCTCCTATGGGTCCAATGGTTACCAAGATTCGCGGTATTGGAAATGAACAGCGATTTCACGTTGACCATGTACCCCTCAATGTAATCGACATGAGAGCGCTATTAAAGGATTTACCGAGTCTTCATACAAACGACGATAATTTACAATTTTGGCGACAGTTAAATGAGCGACAATGAAGCAAGTCATTACATCTGTTAGACCTGTTTTAAATTGTGCGCGCTAAGTGCTCCACTTCAAGCTGGAACACAATCGAGCCTGAATACCACAGAAATAAACATGGGCGTCCGGCCCCTGGGCAAATCACGCTGAGCTTCAAATTGCGATTACCGACTTTTGTGAGGCTGTTAAAACTACTTTGGGTAAAGGTGCACCCAAATGGCATCGATTCACCATAGTAGTTCAGCATAACTTTACAGAATACCGCACACAATGGAGAAAGAACAATGTGACACAACATTTCGCTTTATTGGTGGGCTCAAAAAATGACAAAGGTCATGAAAGAATTCATCAGACGTTGTATCATTTGTGCACAATGTAATCAAGGCCCAAAAATAAAAGTCATGATGAAACACCAACCACCGCCCGCTGGCCCCTTTCAGCAAATCCAGATGGATTTCATTGACCCGCTTCCAAAAAGCCATGGAAAACAATACTGTCTCATACTCATAGACCACTTCAGGCACTGGGTAGAAGCTTACCCTGTAACTTGTGCAAATGCCGCCACCACAGCAAGGATAATAGCATCTGAATTCTGCCCACACTGGGGTCTTCCCTGTTTCATAGATTCAGACTAAGGAACCTACTTTACAGGGAAGGTCATGAAACAGGTATGTTCGTACCTCGGGATCAAACAAAAGTTCCGTTGCCCATACCATCCTCAAAGTCAAGGTCTGGTTGAACGGACAAATCGGACGCTGAAAGAAAAGCTGACCAAAGTGCTGCTGTCAGAAGGGGGAAGCTGGGTCCAGGGCCTCCCGGCCACACTCTTGGCAATGAGAGCAACCCCTAATGCTGTAACGGAACTGTCTCCATACGAGCTGGTGACTGGCCGAGCCATGTCACGAGTCCCTGGTCTCTGTAAGGGGTCGGAGGCTCTCTTATAGTAGGAGACACTTTGTTGAACTATTGCAAAAACTTGAATGAAGCTGTGAAAAACCTAACCACCCATGCTTTGTCATTGCAGACTTTGAAAGATCAACAAAAGGAGGGGGGACACGAAGCACAGGTGTCCCCGTCTGGATCCTCCACTGCCGTGCCAAGCCGTGCCCATCACCCGAAGACACCACCAAACTACTGAAGGCTGACTCAAACCACGATGCCTCGGACACCCGCAGCCTTCATTAATCAGGAGCATGCGTTCACATACACTCACATAACCAAATTGAATATTTTAGTTTGCCGGGGTTGTATTCATCTGTCACTACCAAGTGTGGAGTACAACCATCTACCATGCCAACATTTTCATTTCTAATAATAATCATTGTTTTGAGATATGGCAGAATCAGTGCTGCGGACAACAATAACGTTTACATGCAATTAGTGCATATGACAGCCAAGTATGCTAACAAAACTGGCTGTTTTGTCTGTGGATTAATACCTGATGTCTGCGCCTATCACTTCAAAATATAACACAGAAGAAACAGAATCAGCAGCTACCAATGGCAAAACTGAACTCATCTTCAGACCTAAACATACAGTACCAGCGTGGATAAAGGTACCACTAAAGTTAACAAGAAGTTGGCTTCGCGTTTTCGTCCATCTTTCTCTGATCGGCCTGGCAGGTGGCGGAGGATTACAACAGGTGTCGGTGTAGTCCTGGCAGGCAGAACTTGGGGGGGACTGTCGATAGGGGGGAGCGGTTTTTGGGTATGACTGGTGTGTGTACCAGATGTTACTGCAGGCCTTGAATTTTGGCAAGAATAAACTACCGCAACTGTTTCGGGTATGACTTATTTACAAGTCAATCGATGTTTTTGTTATTAGTTTTAAAATATCTAATTCCAAAAGAGCCAGTTGGAAGTAGGAGTAGTCATGAAGTAGAAACGCTTTTCTTATGGATGACAACTTGCGCAGTTATTGTCACAAAATATTTATTAATACATTTATAACTTCTCGTTGAACGCCCAAAATTTTAAATCTTGCTCGTGTCACTGTAAATGTCGATAATTTGCCGTGGCGAAATATCGGTCTTAATAATGTAAGACATTGGCTTGCACGCAGTTCGCAAATTGATAACTATACCTTTAAATCTGAATATAAATGTTTTACACGGTGTACCTAAGGCGGATAAGTGATCATTTCTCACAAATGTGAAAACATAATCAGTCCCGCTGTGAGAACAGTTTTTAATCCGCGCTACCCCATTTGCAACTGAGGAGGGCTTTATCAAGATAATTTGTCGGTAACAGCCAAAGTTTATTCTTGAGATTAGCTCTCAAATTATGAGTAAATGGCGACAAAAGTTAGCACACTTTACGTTCAACCGTTTTATCCAACTGAACAAGTCACCGCTTTCTTGACTGAGAGTTGTTCGGGTTATACACAAGGACTAAAACCTCCGGATTTCCAAAGGCCGAAACATTTCTTGCGGACTTAGGAAAAAAGTGGCATCGTTATTGTAAGTTACAACTACATAGATATTTGTGTATTTTATTTCTATTTTCAGAAGTGCGGGTTTTGTTCATAATTTAAAGTGGTGGCAAAACATGTTGTTGTTTTGCTTTCTCCGATAACGGCGCTTCAGAACTAAAGGTTTCATTTCTTCATTCTTATAGGCAAAAATATTATGGCAAAAATACATGAATTTGCAGACATTAACTTTCCTGGAAATAAAGATATGGCCAACTGCGCGAAAGAAAATCTGTAGCAAAAATTGCTTCAGGCGTGTACACTATACGACAAATATAATGGACGTCATGTTGTCCGACGAAAAAATTCAAACACTGAACTTATTTGGACTTATTTGCAACGGGGATTTACACCAAGATATGTGTGAAACGGCCGGCCAACAGGCCTTCTCACTCACTCAACTTCTCGGTTCAGCGAGCAGGGCACGTCCACCTGACTTTCGGCTGACACACGGCCAACGGCGCGTTGGCGAAAGTGGAACCTTTATCCACGCTGGTACTGCACACTTGATTCTGAACCCATTAACATTGCTCCGTCTCTAGGACCCTATCCGTGGTGTCGCAAACAAAATGGTTCTGTTCCTGTTGGCAAGACCATGGACTGCAACAAGGTCGTGAACTATCATGATCATCCTGTATTAAACCACACTGCTATGGGAATCTATTGGGTTTTTTAGGAACAATGCTTATTCTCAGTTACCTAATGCATGGTCTGGTATCTGTGCTCTAAGGCATCTGGTCCCGGCCACGAGAATGACATCTACTTTACCTGAACGAGTCAGATATGAAAGGTCGACTGATGTTTTTGGACGCACCATCAGTCTGTATGGAAGAGAGCGCTTAGGGCCCTCACTCCTTCTTATGGGGTTCTGTGCACTTTAGATCAAATTGGTGACTCTCCAGAGAAGTAGAGCTTCTAGCCAACAGCTCGGTATTAGGCCTAAGCAACATTTCTGAGGAATTAACAGCTGTTAGAGTGATGGCTCTGCAGAACAGAGCTGCACTGGACTATATTCTTTCCGCTCGGGGTGGAGCATGTAAAGTCATTGGTAAAGAATGTTGTTCTTATATTCCCAATAATCAGGATGATTTAAAGAATGTGATTTCCAAAATCAACAATGTCTCCCAAGTAGCACATGAAATATCACCTGCAAGATCTGGTTTTCTTGATTGGTTGCCTAATTATTTGGGTAATCTAGGTAAAATTGTGGTTGAATACGTTTTTCTGATTATACTGGGATTATGTATACTTGTCAGGGTGTTCCCGATAACGAAGATGAATGAACAAGACCACTCCCAATGCGCTTTCCTATTTGTCCGCGTGCCTATATATACCGCCTTCATTCCCACAATCCCCGCTCGTCTCGATTCTACGTCGTTTACGCGCAAACCAGACGCCCAGCGCACAGCAAGAGTTTGCTTACCTGAAGCACGAAAGGCAAAACCCCGCCGAGTCCCTTCTATGCAGAATAATTCCAAGCCTCCAGAGGAATCTTCTCAATCCGTCCCGCAACTCCCGCTTCTCCTCCACGAACCCGCCTGGGCTCTGCCATCTTCGTACATCCACCACGAAGCGTCACCCGCTTGCCCCAACCGGGGTGCTAACATTCCGAACCATGCTCCCAACGTGATCACGACCGAGGGCTCCGCGCCTTAGGAATTCCAGACCGCTGTTTCGCAGTAGCTACGCCTCTCGTCAACAGCGGCGCTCAGAAGCAAGAGCCCGTGGCTCCCCAGCAAGACTTACCACGGCTCGCACTTAAAGCTCATCCCAGGCTCCACGTTCAACCCTCGCCAGACTCCAATCGGGCGTTCAAGCAGAAGAAAATCCCCTTCCACCGCTCTGACAACAAAGCCAGACTACTAAAATTATTCACCAACTCCCACGCCAACGCAGCTGATCCTCCCCACGTGCAGACCAGATGTATGCAGACCAGACAGCACTACCGGGTTCCGCCATCATTCCCCCCACCCCACCACCACCACTTCCATAGGACGAACGCTCCAGCAGTTCCGGTGTTAACCCACCTACACCCGAAGAAGCATCTGCTGTTGACTCATCTGCTCGTCTCTTCCCTACTGCACCATCTTCCCCCGAAGCACTACCGGGTCCGCCATCAACGTCCCCAGCGCCACGTCATCACGCTCGACGACGACTCCAGCTCCAGACTCGACGGAAGTCACTCCTTCCGCAAACCAGCCAGTCCCCCCCCCCTTCCCCCCGTGCCTGCTCCCTCCGTTTATGACCTCTTCGGTCTCTTTTCGTCCCTGTGTTCGCAGGCTGCAATTTGCCCCGTGCACATGCCTTTGGGTGTGGTCCAGAGTTAATTAATTATTAATTAAAGATGTGAAATTCATCTTCATACAATTAATCTGGGGTAAAGCGAGGAAGGAAACGGCACAACTTGTTCACTATGACAGGACTCCAACAGCAGCCGTAATATAGATCCAAGGTGTGATGAATCAGGGGTACTTGAATAATACCGTCACATTGTATTCGCCTCTCTCCGTCATACACCGGAGAGGACACCTGCTCCAGACCACACTGCTGAGGACACCTTCACCAGACCACACTGCTGAGGACACCTGCTCCAGACCACACTGCTGAGGACACCTGCTCCAGACCACACTGCTGAGGAAACCTTCACCAGACCACACTGCTGAGGAAACTTGCTCCAGACCACACTGCTGAGGAAACCTGCTCCAGACCACACTGCTGAGGACACCTGCTCCAGACCACACTGCTGAGGACACCTGCTCCAGACCACACTGCTGAGGAAACCTGCTCCAGACCACACTGCTGAGGAAACCTGCTCCAGACCACACTGCTGAGGACACCTGCTCCAGACCACACTGCTGAGGACACCTGCTCCAGACCACACTGCTGAGGACACCTGCTCCAGACCACACTGCTGAGGACACCTGCTCCAGACCACACTGCTGAGGACACCTGCTCCAGACCACACTGCTGAGGACACCTGCTCCAGACCACACTGCTGAGGAAACCTGCACCAGACCACACTGCCGTAGACAGGACGCCAAGCTTCCGGACCACGCTGCTGCAAACTCCTGTGCTTGAAGACTACTGCACAAGATGACCCACCACAACATTGTCGCTCATCATACAGCTCATTGTTGTAGAATTCAAAAGGACTTGTGCCATGGATGGTAATGATGTTTACATGCAACTAGTACACAACAGCCAAACATGCTAACAGAACTGGCTGTTTGTGGTCTGATACCATATTCAGCTACACGTATCACACCAATGTCTGTCTGTTTTTATTTCTTTTTTCTTTTTTAGCCAGCCAGCAACAGACGGGTTTTCCCTTACAAGTCATGTTCTTGGAGTATACCTCGTTTGCCCACTAGGGGGGACGTGGGGGAATTTTTCCTGAATTTTTCCAGGTTTTCGCCCCCACCTTGAACAATGACCAAACAAAGCTTAACTATGCAAGCAATCAGAGGTCAAAACTGATTTTACACACAAATTTGAATATATGCAAATGTAATGCTATAAACAGTGCTTCAGTGAACATTTTTCTGAGAATTTTGTATCCGTGCTGGCTCAGGTAATAAATACTTTCCTGTTTTTTCATACAAACATCGGGTCTGCTTCTTTTGGACGACGGGCATAATATTTAACATAACATAACATGAATGGCGAGAACAGGCCGTTCAGCCCAACTAGGCTCGCCAGTTTCTTTATACTATTGTGAATATATCACTTCAGATACTCAATGACTCAATGGTATCTAGCTTTAAGTCAAGCCTGCTCTTGAAAACTCCCAAGGTCTCTGCCTCAACAATATGGTCAGGTAAGCTATTCCACATTGAAATTACTCTTTGGGTGAAGAAATATTTCCAAATATCAGTGCTAAATTCACCTTTGGTCAACTTCCATTTGTGACCCCGAATTCTACTCACAACACTTAGTCGAAGGAATCCTACATAATTCACTTTAATCCCTTTAACATATTTAAAGACCTCAATCAGATCAACCCTTAGTCTCCTTTTCCTAAGACTAGAGTTGAAGGCTCTTCAGCCTCTTCTCATACCTTTCATCTTTTATACCCAGAATTAGCTTAGTGGCTCTTCTCTGAACTTTCTCTAGAGCCTCTATATCTTTCTTAAAGTATGGTCCCCAGAACTGTACAAAATACTCCAGAAGTGGTCCAACGAATGTGTTGTACAAAAGAAGCATCACCTCCTTGGATTTGTACTCAATACTTTTGGCAATGTATCCCAGCATCCGATTGGCTTTTTTAACTGCTACGGCACAATGGCTAGAGCCTGTGAGGGTTTGGTCAACAATCACTCCCGGATCTTTTTCATGTGGCGCACATTCCAGTTTTAAACCTCCCACGAAGTAATCCTGTCTAATGCTTTTATTACCTACATGTACAACTTTACATTTCGCTACATTAAATTTCATTTGCCACATTTCTGCCCAATTCTGGATTCTATCCAAATCATCCTGAATCACTTTAGTGGACTCTAAACTATTTGCCAAACCTCCCAATTTAGTATCATCTGCAAATTTAACTAATCTGCTCTCAACATTTCTATCAAGGTCATTAATGTAGATGAGGAACAGCAGGGGTCCCAACACCGATCCCTGGGGGACGCCACTCCCCACCATACCTAGCTCAGATGAGATACCACTGACCACCACTCTTTGTGTTCTGTCCTGTAACCAGTTTTGAATCCACTTCAGAATACCTCCTGTAACTCCAGTGGAGCTAATTTTAAAAATTAGTCTCTTATGCGGTACTGTATCAAATGCTTTCTGAAAATCCAAGTATATGATGTCATAAGCCCTGCTCTGGTCATAAGTCTTGGTGGCCTCTTCAAAAAATTCGAGAGGGTTTGTCAGGCATGACCTTCCCTTACGGAAACCATGTTGGCTATCCCTCAAGATATTGTTACGTTCAAGAAATAAGTCCAGCTCATCTTTTATGATTGATTCCAATATTTTGCATGCAATGCAAGTTAAACTGACTGGCCTGTAATTTCCTGGCTCAATACGGTCCCCTTTCTTATATATTGGTATTACATTGCCCTGTTTCCAATCATTTGGTATTTCTCCAGTTTCTAAAGACCGTCTGAAGATGGCGGATAGCGGCTTAAAGATGATCTCACTAACTTTCCTGAGCACTCTAGGATATAAGCCATCAGGACCTGCCGCCTCATCTGCCTTTAGTTTATGCAACTTGTCAAATACTTCGTTATCCCTAACCTCAATTTCCGCTAAATAATCTTGAGCATTGGGCATGCTCTCTGGCCGAATAAAAACCCGCTCTGAGGTAAAATTCTCAACAAAGTAACTGTTTAAGGTATCCACAATATCCTTGTTATCATATAGCAGCGATCCATTTTTATTCTTTATGCACTTAACCTGCTCTTTGACTTTCCTTTTTGTGCTACAGTACTGAGAGAAGCGCTTAGGGTTAGCTTGTGCCCCTTCTGCAATTTGTCTTTCATACAGTCTTCTAGCATTCCTTAGCTCTTTTTTTGACCACAGCCCGCATTTTACAGTATTCAGCCTTAGTGTTCTCATTGTTATCCTTTATGTACATCATATAAAGATTCCTCTTTTCCCTCAAACTCCTACGAATAGCTGTGGTCATCCACTGAGGATTCTGCTTTTTCAGCTTACTTTTGGACACCTTTGGAATGAATTTGCATTGTGAATCAAGTAAAACCCCCTTAAATCTTTCCCACATCTCATTTACAGACTCACAGTCCAGGAGTGTCTCCCATTTTATTTCTTAGATATGAGCGCATCCTGTCAAAGTTTGCTCGCCTAAAATTGAAAATTTTTGTTTTTTTTAACTTTCCATGAAACATCAAAATTAACAGTAGAGTGATCACTTGTCCCAAGTAGCTCCAGTACCTCAACATTGCTAATTCTATCTGGGTCATTACAGAGCACTAAGTCTAAAATTGCCTTCTCTCTTGTAGGTTTATTAACATACTGCACCAAAAAATTATCATTTATAACATCTAGAAATTCTTCCTCCCCCCTACCCTGTCCTTTCACCATTTCCCAATCGATACCAGGATAATTTAAGTCTCCCATAATAATAGTCCCCCCTCCTCTACAAGCTTGCGTAATCCTCTTAAAGAGCATTTCATTGACTGTACTATCCAAAGCTGGTGGTCGATAGCATACACCTATGTTTAAACCTGTCTCGTGTTTGCCAATGACCCTGACCCAGATATCTTCACAGGGCAAGGAATGTTCAATTTCAGGAATTTCCTACACATTTATGTTTTTGTTCACATAGAGTGCTACACCCCCTCCTCGCCTATTGCATCTATCCTTCCTAAAGAGCTTATAACCTTCTATATTATATTCAACTCCATCCTCTTCACTAAGCCATGTCTCTGTAATCCCAACTATGTCATAGCCTTCACTAATCATAACGGCCTCAAGTTCTGGAAATTTATTTTTTATGCTTCTTGCATTTAGATAAAAACATTTCAGGTTATCACGAACGCTCTTCCCCTTCGATTTCCCATGTGCCCGCCGCTCCAAGCCCCTCAATACGCTTTGTTGCTTTAAAAATATATCATCAATAGTGCATGTAACGCTGTCAGCTTCCATCAGGGCAGTCTGCATTTCCCTCTGTATAACACTCTCTAACCTCCCTGCCCCCCAAGTCCCTAGTTTAAATAACTCTGTGCTGCCCTCAACAAACGCTGACCCAATGCAAAGGTACCCCTCCAGTTCAGGTGTAGCCCATCCGGCTTGAACAGGTCACCCCTGTCCCAGAAGTAGTTCCAGTGCCCCATAAACCTACACCCCTCTTTCCTACACCAGGTTCGTAGCCACGTGTTAAACCTCCAGATAAAATTCTGCTTCCCTCTGCTTGCACGTGGTACCGGTAGAATCCCGGAGAAAACTACCGTGGAGGATCTGCTCCTAAGCTTTTCAGCTAATTCCACAAATTTGCCTTGCAGAAACTCAAACCTACCCTTACCTATGTCATTTGTCCCAACATGGACCATGACAAATGGATCCCTCCCCACTCTGGCCAGGAGCTTGTCCGCACGCTCCAGGAGGTCTCCTACCTGGGCACCTGGCAGGCAACACACCGTACGAGACTCCTTGTCACGCGAACAGACTAAACTGTCTATTCCTCTATGTATTGAGTCCCCCACTATCACTAACTCTCTTTTCTGAGGGTTAGAGGCCAACAGGGTGCCCTGATGCTCATCAGTCCCCCACTCTCAGGGTCAGGGGCCAATTCGAGTTCCTGCAAGGGCTGGAATCGGTTGGACACCTCAACCACTGGAGGAGCTGTCGCTGTACAGTGTGCAAGCCCTTTCCTGCGCTGACGTCCTGCAGTCACCCAACTTTCTCTCCCTGCCTGTTCTGTGGTCTCCGCACACCCCTCATTTGGCGTACACACCATTTCTCTAAACGACATACTACTTAGTTCCTCTAGGAACTCTACTGATTGTGAACTATGTCGCACCACCAACTGGCCCTGAAGATCAAGGATCTTGCTCTCCAGATGCTCAATTAGCTGGCACCGGTGACAGACAAACCCACCCTGGAAATCTCTTTCCAAAAGCGTGATCATCCTGCAACCGTCACGTAGTTTTGGCCACATTTTGAACCCCCTACCTAATGACCTCGCTCACCCTAGATAAAAGAAAATTACTAATGCCGAGACAGAAGCTCAGGAACCACAATTTATTAATTTATTAACCTGAGAAGCCCTAAGCAGCAGTCACAATAGAAACCGTGGGGAAACTATTTAAATGGATAATAAGCCTCTTTTAACAGGGGCTTAGTTTCAGTTAACAGAAATGAAATACCAAATTGAGACAAACTCTATATGTAATAAGCACTCCTAATAAGCCGACTTGAGTTTATCTAGTCCCGGTACTATTAATATACTAACCTAAAAATATCACAGGGTTTAGCTGAGAACCCAGATAAAAAAGACTGGCTACAACGCCCAGGAGAAACTGGAGGAGGCGGAGCACTCCAGTAAACCTTACCATTTAAATTCCACCCTAACTGAATGGAAGACTCAAGTGACTGCTGCCCTACTGACTAAATACTAAATCTCAGATCCCCAGCCAAAAATGCAAACAGTAACTAGCAAGCTATCCACAAATACAACCAAGGGTAACCGAGAAAAGAGTAAAGCCCCAGTTCCCTTTAATTAAAATGGACCGAATAAACAAGTCGTTTACTATGTGAGCGAACTAAACACGGTATCTCCCCCAACAAGCTGTCGCTGAGCACTCAAACAAGCAGTTAAACTTTAATCAGCTGATCAAGGCACCGCAACAGGAGGAAAATACAAAGATAATGTAATTTACAATGTGTTAAATCAGAAGAGCCCTTCGATAATAATAAAATGCGAAAAAGACAAAAACCCCGGTTCGCGTTAATATTCAAGCTTGGCAATGCGTTTATGCGGTAATGCGGTCAGGATAGAGAACGAAGGGGACTAAAAAACCCCAGTGAACGTCAATATTTATTGGCTAGAAGACTGTATGAAAGGCAAGCTACCAAAGTGTGAAACCAAGCCAGGTTATAGTTAGATATACAGGTAATTCGATAATATTCTTGGCATTGAGAGCTTGCTGAGGTTCGTTAGCTAAATCAGCTACAGAAAAACCAGGCGACAGTACCTCAGTCCTTGAAAACAACTCTGTTTTACTTTGTATATCACACAATTCACTTAGTTAGACAATTACTTAGCGTTTAAATTTATTCTTTAAATTTAGCGTTTAAATTTATTTTACTTTATCTTACTTTGCTCGGAGACTGAAACCAAAAAAAAAAAAACCCCAAAAATCCCCCGTCGCCTTTGTTTGACCAGATTAGCGACTTAATTTGGCCGTTTGCTCACCAAGTTGTTACAGGGGGAAAAAGGGGAAAAGAAAGGGGGAAGATTCTCCCTGCCCCTAATGCGACAAAGGTTATACCTCGGGAGCAAATCGTCTAATCTCTATTAATGTTTGAGCTTTACACACAAATTATTTTCAGAAAACCCCGTTTGCACAAGAGTAAACCTTCAGCTTCAATCCCCCCACACGTCTTTCTCTGTTTCAACCCAAGCAGAATAATCACCAACGAACAGCGCTACACAGGGGCGGAGCTAGGCTCTCACCCCAGAGGGGGCGAAGCATTACCAAGGGGCCCCTCAGAATAGTCGTTGCAGTCAACTGTGAAATAACAGATAGGTCTGCATCATATTCTATCCTAACCAACACAAATAGTCTCTTATTGAGCCAAGCAAACTTATGTTTAAGAAAAAATGCAGTGAAGCCACTTTGTCAGTCAAACTGTTTCGAGGGAAGGGGGAGGAAAAAAAAAAGTTGCCAGTGCTTTGGCAGCAAAAGCATATAGGGTATTGTTGCCAGACATCTGTTAAACGAGAATAGTCATTTTCATTTTTTCCGAGCCTTTGCTGTGGACAAAAGTAGTCATTTTCATTATTCCGAGCCTTCGGCGAGGTAAAAGTGAGAATTACTACACGAGTTTCATTAATTTGATTTGTCGGCAAAGCTGGATCTTCCCACTTTTTTTGCCACTAGCCACGTGAAATTTAATTGCACAGGTACAAACTTGATTAAAACGCTTTATAAAAATAAAAAATTAATTTAAATAAATAAAAAACACCAAAAGTTTAAATGAAGCAGAGTATTTCATGTCTTGAGTTCTTACACTGCCCGGCCAAAAAAGTCACCTCTTGGATTTAACTAAACAAAAAGGTAAGAGCCTTCCATTGGATAATTACTGCAGTGATTAATATGTTTCAGCTGGTGACAAGTTATTTAACCCTAACTGATGCAGTTAGTAGCTTCTCATTTTTAAGCAACGATGTCAGATCATATATCCTGTGGCCATGGAAATGGTGTTGTTGTACTGTTTCAGAAGGGTCAAATTATTGGCCTGCATGAGGTAAAGAAAACAACTGAGGAGATTACTGAAACCACTGAAATTTGGTTAAGAACTGCGGTTAAGAGCTGTAAATTTAGATTTGGTTAAGATATGTAAAAATCGAAGCTTACTACCCTGCCAAAACAACGGCCACTAGCGTATACATGAGCAAAAAAAGAGAAACGTTGCATTACTGTATTGAGTGAGATAATGACGTTGATCTTTAGGCATGGGCACTCTAACAAAGCGGCCGTGAACCCATGGATTGGCTTTCGGGGGAGCCTCATTTCCCGGTGCGCACCACAGCAAAAACATGTCACATGCACATGCATGAATACAAGTGTGTGGCAGCGCGGTCACGGAAAACGTACGAATACCACTGTTAGCAATTAATACCGCTAGTAACATGGGCGTCAGTTTGTTTTGAAAAGTGGTGGGTACGATAACTATCAGAATGAGTGCGTTTTGAGAAGTGGTGGGGACAATGACATTAATTAATGTTTTCACTTTTGGTGAAACGCAGCCATCACATGCATCAGTGTATTTCATGTTTTAAGTCATTAGTCGACTTTCCATCTCATATCAAGCGATTTTTTGGCGAATTTTAGACAATTCGCTTCAGAGGAAATGCGAATGACCTGCGTTTCCATCAACCGGCTTGGAGCGAATAAACTCCAATGTATTAAGCCAGGTTTTCCACAAGATGGCAATAAATCACTTGTAACCACATATATGTACCACATATACAGTACAAAAGTAGAAGAGGAGGCCGCAATTTGATCCAAAAAATTTCACATAAAAATAGTGCGATTGAAACCTGACTACTGTCACGTACTGAATTAGAAGATAAACCTACTTTTTTCTTTCAACCGCGGGGAATTGGATCGCAGGATTGATACCTGGAAATTACATTTCATTCCATTGTTTGAATAAACTGTCGATAAACCCAACGCCAGCGATGGTGAACGGTTACCAGCAAAACCGATGAAGTAATTTGCAGAAATTGGCGTTGATCAATGAACGTAGCCGAAGTGGGAAATCGCAAGGCGCAAACCGAACACCGCACCGGAGTATATGAGTGGTACTAGGAACACATATCGGAGTTAACGAGCCCCAGGGTAGGAAAAGCTTTACGCGGGGCGGCATATTCCTGGGTTACGCAGTTTGTAGTAGGAAAGGGGTAACAGTTGCTATCAGGGTTCGAATTACACATTGGCTTTCGCGGGAGCCCCATTTTCCGGTGCGCACCACTACTAAAACAGGTCACATGCATGTGCATAAATACAAGAGTGTAGCAGCGCGGTCATTAACAGGGTTACTGCGAAAAATAGTTGTGCGAATACCATTGTTAGCAGTTAATACCGCAAGTAATATTTCATAGAGGCACAAGCGAACGTCAAATTTCTGGGAAGAAAACGAACGAAATTGGTCATTAGCCGGGAAGGTATTCCATATTCAACCAATATCAAATGAAATCAGTACATTTTCGGCTCACCTTGATGTTTGGGTACCCAGAGAAGCATTCGGGTGTGACTACATCCAGTCAAGAAAATTTAGAGTTTAATTTCTAGTGCTGCTGTACGCGGTAATAGCATTTAATAGCAACAGCCATGTTACTGATGAAATATCAGGTTGCTACAGCATGCGCAACTTTCTCCTCTACCGCGTTAACTGGGTCAGTTAAAACATCCGAAAACTTGAATTTTTGTGCAGCTACCTCACTAGTGCATTATTTGACATAAAGGCAGGATATGACAGTGACTTGAAAAAGCACACGACGAGATGGACGAAAGCTACAATATTTAAATATATTTGAAACAATGCCACCATGTCCCCCAAATGGCCCAGCTGCACACCGTTAGCATAAACCCCATAAAATGGGGGTTAGCATAAACCCCATAAAACTGCACAGACAGCCTTATTTCTGCCATATATCCTATATATAAAAATCGACTCTGGACTAAAACAAAAGTCACTTGTAGGCCTACTTACCTATTTAAATGGCATTTGGCAAGCTTTGCGTAGAACAAACTCCTCGACTTGTCTTGAAATTTATACAATAGCCACAAAAGTTATTATTTAGGTCAAATGCTATCTTAGCTTGATCTGTTACCAGCTGGCTGCATCGTTGCTTGTGGGACGGTCGTCCGTGGTGCGGCAACTGCTTGTAAGAAAGCCGAATGAACTTAGTTTCGGCAGCTTTGCTACCCTCTCCTCCTGTTCTTTATTTACTTTTCTTTATTGACTACTGCTTTATGTTTGAATGGAAGTTTGAAAATTTGCTAATAAGTCTGATCTCCACATTTTGGGCTCGAACTATCAGCTTTCATCCTGGTCACATGATCAAATCAAATACAGACTTGACATTGGACAACACATTACCCAGTAATCACCTTGACACATTTGCAAATCAGTATGAAAGAAACATAAAAAATAAAATTAAATAAGAAAATTGTTAATTTAATTCATATTTTTTTAAAACGTGTGTAGATTAAGCATGTAACTGTCATAAAATGCTATGAATTATTGTTAGAAAAAAAACCCATGCTAGAGATGAGCTTGGCTTCATAAGGGTTTATATAGAGAATTTCCCCTCCCCTTCCTTCTTGTGAGCAAGTTAAAGCATTTCAGAAAGGAATCCGTAATACCTTCACGTACAGGATCGATTTGATAAATAGTAAAGATACGGCGTACTTCGATGTGAAATTCACGCTAATTATAGCGCGGAAGTGGTATCGAAATATCTACAATCCTGTGAAGACGAAACGCAAATAGCTGGATAATTGGCGAGCTACCGAATTCGCAGGCTAATTCGGGAACTGAACCAAGATTTTGGGGGAAATCTTCCTGGTCAAATAGCGCGCTATTCGTGTCTTCAAACAGCAAGAATAGCTGGCTAGTTTGACATCGGGCTCATTTCAAAACCGCAAAATAGCGCGCTAGTTTAAAACTTCGGTCTGATGAGAACATGCCTATTGGCGACTCAGCTCTTTCTTGTCCTCATCCTCGCAGTTACTTTGTTGCTGAAATTCTAGTCTGAACTCTTTACTCTAGTCTGTCCGGTGTTCCGAGATATTCACCTTATTCCGCGAGTCAAAAAGGGCGGCGCCATGTTGCTCCGTTTTGTCTTTGAACTTCCGGTTGAGCAACTCCGATTGCGGTTGCAGTACTTCAGCGCATTAGCAAATCAAGATGTCGAGCATTACTTGTTCAGTGAGGGGCTGCCATAACAACTGGAAGAAAAGACGGCTGTTCTTGGAACAATCCTATGTTGTCCGCGGGAAAACCAGGGCAGAATGTTGTGGGGCACCTTACAACCTACATCCTCCGCCATCCAGCTATGACGACCGGCGTATGTGACTAAAGGCGCTACACCTAAAGAATCCGCCGAAAGAGCCTTACGTCTGTTCATTTCATTTTGTGTATGGCGGACCATCAGAACATCACCCATACCCCGAGAAATGGTTGGGATATGTGACCCCTCCGGCGAAAAACGCACGTCGGATGCTTGTGAGGCTCCCAGGTAAGATAACATTTTGCCAGCGATAACAGCTATCAATATCGCTAGCCGTTAGCCAGCTAGCGTCTAATGAGTATGATGAGCATTATCACATTAGTACCTTTTTTTCACAAGTATGTTCAGTTATGCTGTCTAACAGATGAGTAACTACATTTATAGAGTCAGACGATTCTTGCTTGTCTGCGTGTGAACTCCATTATCTTCTCCGGATTCAAGACTATAAACGGAACACACAACGCACTGCAGGTGCCTTATAAACCGATATGTTTTAAAGCCAATTCTGGCAAGCTAATTTACTTTTAGCTAACGTAACTTAGCCTCGCGCTAAACTCATAACCATTCCGTGGAGTATAGTAAAACGTGGGTCTACCCTGAAATGTTACACACATTGTACTGCATTATTTTTACCTTTCTTTTAACGCTCCTTGTTTCTGTCCTTCCCCTGTTATCTCATAATCACCATCTCTGTTCTAAAATGTACATCTAATCGATCTTTGTCTCATGCTCAACTGTTCCATTCTCTTTTAGGACTCGTATTATCTTCGTTCAGATGAAAATCAACCACACCGTCGACCTGCATCAATCCCGTTGATCTCAGATGCTGCTCACAAACAGACGCTCGGATTTCACATACTGACGTTTCCACCTACCCAAAACTTCGATCTAATAAAGGCTGTACCACAAATAATGTGTGTGTGCGTTCAGTGCTTTTCATGAAGTTCGGATCATGCACAAACAATAGTTATCATTTTGGATCTCATCTGTCAAGTTGCTGAGAAGTTTCGTCATCAAGTATGACGGTCTGTAGGCAAACTAATTAAGAATGAAGAATGGTTAATAAATGGTTTGCTAAGCAGTGTTCGAACTGAATTTATGTAGTGCTATATAGTGATGGTGAGATGAAGCCTCATGGAGCATTGAAGGTTTCTCCCAAAGTGGTTCGCTAATGGGAGACGCTTCTTGAGGCTTTATCTGCTCACTACGCCATCTACTGGACAAAAAAATATAAACCAGACAAAAATATCGCTGGTTATATTACCACCGTGGCGTATCCTAAGAGACTGCAGTGAAAGCAACCATACTGGAGACCAGTGAGGCATACCGCCCCCTAAAATTCTCAAAGTTTCCACAGAATAATGGCGACGCCAATGGCCTCGATTGCATCAATGACTTATGAAGCTACTGGATATATAAATACCACTGCAACTGCATTTATTTCTCAGTCATGGTGCTGGCAAGTCGATGTCATCATGGTACATTATTGATCATTTTAATTGAACATAAGTTGTGTAATGGGGGAAAAAAAAACCACTAGATGGCAGTATTGACAATTTTTTTTGTTAAGCCCAGTCTGGAGCTAGGTTGGGCATGTCCTGGGCATGCCTCAGAGGGGGCTGGACAAGAGTATATAAGGAGAAAAATTGAGATAGAGGAAGAGTAGTTGGAGAAATTGCAAGGAGAAATTGTGGAAGGATACATTTGACCAGACCTGTCACTCTTTTCAAGACCTGTGAAGCTTTTTGTGGATTTTTGCCTGTGTTGGAGCATTTTCCTGTCCCAGGACATCGCAACATAGCAGCCCATCTCAATTACCAGGGGACTGTAACTATCTTTTTTTATTTCAATCTTGGTCAGTAGGGTAGAGTGTAGATTAGTTCTAAGTGTTTGTTTAATTAAATCTGTTGAAGTTCAAGAATTTTGTCTGTCATCCCTTGCTGTCCGTGACGTCATAACAAATTGGGGCCATAACAAATTGGGGGCTCGTCCGGGATAGACCATTGTGCGAGTCATTTATTGAAAATCTAAAATTTCAAATTGTGAAATTGTTTTTTGAATTTTCCTAGATCTATATACTCAGTCAAAAAAGAAACTTCACACTCAAAATTTCTAAATATTTTCTTGAAACTTAATACAAGAGATATTATTATTATTATTATTATTATTAGGGGTAAATGCGTTGTCAAAGACATCATGACACACAGCAACTCCGACGTGCACAAGCATGCAGCACGTGCGAGCATACATCAAGGTAAAAAGCACGTTTTCCTCGTGTTCCTAGTCACGTGACCTTATGAGACACGTGCAATTGAGCCCACGTTAGCACGGTAGAGTGACATCTCGGAAAAACAAGTTCTTACAGTCAATTATCCGTTGATTTGCAATGCCACGACTGTCAAACATTCAACATGAACGTGCCATTGGCATGCTGAATACGGAACGCGTCGGTCACTGGCGTTGCCAGGGTTATGGGATGCAGTCGACGGACTATCCATGATTTTTCGGACACGTCTCCAACAAACTGGCACCACAGCAGACCGACCTCGTTCGGGTAGACCCGCAGCGTGACGACACAAGCAGAAGACCGACAAATCGTCTTACGTCATTTGCGTAATCGATTTCTCACTGCAACGTCCACCAGGAATGAATTGTTTAGAGGTCGTGTGACTGCCCAAACCATACATAATCGCCTGCGCACTGCTCGTCTCCATGCACGTCGGCCATATCGTGGACCAATTTTAACCCAGTTACACCGACGTCAACGGCTTCTCTGGGCACAACGACATCTGAGATGGACTCAGCGTGATTGGAATAGGGTCGTTTTTAGTGACGAATCCAGATTCACTTTGCACGCCGCTGATGGGAGAGTTAGAGTTTGGAGGAGACGCGGTGAACGCAACGCCCAGTGTTGTGTGCAGGAAGTGGACCGTTTGGGGGCGGTAGTGTTATGGTTTGGGGTGCCTTTAATGGTCCTGCCGTTCCCGACTGATGGTCGTTCAAGGAAACCTAACTGCTGCAGGATACAGAGCTTTTGCCATTCATGGCAGCTCATGGCCCAGGTCTGACATTCCAACACGATAATGCCAGACCTCATACGGCCAATTTAACGTGGAATTTTCTTAGGAATGCTGGCATCAATGTCATGGAGTGGCCCTCATGGTCTCCGACCTTAATCCCATAGAACATGCATGGGATGTGTTGGGCAGAAGACTCCGTCAAGTAAGGAACCCTCCACAGAATTTGCAGGAACTTAGTGCCATGTTGGTTCAATTATGGCGACGCATCCCCCAAGCTGTGTTCAGACGCATCATTCAATCCATGAGGAGACGCGTTGCGTCGCAGTTGTGAACGCTCATGGAGGGCATACGCTATTGACATGCTTTCATCAAGTTGTAACTTACCATTTTTACTCTCTTACATTTCCGTAGCATTTCGGTGGAACTGGTTACATTATGAACATGATGATTTTTTATGGTACACCGTCCTTAATGGGTACAGAATGGAATTAAATCATTATTTAAAACCACTTTTCTTGTATGTTCAACTTATGGACCTCCAATCGAGTGTGAAGTTTCTTTTTTGACTGAGTATATATTGACAGATCAACAGCAATGGATGATTTCTTGGCATCACCAACCATAGAGGTTTTGAAGTCTTTTAAAAAGACAGAACTGCTAGAAATATGCAGACAGTTAGAGCTGACAGATGTAAAACCAGCCATGCGAAAAGTAAGTCTGGCTAGAGAGATTGTTGAATATTACATTGATGAAAATGTGTTTGCACCAGGAGATCTGGAACAGTTTCCAGTGGAAAATCCAAACGTAGAAATGGAACTTAAATTAAAAATGCTAGAGATAGAAAGGGAGGAAAAAGAAAAACAGAGACAGAGAGATTTCGATTTAGAAAAATTAGATAGAGAAGAAAGGCTCCAAATGGAGCTGCTAAAAATCAAAATGCAAGCTGAAAACAAATTTCGGGCTAGCCAGGAGGTGAAGCTGGTGCCTCCATTCTCAGAGAAGGAGGTTGATAAGTATTTCCAGTGCTTCGAGAAGGTAGCTAAGAGTTGTCAGTGGCCAAAGGAACACTGGCCTCTGATGTTGCAAACTGTCCTCAAGGGTAAAGCTCAACAAGCCTATTCGGCTTTGTCTGCAGATGATTCCTCTGATTATGAGGTTGTCAAAAAGGTTATTTTGACAGCTTATGAGTTGGTTCCAGAGGCTTACCGACAGAAATTCAGAGGTCTGAAGAAATCTCACAATCAGACTTATGTAGAATTTGCTAACGAGAAGAAGGTTTGCTTTGAGCGCTGGTGTACTTCTATGGAGGTCAAGGATGATTTCAACTCACTAAAAGAGATGGTGTTAGTTGAAGAATTCAAGAACTGTGTCAAGGATGATATTAAGACCTACCTTAATGAGAAGCGAGCACTGAATTTGCAATCAGCTGCCAAGTTTGCAGACGAATATGTTCTCACACATAAGTCCAAATTTCAGTCTAGCAGAAACAATAGATGGTCCCAATTTCAGAAGAAAGGTAACGGTGATACCCAAGATTCCTCACCCAAAGACAAAGACAAATCTGGTGATGGTGCTCAGAAATCCAGTAAAAGGTCTGATCAAAGTGTGAAAGCTGACAGTGACAAACATGGTCTAGTTTGCAATTATTGCAAGAAATCTGGTCATGTTACAACTAAGTGTTGGTTCCTTAAAGCTAAGAAAGAAAAAGAAAAGGATACCAAACCCAATGCCTTTGTGAAGACAAGGTTAGAAACCCCTGTAGTAGATGACCGATCTGCTAAATTGCCTGCTCCTTGTGAGGCTAAGAAGCCTGATACTGCTGACTTTGTGAGGGAGGAATTTCTTCCATTTGTGTCAGAGGGATTTGTGGCTCCGAATGAGCATTCTCCTCCTGTCCCCATATATATCCTAAGGGATACCGGAGCTTCTCAGTCACTTTTGTTGATGGACTCCTTGGAGTTACGTGATGAGACCGCTTCTGGGGATTTCATACTTGTACAAGGTATTGAAGGGAGGACTGTATCTGTACCCCTGCGCTCTGTATTCTTGAAGTCAGATTTAGTTACAGGACGGGTAAAGGTGGGACTTATGTCAAGTCTACCTATCAAGGGTGTTTCTCTGTTGCTAGGCAATGACCTGGCTGGGGGCAATGTAGTTCCCCCGTTCATCTTACTTCACAGCCGAGCACTGAAGATGGCGATGAAGACCCATCTCTGTATCCTTCCTGTGCAGTGACTCGTGCTATGGCCAAGAAGGCTCAAGAAGAAGATGATGTGGTCCGTCCAGCACCTTGAATAGTCATGACTCAGGTGGTTCGCCTCATGACTCTGTTCAGCCTACTATGGTTTCTCCGTTTAAGGACTTATCAGACACTTTTATCAGTTCTCTGTTCAGCCAGCCAGATGGGTCTGGTGATTCTGATGTGTCTGGAGACTTGTCTCTGTCCAGAAAGCGGTTGATTCAGGAGCAAACCAATGATCCTGAAATTTGCGTACTAAAGAAGAGAGCCCTTCCTGATGAAGAAATAGACGCAGTTCCAGTTGGGTATTATCTCAAGGATGGAGTGTTGATGCGGAAGTGGCGCCCTCCTGATATCCCTGCCAATCCAGATTGGGCAGTGGTCAAGCAAATTGCTGTTCCGAAGGTCTACAGGAATGAGATCTTAACAATGGCTCATAGTTTGCCTTTAGGAGGTCATCTTAGTGTTAACAAGACTGTTGACAAGATCATGAAACACTTCTTCTGGCCTGGACTTCGGAAAGATGTTTCCAACTTTTGCAAAACCTGTCACACTTGTCAGGTAGTTGGAAAACACCAGTCAGCCCACCTGTAGCTCCATTGCAGCCTATCCCAGCATTTGGGGAGCCCCTCTCCAAGGTCATTGTTGATTGTGTTGGTCCATTACCCAAGACTAGATCTGGAAATCAGTACTTGCTGACAATCATGTGTGCATCTACCAGATTCCCTGAAGCCATACCTCTACGCAACATCAAGGCAACTGAAATCTCAAAGGCTTTGATAAAGTTCTTCATGTTGTTTGGCCTTCCCAGGGAAATTCAGTCAGATCAAGGTAGCAATTTCACTTCCGGATTGTTTCAGCAGGTTGTGTATGAACTAGGTGCGAAGCAGATTCTTTCCAGTGCCTATCATCCAGAGAGTCAGGGTGCCTTAGAGCGGTTTCATTCCACTCTCAAGACAATGATGAGGACTTATTGTTATGACCATGAGAAAGACTGGGATGAAGGTGTTCATTTGCTGTTGTTTGCAGGTAGAGAAGCAGTGCAGGAGTCTACTGGATTCAGTCCGTTTGAGCTAGTGTTTGGCCATGAAGTGAGAGGACCTTTGCTATTGTTGAGTGAACAATGGCAAGAGAAAGAGCCGCATATCAGTCTGTTAGACTATGTTAGCAAGTTCAAGGAAAGACTGCGTGCAGCTTGTGACCTAGCCAAAGAGAACTTGAAATCAAGTCAGGGAAAAATGAAAACTTGGTATGATCATAAGGCTAGAGGTCGTGAGTTTAAACCAGGAGACAAGGTCCTTGTGTTGTTTCCCTTGCAGTCCAATCCATTGCAGGCTAGATTTCATGGTCCTTATGAAATTCTGACAAAACTCAATGATCTCAATTACATTGTGAAAACTCCAGATAGGAGAAAGCCAAAACAGTTGTGTCACATTAACATGCTGAAGCCTTATCATGATAGGAATGCTAGGGTTGCAGCTGTCACTTCAGATCCTCCTATGGCCGAAACTTGTGAAGATGAGGGGGAGTTTCAAGATGAACCTAGAATTAAAGCTGAAGTTCTTTCATGTAAATTGTCAAATTCTGAAGTGTTGCAAAATCTTGATGTAAAACTCCAGCACTTAGAACCCTCACAGAAAGATTAGTTTGAGAGGTTGATCAAGAAATATAAAGATCTATTTCCTGATGTTCCAAAGAGAGTTTCTATAGCCTCTCATGATGTAGATGTTGGTGATGCCAAACCAATAAAACAGCATCCGTACTGGATGAATCCTGAAAAGAGAAAGATTGCTGAGAAAGAGGTTGAGTACATGTTAGAACATGATATTATCAGACCCTCTAACTCCGATTGGAGTTCACCCTGTGTTCTAGTTCCAGAACCTGATGGAAGTACTACATTCTGTGCAGATTATCGCAAAGTCAATGCTGTAACTAGAACTGATGTGTTTCCAATACCTAGGATTGATGATTGTATCGATAGAGTAGGGCAAGCAAAGTTTCTGACCAAGATTGATTTATTGAAGGATTATTGGTGTGTGCCTTTAACTGAGAGGGCCAAGAGCATCTCTGCTTTTGCCACACCATCTGGGTTAGACCAGTATGAAGTCCTACCCTTTGGCATGAAAAATGCCCCAGCCACGTTCCAAAGGATGATACAGTCTACAATCGCCGGATTGCCACACGCGGGTGCGGGTACATCGACGACCTGATCACATGGAGTGACTCCTGGGAAGAACATCTGAAAGATGTTGAGACATTGTTCCAGCGCTTGACCCAGGCTAACCTGACTGTTAACCTGAACAAGAGTGACTTTGGTTGTGCTACTGTCACGTATCTTGGCTACGTCATAGGCTAGGGTAAGGTGGCACCCATAAATGCTAAAGTCCAAGCCATCATGGACTTTCCAGTTCCTGACAACAAAAAAGCTTTGCGCCGTTTCCTTGGAATGATCGGGTACTACCGCAAGTTCTGCAAGAACTTTGCTGAGATTGCTCTCAGTCTCACCAACCAACTGAAGAAAGGCGTAAAGTTCACTTGGGATGAAGCATGCCAAAGAGCCTTCGATCGCCTGAAGTCTCTGCTATGTCACTTCCCCGTGCTCAAATCTCCTGACTTCAACAAACCGTTCTCCATGGCGGTCGATGCTAGCGATCAAGCTTGTGGATCTGTGCTCCTACAGAGAAGTGACTCTGATGACATTGAGCATCCTGTGGCATACTTCTTCAGGAAGTTCAATCGCCACCAAAAGAACTATTCCACAATTGAGAAGGAGCTGTTGGCTCTGGTTCTATCCTTACAACACTTTGAGGTTTACGTTTGTACAGGGCAAAAGCCAATGTTTGTATATACTGACCACAATCCGTTAATGTTTTTGAGTAAGATGAAAAACAAGAATCGGAGATTGTTGAATTGGAGTTTGATTTTACAGGAGTTTGACTTAGAAATTAAGCATGTAAAGGGTACTGACAATGTAATTGCTGATTGCTTATCCCGTGTTTGAGTATGTGTATATATATCACGTGTTTATTAGCATATTGTATTATATGTATATATACACAAGTGTCTACTTAACCATTTTTGTATTGACAAGAAAAATTTTGCCTTTATGAGTCAAAATTTTTCCCTTTTGGAATGGAGGTGTAATGGGGAAAAAAAAAAGCCACTAGATGGCAGTATTGACAATTTTTTTTTGTTAAGCCCAGTCTGGAGCTAGGTTGGGCATGTCCTGGGCATGCCTCAGAGGGGGCTGGACAAGAGTATATAAGGAGAAAAATTGAGAGAGTGGAAGAGTAGTTGGAGAAATTGCAAGGAGAAATTGTGGAAGGATACATTTGACCAGACCTGTCACTCTTTTCAAGACCTGTGAAGCTTTTTGTGGATTTTTGCCTGTGTTGGAGCATTTTCCTGTCCCAGGACATCGCAACATAGCAGCCCATCTCAATTACCAGGGG